>CM068369.1:379202451-380402451 GCA_034769895.1 Magicicada septendecula
AGTGTACACCCGAAGAGGCGAGATTGAGAAACTACCCTGAGGAAGTGTCCAGTGCGAGAATAAACGACCATTGGAACGTGAGTTACCAAAATTAAAGTCATTTGTTACCTGGTTACATTTATCACACAGTTGTACTTTACACGCCACGCATACACCTTCAAATCACTTAGTTTTTTCTTGTAAGGCATCTAATTGATATGTCTTGGTAGTTCAAAGGAGTCACGTCCTGAGAGTAAAGATTTTTCACATATTAAACTCATGCTTTTCAACTGAGTCAGAATCTGAAATATACTAGCCGATACTTGATTGGATATATAAAACATTGTCAATAATAATAACTTGTAAAATTTTTTCTCTGCAATTTTATAATTTTTTTCTATGAATGTTAGTCCTTCAAACGATTTGTTTGTTTTTAAAGAACCATTAAACTTAACTGATTTTTCCAAGCTAAACTGACTTGTTTAAATTTTTTCGTAGATTTAAAAATTTTTATCAATCACATTTATTTTTTTCTTGGAACAAACGTTTCCAAGTGGCGCCCACAAAAAGCATAGTATTAAGTTGTGTTACAGGACTACATCACTGCAGAGGATCCAGTCAACAGAGTAAGTAACAAAAGTGCGCGGAGGTAACGCCCGACACAGTTTACAACTCATACACATTACTTTACACCCAATACTTGTTTTTCTATAAAGTATGAAGTAGCTTGGTGGGAACGAAGATTATAAAAAATAGTGTTCGCCAAGAGGAGGAGAGTTCTTTTTTGTTTTTCGTAGAGGCATGAAGTCTTCTTAAGAGAGTCGTGAACTCATTTTCCAAAAAGTGACAGTCGTTTAAATAGAGTCTTCATAAATAAGAATCTTCTAAAAGTTGTAAATTCAGTGTTACGAATACAAGTAGACTTAGAACGTTAACTAACAATGTATTATACGGACGTTTTGTTTTAAACATAAACAATTTATAAGTGTATCGTTCGGTATAACATTAACCGATAAATTGTAAACTCAGTGCCATAAACGATTTGTAAACGAAGTCAAAGTGATATGTGTATATAAACAAGGACAATGTACGCGATGCTTGTATGAACTATATACAAAGTGTATCAAGGTCAATCGATATAATTATCTTGAATGCGGAACTTTGAATAAATAAGTGAAATTACAAGCGACTCGCAGTATGTAAATCTGATCTTTGCGTGAGAGTTTGGTGATGTAATGACGTAGGAGTGCGGGACAGACGTGGAAAGTGGAAACGACCGTATTCGGATCAACAACATTTAAAACACCAAGTGACAACGGCAACGCTGGAATGAGGATGGGAAATTCAGAGTTTAGCCAACGCACTATGGATACTCAATATCAAGTAAAATTTCATATATTATGTTAACGTAGAAAATCCACTGACCTGTAACTTACAAAGAATCCAGCTTGAGTAAAACATAATCTTAAATAAACAAAATTCAATCTAGTAAACATATTAATTAAAGCGGACCATAAATCTGGGGTATGAATACATTAAAAGTAACAATAAATGTGTAGAATTAGAAGTAGTAATAATGTGAATTTTATGATGTGTATTTTATGTATGTGTTCTATTTCAGGATATAGCCCAACTAAGGAGGAATTGTTTGTTTTATGTACCGTTTACAGGAATATATGTATTTCGTATGTGTAATGTTAGAAGATAAGAGCATGATTAAATAAACATGTTTTGAGAACCCAGATCCGCATAACTTTGTTTTATTTGATACACCTTTTGATAATTAATAAACAGTCACTTAATTACTCATTTTAATCAAAAGATTATGCATATAACAGCATAACAAATTTACATTTTTCACACAGTCTGTAATTAATAACTTTGTCAATTAAATAATTAAATATATTAATTATCATATTAATTAAATATAATGCATAAATTCGCATTATGTTGCTATCAGTATTTAAAAGTTGAGTTAGTTTCAGAAATAAGAAGAATTTAAATAACTTGTTTAACATGTTGTTTAGTCAATAAGATTATATGGGTGTTTATTTTTGTGTGGTATGTTATGAATAGCATTGCATGTTACAGTATATTTTGTAACATTTATAAAGGTAATATTTATATATCTGTTTGAAATTTTAATATTGAAATATTTTTTTCTGTTAATCAATAAATCTTAGAATGATTATTTGAAACGATTTTAAATGATTTATTTCATGTCAACAACTTCTCACCCCTCTTTAAAAAGTATTTAATTATTGTGTAACCACATATACTTGACGCAACGAGAAACAAAATCCTGCGACCTGGTCGGTGTAATACATATTTAGTTGCGTTGAGTACATGGTAATATATTTGTAGAATTGTTGTAACGTTGCAGTATGTACTACAATCTGACACCATTTACTGTATTCATTAATTGCTTTAAAATAAATTCGTTTTCATTATGAAATCTCCATTAATGGAATTTAACTTGTTTCCCTAAATGCTGTTATAGATTATAATTGTTAATAGGTGTATTGATATAAAATTTATTAAAAAAATTAGAATAGCTATTCCCCTATAGTTATCAAGGTCAAACTAATCCCTTTGTCTAAAAACGGATACTACTATTACTTCCTCCAACTTAAAGTAACACCGGCTTTTCGTTCTTACACTCATTAAGAAAATTCAGAAGCCAATCCTTTATCTGAATTGGAGATAACGAAGAAGATCCCATGGTAAAATTACCGTTTGCAGCGAATTTATGTTATGATGCTGAAGCAAGCGTTCTCCAAATCTATAGTATCATATTAGTGTCGTATAGTATCATATTACCTTACAATAATATAATATTACTACCTTAAAATATTTATGCTTATGGTATGAAACAAAAAAAAGGTAGTCTTTGATTTTTAAAATTATTGAGGTCAACAAATCAGAACAGATACAAAGAGAAGTAACTGAAGATTATTAACTCAAATTGAGAATTTGGCGCAAACAATATTGCTTCAACACGCAGGGCACGAGCGGTAATTGGATGAGAATACTAATCCGAATCAGGAACATGTGACATAAGGATGGGGTAGTGAAGCTAATAACAGCTTGCAGAGAACGTGCAGCGTTACGGGTAGGGGTCTATATTGCGCTGTCAACTTTAGTCTTAGTAAACAAACGAAAAACCGCGTAAAAAAGCTAAACAATATTAACGTTGAATATTTTTTTCACTGACTATAATGCAGTGCCATATACGCGATTGTCCTATGATTAAACACAGTGAAAAGGAATTAATGTTATTTTAGCCCACGCAGCGTTGCTACATTTATAGTGTCCACAGATAAACGTAAAAAATTTTACTATTCTTTAGTGAAAACAAAAAAATTATTTAAAGTCTTTTGTAACTAGTATTTGCCTTTCTTATCGATAACTTATCTAACCAACCTAATACAAAATCTGGTACATGTGTGAAACTATAACCTACAAGAGTAGTGCAAGTGTAGATATATGAAGTATGAATGACCTAATCTAAATATCACAGAGTTTGACTGCTACGATACACTGCTCTCGGGGCACAACCTGTTATGATTCACGTGAGACATTGTCATACCTTTGGAAGTAGCATTTATTAATTTTTCAGCAACTTACAGTCGCCTCAAGTGAAGTATAATAAGTGTACATGCGGATTAAAAAATTATTGGCGTTTCTTTTATTGTGATGTACACAGTGTTAAATCCTGCTGGATGTTAAATTTAACAGGTGTCACTTTGTAGTTATAGTTATAATCGCGACTGGACGATTGAAGCTGCTCTCCCCCACCACGCGGCCGCTCGTAAGCGAGGTAGGGGCGAAATATGTGTACTAGCTAGGGTTTGGTTTACCCCCACTTAGCGTACTGTAGTACCCGGCCATGCTTCTCCCACCTTACTCTATGCTCGATCATCGAATCGTGGCCAGACTGTAGTTCCAAGTATAATGTAAAATATTAAAACATTTGTATAATATTAAATTAGAATAAACAAGTTACAGAGATTGACTGCTTATAATGTCTACGTGTATGGTCGCCCTCCTTGTCACTGTACGTCGTTCGACCAGTGAATAATACTTTATTTTAGTTTTGTATTTGCCTCTTGCACATCAGCACGTCAAGGTCAGGGTCACACATTCGAGGCTCTTTATGGCTATCGGCTATATTTGGATGTGACTATACCACATATTTTCTTTTTAATGTACGCGTACAAGGTATTGCCTTGCCTTAGCGATTACCTCTGGTGTTGCCTCTCCGACTTAAAGAGGACCGTGATGGAGAGAGAGACGTGGCTAACTCGACAAGGCAAAGCCTTTAGATGATGATGAGGTGTTGACTGGAAAGTAATTTAATATGTACAATGTGTACAAGTTGCACAAGTAATAATTTCAGTATATCGTGTAAATAAATTAAAATTATAATATAACGAGTTAACTATAACCACACAGTTCTCATGTATTATTAGTTATTCACATTATTCTTGTTTTTGTAATCTATAAAATACAAAAATATGCTTTATAGTTTTTGTTAGAAGAATTCATTATTTATGGTTTTTATTTACAGTGTTTCAACAATTTTATAATGTACTGTGATCATCATCATCATCACAATCACAATCATCATCATCGTCGTCGGCATCACCACCACCACCATCATCATCATAATCATCAACGTCATCATCATCATCATCAACAACAATAACAACATCATTATCATTATTATCATAAAAATATAATTACGTAAATTGTTAGTTAATAACACTGCTTTATATTATTTGTATATCCAAATTTTCGTAATAGTTCCTTTAACGTTTTATGCCGAAATTTTTGTTTTATTATGGCGTGTTCAACAGCCGAGAATTTTGGTCTCTTATTTAGAAACTCTTTTTCAATGTCAGTAACACGTCATAATTGTAAGGTGTTCGTATTTATGATTTTTGAAGACCATCGATATCTTAAATCAAAAATTTCTATAGGCGTTCTTTACTATTTTACCATTTACCCAAAAATATTATTTTTCCTTCCGAAACTTATTATTTCTTTTTATATAGACACGCATGTTTGTTGATAAGCTTTATGAATGTCAACTGTAGATTTTCTTATAGCAACTATTGGTTTAAAATAAGTCAATGTCATCGTATTATAAAAGCAAAACTACACTTCTTTGTAAATTTATGAATTTACGGGGTTCTCGTAACAACTATTGCAATGTCTTATGTCCATTAACTATCTGGTTAACAAGTCAGTGGTATCTGTTCTCACCTACTTTCTCTTGCTTTCAAAGAAGGAATTGCCTTTGATTCCAGCATTTCCTAGTAATTTAAAAACTTAAAAGATTATAAAAAATTAAGTGGGTGCATATGTGAATTCAGTTGTCAGCTATAAAACAAAAACTTCCAGAATAATATTTTTTTTGTTGTACCTAAGGTAGTAAGCCTGAAGGAAATAGAACAAAATTTCTAAGCGATAAGAGACATTTACATAGAATGCAGGTAAGTTAATTGACAGCGTGTAGTTTTTGATTGACTTTCCGTAAGTAACGTAACCCACTTAACACAATTACATATTACAACTTTTACATGCTGGCGTACAGAAATCTCTCTCTCTCTCTCTCTCACACACACACACCCTCACTTTCTCTTCCTTTCTTTCCTCTTTTACTCTCACTGTCCCTCAATTCTAATTCTTGCTTAGTCTGTCTCGTTATATCTCTATTTCTCCAGGATGACTAGCAGTTAATGGAAGACTCGTCGGTAACAAGTCCGTTTAGCATAATTGAATGTTCAAGCAGGTGTGTATGTAGAGAGAGAAAGAAATGGATAGGAAGCAAGAGTGAAACAGAGAGAGGGAGAGAGAGAGAGAGAGAGAGAGAGAGAGAGAGAGAGAGAGAGAGAGAGAGAGAGAGAGAGAGAGAGAGAGAGAGAGACAGACAGACAGACAGAGAGAGAGAGAGGGAGAGAACGATTGGAATAGAGTGGAAGAGCGAAATAGCATGAGTAAAGGGAGTTCTAGGTTGTATTTTTCCTCGTTGACGTCGTTCAGTCTGTTTAAAGACACTTGATACTCTGAAAATTGTTCACGAGTTACAGTGCAATCACTGTTCTACAGTATAACCACTTTGTAACTACCTCATGAACTTTGTAACCGTATCCAATAAGTAAATAGGTTAATTACATTTTAGACGCTCACTGTCTGGCTACCCATGATGCGTTAAGGACGTGTACTAGACATTCTCTAAACGCAACCCTTCCTGTTTACAGGTAATGTCCAGTGAGGTAAGGTTGCAACCAATATTAAGAACTATTACAAGTGAAGTAAGAAATTTTTGACGCGTAGGACTGACATTCTGCTTGCTTGTATGGTCGTAAACATTAATTTGCTGGCAATAAATTATAAATTTCTTTTAATCAATAAGATTTTTGATTCCCTGATTTTTCAATTATGATTTGTATATATCAATTGCAATCAGTTGAATAATTCCATAACAATTTTGATAAAATTCAAAATCGTCGCTACAGAGAACATACATACTATATATTAAACTCTCAATTTGTATAGTTTCGCCTACGTTTTGGAGCTTTGTATTAGGGTATGTGATATAAACAGGTTTACTTTGAGCTCTTGAGCTCATTTAATTTCTGTTGTGTTACACGTGTTTTCAATATACCCTCTCGGAAGCAAGGTGTCTACAAATTCGTATTGAGAGATAAACTTACAACTGATGAAGTATTATAAACATTTACAAGCCTTAAAATTACAGTAACCTATTACGTTCACTAACAAGACTACGTACTTAATTGTTTTAAGCTTATATATTTTTAGTTACAATAATAATGTATTTATAATATAAAATCTAGTGTAATTGTAAACATTATCTTTAGTCAACGTACTTTAATGTTGTTATTTACAAATCGTTGATGCATCGTATTTAAAATTAATTTGTTGGGAATCAAAGCAATAAATATTACGGTTTTATTGTTTTAAAAACAAATTAGTGTAAAAATAATTAAATAAAAACATATATTATTCTATTTCATATCTGTAAACACTTTTCTGTAGTGTTAGTCAACGTATTAAGTTATTTAAAAACTAACAATTTTTAAAATTATGTAAGCTATCGTTTACTTTGTTTTCTTTTGACACCATACATTCTAGTAATAACAATTTCCCAAACTTGGATGATAAGTTTCTTTACGTTGTTATGGGGCACATTGGCCATAAAGGCAAATGATTCGAAAAGTATCTGGTCCCAAAAAGTGAGGGATGGTTGGCTGCATAAGAAGGTAGATATGAAAGTATTGTCTTTGCATTTGACTTTTGTATCCAGCGGCGGATTTCCGACTAGGCAGACAAGGCAGCTGCCTTACGCCGCAGGTGGGAGGGGGGCGGACGGGAATTTTGAGGGGAATGAAATGATTTAATACAGTACACATCCATATACCAAGACATTGAATTTTTGAAAATTATTAGTTGTAATAATTGCTATTACTCTTTATCTAGTAATAAAAGATTCTGAAAAGTAAAAACTCTTTTATTATAAGACACTACAAAATATAAATCATTTACTACATCATAAAATATAATGCTATAGGTATTATTGTTTTTCTTTTCTATTTAACACCTTAATTAGTGTCTGTTTTATTAAATATATTTATTCCTTAAATTATTTAACCCGCTTTTGACATTGTGAAAAAACCGTATTGTAATAAGCATTCTTTACTCAATCGTCCCGTTTGAGTAGGTGAGGCGCGATCTACTATGCTAATTTTGTGCTCATGAACTGTCGATGCCGCGCAGTCAAGAAGACGGGTGATACAGAACTGTTGAGAATGCGTTAAAATGGGATAATAAATTTTCCTGTATAAAAAGAGGGGACTCTATGAATAAACTGCTTAGGGCTGCAAAATGTCCAAATCCGGCACTGTTTGTATCCCGACAACTATGGTTTTCTAATACTGGTAATGATGTATTGATTATATGTTCATGTCAAGGACATTTTTTTAAAATCTAGTTAACGCTAATTTGGAGCTATTGTGGAAAGGGAAAGCACTAAGGTTAACCACCTGCTATGCCATTCAAACTGGTTCACCGCCCTTATCGAGGGGTTAGTTGGGAGGGAAAGTCCAAGGCCGGAGTGTACAGATGGAATAAAAGAAGGAAAAATTTAAGTGGTGATTAAGAAATTGCAAGCCCACCAACTTCTGGGTTTAGGAATGGTAGACGAGAGGTTAACGTATGTGATTAACCTTAAAATCCAGTAGTTAGAGGCTAACTTATAAACGTGGCGATTTTATTATAAAACCTAAACAGAGTTTCTCGACAGTTCGGAAGAGGAATCATTTTTGGGGATGAAACGTGTTGACTGTCAAAATTCGGTAGGTTGCTCCTTTACCGTAAATACGTTTATTTCGGAATACTCGTTTTCAGTCTTTAATATAACTAATACGCAATGTACGCGATACGTATTTCAATACCAGCTGTAATGCTGTACTTCCAATACAAAGTGTACTTGTGTACTTAGGAACGAATAAAATTTACGCTTATTTTCGAAGCAATACCATTGTACTGTATGTTAAACCGTGAATAATTTTATATGTTCTGGTACAAAAATTAGAAAAATTATTTATTCTGACAGAAATTAAACGACATTAGTAATAATTGAAATACATGAAAACCTTATTTAAATTGTTTGCTTTCTAAGCCACCCTTGTGGCTTAATTTTTAGCATTCTGTCTAACAATGGAATAATATTTTTTTAAATTTAAGTTTCATGTTGATTGCGTCCAAGCTCAACTGACTCAATTGTCGATTCTCGATGTTTATACAGATTTACCAGGTCACCTGAGTTTTATGCGATGAGGTTCAATTTTTCACAAGGATAATTATCGGGCAAAGTCTTAAAGTCACTGCAACCTCCAGAAACCGGTAGAACATACAAAAAGGCGTCGTCAATTCGACCTTACAATAGGTTAGCAAGGTTACATGACCTCTATCAATCTTGTCTAATCGCCATAGTGCGGAGTAACAAAATAGGAATAGATATGATTTCATGTAAAGAAATAATAAGTCTATAAAAAATAACAGTACAATAAATTCTAAATTATTGAAGAAATTGATTTGGATACCTTTTACATTTAAAATCGGTCCTATATTGGGCTTGGTTGACATATGCACCCGCTGGACGCGTCATGACTATTGCACGCTGTGTGCGGTAGGCGGACTCTGCGGACTATGGACGTGCATAGCCAAAATAATAGGTGTCTCATGGATGGCATACACGCATATCACAGCAACGTATGCTTAGTAAAACATGTTTTATACTACAATTTCAGGACTTCCTATTTGAAAAAGAAATTTTTCTCCTTTAGGCAATTTAGTGTATTTAAGATTTAGTACAGATTCTTATGTTTAAATTAAGGCCATTTGTTTGTTACGAATTGTGAATACCGTTTTATTTTCATTGCGCTTGCGTTATATTACACTAAACACAAATATCCAATTATCTTGAGTTAAAATTCAGATTATTGAGAAGATTTCAGCTAAATAAACTATTTCAATTATCTTGTTGGTACATCCTCTTCGTTCAATTTTATAAATATTTTATATATATATATATATATATATATATATATATATATTGTAACTAAACGACGTTATTTTCTTGAGTGAATGTAGTGTTTTATTTTAAATTAACTTGTAATTGATTTAGTAGTATTACTCTTCAATCCTCACGTCGTAATATAATTATCAATGATTGGTGTTGTTTTTTGTTGTTTAATAATTAATTGAAATAGTAATGTTTATGTTTAAAATAATGTTTATGTTTAAAAGGACTGTAATAACTGTTCTCTTGATGTATCTACCTCCCCACTTACCATCCGTAAACGTCTTCAATCTTCCTAATATGTTGCTCTATCTCACTGGAAAGACATGAATAACACACAAAATACTTCACCTTGATATTAACATATACACAGTACATAAAATGATAATGATACTTAATCGTGGATTGAATATTCAAATACTGGCCGCTGGAATATTGCCGCCACCTTGAGAAACAATTGCTTCTAAAATGCAAGTTATTTGTGCCTATTTAAAAGAAATAAATACTCTCTGTTCACTGGTAAGATATTTAGGCGTTTATTAACATTAGTTAAATTCAATGAAATCTTTTTTAAAACAATAAATAAATCTTTAAAACCAAAAAAGTTAATTATTTTCTGAAAATTCTTCAGCTCAGGGCTGGTAACACTGGTACAATATACAATATTATGGTAATCCTTGTTATGTTAATTTTGGTTATTATAGTTACCAAATTTTCATGGATTCTTTGAATGTACATGATGCAAGATACAAAGATGCTTGTTAAGAATAATATTTATTCATATAGAAGGATCAAAAGATAAAAAATTAAAAATAGTTAACCTCAATACGATATTAAAATTACCGTATTGTCGTACAGCAGGTGTGCTGCAGTTAGTTGTTCAAAGCTGTGTAACACGTGTTATAAACGTTACACTATAAAACAATACTACTGGTTTAATTATTATTATGAACTGGATTTGATAACAAATAGAAAAATTCTTCTTATTGAGTCTATTCAAAAAAGTATTGTTAATGACTGGCGTGACTCTCTATTGGCAAAGAAATATTTGTTGGTTATAAGTTAGTTTACCTATAGATGAGAGTAAGTTAACAAAATAAGTTATTTAATATTATTGAAATTTTAATACTATTTTCAAAAACATTATTTATCGTAATAAGATGGATAATTAACGGCAGTGATTGTTCTCGTATGTAAAATCATTATTTATCAAGTACAACTGGGATTGTAGTCAAGTAAGCGACTATATTTTACAAGTGTTGTTTGCGGTATTTATCATTACTTCGACTTCTGTTATTATTTTTTCTTACACAAATATTAAAATATTTTAATTAAATACCATTATTAAATTAAACGAGAACTTTTATTCATTGTGCCTGATAATATATCATCGTTCGCTAGATTAACCATGCATAGTGTGTGCTTGGCTAACGTAGTCCGCTATAATATTCGTCAATTCGTCAACTGACGAAAATTATATTTTCATTTTATTTTAAAATTCATTAACTGATAGTACTCCCTGCATATTTCACTTAACATTGCCTTTATTATACACTGGCAATGTTTTAATAATTCACTTTATTATTCGTAGCACTGTCACACGAGAAAAAAATTAGTCTTCAGTTGAGGTTAGTTATAATTGTTTACTATGTGACGCGCACATTTCAAAATGTCTTCTTGACGACTGTCGCGGGCTTCGCTCGCATCGGTGGCTGAAAGACAATTAATTCTTCTCATCGAAGCTCCTTTTCGCGTAAGGGAAAGGGGTAGTTTACCTGCAACGTTTTATGTTTTAACAAGGGTATTTTCTATGGCAAACGAAAAGAGCCACAAATTCAAACAGAATCAAATAATATTTTGCATACAGCCCTTAATTGTAGAGTACTCAAGACCTGTTCTTTTTGGTGAAGATCGGTTAAGGGGAAGGGGTAGTTTACGTGCAACGTTTATTTTTTATCAAGGGTAATTTTTTTCTATGGCAAACGATAACAGCCGCAAATTCAAACAGGATCGAAAATGTTTTGCATACAGCCCTGAATTGTAGAGTTCTCAAGACCTGTTGGTGTTGGTGAAGATCGGTTAAGGGAAAGGGGTAGTTTACCAGCAACATTTTATGAAGTCTGTACTCTCTACCCCAAATGCCTTGGTTATATTAAAATTTTAATTTTTAGCGTCTATGCTTTGGGTTCGAGACTCAGCTATGACGCGTTCATTCCCATTCGGAAATGACAGAAAATCTTATAATATTCATAAGTTTCTTATTAATCGTCTGATCGTCATTTGAGTAGTCGCATTGTTTTGCGGATACCTGTGTCTTTAATTTAAGTCCAAACAAGTAATAAATCCGTCCATTAACAACTCACTTCACTTTATACAATACACATATAGTGGCTCTTAATAAAAATAAGTTTTTTCCACTATATTTTGGTGTTATTATAACATAATGCTTATAATTAAACGTTTAGAGTCCATATCTCTCAATATTTAACACATAATATTAAATAATATTATGATTTTTATCATTATATTTGTGGTTTAAGCAAAATGCATTCATGGCGTACAAGCCATACATGTCCAAGCATTTGTATTTGCTTATATCACCATTATTTCTTATACTATTACATACCTTTGGTATCAAAATGTTATTTAACACTTTTACATATATTTGCTGATACTTTACTCCAGCAAATGTTGTCTTATTTACACATATAGCATTGTTTAAAATACACTATGCTAGTATTTCGCCATTCTGTCACTCTCATTTAGTTATTTTTATCACTTATTATATGCATTATTGATAATTAAAGTGTACACAGACATTGTACATGGTCTGTTTAGTGCACTTACCAACTTTTTGTTAGTTGAAATTTCTTTAAGTTACAGTATGATGGTTATTTACACCTAGTCCTATGATTACAGTTAATTAGTTTATTGAATTATAGTTACTAAATTACTTATACAATGATTGTGAGGTATTCTCATAGTTGAATTGAACATTCTTCTAACTACTGGTAAACTTCCTTACTCTCTCTTTACAAGTTTTGTAATGGTTTTTTGATTAACTCTCTAGTCACTTGGGATTCTGTCTAATTTGTTTATTGTTATTATTAATAATCTGACTTATATAGTTGTGTTCTTCAGTTCATAAGGTATTCATTGTCTTGTACATTTGTTCTTATTTGGTCTCTGTTTGAAACAATTACTGGTAATTACTTTATCTAATTATTGTGTATGATTTTATGTTGTAGGTACTGTTCAGATGAGGTTATGTGTTACTGAGTTGGCAACAATATGCTTCTTACTTTATTCAATATTCAGCTTAAATACTGTCATGTCATTATGGCATGTTACTACCATTGTTTATTACTATGTTTTACACATTTTGTACACATTTTACACTATATGTTTATACAATAATACTTGGTTTTTTACTTAACTATGTTACACATTTTGGTGGGTTGCATCTTGGCTTGTATACATTGGTTTGTTTCTTTTCAACAAATTAGTTTGTTTACTACTTATTGGTTATAACATTTATCTACATTTTGTCCTGTGTTACTATGACATTCAGGCACATTCAATATCAAGGATTATATAGCTTTTATTATTGGTCTTTTTGAGCAATTATTTCTCTTTTCAGTTCCATTAAATTGGTGGTCTTACTAAGTATGTTTGTGGTTTTACAATCTTGGATTACAATTGGTACACTAATTGTTTGTGTATTTCTCTTGATAACCGTTGATTTCACTTATTAATTTTTATTCACTTCCCTTTGTCATAAACACTCCACTCATATTGTCTGTGTTGCTTATTTGGGGTAGTGTCATTACACTATTTATTGTTGCACTTATATAAAGTATTCACTATTATTGTTTGTGATCACTTACTAAGGTTCAACACTTGGTTTTTTATTATATTGGTTTCACTATGTCCTTCCTTGATAGATAGTTTTTATTACTATTAATCTTGTAATCATTATTCTTATTTTGGTTACTTTACTAGTTGTGGTGCCTTCCATATTTTGGGAATGCTGGTGTCTTGTTCTAGTTATACTTAATCTTCATTCTTCATGGTATATTTCTTCTTCTTCTCCTTCTCCTTCTTCTTCTTCTTCTTCTTCTTCTTCTTCTTCTTCTTCTTCTTCTTCTTCTTCTTCTTCTTCTTCTGGTTATTCAATTGTTTATTCTTCATTTTAATTGTTTGGCACTTGTAAGGCATTTTTTGGTTCCTCACTATTTGTGATAACTCAGGTTCATTTAATATAGTTATAATTTTCAACATTTTCACTCATTATTATGATAATCATTATCTTATATTTGTCTCACTATTATGGTAAATTAGTTTATCCTCTCACTATGATAATTACATTTAATATGTCTCTTCCTTATGATGATAGTAATTCTTGGTATATCCCCTCACTATTTTGATCTATTGGGCCTATATTGCTAACGTATTATATTGATCCATTGTATTCCCTCTTTCTTCTTTCTACTCGATGATATATTTTTATGATTCTTCTTTCTTCTTCGTTGGGTTGCTTTAACATTATTCATTCATAGATACACTTTTGGTTTTCATACTTCTGTTCCTTCTTCCATGTTTGATGAAATATGCTTATGGTACACTTTTATTTGACGTATTATATTATTTTTATGTAACCGTTATTTTGATACGTTACAATATATATATATATATATATATATATATATATATATATATATAAACTTTCACTATGAACTTACTTTATGGTTTTATTTCCCAAATGTTTCAACGTGGTATACGTCTTCTTCAGTAGGGGTAAATACTGAATGTCTTTACAGAGTAACGGTTATGGACTGTAGGTGTGTGTGGTGGGGGTTGATGGTGGGAGGGAATTGGCGCTGGGGTTCAAATTTTTTATTTGAATCAGTGTATCGAAAAGTATGTGTGATCTATAATGTAATTGTTCATTTAATATGTTGTTTGGTTGTAGTGCGTGATATCTGTATATTTCAAATTGTTCTGCTGTGTTTAGTTTTCTACTTTTAGGTAAGTAGTGTAGTATTTCCATGTTGTGCTCTATGTTTGTGTAACTGTGGTTTTCATTTTGTAAATGTGTGGCAAATGTGGAATGTATGTAGTTTGTGGTGAGGGCTTTTAAATGTTCTGAAAATCTAGAGGAAAAAGATCTTCCCGTCTGGCCGATGTAGAATTGGTGACAATGATTGCAGTTTAATTTATAAACCCCTGTTTTGCATGTGTCTGTGTTTTTGTTATTATTATTTTTGTATTTCCTAATGGTGTTATTAGTTCTGTAGGCTACTTTATAATTGTGTTTTCTAAATGTGTTAGCAATTTTGTGTGTATTGGAATTGTAGTATGTAAGTGTGATGTATTTACTGGGTTTTGTGCTGTTGGTTAGATGTGTTTTAATTTTTGTGTTTAGGATGCGTTTGTATAGTTTGTGGAAATAGAAAATTTCCACAAATACATTAACACTATACACCATAAATTTAAATTCACACTCGAATTTGAACAAAAAAATAGCATAGACTTCTTGGACCTAACAATTACCGAAACAAACAACACACACACATACAAATTATACAGAAAACCCACCACATCAGACATGGTCATACATAACTCATCCAACCACCCAACTCAACACAAACATGCAGCTTTCAACTACATGCTCCACAGGCTCACTTCAATACCCGAAAACACACATGACTACCAAGAAGAATTAAACACAATCAAATATATAGCAGTCAAAAATGGATACAATCCCGATTTAATAAACAAACTACACAAACGCATCCTAAACACAAAAAGTAAAACACATGTAACCAACAGCACAAAACCCAGTAGATACGTCACACTTACATACTACAATTCCAATACACACAAAATTGCTAACACATTTAGGAAACACAAATATAAAGTAGCCTACAGAACTAATAACACCATTAGGAAACACATAAATAATAATAACAAAAACACAGACACATACAGCACAACAAGGGTTTATAAATTAAACTGCAATCATTGTCACCAATTCTACATCGGCCAGACGGGAAGATCTTTTTCCTCTAGATTTTCAAAACATTTAAAAGCCCTCACCACAAACTGCATACATTCCACATTTGCCACACATTTACAAAATGAAAACCACAGTTACACAAACATAGAGCACAACATGGAAATACTACACTACTTACCTAAAAGTAGAAAACTAAACTCAGCAGAACAATTTAAAATATACAGATATCACGCACTACAACCAAACAACATATTAAATAAACAATTACATTATAGATCACGCATACTTTTCGATACATTGACTCAAACACAAAATTTGAACCCCAGCGCCAATTCCCTCCCAACTTCAACCCCCACCACACACACCTACAGTCCATAACCGTTACTCTGTAAAGACATTCAGGCTTTACTCCCACTGAAGAAGACGTATACCACGTTGAAACGTTTGGGAAATAAAACCATAAAGTAAGTTCATAGTGAAAGTTTATATATATATATATATATATATATATATATATATAAACTATTTCACTGCAGATCTACGTCGGGAAAACCAATAGTGGCATGGAAGGTTGAATATTTTTGTTACATTTAAAAGCCTACGGCAGTTTTAAAACAACTTATATTGGTCTGCCGGCATTATTACAGTACCAGTAACAGCGCTCAGTTTGATTACAATCCCGCGCACACAGTTTTTGCATTGTACCGCGTATAAACAAGAAACTAAAAAGAAAAATATCAATGAAATCGGATAACATATATTGTTTAAACATTTTTACTTTACTAAACCATGCAGTTATACATTTATCTTGAAATGTGAATACATTAAATTCATTTTACTGAAAACAAAGTCTGGATTAATTAACGCTTCCAAATTAATTAATCTGTATTATAATCGAATTATGTTAAACAACTCCTTTCTCTGTTCGTAGCACTCTTTTTAGTTTTGCAAAACATTCGTTAGACTTAGCTAATGGTTCATATTTGCCAAATATATATATATATATGTATATATATATATATATGTATACAGTGTATATATATTGTAGCGTGACAGATAATCCTCTTAAATCAATTATCAGATGATCATAACAACAATAACTAATGAACAAAATTTCAAGAAATTAAGGAAAGATAAACAATTATATCAATCTTAGATTCAGTATAATAATAATTATATCAGAGAAAATGGCTATTATCTAGACAAGGACAGGGAACACAAATTTAAGCCTACTTTTCCAACATGAAAGAAATATAACTTTTTAAATAAAAACTTTGTAAAACTTTATTAATTAGTATCAAAATAAGCAAAATAGATCAAAGAAACCGAATATGTAATTAGTATATCATACAGTTAAATAATAACGAAGATATTTTCCGTGTATGATGTATTCAAATAAAATGTATCCGAAGCTAAGGTAATTTGAAACAATGTATGATATATATTAAATTGGCTAAGATTTTCAGGAGACGAAGGAAATGAGAAAAGTTAATTATTATCGGTTGAAGCGAACACTTAAACGAAGTTTTGCTCCGTATAACCTATGTTAATGGCGTGCGATACTTAAATCGAGTTCAGTGCAAATTTTGTAAATTTTGAATTTTGAATTTTAACTTGAGAAGCATTGAAAACAAACAATAAACAGTGAACTACAGATAAACAGAACCACATACGCCTAAATTTTTGAACTAACACCACTACTAATAAATTTTACTGACGAAACAAAAAGGGTTATATACGACACATTTAACTAAAGTGAAATAGACATAATAACATACATTTACACCAAGTGAACTAATAAACACTACACCAGGAACAATCATTTAACTCCAGAACTAATATCCACAATTTCTGAGACGAAGAAACTGTGAAAGGACATCTTTATTGTAAGAAATATTCGTCGAGGTGATTGACAGTCAACTACGCATACTCCTGTCGGCCATTTTGATTTTCCCAGCATTCTATTCGAGGTGGAACAAATGAACGTCTAGTCTGCATTGGTTCGAATATTATACTATATAAACTTTCTATATTGATTAATAACTTTGTAATTGTTAGTTTTAAGACATTTTAATTGTAAATGTTATACTTTCTTTGCCCTACCCTTCTCTGGCTGTTCTAACATAACCGTTAAAAGAACAATATTTTATATACACTATTAATGTAAAGTTTTTGTCGACCGGCCCTGAGTAACGAGTCGATACTGTTGTCAACAATCTATTACTATCGATATTATTAATAAATTGTTAATAAACACTCTAATTATGCAAATTGGTTGAATTTTACTTTAAATATAATTAAGGAATAAGTTAATTCAAGAACACGAACTAACCGAAAGGCGGTATTTACGAAAATAAGGAGCATATTGAAGAAGAAGAAGAGCCGTCTATCGACCAGTACCGGAGTTAACCATATTAACACAGAAGTTATTCATAGAAAGTGACACCACAACACTAACAACCATAATATAATTAAAATTTTTACACCAGACAATAACGAAATTTATTTCCTAAATACAGATAACAAAAAACCCGAACAAATATTTTTTCAGAAAAAACAAATTTTTTTTTTCATAAAAATTTTTTTTTTATTTCAAGTTTATCAAATTATAACATTATTATTTTGTAACCCACGGATTAACGTTACAAAATTGGCGCTCACAACAGTGGGGCTTAACGTAGACACACGTAACGTTACAAAATTGGCGCCCAACTAAAGGGCTTTAATTAGGGATTGAAGGACTAATATAACTCGCCCAATTTCTAATTCAAGCTTGGCAGCGGTTATCCAACCAGAGAAAAAGGAAAGATGCAACGTCGTGCCAGATCCAAGAAAAGGGCGGTAGAGGCCGAAAAAGAAATTAATATGGAGGATAAGGAGGCAACCCCAGTGGAACGTAAAGAACCTGCACCACCAGAGGAACAACTGGAAATGCCCACACAAACAGGGGAAATCAATGTCCGGGACGAATGGGTAGAACAACCCGAGAAACCATCACGAACGGTGAATGGGAACATACAAGAGATGTTCAGGACGATGATGGAAGAAATCAAATCCAGTAGCAAGAAGATGGAGGAAAACTTGCATAAGAAAATGGATTCCACCACAGAAGAAAGTAGTAAAGAAAGGAAGGAAGACCAACAGTCATTGAAGGAAAATTTGAATGAAATAAAGAAGAACATAGAGGCAACAAAAGAAGAATTGAAGAAGGACAACCAAGCAACAAAAGAAGAATTGAAGAAGGACAACGAAGCAACAAAAGAAGAATTGAAGAAGGACAACCAAGCAACAAAAGAAGAATTGAGTAATAAAATTGAAAACACCAATCAAAAAATTTATGAAACTAGGAAGAAGATAGAAAACGACAACCAACGATTGAAGGAAGAGTTGAGGGAGAATAGCAAGAAGATGGAAGAAAAAATGGAGGAGAATAACAAGAAAATGGAAGATAAGATGGGGGAGAAGTTGGAAGAATTAAGAGAGGATAACCAACTATTAAGGGAAGAAGTAAGGGAAGTTAACCAGGAGAATCTAGACAAGTTAGACTAACGAATGGAACTATTAAGAAAAGAAATGAACAAAGAACTCAAGGATAATAAGAAATGTATGAATAAAAAGTTGGAAGAAGAAACAATAATTATAAATCAACAGATCAGAGAAGTTGATGAAAGATGTCGGCTAACTGAAGGGGAAGTACAAGAATTCAATAAAGTGGTAAACACCAAGGTCACGAATATCGAAGAATATAGTCGCAAGAAGGCAGAACAGAACCGAAAGGAAAGCCAGGAAGAACTATGTAAGGTACGTACCCAAATTACTGAAAAATGCGACGGAATGGAGGAAGCAATGACGAACATCACTGGTCAAGTGCAGCAGAGCCAGGAGGAAATGGAAGCAATTCGGAACCGACCAACCAACTTCACAAATATCCCCATCAACGAAAATAGGGAATGGCAGAACTTCCGCCAATATAAAAGGAAGCCAATGGAGTTCTTGGCCCGGATCGAGGAATACGTGGCCAAACATAGAGGAAATAGATGGTTAAATAATCGAGAGCTGTTGGACGAATCATCCCGTGAAATGACGGACAACTGGTGGATGGCCAACCGGAGTGAGATAGAGGATTACCAACAATTTAAGAATTTGTTCAAGGCCAAGTATTGGTCGGAGACCACCCAAAATCTAATAAGAGACAACATCTGCCATGGCCGATACAAGACACAATTTGGTAATACGTTGACCGCGTACTTCCTTGGGAAGGTATGCCTGGCGAAGCACCTCGAACCGGCCATACCAGAAGAATGCCTTGTAAATAAGCTCTGCTACCATTATGATGAAGAGGACATACGAGCAAGAAGGGGTAGCCAAATAAAGACCATCCAGGCGATGACGGAACTCTTAGAAAACTATGAGAATGAGGAATACTATAGGCAAAGCAGAAGAAGGAATGAGAGACCAGAATTCCGAAATAATCCGTACCCGAATAACAATAATCATCAGAACAGCAGTGGGTACCAAGGGAACCGATATAATCCCAATTATAATAATTAGAACAATACCAACGGTAGTAATAATAATAACAATAACGGTAATCTGAATCAAAATATTAACAGAAATAATAACGGGTACCCCGGTAATAGAAACAATTATTACCCAAATCCAAATGTAAATAGCCAGAGAAACCCAAACCATATTAATAATACCGAACGGTATTATAATAACAATAGGGGTTACCCAAATAACAATACTAATAACAACAACAGGTTCTCCCGACCCCGGGTAAATTTTATACGCGCCGAAGGAAACATACAACGCAGATACAACCATCAACGGCGGAACAGTTTCCATGAATACGAAGACCGACGCAGAAGCGGAGAACGGGATAATTCAAGGTATAATCCGCCTAGGCGAAGTACCAGTCTAGATGACCCAGAGCGGCAACCGAATAGAGAACAAATATACGAATAGCGAACGGAACGGCTGGAACCCACTCAAGGTTTCCCGACTGACGCCTCCGTTGGTCCATATATTAATAACCAGGATAATGAGAATTTAAACGGGAGGAGGCAGTAATAAATAGTCAGGACCTTTTGCTGCTCCTATCGCCTGGGTATAAAAGAGAATTGCCAAGAGCAAATAATAATAACAATATTACAATTATTAGTTGTAATTACTTAAAAAACGTACGAAACGATCTACTGGAGGAGGACGACACTCGCCTCCATAGTATAAATAATGAAATAATTTATGTTAATGCCGAAATAGAAGGAACCTTCGCACAGCTAATGATTGATACAGGTGCGAATGTATCTATTATCAACTCAATAGAATTGGAGAGAATCCAAGAGAAATGTGGCCAATTATTGCCGACTCTACCTATCAATAATATCGTATTAATCGGTGCCACTGGTCGCCAAAACAAGACTATACGAAAGCAAGTATCGTTAAACGTGATTAGTAAGGGTATAGCAATAAACATGATCTTCCTAATTGCGGCAGGATTACCTTTCAATATATTATTGGGATGCGATGTGCTGAGAAAAAACTCTGCTATCATCGATTTACGATCAAAGAAATTATCGCTGTTTACCGGAGGTCTGACATGGACAGCCGATTTAGTCGGTAGCGAGGTAGTACTTCCCAGCAGTATCCACCAGCAAATTCGTAACATTAACTATATGTTAATATAATAAACATATAGTTACGCTCATAATATACGACAACACGGACGAAGATTTATGGTCCCAAAAAATACAAGAGATAAGGGATTTCCGGAGCGGAGTTGAGAGGGAGAAATTGCCCATTAATCAAGCGAATCAATTGATCAGGATTTATGAAAAGTACCGCTCAGTATTTTCGGACGAGCCAGGCTAGGTAAAAAATTACCAATGTACCCTTTAGTTCAGAGATATAGTGGAGTTTAATAGAAAATCCTACCCTATTGCGCATTCACGGAAGGAGGCTGTAAGAGCGGAAATAAACCGGATGATTAATAGCGATATAATAAAAATAGCCAGTCCCCATACACCAGCCCTATTGTGGCTATTCCCAAGAAAAACGGCCAAGTCCGGCTTTGCTTGGATGCACGGGAAATAAGCAAAAAGATAATAAATGATAGAACATCGCCCGGTGAGATTGAAGAAATCCTGAAACGATTCCACGGTACCAAGTACTTCAGTACCTGGGACACGGTGTGCGGTTACTGGCAGGTGGAGTTACACCCACGGAGTCGCCAGTATCTGGCTTTCATATTCGAGGGGCGCAATTACCAATTCAGAAGACTGCCCTTCGGACTTGTAAACTCAGTTGCCATCTTTGTGACCTGCATGGACCAGATATTGGGACAGGAAGCACTTCAGTTTACCACCGTGTATGTAGACGACCTCTACTAATAACATCAGAAACGTGGGAGGAACACTGCTACCTTGTGGAACACGTGCTTGAGAAGTTATCTGTCAGTAACGTCACGCTAAAGTTAGAAAAGTCCAAGTTTATTGCCAGAGAAGTGCAATTTTTGGGTTTTAACTTGGACGATCAAGGAATATCACCGTCAGCAGAAAAGGTGGAAGCAATCCAGAAATTCCCGGCACCCAAAAACAGAAAGCAATAACAGTCATTCCTGGGACTCTGTAATTACTATCGCAAGTTCCAGGAACAATATTCGGAATTAACCGCAAAATTTCAAACTCAATTATCATCAAAAAATAAATGGATATGGTGTCAAGAGCAGGAGGTGATTTTCCAACTTATTAAGGACAAATTTCTGGCAACAATAATACTTCGCCACCCAAATTTCAAATTACCATTTTTTATGAATTGCGATGCCAGCAACATCAGCCTGGGAACGACATTATATCAAGAGGACGAGAAGGGTCAACACCAAGTAATTAGCTTCGCTAGCAGATCTTTGAAACAGTGCGAGAAAAACTACACTGTAACTGAAAAAGAATTACTGAGCGTAGTATTTGCTTGCGGTAAGTTCCGTACTTACATCTTGGGTTACCCTGTTACAGTCCGAACAGACCATAAATCATTTCGTTCCTAAAAAGCTGCAAATTGAATCATGGCAGTCTAACAGTGTGGATACTTGCCCTTCAAGAATACCATCTAAAATGGGAATACATCCCAGGTAAAAAGAATATCGTAGCCGATGTGTTATCCCGTGTCAATGTGGAAGAGCAAACTTTCGAAGGGGAGAAGGAAAGCGTACTAAAAATATACCATCTTCTTAGCACCAGAGCCGAATTAAGAACAATATTAAAAAATATGAGCACCCACCAACAAGCAGACCCGAAATTGAGAAACCTTAAAACTCGATTAGAAGAAGGAGACGAAACCGTTGCTCGATATTACCAACTAAACAAACAAATCTTGTTCGTTAAAACATCACTGAAGGAGGAGACCTGGAAGGTGGTTGTTCCAACCCAAATCGAAAAAGAATTAATAGTAAACTACCACATACGATATGAGCATATGGGCGCCTTAAAGGTGATAAAGGCTCTGGAGGAGAGCTGCCAGATAAAAAACATGAACAGGAAGTTCCGAATGTACATTAAAAGCTGTAAAATCTGCCAGCTCGTAAAAACAAATAACGAGAAGAAGGAAGGTGTTATGATTCCTATAACCTCCCAAGCAAAATCGGAGAAGGTATTCCTAGACATCTGCGGACAATTTCCCCGTAGTGGCGGTCGACACCAATATCGATACCTAACAATCATAATGGACCACTTCACAAAGTTTGTTAAGCTATACCCTACTAATCGAGCAACTACCCGGAAAATTCTGGGGATATTAACGGAGCAGTATATCCCAATCATGGGGAAACCATCTTCGATCATCACTGATCATGGAACCCAGTTTAAGGGTAGAAAATGGCGTGATACCTTATTATCAATGGGCATTCGTACATACAAAACCTCGGTCTACCACCCGAGCAATAATCCGGCAGAGCGGGTGTTACGAGAAGTGGGGAGGATCCTAAGAACTTATTGTCACCATCAACAAAAAAGGTGGCAAGACTATCTAGAAGCCACGGAGGAATTCCTCAGCTTGGCATACCATCCAGCTATAGGAATAACCCCATACTCCGCCATACTCCGCCATGTACGAAAAACCACCCCCACGAGAGATCGCAGAAATCCTAGAGTTCCCCATAAACAATATTTACCAATTTGACAAAGTAAAATTCTACAACAAGGTGGCAGAAGACCAGGAAAAACGGCAAAATAAGTATCGAAAGGCTAGTGGTAAATTAATAACTTATGAAAAGGGAGAAAAAATTTTATTAAAAGATCGTGAACTACCCAGCACACTGGAAGGAATAACGAAGAAATTATTGCTGTTATACACCGGACCATATGTAATCTCCAATATAAAAAACAATAATACTTATGAAGTAAAGGAAATGGATTCAGAAAGGATCAAGGGTGTATATAACCAGGCTTCCATGAAAAAATATTATGAGTAATTGAATGTATATAAAAGAATTTATGCGTAATACAAACAAATTCAAAAACAATGTAAGCACAACTTACTACCTAATATGTATGAAACGACTATAGGAATAAAAATAAAAGAAGAGAATTAAACAAACAAATTCAAAAACAATGTAAGCACAACTTACTACCTAATATTTATGAAACGACTTTTTGAATAAAAATAAAAAGAAGAGAATTAAACAAACAAATTCAAAAACAATGTAAGCACAACTTACTACCTAATATGTATGAAACGACTTTTGGAATAAAAAAATGAAAAGAAGAGAATTTAAACAAATAAATTCAAAAACAATGTAAGCACAACTTACTACCTAATATTTATGAAACGACTTTTGGAATAAAAATTAAAAAGAAGAGAATTAGAACAAACAAATTCAAAAACAATGTATGCACAACTTACTACCTAATATTTATGAAACGACTTTTGGAATAAAAAAATAAAAAGAAGAGAATTTAAACAAACAAATTCAAAAACAATGTAAGCACAACTTACTACCTAATATTTATGAAACGACTTTTGGAATAAAAAATAAAAAGAAGAGAGTTAAAACAAACAAATTTAAAAACAATGTAAGCACAACTTGCTACCTATGATTTATGAAATTAATTAAGAGAGAAAAGGAAAAGGAATTTAGAATAAAATCAACAAAATACAAATATATTGTAAAATCAATTTACGAACAACAAGTTAGGAAAAAACTTGCTGGAAGTAAAAAGAAAATGAATTGAATAAAACAAATTCAAAAAACCAAATAAGTACAACTTACTACCAAACACCTATGAAACTCAAATCATGGAATATAAAAGAAAAGAAAAAGAATTTTGAAGAATAACCACAACATTCAAAAGGAAGAGTAAGTTCACATTACAAACAATTATATATGGAACCAATTATGAAAACATTTTGAGAATAAAGAAATGGCAGTAAAACCCACTGATACAATTAAAATTAATAAACTTATTGTGAAGTAAAATTAATAAGACTTTTAAGCAAAATAAGCAGATACAATGACCACATAGAATTAATAATTAAAGAGTGCATTTGGATAAAAAGCAAGAGCGGAATAAAAGTTTGAAAAAAGGAAGAAATAACTATATATAAATAAATCCATAAGAAAAATATGATCATAAAATAAATGTCAATTATAAGACGGACAATTAAAAGAGTAATTGCAAGAACATAAAACTAGTGGAACGATTCATAAGAATTAAGAAAAATAAAAAATAGAATACAAAATATATGCTACCAATGACCAGAAGAAGATTGTAATAACAGTCAAGGTATAACAGAGAATTAAAACAAAATAAAAACTTTACCCTGAATAACAAGTGATAATTATATTAAACCAGCTTCCAACCATAAGAAGAAATAAAATGCCAGCAGAGCTAACCATTGAGGAAAGTAACTGAGATAGAAATTAACTAAAATAGAAATATTAACAGATCTGAGCAAATACGAAGTGAAGTATCCAAAGATATTTAATTTTTTTTTATAGTCATAAAGTGGACTATTCTTATGTACTTTTTATTAATAACTGTCTGTAGATAAGTCCAGCAGTATTATTATGTATTGAACAGAGATGATTTGCCTCTGTAATCAATAAATGACGTAGTATGGCCAGCAGAGTAGTGAAGCCTACAGTGCCCCTCTGAACTGCCCCAGCTCACGTGTTAGGGAATATTAGAGAATAAATATCCCAAGGATAAAGAACCAAGATAAGAAAAAAATGAAAAATAAAAAATTATGAACCTCAGATGACTATTACTATTAAGAAAAATCCAGTTAATAATGAAATATAGATAAGCTCATAAATAAAGAAGAAAAAATTTAGAAATGGGAAGGAAGTAAAGAAAAATAAGTTATAAAAAATATCATAAGCAATTATTTCAGACAAAACAAGTATGATCTGAACTAATCACTTCTGGAGAAGAGCAATCTGTAGCATGACAGATAATCCACTTAAATCAATTACCAGATGATCATTAGTAAAAATCAAGTATATGGAATATCCAGAAAAATCCAAATGAGAACCAAACAAAAAGCACAATAAATTACCATTATAACAAGAAAAAGTAAACATAAAGGAAAAAATCTGCAACTAATATGAATGTACAACAAAGTAAAACCCCAGAAAACTAAAATTAAAATAACAATAATACCCAGGTAGGATAGGAGTAGGTAAGGAAGCTACCCAGACCAAGTAAACAGACCAGTATAAACAAAAGTAAATAATAACGAAATGGTACTGAAGAAACCAAGAATGAAGAAGGAAGATATCCAAAACAAACAAATATACCTAATGAACAGAGACAAGTGAAGATCACATAGAATAGAGGAAGTAGAACACGACCAATACCCAATAGGGAGAAAACAAAAACCCCAAAAGAAAGTAAATGTAACAATAGAAAGTATAACACCCCCCCAACAAACCATAAACTCATGTAAAACAAATAAAAACAAAAAGTGTTTAAAGTGCTAAGTAGAAGTGCACCCAAGAAAGTTATTGTATAATTTAAATAGACAAATCTTAACGGTTCCCCCATGATTAAACAATTTGATATTATAAAACTATGAAAGGACTAGTGATAGTATCAAGAAATAACAAGGGACAAGTGCAAGTTATTAGATTATCATAAATAAACTTTGAGAAGGTACATGAATTACTGTACATTTAAATAACTTTAAGTGTTTTTAAAATAGTATCATGAATGATATTTAATCAAATAGTATGGTGAAGGAGCAATGAATACTCTTTATAGTAAAATGCCACTGTTTATATGATAACATTCAATGGAATAAATAATATAAATAGATAGCTTGGAGTTAGTACATAAAGTGACGGGGAATAGATCCCTAAAATTAAGAAAAACAGATAAGACTGTAACCAAATAATTTTAAGGGAGTGTTAAAAATTTAATGGAACAAAATGTTAGATTCCAATTTCCATATATGAACTCTATAAATAAGATTTAGAATTAGAGATTAATCCTTGTATTTATAAAATGTTTTTTTGTTTAGTAGTTTGAATTAGGAATGCCATATCTGAATGTGTATGTCATTCCTATATAGTAAAATGTTTTTAGAAGTTACTGTAAGTAATCAGTACAAAAAAGGGTATGATTCTAAATACCAGATTTAATGTTAAATAATTGTTATGTTTTAATTGTTCAAAATCAATACTAAAGGTTATAGTAGTAAAAGAAGAAATTATTAATGAATATTATATTAGAATAGAAGGTCAGAAAAGGGTATGAACTAACTGTATTATTATAAACTTTGTAAGTAACAACAGATAAAATCTAGGCCGGATAGTAACTTTAGACTACATTATAATTGACAAATCTAGTCCTATAAACCAACTAAACTGATGAAATTTATGTAAGATAAACCCACCATATAGTAATACAATGTAACTTATACTTTATAAAGATATTGTCAGAAGATAAGTAAAATTATAAATAAAAATGAAATGTATTAACTAAAATTTCAGAGGAGGAGTCATAGATAAATGAATTATATTTAAAAACAATAACTAATGAACAAAATTGCAAGAAATTAAGGAAAGATAAACAATTATATCAATCTTAGATTCAGTATAATAATAATTATATCAGAGAAAATGGCTATTATCTAGACAAGGACAGGAAACACAAATTTAAGCCTACTTTTCCAACATGAAAGAAATATAACTTTTTTAAATAAAAACTTTGTAAAATTTTATTAATTAGTATCAAAATAAGCAAAATAGATCAATGAAACCGAATATGTATTTAGTATTTCATACAGTTAAATAATAACGAAAATATTTTCCGTGTATAATGTATTCAAATAAAATGTATCCGAAGCTAAGGTAATTTGTAACAATGTATGATATATATTAAATTGGCTAAGATTTTCAGGAGACGAAGGAAATGAGAACAGTTAATTATTATCCGTTGAAGCGAACACTTAAACGAAGTTTTGCTCCGTATAACCTATGTTAATGGCGTGCGATACTTAAATCGAGTTCAGTGCAAATTTTGTAAATTTTGAATTTTGAATTTTAACTTGAGAAGCATTGAAAACAAACAATAAACAGTGAACTACAGATAAACAGAACCACATACGCCTAAATTATTGAACTAACACCACTACTAATAAATTTTACTGTCGAAACAAAAAGGGTTATATACGACACATTTAACTAAAGTGAAATAGACATAATAACATACATTTACACCAAGTGAACTAATAAACACTACACCAGGAACACTCATTTAACTCCAGAACTAATATCCACAATTGCTGAGACGAAGAAACAGTGAAAGGACATCTTTATTGTAAGAAATATTCGTCGAGGTGATTGACATTCAACTACGCATACTTCTGTCGGCCATTTTGATTTTCCCAGCATTCTATTCGAGGTGGAACAAATGAACGTCTAGTCTGCATTGGTTCGAATATTATACTATATAAACTTTCTATATTGATTAATAACTTTGTAATTGTTAGTTTTAAGACATTTTAATTGTAAATGTTATACTTTCTTTGCCCTACCCTTCTCTGGCTATTCCAACATAACCGTTAAAAGAACAATATTTTATATACACTATTAATGTAAAGTTTTTGTCGACCGGCCCTAAGTAACGAGTCGATATTGTTGTCAACAATCTATTACTATCGATATTATTAATAAATTGTTAATAAACACTCTAATTATGCAAATTGGTTGAATTTTACTTTAAATATAATTAAGGAATAAGTTAATTCAAGAACACGAACTAACCGAAAGGCGGTATTTACGAAAATAAGGAGCATATTGAAGAAGAAGAAGAGCCGTCTATCGACCAGTACCGGAGTTAACCATACTAACACAGAAGTTATTCATAGAAAGTGACACCACAACACTAACAATCATAATATAATTAAAATTTTTACACCAGACAATAACGAAATTTATTTCCTAAATACAGATAACAAAAAACCAAAACAAATATTTTTTCAGAAAAAACAAATTTTTTTTTAAATAATTTTTTTTTTTAATTTCAAGTTTAACAAATTATAACATTATTATTTTGTAACCCACGGATTAACGTTACAAAATTGGCGCTCACAACAGTGGGGCTTAACGTAGACACACGTAACGTTACAATATATATATATATATATATATATATATATATATATATATATTACAACGCTCCCTTTTATCTAACACAATTATCTAATATTTTGAATGTTAGATAAAATTTTTCTTACCGTGATATTACTTTACCTGGGCGCCAGAACAAATCCCAGATACAAATGACACGGTTTCAGCTTAGCTCAGCGCATGGAGACACTCTTTCTCAGGATTCGTTCAGTGATTGTGGTTTTCAACGGGAATCGTTACAAATAACACTTTAATATTTGCTTGATTATTTTATTTAACGTTTTAATCAATTATTTTTAATCTTGAAAATGCTAATGGTAGGACTTAATTCTACCCTAACACTTATAATTACTGAGTGAGTGTGAAAAGTAACGATTAAGACGTTCAAACGACCTATGGCTCTTATCTGGTTTAATTAAGAGATTGCTATCTCCCAAACCAGTGCTAAAGAACATGTCTGCAATAATTTGCACGTCCAATACTACACCTCACTTTCCATTCAACACTCCTATACTATGTTAGAGCTAATCTTATAATTAAAATACAAAGTGTGAAATTCTTAGTGTCTTTTAAAAATTGTTTATTGCTTTTATTATTTGTTTAGTGCTTATTTCATTGATCAATGAATCTATTTCTTACTGTTTGATGCGTTGGCCGAAGATAGGAATCCGTAGGGGTCCTCCTTTTGATGGTTTTGCACAGAAGAATTGATGTTGATCAATGCTGTCGAAGATGCCCTGGCAATTACAGATGCTGTAGCCTTCTGTCGCACAGGTCCTTCACGGCTAATGATTAATTAATTAATAACTTTATTAATTAACGTTGTTTTACGCAGCGAGAGTTGTTGAACGGTACTAGTTCATCTTCACTGCGGACTACTTCTCGAATTTGATACTTAATTACGCTTTTGCGTGATTGAAAAATTTCTGTACGTAATTTATACACGACTAGCGCATTGAAGATCCGAACGAAGAGTGATGCTACCCCTCGCTTTGAGTTCGCGTCAGTTTTAAATACGGGATGCTGATTGGTTGTTCAAATAAATCATGCGTTTTTCCAGTTTTGACAATCTCGAACAGGTCGACGAAACACCCCGTGACAGGTTTGAAACTGCAGAGAATTTCTAGTTAAAATCGTACTTCCTGTGTTTGCAAATCGATTGATTACAGGTATTTGCAAACGTGTTTTCAAAGATCTGACCACAGAATATTGTTGCTTAGGTCTTTATCTGTGTGTGTGTGAAAACACCTAATTCCTACGTAGCATAATTCTCTCGTTATTCCTTTTGGCGTTCGTCTTCCGTATAACTTCTTCAATTGTTAATTATATTAACTGAGATTGCGGCTACTTATAAAGCTTCACTTGCTGAATACAATGCTCTTTTCAGAATTTCCGTATATTTATTAGCTTTTAAGTTATCACAGGTTGAACTGATAATTTGTATTGAGTAAAATTTCATGTTCGTACCGGTATCGGATGTCGCTGTGACGAGGTTAGAGTGAGATGGCTGCAATTGTACGCTCTCTCTCTTACTTACGCTGCTATACTCCCTCCGTCAGACACTTTCATATAACGCTCAGATAGTACGCTAATATGAATCGTTATTATATATATATATATATACACACACACATATACATTGTAACGTAACCGTTTATGGGGTTTGTTGACCGTTTATTTTGTTTTAAATTTCAATAACTTTTAGTTTAGTTTATCATTTTTATTGATTTATTTAATTCAATTCAATCTAACATTGACTCAAATGAAAATAAATCCGATGAATGCACTGGAAGTTAGTTAGCGAAGTGTTTTCAACTTCGGTTAATTTATTTTAAGTTGTTCTTCCGTCGACTAGGCGAAGTGGTGACGTCAATTCCTCATTGAAAGCATAAACATTTTGTAAGAATGATCACTTACTTGTGGTGAGTCTTACCGATCTTGCAGGGTCGATGTAGCAATCTAATCTGTAGATTGACTTACCCTATTCAAATTCGCCGCTGCGTGTCGTGCTATCCAATGAGAGTCGTTCACCTATTCTGAAATCTAGTCTATAAAAATGAACTCTCTGACTCCGTTTGCTCGTATAAAATAATAATTTATTCTGTTTAACACTCCTTTTTAATGATCTAAAGTATCATTAATTATTTTAAATCAAGTTTAAATAACATGAGTTGTTTGTTTTATAAAATTTGTCTCAGGGTGGTAAAACTGATTTACAATATCAGTGTATGGTTAGAATGCTTTTTGCTTAAAGTAAGTTAATTCATATGTGGGTTCTTTTAGCTTGCAGAATACCAAATTATTTACTAGAACTCTTATTCTACCGTTATTAGGCAGTTTGAAGACGATTACAATTCAACCTTCTCTTAATAATTAACATTCAAAATTATAACCATGCTTGCTTTGGACATTTTAGGTTAACAGAATTATTAGCCAATCGACAATAAATGATTTAAAGAACGTTTGTTAATGTTAAAATAACTTCTGATCAAACGTTTAAAATGTGAACAATAAAATAATATTTTGAAGCAGTGTTGTTGAATGGAACATCTGAATCATCATTTAACTCTACGAAAAGGAAATTGTATAGTTGTAAGTACTTATGTAGCTTGACAACCTTAGTTTCTTATTCATAATAGACATAAACATTTAAATAGTAATAGTAGTAGATTCTTCCTAAATTACAAAACATAAATAGCATTGGAATTTTTCATTAACTTTCGGTAATTGTTTCATACAGTTGACAATTCTCAATCGTTTAAGAATGCTTGTTGGTTTGATCTGTGTTTAATAAACAACAACTTTAATCAGGTGCGGTTATATCACACTCGGTATTTATACATAATAAATGATTATTTGCTTGTAAATTTCATGAAAATAGAATGTTCAAATTAATTTGAGGATTGTCATTAATACTGTTGATTGTATAATATTAATAATGCGCCTTAATCTACATACTTTGTTTACACACATTATTGGAATGCGGTTCGATTATACCGTCTTTAAAATTCTTAATTAATATTGAAAAAATCACTGTACTCCCTTTTTTTAAATTAAATCCCGGAATCGCTATGGATTATTCACTTAGCAATCCTTATTACGCACTGTTACACTTAAAACACCTTCAATACTAGTGTAGTTATGTTGGCACAATTTGAGGTTATGTTATTTTGTTTACAACGGTGACGTGCACAAATTGTGTGAACAGCTGTTTCTTAACGGTGTCGAGTAGCCGTCTGCCTTCCTCTGAAGTTGATTATAAAGTGTCTGGAAAAAGCATCTCTCTCTGCCGTTCCGTCACAAGACGTTGTGACCGTTGTGATCGTTGTAAATTTTGGCTAATTTCTCGGATCTGATTGGTTGACGATTTTTAATTTGATGCACATACCCCCTCCGCGCAATATTTTAATTGTTGTTATTAGTGTGGGGTGGCTGGTTTGGAGATTATAAATATTTGCTCTATTTGACACAAATATCTTATAATTGTAATAACTTTCTTATTATGGCATAGATTTAAAATCTAAGCTTATCACTGTATTGGTAATACTTGGCTCTTTATTTTGAGTCCACTCATGGTGTGCTTCTGTTCACTATTAAGGGAGTTAATGTTTGAGATTATCACATTACACTATCCACTATTAATTGTATTTATTCTTAAATTAAAACTATTTAATGGCAATCATACCTCCTTGTGGGCATGCCTTCCAAGTCCTCCCACACTTCTCACTTATTTGTTACTTATATCTAATGACAAAATATAGTGCTTATGCTATCATTGACTTAGCCTATGAGTCTATCAATTGTATTTACAAATTATTTATAATAAAAGGTATCTGGGTAACTTCTCTATTACCCCAGTTGTAAACATTGTAAACATTAAGTTGTTACAACTACTGTTAGTCTTTGTTTGTCTGGAATGTATTGTTATTCCTTCGTATTTTTGTCATTAATATGACCTCTATATGGCACTATGAGGTGTACATTTATTTTAACTCTTATTTGGGATTCTATTTTTTTCAGTCTATTATTTAATTTGGATAGTTTACTAGTAGTAGCATATTGATAGTTAGTCTTGTTTTTTTTAACGCACTAGTTTTTTCCTTAGCGTATAGCATTGGATAATAGTAATTACACCTGGTGTCACATGACAGGTGTTCTTAATTATTCTTATTACACATTATGTCCTTGCTTATAATACTCTTATGCTATTATAATAGTGGTATTATATCTTACTTATCACATAGGTATTCTTCTGTTATTTCTGTTTAGCATTACAATGTGGTTTTGTCTATGTTTCACATAGTGAATCCTATTTTGGCTGGTTTTGTTCACCTTCTTTACTCTTGGTATCTGATATTGGTATTGGTAGAAAGCTTATTACTTCTACTTGATCTGGGGTACAAAATATTTTAGTTTAGGTATGTTTTACCTACTACTAAATATGAAATTAAGTGGACAGTACCTGTATTTTAGGTTATGTGGTTTTATTATTTGTAGCAACAATGGGTGTATTAAGTTGATACAAATTAACATGTTTTAACCTTGTTTATTCAAGTCTAATGTTATTAATGACAACTGGTAATTCATTATTTATTTCCTTTTTCTATCTTACATGATTTTTTGATTATTTAACTAACAATTATTATTATTATGAGACAATTCTAATTCTTCTTACATTACATTGATGCTGTGCATAACATGTCTTTATGCTTTTATTTACAGCTTCTTTTATGTTAACATTATTGTCACTTTCACTCTTTGTCTAAAATAGGATGTCCTACATATTTACAATAATATTAGTTGTATATGGGTCATCTAATTTAGCCATTTATTGCCTATCATTTCAATCTGTAAGTTCTTCAGTTATTGTATATACGGGTAAGATGTTAATCCATAGTTGACTGGCTGTTGGAATCCATATTTTATGCCATGGTTGTTAGGTGTCTTTCTCGTAGTATGTTTCTTCCTTGTTTTCATTGGTTTCTTACTGACCGAAACTATTGGGTTATTGGTTCCTGTGGTATTCTCACTATTTGTTGTATATTCTTTCTTCTTATAATGTTATTATATTTGTTATTTACCATTAGTTTTATTAACTCTTGTGTTGTGAGTTTATTCTTCTTGATGAGTTGCTCATGTAGTTTCATTCTTGGCATTTTGGATTAAACACTTGTTGTGGCTCGTTGACTCAATTATTATGACATGAGTTAATATTTTGGTTACTTAAATATTGGGTTCATATGTCTTGTTACAACATATATATATATATATATGTATACATATATATATATATATATATATATCTTAACTATTATGTTTGAAACAATACTAAAATGCTAAATTTTACTTCTCACTTTGGGAAAATATTGTGTTTATTCTCACAATGCCGAATAAACTGCGGAATATATTGTTCTTTCTTATTGCCAACGCTAGTCTACTCCTGGTGTCAACAATAATCTGAACAACTTGGAATAACCTAGATTCTAAGTCAGGAATAAAGTGATGAGTTAGTGTACAAAAGTACTCACTTGATGAGGCTAAAAATGATCTCTCTAAACGTACTGCAAGATGCAAAATAATGCAAAAAGTGTTCATTAACTATCGTAAATCCTTTACTGCTTTATAGAATATTGAAAATACTACAGCATACACCACGTAAGTCAATTAGTAAATAACTACTGAAAAGGGTAATGTAAGGACGAAATAAAATTGATCAATAAAAGAGAAAGGAATTGATACAGTAATTACATTAATCAAGATAGTCAGTTCCAACATCTCCACAGTTCCACGACGTTTGCTAATTATTGTGATAAATATTACCTATTAAAACAAAACTGCAATATGAAATAAAACACAAGTGCAAATGAACGTGCTTCCTTACTTTAAATATCTCTTACAGTTATGCAAATATCTTAAAAAAACAAATGATTTGGTTTCATATATTTTTATAAACGATTTCTGTGATTTTTTATTTTCTTGTCCTTTTTCATAGTTTTAGAATAACAGGAGATGAAATAAGAAAATTAGTAATCGAATGAGCTTTTCCAATTGTTTTTAATAGAATATAGTAAAATTTTATATTTCTTTCTTGTTTAGTTGTTAAAGATTTAGTACGTTAAATTTCGAACAAGCACACATGTTACATCGTGTGCCAGTCCTGTATTAACTAATACCCTACAATTGTTCGTTGTTCGTTTTTTTATACGCTACCTGTCGGGATTGTATGGTCTATTGTGAGTGACTAGCCTAATGTTATTGATTGTTTCATATGCAAAGACATTTTCAAAATTAAAGCTATTAAGTTTATACTTTTGTATTACAATATCTTATAGGAAAGTCATTGGTTTTAATGTTCACAGAAGCTTGGCATTAGCAAGGCGACGTAAATTCCTTTTTAATATAGTTTGTAACCTAAGGAAAGCTTTTTTGAAACCAACTTTTACGATTAATTTTTACGATTGTTTCACTATATTAGTAAGATAGGCCTACTTGATATTTTCTATCACTTTTTTGGCAAAAGTTTGATTACTTTTTGTAAAATATGAAATTACTAAAACAACCAATAAGAACGTAAACACAGACATAATAAAAATAACTATATTCTCACAGTATTGCTTCAGTAATCTAGCAATTACTATTGCAGAGAATAATTTTATTGGAGTTCAACGTTATTACGTATTTGTCAAAAAGTGTTTTCATTTTTTTCTCACTTCAGTATGTTATATTAATGTTAGTTTATGTTGTTTCACATGTTAAAAACAAGTTACTATAACAAATTAACTATGGTTTACATTCTATACTTCTAATAGAAGGGTTTTCTTTAAAAAAGATTAATATATTAGCTTCATTATGTTGAAATAAGTAAGTTATAGCCTTGAGGTGTTAGCTGGATTAACACGATTTACAAATTGTATGCATCTATCCTAGCAAAACGACTGAATGCAATAACGGAGAATATAGACTTCAAGACCCAGCTTGTCTTCAAGAAGGACAGGTCATGTTTACAATTGCATCTTCACAATAACCCAGATCATTTACAATCAGAGAGAATACCAGTTGCCCAAACACATAGCTTTCACCACCTCTAGAAAAGTGTTGAATACAGTTCATAGGGGCAAATTGTGGATAATAATGAAGGAAACCCGTAACGCCTCATTAGAGCTATACAAATTCTTTATACGGAAAACAAAATTTTAATTTGAACAGGGAGCGTAAATCTTAGTATGGGCTTGATCAATTAAAGTCTATGGTTCCTATTATCTCTTTCCTTTTTTAATTCATTTATAGGTGGTGTCTTACACAATTAGTAGATGAAGCTTCCGGATAATTTAATATTGGTAACTCTGTAGTTGACACTCTGCTGAAAACCAAGCTATACTCTCATACTTAGAAAGGGGCTTCAGATGGCTGTACACTCATTGCATTGAATATGCTAGGATTTCGGATTACAGCGTAGCTTCAGGATGATCTTTAGTTTGCATCTTTACAATAGCCCAGGTAACTGAAAAGCACAACGAATGTCAGTTGCCCACATACATAGCTTTCATCGACATTGGGAAGGCATTTTATACAGTGAAGACGAGCAGACTATGGGCAATAATGGGAAAGAAATGAATCCCGCAACACATTATTAGAGCTACACAAAGGCTTTATGTGGAAAACAAAATTTGAATTGATACAGGAGGCCGGAGTATAACTTCTAGTGCAGGTCTGATCAATTGTGAAATACGTCAAGGGTGCCCAGTGTCACCTTCTCTTTTTAATTTGTATATACATGATGTCATACATAATTGACAGATGGAACTTCCAGAACATTTTATGATTGGTAATTCTGCAGTGGACACATTGTTGTTTGATGGTGACCAGACTATCCAGTCAAACTTGGAAAGCGGTTTGCAGATTGCTGTACCCTAATTGAGTCAATACTGCAAGGGTTCCGATTCCAGGTCTCCACACTGAAGACCAAGGTTTCAGATGGATGTTTATGGAGCTGACCACATATATGAGCAAAACCTGTTGTAAATGATATTTTTCCGGAAGAGGTCAGCGATTTTTAATGCCTAGGCTGTAATGTATCTTACATTACACTGAATGACGTGGTGAATAAATTCCACTAGTTGAACCATATGTGAAGGACCATCAGGAGAACTATCAAATCAATGAGGAAAGAAACACGCCTGAAGTTCTACAAGGTGACAGCCCTGCCCATACTTCTCTGTGAGTCTGAGAATTAAACCTTAACGAAATCCCGGGCCAGTTTTATTCAAGCAGCCGAAATGAGAATTCTCAGGCACGTAGCAGGGTATACCCTTCAACGTCGTAGAAGAAATGTAGCTATACGACAATTATACGGTAATGTATGAATATTATGAGTATGCTAATTGGCTGAAATGACTGGAATATTTCAACCGAAGGCGACTTCCGCATCCCTAAAAAAGTATTTACTTACAAGTGGATGGTAAAGAGAGGTGTGAAGCGTCCGAAGAAAATTTGGGGTGAAAAGGTCTAGTATATTTGCTTGGGACCGGAACAAACTATTTTTTGTAGGGAGGTCCGATGTTTCTAGGCGTCCAATGGGCGCAGGCCCGCCACGTACACAACATTATGGACGGTCTACTGGCCAACCAATTCTTCAAAAGAAACTATTTTTTGTTTAATCTTTGTTGAAAATGATAATGAATAATTTAAAGATCATTTAACCTACATTTGTTCTGTCTGAAAGCCTATAGAGGGGTTATTAGTAGTATATAAAGTCTATAGTAGCTAGACCACGATACTTAATTAACCATGAGAATGATTTGCTTAAAATTAATTGGCGGTAGATTTGTTACGTTTAGTAGCCGATTTAACTTTATCGTGACTTAATGATATGTATAGTGGTAAAGTAGCATTTAACGTGAATAGTCGCACTATGACTAATGATGATCGACAAAAGTACAAAAGCATACATATCCTGAGACGGATATGTATATATGTATCTGGTTTAACCTTTTAATCTAAACAGCTTACACATAGCGCGCGCGCGTGTTTAATATTGTAGCGTGTTTGCAAGCACTCATTAGTACTAATGAGTAATAAATTGACTAAGATGTGTCTCCAAGATTTGGTGAGTGGCAAATGGTAATTGTTAGCAGGGCTTATGTATGCCTCATTTACAGGCAGTATGAATGAAATAATTTATTTTATTAATTATAAAAGAACGTTACTTTAGTAGCCGTATGTCGATTATTATATGAAAAGGAATGAGTGTGGGAGAAATTTCAATCTATCGCACCGACTCGTTTCAGGACAAACTAATTCAAAAAAGAAAAATATCAGACTCTTTGCTGTTCTGAAACGTTTTACTTACACCTAAATTAAAAAGCACTCCAGAGGTTTTCAAATAACAGATATTGAACTAACGTTCACAAAACAGTATGTCGCCTGTTCTTGATTACAATTTTGCACAAAATAATTTTAGTATTCTATTACAAACAACATACACAATAGACACATACAAATTTTTTACACATGGGTTAGATATGATTAAAAGTTTGTATTTGTTTCATCGTTTCTGGTGGTTTATATTACATGACAACCTATGTTAAATGCTGTGGCAACTTTATTCCTATGGTTTAGTTGTGTCTTCTTGTAAATATTAGACAAATCAGATTTTATGCATGTCATGTAGACTAATCAGTATTAAAATTAGATTAGAATATTAAGTCGACAGCCACCAATAAAATTAGTATTACTTTGCCAGGTATCCAGCTGTTCACTTTAGCTGCTTAGGTAATACAACAACAAAACAATGTATTTTGACCAAAGTAATACAGTCGGTTTTATAAACTTTTTATTGTTGTATTATTGTCGGGAACAACTGACAATCTGTGATTTTTAACGCACCTTTTGCTACGTTGAAGAAAAAAGCTTAACTCGCACTACAAACTAAGTTTCCCTTATGTTAAGTGATATTTATTTACTAAGTATTTGTTACATAAGTAGTTTTGGGTGGTTGGAAAGAAAGGTTAGTCAAAAATATCAGTATTTAGGAAATACGTTTTTTCATCAAATTCATTTCATTGATAATATAATTAATTAAAATCGAATCAAAATAAATCTTTTATAGTATTTTTACTTGTAGATATGATTGTTAGTAAACATTAACGTGTGATTTTTATTCAAACTGTTGCACACGTAACCAAATTCTAACATTATTTTTTCAAATGATTTTATTATTTTTTTGATTTTTATTATTTATTATTTATAAAAACAATGTGTACATAAAAATAAAAATAAAGGAAATTTAAATTATTGTGTGCATTTACGGAAATAATAATTTAAATTTTCTTTATTTTTAATTTTATGTACACTTTTTAATTCCATATTCCTTAAGGAATGGAAGTATGGTGATGGCAAAAAAAATCGTGTTCGAGATTATTGCAGATTCTGATTCTACTACACTCAAAACATGAAAAAAAGTCGTTTTCCGAAAAGTGTCTGTGTGTGTGTCTGTGTGTCTGTAGATTTTTTTTCTATGGCAAACGATAACTGCCGCAAATTCAAACAGAATCAAATAATTTTTTGCATACAGCCGTGATTTGTAGAGTACTCACGACCTATAGTTTTTGGTGAAGATCGGTTGAGGGAAAGGGGTAGTTTACCGGCAACGGTTTTTTTTATCAAGGGAAATTTTTTTTTTGGCAAACGATAACAGCCGCAAATTCAAACAGAATCAAATAATGTTTCGCATACAGCCCTAAATTGTAGTGTTCTCAAGACCTGTTGTTTTTGGTGAAGATCGGTTAAGGGAAAGGGGTAGTTTACCTGTAACGTTTTATGTTTTAACAAGGGTATTTCCTATGGCAAACGATAACAGCCGCAAATTCAAACAGAATCAAAGGATTATTTGCATACAGCCCTAAATTGTAGAGTTCTCAAGACCTATTGTTTTTGGTAAAGATCGGTTGAGGGTAAGGGGTAGTTTACCTGCAACGTTTTTTATCAAGCGTATTTTCTATGGCAAACGATAACAGCCGCTAATTCAAACAGAATCAAATAATTTTTTGCATACGTCAGTGAATTGTAGAGGACTCAAGGACTTTTGATTTTGGTGAAGATCGGTTAAGGGGAAGGGGTAGTTTACCTGCAACATTTTACGTTTTAACAAGAGTAAAGTACTTGAAAATTTATTTAAACTTTTGAAACAATGGTAATTGTTAAAAATAAAATAATTTTGTTGCCAGGTAACAAAAATAAAGTCATTTTAATTATAAGATATAAATATTTACAACAAGAAAAGAATTTTCAGTTTTCAAAATTTAAATATATTTTTATAAAACAATGGGTTCTTCATTGAGGTGGGGACCATGTCACTCACTCCATCTCAAGCCTCTCCCATTTTTCAGAAAAAGAGGACCCTGTCAAGGCTGATACTTTGACGACAGTGACAGGGCTTTCCACCAAATTCAGCAGAGTGACAGGTAGGCCCAACTCTGATTGGCTCCTCAGATTTCCCCAGCGTTAGTAGGTTCTATGAAAATATTTTATTTCAAAAATGATTTTAAATATAAAACTTAGATATGTTTTATAAATCTCATGTTTTATGTTTTAACATGGGTAATTTTTTATATGACGAACCATAACTGCCGTAAATTCAAACAGAATCAAATAATTTTTTACATATGTGCCTGAGCTATAGAGAACTCAATGTCTGTTGATTTTGGTGAAGATCGGTTACGGGGAAAGGGCAGTTTACCTGAAACATTTTTTGTTGTAACATGAGTAAAGTACTTAATTTTGATAAAGTATCCTGATAAGATCTTAATAATCCACTGTAGAAACGTAGATGAAATATCTATAAATGAAGAGGCTAGTTGAACGGGCTGGGGGTAATTTTCTATAAATCAAAATTATAGTTGAGGGGGGAGGGGATAATTTTTTTTATATGTGTACTACGTTATTGGCAACAAAGAAGTATTTTTTTGTTAAAATTCCTTCCCTGGCTGTTTGGCTGAAAATGATTTTAAATATAAATCTTAGAATATGGAAGTCATGTATGGTTCTCCATACCGATATTTTTTAATTAATAGATGGCTCATCATTTCAGTCAATCATTAAATCTAATCATTCATACTAGACTATCGTTATACATTTCCGTATCTTGCATATACTGAAAACATGTATTTTATGCAATTTGGTTAAGTTAGATAAAAGCTATATGTCATTTATGAACATTTAGCAATGTGTACTATACTTTATTTGTATTAGTTTAATAGACACAAACTTTTTCAATTGTAATATTCATACATTACACATATTTTATATTTAGACTTACACTAGTTTAAGTAACAAGTTGTTGTGATTTTTCTTCACACAGTAGTGTATTGTATACGTTTCATAATTAGCCAGTAACAGTACCTTTTGTTAACAACAATGAACACCTTTGTCCAACCCTTTACCTGGAACTTTCCAATATTTCATACACTACTTCCAACCCGGTCTAGCCTAACATACATTTCAAATCTGTCAGTTGAAATCCAAACTCTGAAACTGCTATAACTGGTAAAACAATTGTCATGAAAGTAAAATCATCTGTAGTGTTTGTTTATTAAATTCAAGTATTAGTAAAATGTTCTACCAAATGACGAGCGATCATTCGATCAGTGTAACTTCGGTATATTACGTAACCGTATCAGTCTTTCAAATGAAGAAAACAAGAACAAAAACTTACTAATGTTAGATGTTAAATTTATATTTTGTTCTTGTTTACACAAATATACACACGCTGAGATACTCAGATTATTTTGGACTTTCTCTTATGTTTCTGTGAATCTACAGTTTATCTTATGTAAAAATATGTTATCTCTGTCCCATTATTGTCCCATTATCTCTGCTGTTTTAATATTGCTAATCATAATATCATTTACATAATAACTAGTACGTTGTTAGCTGTTAGGAAAGTAACAGAAAACCAAAATGGAAACTTGAAATAACGTGGTTGATTTATTGTAGGACACTTAAATTTGCTAAGATTTCGAATTCACAACTTCTTAGAACAAGTGTGTTAATTCATTACTTAACGTTATGTAACATTTTCAGTCACTAACGTGTACACAGCTTTCTGCACGTATCGTTATCAATTTCTTTTTCGCCCTCATGTTGCATCCGACTGGCTCTGTCACTGATCATCCTTACACACTGCGGAGCCTTGCTGACGTTTCGTGACGTAACTAGTGATCACACTCCTGCATCAGTCTACCTATTATAATCTTCTTACCGCAACTGATTTCATACCGAGCTTTCTTGTTTTTTAATATTAACAAATTGTGGGTAATTAAATTTATATTACATTAGATTTAACCTTTATTCCGTAGTATAGAAAATACAAAAAATCAACATGAAAATTCCAAATACAATCAGTTACGTAATCCAAAGGCCTACTGTAAATATGTGACACTAATAAATTTCCATTTTTCTTTAATTTCTTTAGTAAATGAACATGTGCACTACAGATACATATTTTCCTAACAAGCTGAGTGAAAGTACCATCTTACAGTTTTTAGTAGATATGATAAGTGGTAAACAAAATCACACTAACATATAACACATTCCACTACTCTTTTTCAAGTAAAATAGCTTTGATTATTGAAATGTAAATTTTCACAGATTCAGTAATTGAGCTTGTACAATATACATTAATTATTTAGTGAATTAACAATTTTGCAGAATATAATAATAACTGAAAACTTCAAAATTGACATTATTCAAGCTGATGTAGCGCCTAAAATTTGGGCAACACACTCTACAGTGCTGTTTCCGTGTATGCTACTTCTCGCTCCGCGCAAGTGTGTGCAAATGTTTGTTTTCTCAATTCGTATAATTTTCTCGTCACTGCTAGGCCTATTTGTTCACTTAGTTACTACGGACGCTATACGCGTTCAGTCCTCTTTGACAGCTGTAGATTTTATCCCTACAACGTCCCTTCCTCAAAGAGTAGGAAAGTTACTTCACAGATGACGGAAAAGTTTACTATATACAGTTGCAGGAATCCCCTTCCTTTCTATCATGATTTCTTGATTATTTTTAATTTAAGCGTTGCTGTAGCTTTGAATGTCTATATTGTTTTGCCTATAAAGTTTATAATTTATAATAAAAAGGAACGCAATATCATGAATCAATTACACACCCGCGCGTGTACGTGAGCACATCACAAAATCATAAATATGTTCTATTAATAATTTTGTAAATATAGTCATTAATACCTAATAATAATAAATGTTTGTAATACATAGTCACATAAAAATTTTAGTTCACGGTATTTGAAATAAATAATATAAGCTTATTATAGTTTATTAAAGTAAAATTTTTACAAAATTGCAGCAATTAAATACCATGACTTTCACGCGCTCGTGTGTGTTAATGGACGAGAGAGAGAGAGAGAGAGAAGAGAGAGAGAGAGAGAGAGAGAGAGAGAGAGAGAGAGAGAGAGAGAGAGAGAGAGAGAGAGAGAGAGAGCTTAAGAATGTGTGTGTGTGTGTGTGTGTGTGTGTTATGCATTCACGAAATTCTTAACTGTGTGAATAATACCTTTTATTAAATTAAGAAAATATCAAGTAGGAATACATGCTACTCAATACGTAGCACAAGCTTGTATGTAGACATTCTAATTAAAATGGAACTAAAAGGTGTGCGCGACTTTATACGCTGTCTGATAACTCCGACATTGATGAACAGCATTGTACTGTAACATGAATCCTGGCATGCAACAGTCATTACAGTTGATTAGTGTTAATTATACTCTACACGTACAGATAATTAAAAGGGATTATTTTTCTTCTTTAGGTAAAGTATATTTCCTTTCTTGCTCATAGCAACGCAGATGTTTTCTTCCAATCGACATGTTCCCTTGCCAGTTCTCAATATGCTTAATGATGCAATCCTAAATGTTCTTGCATTATTATTCTGATAAACAGATCATCACAAGAAATGCTACACTTCAATTTTGCCATGGAAAGTCTGTTCGACTCCTAAAAATATACTATGTATAAAGTTCTGAGTATTCTTTTCCTTCTTCGTTGTGTAAAAACATTGTATACATTTGTTGTAACAAAAAGTGTAGAGTAACCACATAATTCTACATTATATTATAAGTTCTTTAGTGTTGTATCCCGGGATGTACAAACGTATATCGAGGTGAGTCGGTTGGGAGCTTTAGTAGAGGTTGGTGTGAGTCTGTCTTTGATAAAGTTTTGGAACACAAGTTCGTTCAACAGCAAAAGTTTATTAAAGAATTTCTTTAATACATTGTTACAATAATTCCTCTTCTTTTTCAGCAACCTTACTAACGATGTTAATTAAAAATAATATTTTGACTCTAATTGTAACCTAACACTAATTCTGCAGCCTAACAATACTGATTAACTATATCGTTTATGCACTCTATCGAGACTGATGAATTTACAGTTGACACTGGATCTTTTATACATTGAAAGGAGAGAACAACTATGACCTTTAACTTGTTTTGATGGATTTGTTTTACTTTTGGCTCACTGGTGGAAAGTGCCCCAGTTGCTATTTACAGTTCATATTTAAAGTGTCTTGTTTACTACTTACAGTTCATATTTGTTCTATATCTAAATTCGGCCAAATACTCCACTTTCCTATGAACATAAACTTTAGTCATTTTTTTATACCAGAACATTAGGTAACATGATACCATTTAAGATACCTTTATACTTTGCAAATAAAGGCCCTAATGCTTAACGGCTTACTATACCTTCAATTGCGATATATTTCTGTGGTAAAATTAATGTTTCATGTTATATACGCTTTATTGTCATAATTAACTTGTATAGAAGATATGAACTGCATACAAGAGACTTGCAGATAGGGGAGTTTGCTTCCTGGCCGACCAGTTAAATGCCCGCTTTTGGTTTACTTACTTTCCACTAAAGTGGCGCCAGGCGACGACGGTCGCAATGATCCCGAAGCCGGTTGAAGACCGCAAGTTCGCTGATAACCTTCAGCTATCAGCTTTCTGACAGCAAATCGATAGTTTTCAAACGCTTTGTACAGCGGCGACTGGATGACCTAAAAATGTTTCATATTACGGTCCCCGAACAGTTTGGATTTCGTGCTTAGTTCTCCTCGACGCATCAGCATATGCCTTATGTAGAGATTGTTACCCAAGCCGGCTGCTCAAGAAAACAGTCTGTTGCCGTTTTCCTGATTTCGAGGAAGCGTTCAATCGTGTCTGGCATATTGAACTTTTGAACAAACTGCGGAGATTCTACTTTCGGATTGATACGTTTATCGGATCACTAGCTTTTTTCGGAACAGAACTTCGTGAGCGAGCACGGAAATCGTTGTTTCTACGGAAAGAGGAATTAAGACCAGGAAAGAGTCTTAGATACCCTGGTACTCTGTGTACATCGATGACGTACCCAACTTGCCGGAAATCCGATTGCCCTATTGCCCTATAACCTCAATCGTAGCTCTGAAATCCGGGACCAGCTGAATGCCAACGTCGAGTAGGCAGAGAAATGGAGGTTCTCAATTAAAGCAGCCAAGAGCACAGCTGTAGTCTTCTCTAAACCTATAAGGCTCCTTCCCAGACTATACATAGGCGATATTCCTCAGCCTTGGTCTTCCGGAGTGAAATACATTGGACTGCACCTCGATCGACGTCTCACTTGGTGGACACACTCAGTGGAAGTATCCCTCAAAACTGTACATTCAATGCAATAACACCGCAAATTACCAACGCTCATCATCAGAACGCAACGCAGAATCATCGTTACCGCGTATGTGGCGCCGATGGTTGCCTCCGCCATCACAGTATTTGGATACTTCGTAAAGATACATAAGCAAAAGTTCTCTCCAGTCTCTCCTAGACCAAGGTTTCTACTGGGCTTGCAAAGTCCAATATCTGAGTTTGAACCTAAACATATGATAGCACGTGTCCGTACACGCTTGTCGGTTATACAGCTCTGTGTCGTCGCTTACATTTTCGTCTAGCCATTCATACTCAGGACACCTTGCTTATGATCTCCCTTCTCTTTGCAACCGAACGAAGTACCGGCTAGTAGAAGACACGATCCGGGTCTCCCTGACAGGACTGTATGTACTTGACTGGCCAAAGCATATTTCGTTTTAGTCGACCTCTGGTACCAAGACGACACTCCGGTGCAAACGATGTGGGTGTCAGTGCTGAGCTTTGGGCTGCGATGTGGTTGTCTCTATGCAATCGATAATACGCTTTACCGCAGCAGTAAGGCGCCTTCTACACATCGCACAAAGCAAGCGGATCGCTGGCGTCCTTTACGAAACGCAAACGTTGTTGAACTTTCTGTAGTGATAAGCCAAGCACCCCACGCCGGCCGAACACCTTCCCGATACGGATGGACCACCACCCTAGTGACATAGAGAACGAATGCTGTCCCGACAAACTGCTGCTCACTGAACGCATCAGCTCGACCAGTTGTATTCGGCCACAAGACTCTCCTAATATCTGCAGCTTGGTAACCATATGGTCACTACTGTATGGTTACTACGTCTTCTAGATGTTACTATGTTGATAGAACGTTATCAAAAATTTCCCAGCGTCAGCTAACATTTGATAGATCCTACTGAAGCTCCATATCTACTTGCTTCACGTAAGACGATCTGCAATTATTTGAGTGACTTTGGCATAAAGCTATTGAGGAAGTAAAAGATAGTCCTGGCCAAACTGCGGTTCATTCGGCAGTCTTTCTTATCCTTCTTTAATACTAGTTTTAATAATAGTTCATTATTCCATAAGGCGATAACTTGTAGTACAGCATACTAAATAATTTAGTTCTAAAAGTTTACAAAATATTTTAAAACGTTTGAGGTAATAAAATTAAAGTTATGTTCGTTTTAGTACTTCTTATTCAGTTCTAACTTACATAAAGATCCGTCGCACTAATATCCAACAATATTATTATCTATTATAGGGTTTTTAATTTTCCAGCAAATATAAAAGATACATCTTTTACTGATATACCTTATACCACTCAGTCTGGCACTGTGGGACAAGGGAAGTAATGTGAAATACATTTTGGATAGTAGTGTTTCAGACGGTAACCAGTAAACCACACAAAACTTAGATTATGGACAGTTCACATGAACTAAAAGCAATAAATTCACATGAATCGGCAAGGTTCAGGTTTATAATTTCAGGAAAGCAACCATCCTGACCTTCATTAATTATGTCACATGACGCCATAACACTAAGTTAATATTTTATGCAAATGTTGAACTCAGAGTCTACTGACTACGTTTATACAAATTTCAATTTATTTAAGAAGTATATACATTTCTCAGTCATTGAATCAGATTTAGAAAATATTAAAACTTTATTTGCATTAGCTAAACTTGCTAAAGGTAGACTTCAAATTTATTTTCGTTTTTTTTTTCATTTCAAACTATAATTTTTAGAATAATTGTTTTCTATTATTGTACTACGCTTGAATACTGGAATGTATTCTCCTGTTATACATGATTAATTGAATATTAAGATCCGTGTATTCCAACCATGTGTAATTACAGATCCATGGTTAAGATAATTTGTTTACACATATTTCATAAAATATACTTGGTGTTACTAACGTTCAATGAGCAAAAGTATTTGAGATTAAGTCGCGTACAATAAAATGTGTACGGCCAGAAACTTCATACGTCTACGAATAAGTAGAGCGTCAATATAGAGTGTGGTAACCGTAAAGGATGCTAGTAATAAAATGCCGAGAACGAACTGAAGTAAAATCATGTGACGTTTTTAATAACATCAGGCGTGCTACGAATGCAGTTATGTGCTCGTACCACTCGTTTTTAAACAGTTTCCTATTCTGTGCTTATAAAACGTTCCTACACAACCAGTAACATCCCGCAAGCAGAATGTACATTAAAAAATATCACTCGCTAGGCGTTCCCAAAATTGTCCTTGATTTTTGCTAAATCGACTATGACATAATTAAATAACAATTGTTCTCCGTTAAATATCACATACATTTTTGTAATTTAGGCCATACCTGTTAATAGACAAAAATGTAACGAGTGGTAACAAAGTCATAGGAACCGAGAATTTCAAAATCTTTCTCTCGTTATTAGGGATATGTAGGTAATTTAGAGGTATAATATTGTAATATTGGTGACAACTATTTTTTTTTCATCGTATGAGTTTCAACAATCTGTTGGTTTACTTGTTTAGTCAGTATAATTTGTTTTCTGAAGTTTGTGTTGAGTTTAAGTATATCGCGTAACGTGTAATCAGCAAATAAGTGAGTAAAATTTAGAATTTTCTCTAATAATTAAATCCTATAAGGAAACGAATAAATTATTTTAGAATATATCTTCTAACTTTCACGAACAAAATAAACTTTGAATAAATCGTACTCATTTATTTTCGCATTAAAATATATTTATGTTTATTATGCTGTAATTCTTTGGATAGCATGACCTTCCAATCTCTCCATTTATTATATAAGTATACAATATGAGATTCCGCGTGTGTGTGTGTGCATGCATTCGTGCGTGCGTACATTAATAATAAACCTGATAGGTAAATGGTAACTGTGTATATATTTTTTCTGGAAAATGTACGAACAAAATGTGAACAGGAAACGATCATAATAGTCATACGTTTACAGGAAAATTACACGTAATTTTCTTCAATTCCAATAATAACTTACAAAGTAACGTTTCATATAATATTGAAATTCATAAAATCCTTAGAGTATTCATTCTGTGAATTTATAAAAATTATGAGGTACAACAGAATACTTTAAACGAATTTTTCAGTAATCAATTACAATATATGTAACGGTGTGAATAAGAAGAAATACATGAATTGGGAAGAGTGAATTGCTTAATTGCCGATAAAATACATAATGTTCATGCGTGAGATCAAAAAGATTGTTTTATTTTAAAATGTATTTTATAAAGAAAACAATACCCATTTATGACGAATCAAAAAGTTTACTAACTAAATTTAATGTATGGTAACATAGCAGCATTTAAAAACAGAACACAACACATAACAATGACAAAACAAAACTACGAAAACATAATGATTGTTAGCACAGTAACATTTAAAAACAAATAGAGGAGAAAGGTTTGAACAAGCTAAAACTGAACATTTAACAATTTAATAGGAGTGTAATTAAGAATTGTGTAATGTTTGTAACAAAGCAACATAAAGAAAACAAAACAAGTGGTTCTAACCAACATCTGAAATTAAACCCTAAATTGTACCTAACGCTCTGCAAACACATTACGTATTGTTAAGGTTACAGACCATGTAAAAATACAAAATATATCATCACTTATTGTGTTAAACAGATTATACGGTATAAACAAGACGTGCGTAACGTCTAAAATGTAATGTAAGGGAAAATACTGTGAAAGCCAACAAATTAGGTACAACAAGTAGTGAAAATTTAACGTTTATATTAAAAAATAGTTCCGTAACATAGTAACCCAACAACCTAGAATTGATACATCCTGTGTGTTGTCAAATAAAAACTGGTTATTATTTTACCGTGTTAATTTCAGAAAACCTGGTTTTGCCCCTCACTAACGCAGGTTTAACCTACAATATTCTTCAGAAACACACAAAACTTTAGTGTAGGAAACCGACGACAACAAGAACTATGAGGATCAAAAACAAACTATTCAAACAACTCATTAACAAGTTTTGTCTAATCAATTATTTACTTATTCATATCAAAGACATTTATATTGGCTTTATAGTTAGAATAATTTATTGTTTTTACTAAAATCAAATATTGCAACTTTTAAATCGTTATGATTAATATAGTTGGTAACTAAAATGTATAGCCTAGTTTTAATATATAGTATAAATTAATTTTAAAGGGTAAAGGTTAAAGGTTCCATTTGACTCTTCAAATAATTGCTAGTGAATTAAGACATATGGTTGAGTATCACAAAAAAGCCTTCTAAATTTGAGTTTTTAGTCAAATATAGTTGATTAAAATCAATTTTACCAAAGGAGTTATTTGTACACTTAAAGACATATAAGCATTTGTTCATTAATGTCAATCATTAGATGTAAATTATGTTCTTTATAAAACAAAACTGTGTTCAAGAATTCGTTATTATTTTAAACACTATTTAATTCTTTTGATTGTATAATGAAAACTATACATTAATTCTTCCCGGCAATTAATTACAATATAAATCACTCGTTGATGCAGATAAATAATTTAAACATTATTGAGCTGCTCAAAGTTCTGATTAAATATTTAAAATCACAAATTTCATTACTTAGTTTTGGAAGAAAGATAAAAATTACAAATGGCAACATCTGTTAAGGCAACAAATTTTAACGGTTATTGACCCCGGAAATCCAACCTTACTCCAGGCCTAGAACATCTTGGCTTCGTGGGGGGCAACAGCTGCTACTCTTTAGCTGGCTAACAGGACACTGGTAGGTGAGTTTAATAAGGTTGCGTGTACCGCTTGAAAACACACAAGTAACCCAAGGTGGAATCGATTGTGCCAAAGGGCTATAGGTCTACGGTAGTGAGTCACGAACGATGGCCTCAGGACAGCAGGATGCACCCTGTTGTATTTAGTCCTAGCCGTGGTACTCGACGACTTTGACCCGATAGTCTGTCACTTCCCCGGTACACATGAATTTATCAACAAAATTCTCGGTATGAAGTATCCCTTAAAAACTGGCGTCCACAAAATCCCTCCTCGTAGGGTGAATAGAAGGAGCTGTTTCACCTCGGTTGATACAGGAAGATTTTTGACATCGTCTGCCAATATCCGCCGGTGCCGACATATCTGGTAGTAAACCGGAAGGAAGGTGACTTCGCAGTTAATCCTTTCCTTATTAAAAAAAGCTGTCACCGTTTAAATACCATCACCCGTACGGGAAATCAGGAAAGCCGCAGGTGGATAAATCAAGGATCAACAAGGTTCTAAATCTCCAGAAGATAGAGGACATAGAAGTCATTCCTCATACTACGCTGAACACCACAAAGAGGGGTGGCAGTGAGAGGGACCTGCTGAACTGCACACAGCAAACAATTGCGACTGAATTCGCCACACAAGGCGTCATTGCATGTCCGAGACTAACTAAGGGATGGACAGGCGCTTCCATTTTCGTCACATGTCCTACATCTTTGCTGAAAACGTAAGATCATGCATTCATAGACTGAGTGTGTGAGCATTCATACCTCAGCCGACGCAATGCTTTCAGTGCTTCAAGATGTGCTCGAGTCAAGATATGCTTCTGTGGGAAGTTGGCTCACTGTGACGATACCTGTGCTGAAACAATTAAACGTGTCTATTGCGGTGATCAACTTCATCTAGATCCCGCAACTGATCCGTTTATAAGTAATAGGTGGCTAGTCAGGAAGTACGTACCCTAAAAAAACACGGCTAATTCGATGCGAAAAACTCGTATGCCCAGCCAAACAAGGCAAAATCAGTTACGCAACCGGATGTAAAATCAACAGCGTCACCAGCCTCTGTATTCTCTCTCTCTCTCTCTCTCTCTCTCTCTCTCTCTCTCTCTCTCTCTCTCTCTCTCTCTCTCTCTCTCTCTCTCTCTCTCTGTTTCTTTCTCTTTCTCTCTCTCGCTCTCGAATGAAGGAACAAACCGACGAACTATTTGCATAGACGTATGTAAACATACTCACTATTGAGAGAAAATTTTATAGAATATATATCATTCATAGTTTGTTCCACAAAAGTAATAAGGGAAACCCTAAAATTCACAAAGACAAAGGGCATGTTACAAAGAGTGAGAGAATAACAGAAGGGGAGAAGAGAAAGACAGAGAGACACGTGAGCATGTTTATATATCGTTCACACTTTAAGCTTACTTGACACGAATGCAAATACGGTAATACGTACGTTGTGAAGTAATTTATGGTGTAGTATTCCCTTTGTTATTGTATCCCCTTAAGTGTGTTGTGTCAATTACGTTTGAGACGCTAGGTTACATGGCGCAGCAATTCCTTGAATAAACGACTGTTAACAGTTCCCGGAAGGTATGAAGCACAGAACATGTCAGTGTAGTATCGTGTTTCTTGTACCGAAAATTTGTACGTTTGTATGTGTGCCTATAAACGAATGTATGTATGTACGAGTGTATATATTTTCTTTATTTAAATTACGAATTGACATTTAATATTTTTAACTGTTACAGAGTAACATTTTTATTAAGTTTTAAATTGAAATTAAACTGTCGTCAAGGTTCATATCAATTTTGAACAATTTGTTCTCAATATAAATGTGAATGCTTCTGATACCAAGAAAAGAGAGAGAGGAAGTATAAGATGACAGTGTTAAAGGTGTTTATCATGAGGAAATGCTGCACTTGATTAGACAAATAATATTTTAATTATGATTTTATTAAAAATATTTTTATTTTATATATGTGTACGTCCTGCTATTACACGTTATTGAAACCGAGGCTTTATAGCTTCATAATATGTTCTTTGACTAACGACGACATTTCAACAGTGGATCATGTTTTCTTTACTTTATTGTACTGTATTGTATCCAAAAAGTAATTTTTTAATAGTATATGTGCCCTGATCCTACGCAGTAGCTCTCATGTTTCTGACTCTGAATAACAGAAACAGCCACTCGATTTAATGTCTGGGGGTAACAATAACTGCTGTTCACAATAAATGGAAACAACATATAAATCTATGACCGTCAGAATGTAGCGTTGTGGTCGTTACAATAAAATAATCTTAGCACAACAAACGCAGCGCAAGTGAATGTTAAGATGTAACATTCACATCTGACTTAAGATAAAACTTAAAACTTTAAAACCACTTAACTTTAGACGAAAACATTTTGTATTAGACGGAACACGCGTACACAAAATCGAAACACTGAAGATGGAATTCACTGTTGTAGACTTTTATGTGGCATTGGATTTTCCTATTGCGTTTACTTCACTTAAAACGAAAAATGACAAAACACGATTTCATAGCTTTTTAAGTAACATAACCTATCAGTTATACTATCAGTATACTACCGATACACTGTACTATCGTAAATATGTTTTTATAGTTTTCACCGGAGAAATTAGTGCTTCAGTTATTTCATAATATACGCCTAATATTTAAATTTACAGTATTATTTAGAAATAAATTAAACCTTATAATTTTAATTTGAAACTCAATTTAATTTTAACCTAATCTGTATATGTATTGAATTTAATTTATTCAGTCTTGTATAATACTTGTATAACTTATATATTAAAATGTAATAAAACTGTAGTTTACGTTGGCTTACACCATATACTAATATGTGCACCACACAATTTCTAATTGCCTACACTTTATGTTTTATAAAATGGTAAATATTTATGTACAAGAAACACTAAGAAGGTTTGAAAGAAAGGTCATAAGACGTGTTTATAGCCGCGTTAAAAAATATAACAAATGGAGAATAAGAAATTACCAGGAGATAGATGAGCTATTGAATCATGCGGACATTGTAAGATTCAGAAAAGCACAATGAATACAACAGTTTGGTCACCTAGAGAGGATGGATCAGCGTATGCCAAAGGAAATCCTGAGGGAGCAAGTCTATTAAAGCAGAAAGAGGGGCCTAATTAGGATAAGATGGTTGGATGATGTGCTAGAAGATCTCAGAAAAATAGATATAAGTGGTTACACTATTGTCTGGCAATAGACAGGAGACATTGAAGAAGATTGGTCTTGCAGTCAGGGCTCATGTTGGGCTGTAGGGCTGAAGAATAAATATTACCGTAATGTGTAACAGTGACTAAAAATGAAAAAACAGGTTCTGCTTTATTTAAACGTAACTACTCATTGTTATCCAAAAAAGTGTTTAAATTTCTATCTAAATATTTCAGTAATTTTTGTGACTTCCGGTTTTGAACTAAGTATCAGTCTCAAGGGCGTTAGATACTTTGCCACTATTTAAAATTTCATTAGTTCTTTTCCTGAACCAACTTTTCACGTGAGAAAAGTATTACTTCTTATTTTCTCAATTTCTTACTTACTTCTTATTACTTCTTATATTCTTTCAATTTTTGCTTAGAACTGAGAGAAAATCTTTAACCAGAGCTTAAATGATAGACTTATTTTTATTATGTACTATGCTATCGAAACAGCAATTTATATGAGTGCAATTGGCTGAAAAAAATAAGTTTCAATCTTGTATAATACTTGTATAACTTATATAATAAAATGTAATAAAGCTGTAGTTTTCGTTGGTTTACACCACATAAGAAAAATTACCAAATATATATAACCCAAATTGGTTTACATCCGCAAACCAAATTACCTTTATTTCTGCAATGAATACACACTTTCCATACAGTACGACAAAAGCTTATTTGAAATCAGTGATCTTGTATCCCTAGAATCATGCTATATACACTTCTTTATACTAAGATATATATATATATATATGTGTATATATATATATATATATATACACACACACACTAAGGCACTTATTTGATATAAGGTTTTTAATAAGACACTGCTTGTGCACGTCCAACAGGATCGCAATTAAAACGCAAGGTGTTATAATTACTCATAGTTACATAATCTGGAAAAATGTATTTAAATAATTGAAAAATTAACGCGTAACTAGCATAAACACTTACACAAACTACCGTCTCAGTTGTTAAGACATATCTAAAGTTAACAAGACAGCGTTCGCATTTACATAGTGCTCAATGTAAATGATTACGATTCAGCGTAACCCATTTGTTATAACTTATAACGTATGTAAATATTTTGTAAAACATACATATTATTGTAAAATATACATATTGTAAAACGTATATATTAAAGTATATACATACTCGTGTAAATGTATTGTAAAACGTACAACAGTAGTTTGAAAGTAACTTACGTGAACTGTAAAAACGTTACGTGTTATCTTGCGTTTTTACACTTGTGGGGCCAATTGTTGTCCACGCGGTGTACCTAACAATCAGCATAAACAGTTATATTTTCAAAACATTTTGAGGTAAGGACAAATTTAATAAAAAGTAAATTCAACCGATTTTGATAAATTAATTTCTTTACACTAGACACCTATGTCTGACAACAAAAACTTTTCTAAGACCATCTTCACGTGTAATTCGAAAAATCTTAACCATACGTTACATATAGTTCATAATATAATTTATTTTATAAGTATATAGTGTATACATAAAAATTAAATAATAATAATACAGTACTGTCACATTACTGACATATGGAGCTACAAATTGCAGTAAGAATAATTCATTTACGTCAATTAACAATGGAAGTACGCAAATTAAGTTTTAAATTTTAACAAATTATTGAAACGTAAAATTTACTGCTTTAGATATTTTAAAGCTTTGATTATGACCAAAATAATTTAAAAATTTGTGTAATGATGATTGTTTTGTTATAAAAATTGAAAATTATAATCCTGAAGCTTTCTTTTTTGTCACTTTACATTTTCAAGTCCAGCAGAACGAAAACAAAAACACGTGTACACAATGTAATTCCCTATCTTCCAAATTGTGCTATGTAACTTTCTGAATTTAGTGTAGGGATTAGGTGAAAAATCGGTTGAATTACGATTGTATTGGATGATGTATCAAACATTCTGCTCCAGCGATGACGTAACTGCCTTCCATGAAATTTTATTCTGGCCGAGCTAGTTATCAGATTTATCAGATTGATTGCTTGTAAAAAAAATTAGTCATTATCATCTGAAATACAAACACAACACATGTAGGAGCACCTCTGTAATCAAATTCCTGTCGCTACGTTTATGTATTCTAGCAACTTCACTACTGTGAGACGGCTCCGAAAGTTTCATATCTGATTTCTGGATAGCTCGATTTCCGTTTCCGCTATTCCAATAATCGTCATCTTATAAGAGTCTTGAAATGTATTTGTGATGAAAATCAGACGTCATCAACTCTTAGGATTTTTATTAACTCTTTGTTAGACTATTGCGTATCAAACTAGGGCTATTTGATCTACAGGAAACCTTCCTTCATGATTATAATTTTATCCAATTCCTGTGCTTTCCATGTACAGGATTTTAAGCGTGAGAAAATAATAATTTTTTCGACAGAAATTACACAACTGCAGACCTGTTAGTATCTTACGTGAAATGGCCAATAAAGAGGTGGGGGTTAACATCAGTTGCGTACCTAGAATTTGGTAGGGAGGGGGGTTCCGGGATTCGGTCGAGACGGTTTCATAAAAAAGAAAAGACTAATCATCATTACTATCTTTAAGTGGCTGAAGTCACTGATTAACATGCCGAATCAATCCTGTTAACGTAAATGGTAATAACACAATAAAAATACCCATCATTGAAACATTGTTTAGAAGGTACTTACTGAATTAATTGATTATCCTATATTTCGTTTTCGAAACGTATACGCAAATTCTGTATATTAAACCTGTTTGTATTTTAAAAAAAGAAGTCTCTAGTTGAAAAAATAATAAATCAACTTTTTAGACCCTCCTAGGAGGAGTTCGGTCCCGTTCGTCCCCCATGTAAATACGACCTTGGTTAATATGAATAATCACAACGTAGTTTGTTAAGTTCCGATAAGTTAAGTTCCAAATCCACCTTAATCGTTGGCTTCACAAGTGAAGCTCAGCCCGTCTGAACAATTGTGTATGCTCTTTCCCATCCATGTTATGCAGAATTTTGGCGGTCAAGCCCATTGATAACAGCCTTAATCCTACGACTAATTTTGTCGTCGGCATTCTCGTTCGTAGAAAAGATCATTCGTTACCTGTACGACATATGACATCTTCCTCCAACCTCTTTAAAATTTGGAAGCTCATCGCACAAAAGAGTCAGTCATTCGCCCACGATTTTGTTATAAATATTATGAATGTGCGAGCTTGCGCGCATGTGCGAAAGATATGGAGGGGAAGGATCACAATTTATTTTATATTCTAGTAGGTTTTTTAAATTTTTATATATTTGTTGTTTTAAATTTCCATAAACTAAAAGGGAACAACAATTAAAAACTACAATTTCTACAATTTCAAAAAAAAAACATGCTACTACTTCAATTTCATATTTTACCGGAAAACGCGTAAAACGTTTTATGTCAGCCTTTAAATTCAGGACGACTACCTGTATTTTTTTTAGAAGATTTTGATTTATTACTATTCCATGCTTTGAACACAGATGGATATGTGCAGGAAGCTTAATTTGTCTAAGTGCCACCAGTAATCACAGATAGTATAAACAATTTTCAGATATTCATTTTGCACAGAAAGATTACATGTTCCGAATATGAGACATTTCTGCACATAACACTAAAAATTCTACGAAATCAGCTGATTTGTATAATTATACGTTATATTTTACTGATACCATGTAATTTTTACTTGTCTGCTGTTATGTTATTTGATCTTGAGTTCTGACGATGATCCAGAATTTCCTAAAGAGAAAACGAGTTAATCGCAGAAAAATTAGTGATCTACCAAGTACAATTTGATATGCTACTGTGCATGGAGAATAACTTAAAATGGGACAGTTTTAACACCAAAAACGGTGTCTAAAATTAACATAAATGTTAAGTGAAAGCAATTATATTTTTATCGTTTTTTACATATTGTATTGCTTTTTATTTTCTAGGGAGTACAATTACTCCTTATTCAGTTATTTTAGTTGTCAATAAATAATTCTTCTGTGATCACAAAAAGTGAAAATTAAATGTGCGATATTAAAAGTAATAAAATACAAAGTAATAAAGTACATTGTGACTGCTGTATTTAAAGGCTTAGTATTTTACAAATATTTTCTAAAACTCATGATGTAGGAGATAATAAGAGGAAGATAATTATATAGATTATTTAATCTTTGTGTAATCTTTAATGCAGATAAAAGTACGATCCTAATCTAATGAACAAAGATGTTTGTGAAAACTCACATGCATGGATGAGTGTAGAAAACAAAGATTGACAAACAGCTGAAAGTTAATCAAATATTTAATTATTGTTTTACTGTTTGAATGATGCGGGAAATGATTAGAGTCAGTTCCTAGATATTTCTTAAATGTTTTATTTCTCTGGGAGTGATTTAAGATAATTTTGCCACTAGTTTTGGTTACCCTGCAAAACATTTGTACTAAACGTGAGCAAGTGGTAGTGAAAATGGAAGAAAAACTTTCAATTATGTAGTCACAACTGTGGCTGTTAGTTATAAGCCACCAGAGATTTATGTGTATAAAGGAAGCATATGTCAAAACATAAAGAGTGTAAAATACACAACATACAAAATTTTCATAAAATACATACATTACAGTACAAACATATCATACATAACATAACATACAAAAAGTTCTTGGCGTAATGTATACAGCATATTACTCTGAATTCGTAGCTGTTTCATCTCTCAAAATTCCTGTACAGAGTATTTACTATTTGTCTGTTTTTACTGCCTCAGCCAGCCAGGAAGGCATGTCACATTAACCAACTGATATCACCTGTAACTAAATTGTTATCATTTATCAAAGTCGTTACGTTGTTGTCATGTTTCTGTGCACCATTAAACAACGGTTGTACCGACAGCGTGACCGGTCAGTTGCATTAAAGGTGATAAGCTAAGGTTGATAAATATTAATTGTGGCTACTCAAGGACAACGTGGACTCAAAACTGTAATCATATGTTACTAACGTGCAATCTGACTTGTGCAGAGAGAGAGTGTTGCGAACTGCCGCACTCCACGTTCAAGGCTTTTGACTGTCATTCTTTTGGCTAAGTCAGTAGCCTATTAACATTTCAAACAAACACCACATGGAAACTGTATTGATGACTTGCTACGATTAAAGTGAGGAAACTTCCTCAGGTACTCCTAATGACGTTTTTGTTCGATTGTTTAAATGATTTTGCAGAGAATGACAATGATGTATCCTACCACAAATACGCAGGAGAGAACAAGAAGCACACACTTATAACAGTTGATATGTTTAACCATAACTCAAATGTGCTTCTTGTGAAATAATACTAAATTTGTTCCTTCCTCGCAGCCTTGCTACTGTAATTTTGAGATTCATGTGGAAGATTCGACTACGCGGTAGAGACGTGTAACATGTGTGAAAGATGTAAGAAAAAATGTGGAAGAGATACATTTGAAAGTTTCAAATGACTGTGACAAATTCATGCTTTGCGTCGTAAATTCGTAAGCGGTTTTAGATTTGTAAAAATGTAATAAAAGAACTGTTCCAGATTTACTTCCAACAACAGAACAAAAAAATGTCAACTCTAAATGTTATTTAGAATTTGCATCGTATGATACAGAAATTTATAAAACAAAGAATCTTATTATAAATGTCTTTGTAATACTTTTAAATTTAAAAAATGTAATGCATTTTAATTAGGTCAAACTTTATGAGTTGGAACAAAATTATTTATAAACAATGTAACATACAGAGTCACATACATGTTTGTTCCTTCATCCAGTAGCCAAATCCGTGCAGCGGAAAGTAGTATACAACACAACGTAAACTTAATTACTTTTCTATAATATATCTTACGAGTAATAGTGACACTGTACGGAATACGGCAGTTGGAGAAACAGGCTGTTCTCTGTTTGCGGTAACTCAGCGATGTGTCGCCAGATGGCGCACGTAGTCCTTCCTGTCGCTTCATATGGGACTCACAAACAGGCACTAGTTGGTAAAATTTAGTCTTTCCCACACAGATTCAAGCGTGTGACTCACACATACGAGGACATACAAATCAATAAATTTATTTATTCGTAAATCTGTGTTGTGTTATCGCGTCTGTCGTTTTAAACTTTTATAATTAATGATAACATCATCGAACGTAACTCAAATCATAGTCTGTACCCAATTTCAAGTAATAGTCTAATAATAACAACAACAACAACAATAATGATAATATTAGTATTATTATTATAATTTTTAGCTTACAAAATTACGGTTGAGGCGTACTGTCAGTCTTACAGCTTAATCATTAAATCTTAGGCCTTTATGTATTCATTTCTGTGTCTTATCATAACTGTGAATAAGTAATATAACTATATTATCCAAATATATATACCCGGTTTTGCAGCTACTTTTGTGATTTGCAACAAAGATTTCCATTCATGGAAATACACACATACAACGGCTCATGTGAGTAAACAATGTCAACCGCCTGAGAAGTTCACAAAGAAACAGTAGACGTTTGAAACTATACAAAACTCATTATACATAAACTTTTTCTGCGACTGTCATCACTTAGTTAAAGTTTCGAAGGATGTTTAAAACCTTCACGACGGTGAACTTCTTCTCTACACTTCTCCTATAAAAAGGGCTACTTTGTTTGTTTTTTTTGCTGTTTCATGTGCCTTTTTCTTTTTTTTTTTAAATGGATTTTTGACTTATAATTTTATTCCATATGTAACATTATATTGTTAATTAATCTTTTCCGCTCTGGGACTTTTAAAATACTTGCCATCTTTATACTTTTAAACCTTATACTTAAAATTATTTTTAAAATTACTTATAGAAAATGGTCAAACTTGTTGACGAGCTACCTTTTAAGAACATTCTGAATTGCATCGAACAGACAAACGACATAAAAAATGGTGAGCTACTGAGGGAAGTTGAGTTGTTATACCAGGCAAGAAACAAAGAATGAAAAATAATTTTAAACATAATTACAGTTCCCTTTTTGCTCAAAGAGCTCATTTCTTAATTGGAACCCGCTCTTTGTTTACGGAAAAGGCAATTAAATTGTTCTGCGTACAAGTGTTTTATTTTAGTGAAACATTTAATTGATTCTTAACCAAGTGATCCCTCATTTCTCTTCATTAATATTTAACAATTCTTTCCTTTTGTAAATTCATAATTTCTCGATTTTGTTGTCCGTGACGTGTCCGTTGATTAACTAATTATAAGCATAATTTATTGTAAAGAGGTAGTTATATATTTTCGTAACATTTCTATATGTTACACAATTTACGCAAGGCTACAGCTCAGAACTACGTAGAAAAATCTGTAGCCAGATTTTCTTTTTTTGCTACTTTAATTTTTTTAACAGTTTAACAATTTTTTATTAAACTATGCGTCAGAACAGTCGCAAAAAGGGACATACTTAAGTCGTTCTTCAAAATGATGTAGACACACTGGACTAACCAAACGGTAGAATTACGATAAGCTGGACTACGTACATTGGCTATATCAACCTTAATTTCAGACAATAATCAAAAGTAGTTACTTGGGGGATCTGGAAAACTCTTGGCTTCTGATAACCAGCAGAACACTAATGTTTAATATAGTCCTATTCAGAATTATACTATAGATTGTCGCAACTAAATGTTTAAGTATTTTAATTGACTCTGCATGTGTTTTGTCACAGTATTTAATAGAATATTTATTGCGTGTTGACAGAGTCTATCAACAATATAAAAAAATTATCAATATATACGTTCATACAAAACAAACAATGTCGTTAATTTTCTGGTTAAAGGGCCGCTTAGGGATCGTTGTTAATTTAATCAGTAAAACACACTATTCACTAGACATCAGTAAGTAATACACAGAATACACAGAATATACATGAGTTAATTACTTTACTTACAACTTGAAATAAATACTCCCAGTATTTCATCATTTGTTTGTTGTATATAGTTTTGGTAAAAATTTCCTAAATTGTTCATGTGGAGACCGCGGAAATAACAGATTTATATATTCCAAAATCGTTTAATATTTAAGCTATGTAACTTAATTTATAAGAACACCTAGGAGATGCAGTGCATATCATACTTTACATATACAAGCTTCTATTCAATGTGAAAATAAATTCTTTGTCTCACCTATACTTTAAACATTACATAAATTTCCGCAGTGGAATTCCGTAAACATTATCGAATTCATAGCGTTTCACCTCGTAAACGTTTTTAGCTTAATACCTGCAAAATTACTAAAGGGACTTAAATAACAGAGCAGTACACATAATAGTAAAAAACCTTTTGTTGGCAGAAGTAACTTGCTGTTATGTTTTATACACTCTTCGTTATCTGTAGCATTCATGTGACATACATGTAATAGGGATTATGTGCAGTAAACAGACCCTCTTGCAAGAGGGTGCCACTGTTAACGTGACAGAGAAATAATGAAGAATCGTAGGAGAAGCTGATATACTTTTACTTTGGATACTGAAAAGGAAATAAACGATTCAGTACAGACTAACAGAAGAAACGAACAAGGTTGTTGTGCCATCCATATATAGGACGATGATTTTATATGAATAATTTGCGTAAAATCTAAGTGACGTTTGTGGATGCCGCAGAACTTTCTAGCACTTTTCCGTTAACATGACACCACACTTGGCTGCTATAAACAGCGGTAATGTGGCTGCGATCAACCAGCGGAGTTAGAATTCGGTGTATAATACCACGGTTCGAGTGTAAGTACTTTCAGTTTCTGCAAAGTATTATATCGGCATTAGTAAAAGTAAGAAGTGGTTAATTGTTTATTTGCATTATAAACTTTTACAGTAAATTAGTATAATGATTATTTTTACTGGTTGCGTATAATGGGTACTGAAGAATTATATAACCAGCAGGAATGTTGTTACACAAGTATGTTTTATTCATAGAAACGTTATAAAATTTTGAGTACCCATTAATCTGGTGTTTAATAATCCAGTGTTCTGATCACGGTACATGAGATAGTTTAAACTATGTAAACACTTAACATCGACGTCGTTGATTTTCCGAACGTATCAAAGTTTTTTGTCTTCTTTCTTTTCTTAAAACTTAGACTCCTGCTTGTAGTATTCCTCAGCCGATACATTTATGAAGAACTCATCAGAGCAGGTGCTGAAACATACAGCAGAGAATAGAAAGGGAGGAAATAATTACATCTACCCAACTAACACTACAAAAAAACAAAGGGCTGTATAAATCTGAAAAACACACCGCCCAAAAACTTGTAAGAAAAATCACACACACCTGTTCTCTCTCTCTCTCTCTCTCTCTCTCTCTCTGTGTGAGTGTGTGTGTGTGTGTGTGTGTGTAGCCTATATATATTGCAACGATAAGCTTAGCATAAGTCTCCGTATCAACCCCTGACTGTAGTATGAGAACATACGAACGCACGTATGAGTCGTGTAAAAGATGTAAATAATGAAAATAATGTAATAATTAAGCGTTAGGTATAAGACATAAATAAAAGAAACAAACGTATTAATTAATTTTAAATAAGGAAATAATTGTAAGTGAACATGCGTATGAAATTGCAAAGCCTAGTTGGTTTTAAACGCAGCGAAGGGAGACGAAACACGCCTCGACTAGCAGTGGTGACGTAATTGCGACAGGCAACCGCATGTGTATCAGTTTGTGTGTGTGTTAGTGTTAGTGGTGTGTAAATGAAGAACAAGTTGAATTATGTATACGATTGTGGAAAATTTTACACAGTTTTTTAAGTGCTGAACGAAAACCAGAAGTCACACGAATCAGAGACATATGTAGAAAAAAAGCTGGCGCCTGGCGCTACAATTAGATACTAAGAGGTATTTGATCGTGGGAACCGCTCAGCTACCGTGTAAAATTTTGCCATAACTTCCATAGTTTACACACCTTAATGTTCATAATTTGCATAGGTTAAGTTTATTAATGTACCTAACGATTTGTCAAATAATATTTCTAAAAAAGTTTGCGCTTCATAGAAAGACGCGTAGGTTGTAATTAGTTAATAAATCGACGCACTGACTTGTTCAACTCTGTCCGAACAATTTTCAACAGGAATTGAACGCCGGCTGGAGTATTAAACCCCAGCGAGCGACACACGCTTTCTCAGACAGTACGTGAAACCCACGCATCTCGCCACCGTAAATTTTACAAAGTTTAAGTAATGTTTTAAATCGAATTACGTAACTTGAAGTGCGATGGAACCGGCAGTACGTCGGTGAAAGTAATTAGTGATATACACGATTTATTTAAAAAACCATAATACTGTAAACTACGAGGAGTCGAAACGTCGTCGATGAACTTCAAGAAGTCCACGTAGAAATTCGAGACATTCACGAGGGAAAAGACGAGAAGAGGAGAGAAAACAGCGCAATATACTAGAGGACGCAGGGACAGCCACACGCAGCTACATCCAGCCGTATATCATCACGACCAGAGGTCCACGTCAGAACTCAGCATCCATTAGACGGAGAGAGTAATTCCAAACCACGCAGAGACAGAGAAGGTGATACAGGAAGGGGATCCAAAACTCGAGAGTCTAGGTGACGGTAACAACAGTTAAATGGGTGCAGAAATATGCAGGTGAAGTCAGACATTTATTTAATCTTATAAATGACCCTGAGGTTGATCAAAAGGAGGCTCTAGATTCCATATACAAGTTTACATAAAGTTTATTATTTTTATTTGCATAATGAATAATTAATAAAAGTTCAGAGAATAATATTTATAACAAAGAACATAAAACTTATTAATCTCATAAATAAATGGTAATATATGTGTTATGTATTATATGTCTGTGTAAATATTCCAGGTCATATATGTCTTATTGGTGTGTATAATGTCTTAGACTATAAGAGATAAGATTTTGCCACGTTATAATTATACGATATTCGTATAAGTGAATATAAAGGTCAATATTAGTTAACCCACACACTAATTAATAATATGACAATTTGCATTTTTTAATTAATAAACAAAATGAATATAATTTTAATAACAAATTCTACTAATTTCACAACCAGTACTAAATCCTCTGTACTCTTTACTTGTAACGATATTCACGTGCTCATCCACCCTTAATTAACTACCAAAGCCTGCGACCTAGCTGGGAAACATCAAGGTAAATACTGCAGAAGAAGAGTATACCTTCGAGACGTGGGTAAGTGCGCACAAATGAGTAATAGCATATGTGCAAAAGTAAGTGTTTAAAAGTATCGTTGCAATATATATATATACACTTAGCGCTGCATAATTTCTTCATCACACCCCAATTTTTACCCAGGGTATCTAAAACAAATTTGACGAACTTTTATAAGTACATTTTTAGGTGATGAAGTTACCTTGACCAAGTTATGTTGTGTCAGCGTACGAAAAACTTATACAAAATTTTATACATCGTATTTTTGCGGTACGCTGAAGCATCAGAACTAGATCGAAATATACAAATGTATATAATGAAATATGGGTAGTTAGTCGGCCATATTGGCATTCGTAATAATTATTCTATAAAATTTTTAACATGTTTACAAAAGACGGACACTACAGAGGGAAGTGTGTTTTTATTCTGTTTAGTTGGTATAACGAAATATTGCGACCGGCCATATTTATTCTGTTTAGTCGGCGCTGTGCGGTAATTTGTTTTCGTTTGTTAAGGTGTGTGGGACAGAATTTTGTTGTTCGTATGAAGTGTTTGCGATTGCAAGTCGAAGTAAAAACATGTTGGAGGCGCTAGGAATAATAATGAAAGGTAAGATGATCATTTATTTAGTGTATGTTGTTCGTTGTTTGTAGGAAATTAGCTGTGTTAGGTTGTGTATGAATGTCTAGATTACTTTGGGTCTGTAACACTACCTGTTATAGACCCAACTATACATAATATCACTGTGTTCTGTCCAAAATTTAATAATGGAGCAAATTAGCATTCTAATTTAATTAATACAGTATACCTAGGCTAACACCATGCGTTCTTATGGGAGTACAAATTTAATTTTTTGTCTCCGTAAATAGGTTCGACCGCCGTTTAAAATTATTTTTCTCGTGTGTATATAACATAGAAGAATATAATAAAAATATATCAGCGCAATATCAGCATTGATGAGAATCTTCATAATTACCCAAGGAGTAATTAACTCATTTTTTAAAAAAAAAGTCCCTGTAAGGCACTGACTGCAATTTAATTAAATAATTTTTCTTTATTATAGATACTCCTGTAAGTCTGACAATTACTACTCTAGCCTACCTATATTTGTGTAATGTATCCAATTTGTAAGTCATTTTATTCGTAAAATGTCGTCCTACCTAACACAAGATGATAGGCCTTACCATAATATATTTAATTTGAACTCTGCTCGTATTTAACTAGTTACATATTTTATTTAATTCTTCAGTCCAGCTATATTACTCTAAATATACTTTCAAATTCAGCATTTTTCAGAGAAACGTAATTACTTGGTAAGATATGACTTAACGGTAGAAAGTTAAGGTTAATTTTAAGACCTAATATAACAAAATTTATAATATAACCCTATGTGTACTATATCCTCACTGAAGCAAACTGTTGTAATTGTTTGTACACATAGTTACTTTCATACCATTAAGTCCATTAAATTGTAATATATTTGTCATAAAAATTTTGTTTTAACACAGCTCTGCTTTAAAAATTAAGGGCTAACATTTGTCAGGTAAAAGAAAAATTGAAAAGAGAATTTGACCTGTGACTTCTTTAATTTTTGACTTAAACGTGCATTTTAATCTCGATTAAATTTTTTAATAAAATTGTGCTGTTTTTAAATTTTATAATATTAACTTGCAGGCAGAAAAGGTTTTGCTGGTGACTAAAGAAAGCATCGTTCTTTTATCTTATGTAAAATTTATTATTGCATGCAAGTCTGATTAAAGCTCACTAAACTAAAATTATCACTGCTTACAGCAGCAGGTTCTTAAACCCGATAATTGACGTAGGCCTATAGTGTTATTTTTATTTAATTTCTTATTATATGTGTTTATAATCTGTAACTTAATGTGTAGAATTGTATTTATATTGTTTAACCTCCTAAATGGTACTCAACTAATATCACATGAAATTTTAAAAAATTAGTATCTTAATATTCTAAAATATTTTATGGGGTGTGTTATACTTAATAGTAGATTTAAATGATACAGAGTATGGATGAATTGTCCGTAATGTATTTGCTGGTTATAATACCGTTATAATCAGGATTATATTATTCAATGTTAATCATTTGAACAGTTTTTGTTTTTCGAGTTTGTATGATTATATTAGAAATCTTTTTCAGGAATCTTCAGTGCAGGGATGTAACCAAGCAATAGTGACTTGAGTTCATTTAAATTAAAATAGATTACTATAAAATAACTACTAAATTATGCTGTAAATTTAATTTTGTTTAGAAATTTACACAAAATTCATTAACTTTTTGTAAATTCATAGTGCTAACCTACAAATATTGTGCTAGGTTAAGAAAATAAATTATTCTCTTAATTATTAGCTTAATATTCTTAATAATTATTAACTTAGTGAAAAATTATGTATGAGTTTTGTAATGATCTTTCAGGTTTCTCCTGAACTTTCCGGAATTGACTGGGAAAAAATGACTATTATTGCACCATCAGTAGTATCGACATCAGATAATATTGATGTGGAAAACATATGAAGTGGAGAAGGTAATATAATCAAAGCAATGTAGCCTATAGATAATTTAAAATTTTTTTTTCTGTTTGTGAATTTTGTAACATTAGCATATTTGATTTAATGTTTGTTTCATATGTAGTGTTAGGTTTACCTAAATTATCTTTACTTGACAAACTAGACTTGTATAGGTACTTTAAATCAATTAAGAAAATCAGCTTTCAATGTAGCACAATTAATTCATACCATATTTCATTAATGTTTTGTTTTCAAAGCATTTTTTTGTTTGGGTGTTAGCCTATTTAATTTGTGTTGTGGCAAAGTTAATTTTCTGCATCAGGAATGTCCTATTTCATTGAGCAAGCTTTATAGGAGATTTTGAAGTTTGTGATAAAATAGCCATTAATGATTGTTTTGTCTTGTTAATGACAACAATATAAAGTTATTAACAGTCCCATTTACATTTTAAATGAGAAAATTTAGTAACATAGTAGTTGGAATCATTTTTAATTAGTAGTATCAGGGTGTCAATGCTTTCAAATCAGGGGCTTCCTTTGGAAAGTATAATCATATGATAATTTTAAGATAAGTATTGTTAGAAGCTCTAAATAAGTTTGCTTATATTATTTTTATATAAAGAGTTTTGGAAGCTGCTTGAAAACAAAAGTTCTTAATAAAGTACATAATTAGTTTAATAACATTATTTCCCATAAAATTGCAATTATTTCATTTAGTAATTTGCACTTTTGTTGATACTGGCAATGATAATTATTTTTCTCTGTTAGCTAAAATTCTTTCTTTGTTACAGAGTCCATTGTTGTAGAAGCTCTTATATCGCCAGATGATTGTGCAAAATTTGCAAGTTTGGAGGTAAATTTCTCCTTATAGAACTGCTGTATTCTTATATAGTTATCTCTCTCTGACCTCTATTTTGCACTATGAGGTGTACACTTATTTCCATTCTTATTTGGTATTCTTTTATCTCTTTCTACTATTATTTAGTTACAATAGTTTAATCATAGTAGTCTCTTTATAATTGGTTTAGTTTTTTTTGTACACTGGTCTGTCCCTTAGTGTATATCATTGACTAACATTACTTACACCTGGTGTCACATGATAGGTGTTCTTAATTACAATTATAATACATTATGTCCTTTCTTATAATATTCTTATACTATTACAATAGTGGCATTACACCTTACTTGTGGTATAGACTTTAACCTTTTACTTCTATTTGGTATTATAAAGTGGTTTTGTTCACGTTTTACTTAGTGAATCCCCTTTTGGTCGGTTTTGGTTCACTTTATTTACTTAAATTCTTATTTAAAATCCATTTTGGGTATCTTATATTGGTACCTGTAGAAAGCTTATCATTTCTTCTTGGTTTAAGGCACAAAACATTTTGGTTTAGGTAGGCTTTTCCTACTGATAGATGTGAATTTAGGTGAAATTTGTACCAACAATGTGTATGTTAGGTTGATATAAATTTACATTCTTTTAACCTTATTTTCTCAAGTTGGGTTTTATTAATGATAACTAATAACTCTTTAGTTATTGCCTTTTCTTATCTTACATGATTGTTTGACTATTTGAGTAATATTTGTTATTATTATGAGACAATTTTAATACTTCTTTATGTTACATGGGTACTATGCATAACATGTTACTATGCTTTTATTCACAGCTTCTATTCAGTTAACAGTATAGTTACTTTCATTCTTTTATAACATATCTTGTCCTATACATTTATAATATTATCTGTTGTATATTGGTCATCTCAGTTAGTCAGTTCTTGTCCATCTCTTCAATCTGTAAGTTGTTCAGTCATTGCATATACGGGTAAGATGTTCTATAGTTGACTGGCTCTTGGAATCTATATTTTATGCCATGGTTGTTAGGTGTCTTTCTCGTAGTATGTTTCTTCCTTGTCTTCATTGGTTCCTTACTGACCGAAAACTATTGGGTTGTTGGTTCCTGTGGTACAATCATTGTTCGGTGCATCTTCTTTTTCTTATAATGTTATTTCACTTGTTAGTTACCATTAGTTTTATTAACTCTTACTGTTGTGAGTTTATCCTTGGTGATGAGTAGCTCACGTAGTTTCATGCTTGGCCTTTTAGAAGAAACACTTGGTTTGTCTCTTTCACTCAATTATTGACATGTGTTAATATTTTGGGTTACTGAAATATTTGGGCTCATATGTCTTGTTACAATATTAACTGGTTGTAGGCATATAAACTTATACACTGTTGTGAGAATTGTACAAAAGTACCTTTAAGCTAATTTCAAAACACAACATTTCAGAATTAATCACATTTTTTTCACTTTATAGGCTATGTCACACCAAAAGAAAATGTACAGGTCACTTTCAACAACAGTTGACAACAGCTGACTGAATATTATCCGATGACAAAATACTAAACAGATGGGAGATAGTCACACCAACCAACCATTTTGTATATAGTCTTTAAAATGAGATTTTTTTGCTTGTACACGGAAAACCAGGATCACTGTATTAAGATATATATTTAAGATATGTAGGTCAATTTATTAATTTTGAGCTATTAATTTAGCTAGTGCTAAGCTTTAAAACACAGTTATTTGTATGAAAGAAAAGTACAATTTTGTAGGCCAAGTAATAAATCCAACTATGATTCTGAAAAATTGCCACGGGTAGCAACATAAAAATAATAATAATTCACCGATCTGAATGACGTTTTACAGAATCGTGATAAACATAAAATTACTTTTGATAGTGATCCCATGCTCATCCCAAGTTGAAACTTTCAGAATATGTAGAGGAAAACAGTATCTTTTACATATATTTTTTTGAGAATTTTAAAAATACAGTTTTTCAAAATTCAGTAAATGCAATAATGATGTGTTTATAAAAAATATATATATTTTCAACTAATTATGTTTTATATCATATGAAAGCCCTTTAAAAGAGCTTTCAAATGAACTCGATGTCATTGTTCTAGCTTAATTAGAACACAAGTTGTGAACAAATCAATATTGTTGCGCAAGTCAAAAATTTTATTTTTTTTTCATTTTTGAGCACCCATTACTCAGTAACCTTTCGTCAGAAAAATGTGAAAAAATTGATTTGTGTTACTATTTATGAATACTACATGCATACTTAATTTCAAATAAATCTAAGAGGGTCAGATTGTAGCACTTGTTGATTTGACACGGAATATCTCTTAAATGTAACTTGAAGTTTTCATTTTGTTGTAAACATACCAGTCTAGTTTTTCTATTTATAGTTTATGCTATTTTTTTTTAATAATTTGAACTAATTCAACCCCTAATCAATCCTACACTCCCTCGCAGAAAAACCTATATTTAGTTCATTTGTATTGTCATCTGAGTTTAGTTATGTTTGATGTAATAAATAAAATGTTTATTTCATCAAAGGTGTTTTCACTTTTTGTAATTATGTTCTTGTAAATAAATATTCTACGTACTTTATTAATGTAATCTTATAGTTACTGATAAAGTAACAAAGCCTAAATGTCTGTGTGGTATTTTTGTTGTAATAATATTTGTCTGATATGTATTATTTTTGCAATGTTTTTATATATCTTCTCTGAAGAAATAATTTGTTCATTATCCTTAATATTTATTAATTATTGATACCTTAGAATTGAAACTGTTTTGTATAAATTTTGTAATAAAAATCAATGTACTTGTAAGTCATTTTTTATCACTAACCTATTGAAAATAACACATTACTTGTGCAATGCAAGTAGGCCTACCAAATACCTACCAAAAATGTATATCCCCAATTTTTGATAGAATATTTGATTTTTGTTGCCATCAGAATTTTACTTTGATTTTACTTTCATGTTCCATAAGGAAATGGAAGTATGGTGATGGCAAAAAAAATCGTGTTAGAGATTTTTGCGGATTCTGATTGTACTACCCTCAAAACATGAAAAAAAGTAATTTTTCGAAAAGTGTCTGTCTAGATTTTTTATGGCAAACGATAAGAGCCGCAAATTCAAACAGAATCAAATAATTTTTTGCATACAGCCCTGAATTGTAGAGTATTCAAGACCTATTGTTTTTTGTGAAGATCGGTTAAGATAAAGGGGTAGTTTACCTGCAATATTTTTTTGTTGTAACAAGAGAAATTTTTTCATGACGAACGATAACTGCCGTAAATTCAAACAGAATCAGATTTTTTTTACATATGTGCCCGAGTTATAGAGGACTCAAGGCCTATTGATTTTGGTGAAGATCGGTTACGGGGAAAGGGTAGTTTACCTGAAACATTTTTTGTTGTAACGTAATAGTTTACCTGATAATTTTTTGTATATATGTACTACGTTATTGACAACAAAGAAGCAGTTTGTTTTTGAAATTCCTTCCCGGCCTGTTTGGCCGTAGACCAATGTTTTCTGCAAAACCAGAAGTTTCGCCAGTGCCATCGACTTCCATCATCAGTGAAAATCAAGTGCGATAACGTGAGGTGGTATACGTTAGTGCCCACAGTAAGTGGCTGAAGCAGTAAGTAGAAAGAAGTAGTTTCAATGGAAATATTTCATTTCGAAAATAATTTTAAATATAAATCTTAGAACATGGAAGTCGTGTATGATTCTCCATACCAATATTTTGTTCTTAAGTGTGCTATTAAGTATTATGAATCTTCTCCATGTCAAGGTATAGGATTACAGCCTGTTTTGCCTTCACTGAAGGCATCTCTTTTCCTTGCCCTACCTATATCTCGTCTTCCCTGAGGTCTGTATCTTATTACTTGTTTAGGTAGTCCCATGTTTTCCATTCTCTTAATATCCTGCCTCTATTTTATTTGTCCTTCCCTTATTCTGCCGGCTATAGAATATACATTTTACTTGGTTCTTATATTTTCATTTCATATTTGATATCTAAGGGTTTGTATTATGAATACTCGACACAATATTTTTCTTGTTAGATTCGAAGTTTTAAGTAATTTTCTCTTAAAAAGTGTGTATGAACATTTTAGCACGACGAGATTGTCTGTTTTATTATTATTCTTAACGTTTTGGTTTTTATTATTAATTTTTGGTTTATTGATTTATTCTACCCAATTCAATCTATTATTGAATCCGATATGAATAAATCGGTTTACTTACTCTTTGACGTCGTTTATTAATTTTGTTTAAATATTTAGAATGTTTTTTGTTCCATTACATGAGTTCGATTCTGAAGAAGTTGCGTTGACTCTTCTATTATTAGCTGCGGTGAGTTGCTCTGTACTTTCCTGTATAGACACTAACATAAACACAACATGTACATGATACTTACTATTATACTAACATTAATAGTTAATAACATTTTATTATGACCTATGCATACTGCATTGGTCATTGTCACTTCTGATAGTGTCCTTTTTCTTCATCTTGTGGTTTTATTACCTTAACTATAGTTTGTTAAGTGAGTTTACTATACTTTAGGAAGTTACCTTTTTATATGGGTTGTAATCCTATCAAATTATTCTCATTATTGCTTGAATATCTCTTATCATTGTTTTGATAGCACTGTTATTATTGTGCAGTAGTTCATTCTGCATTTATACTGAAAATTGCTTTGGTTTAAAGTAACCAAGATTACTTGCATCTAGCTGTCAACATGGTTTATTTATTATTATTTTTATTATTAGTATTTGGGTGGCTATAATCCTTGAATTTACTTATTCGAATAGTATTCTGCCTCATTCAATGTTGTGTTGGTTTAGTTCCTACTCTTTTATGATAAGTTTACAAGATAATTTTGTTCATCATGCATCCATTCTATGGCAAGCATATAGTTATAATATACAACAATGGATTATTGTCGGTTTTGTGTTTCTGTATTACATTTGATTTATTTGACTTTATGTAGTACTGGTATATCTATTGGTTATTATTAGATTACATTTTGTTTATCTTTTACAGTCTTTACTATTGGTAATTAGTGGTTATTTCTAATATCAATTCCACTTTACAATTGGTCATTGGTGTTTTGGACATAGCCCTCTTTTCATGTCTACACATAATTTAGCTAAGAACTTATTATTATTCATTCTCTTTGTTACTTTTTATGTTCAATAATTCATTCTTATTGATTATTGTTTGTATTATATTGTCAAGGAAGGTATTCACTTAATAAGTTTTGGTCAGTGTCAATTTGTTTTACAGCTTAGGGGTTTAAATCATGTTGTTTATTCCATTTATTCTTTCTTCTTTTATAATAATTCTTTTATTGCCATATGTTAGTTCATTATAATTCATGTTATCTCCCTTTTTTGTGTTTGATCTGGATATTTTCTTCTTCTCTTCACTGATTCCTTCCTCCCTCTTAATAAGTTTCTTCATGGCGTTGTTTTCACTGGTTTCCTTCTCACGGTTAATAGGTTTCTTCTTAATTTTATCTTTCATGGGTTTCCTTCTCACTGTTTGATCTATTGGGTAATTATGTATGTCGTCTCGTCGTTAGTCGTGCTTTATCTTCTTTAGTTGCACATTTACTGGTAATTCCTTCTTAATTTTAATTCACTTGGTTTTGGCTTATGATACTTCCTTTTTTATCCATGATCGTATTCTTGACCTTGTAGGTATTCTTAATTGTAGTGGCTTACAACTTATTTGTGGTACGCTGGTGTTGGTATGTTATATGTACCATTACAACATACAAAAAGTTGACAGATATTTTTGTCACAAAAAACTTTTATGATATATTGTGTATAAATACACATATAAAGGTATTTTTGCCACAAAAAACGTTTATGATATATTGTGTATAAATACACATATAAAGGTATACAATACATTTGATTTGTTTAACAGTCGTTATAAGACAGTATTACCATATAGGGGAGAGCAGAGAGACATAAGTTGATACTTTGTACTTCTTCAAGTGTCCCTTAGTCGCAGCACCTCTGCAACTGTATAACGTTTTTGTTATAGCTTGTAGTACATGCTCCTCCAGTCTGATTATAGCAGTGTACAGTAAAATGAGTCTTTGTTCCCTTTTGTATTTTAGGACGTGTAAAGCAACCTTTTTGTCACTAATTTGCTATGGGTGTTTACAGCTATGTACTTTGTTGGATCCATGGTAAGTGTACAATTGAATCATACTAATACAAAAGCAATGTGGCAACATGAGGGCAAGATATGTTTCTCTATAACTTTTAAAAGAAAATTAATTCGTAACCTAACAGATCTCAGAATTAATTATGTGTCAGTTACTTGTGATCCTTTAATGAAGATTACGTGTTTATTAAATCCTAAAAAACTAAAATTTTTAAAATGATAATAGTACGAATGGCTCCTTTTTATGCCGCCTAGGAAATTTAGGAGATAGAATAGGTTGCCTAAAGTGAGTGTTCGACACACGCACTAAAGGTAGAGTGGCCAGCAGGACTACATTTCAGCCACTAATTTTAAAATTAAAGGTGTACCTTCAATTTCACCAGAAGGAAAGTGGTATGTTGGTACAACGTAAGTAAAACATTTTGTTCTGTTTTCTTTTTTTCATATTTGGTTCAAACGTACAAGTGAAAAACTTTCTGGGGCGATGTAGCTCACAAACCATACAAAGACTCAGCGTTTTCCACAACTTGTATTTAGGAAAGAACAAAAAGAAAAATCAGATTTCTGTGTTATGGTCTACACTATTCTGTTAGTTATTATGGTTTGTACCCTAAGAATATTCGTATGTTAGCCTCCGAATACGTGTTTGCAAATAATGTCGATTTTCTGGTGAACTGGGCCGTTAAAAGATTGTTTTACTGGCTTCATGCAGCGACATTCAAGGTTGTCTTTTAGAGAGGCTGAAGCAACAAGTTTTGCAATAGCATTTAGTTTCAATAAACATAACATAAAACTTTCTTCAATATTGGAATTCTGTGATAAGTCGCCTTCATTTTTATTGTCACAATATTTGGAATGTGAAGGAAACCAGGCAGCAAAACAACAGGGCACTGTCCTAACAAAATTGTCAGTTTGAAGGGAAATAAACAAGTCAGCAGGGTTACCCCTTTGGAAAAGGGTGAAACCAGTGGTATTTTCATAGATGGCAGCTGGAAACCACCACTTATCGTTATATCCACAGAGTGTTATGTAGATATCACTTTGATTATTTATAGACCAGCAGGTTGTATTGGAGTAGCACATCCATCAAGATAAATTACAGCCTCTCTTTTTTTACTATTTATGAAACAGTTTATACCTCATACCCGTTACAATCTGACTTCAGCCATTAGACAAGTGTTTATATGGCCTGTTTCGGTGCAGCCGCTGAGAGCTGGATGACAATAAACCCAGGTAAAACCATGACATACCTGGGCTAGCAAAAGATACTCTTTCAAAGGCAGCTACACCATCTAACTAACAGCAGGTTTTAGTTCAACTGGAATTTGGCCATTAAATGAAAATATATTCAGTATCGAAGAGTTTCTGTGTTCACCTGTAATTGACAGAGAGATAGGAGACAAAAGTAATTATGAAGGAAGATAACACCAACAAAAGATTGTCAAGAGACCACAGTAGCCGGACCTCCCACGTCGGGAATAAACGAGACATCTGCTAATACCTTATCACAATTGACACCAGAATAAATTCGCCCTTATCCGAAAGCGACTGCAAAAATAAAATAAAAATGCGCCAAGAAGAAAAAGTCAAGTATTCTCACTGACTCCTATTAAAAAAGCAATTCGTATTGAAGAGGAGGCATGACAAAAGAAAGAACGATCAAAACGGAAACTAATCATGAACGGTAAAACGAAGGCGATTTGTGGACTGTATAGAAACGGTCAATCAAACTCTCCAAGACTTAAGAAATTGTGACAAATTAGTGGGTAGCGTAATATTTGTTATTTCAGAGGATTCTCGCTAGAGATTACCGGTAACTGCAAGAGGAACCCGCGCTGATATTGTCTCAGTGTGTTTAAAGTCCTCGGCGATGTGGAATGCTATTCAGACTAAATTTGCAAAGCAATATGAGAGCCCATTTAGGAGGAGGAGGAGATGGTGATTTTTCTACAAACTTACTGCACCTCGGTGACGGTAGTGTTCCTAATGACGATAGCTTCACAGAAATTGACGAAAAACTGGGACATAGTAAATAATACAACTGTATTAATTGCTAAATTCTGTGCAAAACGTCAAGTGTTTACTTGATAAAAATTACAAGTGGTTATTCCCAAAGAATCGAATCTGTGAAGGAAAATAATGATACAAGTTTGGAAAAATTTTCTGGGGATAACAAAAAGTCCGAAGAATCTCTTAACACCGTATTTAATATTGAAAATATAGTGTACTATCTCCAAGAATTTTTGAATTCTTTAAATCAATCTTGCATTCCGCCACAACGGTTCATTCTAAAGGTTGGCACTCCAACAATGTTGTTGAAAAATTTACATCCTCCGAACGTTTGCATAATACAAAATGCAGGTGACACGGGAATTTCTGTGTCAAGTAGGTAATAGCGTTATTATCGACTCAAAAGCCCTCTTCACACACACATTCGAATCAGTAGGCTACTGGTTGTTAGCATTACCTGTTTAAGCCTACCTGGTGTAATTACCAACTTATAAATTGTAACATTCTTTACTTTAGTACACACTTGAAGGAAATTAACAGTTTCGAAATTACATCCGTTCCATTTACATAATTTTCATTAAACCTACTTAATATGTAGTAGTGGACGATAAGCTTTTCCAGGTTTTACTAGTACTTGACCTACAACGGTCTGATCTCCTACACTCAGTTCCTCTGTCTTTAATGATCACTGCTTTTTTTACATAATAATTTTCCCATTCCTGCATAGAATTTACCCGCTCGTACAGAAGGCAACAGAATTTAGTGAATCCAAGCTGCAATCGAAGTAAAACTACGTTACTTTCACATCTCCGTAGGTATGCCACGAATATCCGTCATACTGAATTCTGCTCAATAAAAGTTTCATACTATCACATGACTCCGACATGTAAGCAGTAAGTTATAAACTGAAGGGATTGGTGAATTATTAAAAATGGAGTAAAATCAATAGGTTAAAAAAAGTTCGTAGAAGTCTTGAGAGGAGGGAACGTTAGAAAACTGTTTATGTTATGAATGCTTAAGCCTAAAAATCGTGATAGTTGTTATTATTATTATATTATTACTATAAAACAACATTTGTATTATTTTAATACAGACAGGAGTGAATACAGCCTTCGAATGAATTAGTAGTACGAACGCGTCAGCCTGCCAACACACATTAGATCTGTATATTTGTGTCGTCAAAACAGTAGTAATTTTTGTAAACATAGACTGTTGTGTCATTATAGCATTAAGAATGTTGTTGGCGTGAATTTAATGCGACAGATTTTTTTATCTCTGCCCTTGTTTCTCTCTTTCAGTCCTCTCACTCACTCTCTCTCTCTCTCTCTCTCACTCCCTCGCGCGCACACACACACACGCATGCACGCGCGCCAACTCGTACAGTTTCTTCTTTTTCTTGTCAACAATTTCAGTGTAACACACAATCCCTCACTGTCCTTTATCTGCCCCCTCGCACTTGGTTAATTTCTCCCATATAATATCTAATACTACTATATAATACGTAATAATAATAATAATCAAGGTGTATTTATATCATGTTTCGTCTTCGACGCGTGGGGTCATGCTCTTCTAGTATCATATGTTTAATTTCTCCATTTATCGATTTACGTATAGTAGTATTAAGAGCTAAGGGCACGTCTACTTTGAAATTCTGAGCGGGGGGAGGGAAATGAAAAAACAGCTGTTAACATGTAATCACTGCTGGTGTCGCGTCAACTTAAGATGTTGGCAACATAAATGTCGCGTTTTAGTTTCGTTGGTAATTAAAGTGTCAATATTATTATCTCAGTCCAGCTTGTGCTATTATCAGCGTTTTCTTGGTCCTACTAAAAATAGAAAGTAATTGTAAGTACAAGTAAAAAAAGTACAGTATAAAAATTAAATGTAGAATATTGAACATCGTATTGTTACGACGGTCTACTGATCGTCGTATGGTACAGTGGAAAACAAAATACAAGACACCAATTAAATCACTAATCACCAGCTTAAATTATCACAATTATACAGTTTGTAATCAACAAGATAGTCTCTTGCAACAAATCAATTAAAAATTGTTCACACGCAATAAAAATGTCAACTAATATAAAAGACACTGTATTGTATTACAATTGTCCCGCACAATTATAAAACACTTCGCTACAATTACTTCGAACAGCACTCGATTCAATCGCAACTCAAACTGAACTGAGCGTCGCTGAGTACTTGTATTTATACCCGATAAGGTTCCAGAATATTCGCTAATAGGTGTCTACTACAAAACACTAGAACGTAATTGATTGCGGCCTTGAACACAGCACGCGCGGATCGGTATGGTCTCGTTGCGGATTCATGACACGTGCCACGTAATTGTCCATCTCAAAGTAGCAGCAATGTGTACGCACATACGCATTACAGCCGGATTCCACTGGAATAGCCGAGAAACACGTAGATTGTTCTGCAATGTCGTAACAGTATGTTAGGCCTATAACGTTTTCGTTCTGTTTACAACGAAAGGAAAAAAGGTCAGTTATTTCGCCGACTAGATCCCATGTATCGTTGATCTGTTTCTTCATTTCCCTGTTCCACCAATTTTGGGATTAATAGGCATTAGGTTTGGAAAAAATTAAAACGAGTTTGTTTTTTCCTTGCCATAATTAAATACATTTATTTTGTTTAGTATTAAAATCTGTTCGCAAGTAAACTAATACAAACCACACCTTCCCAGACAGTTGGTCGTAATTACTGACGATAAAAATATAGATGGGAAAATTATTGCGTACAGTAATTGCGTAGCGTAAGCGGGTATTTACACAGTCCACATTGCGATAAGAGCTGGCAGCGCAAGGGTTCCAGTTTTGACTCCCCAATAGTAGAGGAAAGCAACAGGAAAATACCGAGAGACTCGAGTGCGCACTCATGTAATGCGGACATGTGTGGAACTGTTTTAATATTTGCAATTTTGATGTTTAACGACCTCACTTTGAGTGATTTTTTTATTCTGAAGACAAAACATGTTTCGAAACGCGTAAAGATATTCAATCGAACGCAACACGAAGTCACACGACGGAAGAAGTAAGGTAAATATTATACAGAATTTTTATAATATTAATACAGATATATTATATATATATATATTAATTGTAAATGCAAATGTTAGTGTTTAACACATTATTCAGGTTTGTAAGGAGCTAGGACAGGTTAATGTCGTGTAATTCCCCGTTTCAGAGGCAGTACTGTGCGAAACCAGAAACGGTGCGGCATCCTCTTCGCTCGCAACGTGTATAACTCTGTCCTCTTCTTCGGCACGCCCGCGAGCGTATATAAGAAAAAGAGCACAGTAATAAACCAAAATTGAATAGCCTTTGTTACGACGATGCAAATTTATGTTTGATTTATGGATCGTTGGGCTGAAAATAATAACTGCGAACTTGACAAAACCCATAAATATTGCAGATGCAGACCAAGCGTAGGCACATACTACGTCCTGCTCGACGAATGGTTGACCATAAATAAACAAAGCATTTTGTACATCTTGTCAGTAAATATAATAATTTACTGTAAATCTGAAAAATGTAGCTTACTGGAAAACTGTAATAACAAAACTTTAATGCAGTTAGAATGTAAACAATGTCATCTCGTGGTCAAAGGCGTATTTACGGGAGGGATGAACTAGACCGGACCCCCCAGAGGGTTGAAAAAATTGACGAATGGTGTTAATATCTTAATGTTTAGGTTCTTCTATTATTTTTTCAGCTAGCAACTTTTTTACTTCCATGTTTCGTAAGGAATGGAAGTATGGTTATCGCGAAAAACATCGTGTTCGAGATAAGGGCAGATTCTGATTGTACTACCCTCAAAACATGAAGAAAAATCATTTTCTTTGTTCAAATTCCTTACCACGAGTATTGTTCTCAACATTGGGTGCAAGGTATAATTACTTTCTGTCTGTAGAACATCTATTCAGTCTTGTTTGTGATTCTCTTTAGCAAACAGTAGGTGTGAATATTGTGTTTACAATGGCACAGAATCCGAGAAGGAAGTTATGGAATTATTGATGAAGAGTAGTGACGAGGAAGACAACATTTTCTCAGACAAAGATATGGATGCTCCCGGGCCTTCTCATAATCGTTCAACACCACGTGCAGCTTCATCAGAAAATGAAACATCAGCAGGAGAAGATGATGATGAAGAAGAAGAAGAAGAAGAAGAAGAAGAAGAAGAAGAAGAAGAAGAAGAAGAAGAAGAAGAAGAAGAGGTAAGAAATCTTCAGAAGCGAAAAAGAATTTACGATTGGTCGGCCAACAGTCCTGCGACAAAACGTCACTCTTTTGATAAAGCAGTTAGCGGATTACGAATTAGTTTCGAAGACACGGCAACTCACTTAGATTTTTTAAATATTTTTCCCCTTAGAATTTATTTCTATCATTTACACAGAATTAAATAATTATTACAAATTTGTTACCGCAAAATTGACATTAATATCCCGATTGTCCCGATGGAAAGATATAGAGCCTGCAGAATTTAATTTCTTCTTGGCGTGTTCACTGCTGATGCCAAGAGTAAACAAATTAGAAATAGACGAATATTGGGCAAAGGATTTGCTATTACTGACGCCGATATTTCCCCAAATTATGTCTAGGGACCGATTCAAACTAATTCTGCGACTTTTACATTTTTGTGACAATTCTACCCCTACTCAAGATAGCTTTGTAAAAATACGGCTTATTGTCGAACACACAAGAAAAAAATTTAGAGAGGCCTTAAATCCATTTGAAAATTTAGTAATTGACGAAAGTTTGTTGCTATTCAAGCGGGCGCACCTCAGATACGGCCTGTCCGCAAACCTCCGGTATAGAAATACTTTTGGAATTTTGTCATCCCTCTCTCAGGTAGCAAAAGGCCTAGTGTCCGCAAATCTCCGGAAATAGCTTGTGTTCGCAAATCTCCGTGTCCGCATCTCTCCGGTATTCGTTTAGATAACCTCGGTATGATACTGTCGGGTTCGTTCGCCTCACTGCAGCTACATACACTTCTTCGTCTATATATTCTTAAACTGTAGGGTATTGTGCGTCCTGTTAAAATAGAAACAGTGCTCCGTTTGAAAGGACAGGCAAGAAGATCAAATTCTTTGGAAGTATTTTTGGTCGTTAGAAATCTAATACCAAAGATTATTTGTCGTAGGCTAACAAAAATAGAGTGGGCATAAAGTGAATGGAAGAAGCAAAACGGTACAGAAGAGATACAGCGATACTCTCTAGAGTGTCTTTCCAGAACTCGTGTCACCCCGGTCTATAGTAATCACTGACTGTTCGAGAGGGATCAGGTAGTTTATAAATGGAAACTTCAGCCACTTTCTTGCACATAAAAATGTATAATAATAGTAGGCCAGAAAATCATAGGAGTCCAAACACAAAACTTTGAATGCCTGGGATCATAGTCAAAGAGAGACATCCGGAAAAGAATACCGTACATATAAAGATCGGAGAATACTTCAAAGGATCGGTGTCACAATATTCAAGACCTACGTAAATAAAGATGAATTGTAAATATTTCACGAATCCACCAAGGAATTACTTTTTGATATAATGAAGCCAATTAAAAAGAGTTATTTCTCCTATTTATCCTTAACGATTACATAATAATTAAACATATAAAAGTATTAAAAATTTAAAATAAAAATTAAATAAGAAACGTGAGATGACAGTCATATGTACATGTGCCTGTCCAAGGTAGTGTGGTGTGCGTGTTTGTTTAATCATTCCTTGTGTTCGTATAGACTACACATTCATACTTGAGTAATCTGTTTGTAGCAGTGTAACATTTCATCAAACACTTAAAGAGGCGCGCTTTGGGTGCAGTCGCAGAAGGACCTGCCGTGCTAACTTAATGAATATAAAAGGAAATTAATAGTGAGGTAGTCATGTTTAATTAAAGGTAGTAGTGAGGTTTGTCCCTATTAGTGAGGTAGATGGGGAAAATTGACAGAGAAAGAGTGAAGGGGGAGAAGAGAGAGGGGGGAGAGAGAATTACGAATTTTTAATTATTCTCATTCATACCGAATATCATTTGTAAGAATATAGTTATTCAGTTATTGGTATACAGTAGTACCGAAGCAACATGTTTCAAGTTGACTCCCATCCGTTGGAAATTTATTCACCATTCTGATTAAAATCATAAAAATTTCTACAAGTACCAATAATATAAATAACAACCTGCAGAAGCAGAAGAGTTTATATCTACGGAAAAAGTGAGTTTGGAATAGATGAATACATATTATAACAAATAAAAAAGAATAATATATTGAAAACCTAGTCGACGAAAAATTACGTACCAGATGCTAGATGAAAACAACAATGAAGATGAGATCAGACAACTGTTGAAGAGAAGAGAGCTAATTTTGTATCAATAAATTCCGTTCAACAGTACTTAAACAAAACATTATGGGCAAATATTGAATTAAGTTATAAATAATTTACAAAGGAAATATCATATAGGCGGCATATATATTTACGTCTTGTTGAAATGTGACGGCTCTTGCAAAGTACCAAAAGGTATTTTAAGCCACAGAACAATAAACGAATAAACTTGAGGTTACACGATATATTCCATATTGCTAGGTTAACATGCAAACTGAAAATACACATGGGAATCAACATGACCTTAAAACAATACTCGCTTTTTATGAAAACCACGTAAGAAAGCCAACTAGAAGTAACGCGGGCTGCTATACATATATCCCTTTTTTACGTTTTCCGTCCAGTGAAGTTGGTGAGATTTTACTGTATAATATAAACTAATATTGGCTGCCTAACGAATAACAAATCTTGTTTTCATTTGTTAACACTTTTTTCCTTTGTTTTAATTTAGCATTCAGAAATAACCGTATTTTACACTTTACATTGTCTGTTGCTGTTTTGTTAATAAACGTTTATAGTCTTTATATTAAATGTTATTTTGTTACAGGCTACGCATTGTATAGACTATAGGCCTACACATGAAACGCTATATATTTCCTAACTATGGCTTTTATTTCTTTAAATGGTAAACGAAAAAACGAATTAATATTATTATCTAATTTATGAATGAAAATTGATGTAATTGCACTTTAAATTAAGAAATATAATAATTTGTAGTTAGTGCATTTTTCTTTACGTCGTGGTATATAGATACTATCCCATATTCAAAGCAGCGAAACCCATATTCAAAACAGCGAAAATGAAGTGTTGGTACGAATATTGGGAAAGTACCCAAAAATGTATAAACATTGTTGTATGTGTTATATTCCAAGCTGTTTGGCCGTGGTCGATTGCTTAAATTCTCGTGTCTAAACGTTTAGGCGCAAGAACATAAACAATCAACCACGGCCTAGCAGCCCAGAATACAATAGTTTTAACAATGTCGATCCCGGAAGTAACAGCCTTTGTAACAAATTTAAGTAACAGCTGCAGTGTGTTGTAATGTTACATTAATTATATTTTTGCTTTTCGTATATCACAGTGAGCAGTAATCTAATTTTTTTGAAATAATACGTGAAGGCTTATATATTAAGAACTAATTTTTTTTTTATAGTTTCCGTAACTTGCTTTTAAATAATTAGGTATCCAAAAGGTAAGTTACATATTTTAATAGCAACTTATAAGTTCCTCATCCTCGGTTTTTTCCTTTCTTCAAAATGTACCACTTCTTAATTGCGGATAAATTATTTAACGTAATAATCGTTTCACCAAAGACTGTTTGGATCCTGTTAATAAAACTCTTGAGTCTGCTGCACATAATCCTCGCTTTTTGTTCATGTTTCGTTAACTTTCTACATTACAATAAGTTTAATTATTTTCAAGTTCCTTATAAGTAGCCAACTGTAGTAAACATCATGTACTTTGACCTCTCTCTCACTCTCTCTCTCTCTCTCTCTCTCTCTCTCTCTCTCTCTCTCTCTCTTTCTGTAACTCTTGTTCTTCTCAATAACTGTATCTCAGGAAGTCTGAAAGTAACAGGTTCTTAAGTAAACTTCATATGACTTAGCGTGCAAAATCTTAAACATCATTTGGGCTTCAGTTATGTTATAATTTTGTAAGAAAGCTTTACAAAATACTTTTTACACTGCTTCTGTATACGAAACTAGGTGCAGGTATGTAATCAAATTTTTAAGTAGGCCTATTTATTCTAACACTGTTACAGTTTCTTGAAAACGCCGTATGTAAACAAACATTAAAACTTAGTAATAAGGTTTATCAAACTACTATTTTTCTTGGATGCATTAACGCAAATCAGTAATCTAGAGACCAATTTTATATTGAAAAATCGATGTCTAATAAACGGAATTTGATATGCAAAAATCCATCGGTTAAGAAAATAAAGTAAACTTGGTTAGTAACAGATAATTTTGGCAAAAATTTTTAATTTGATATAGGCTATAATTGATTCCAATTTTATTACAATCAGAGAAATGAAGCCAAATAGATTTTTATAAACGTTGGTCTAGTACCAAAAAGTTTCATTCTTAAGCGCACAATATTATAATTTCCCTTTCATCCCGGAAAAAAGACTGTATTAAGCTACTATCATACTTGTCTAGTCTACACTATTTAATGGGTATATTATATGTTTCACAAAAATTGATTATCTTACACATGGTTTTAATATATCACTAAACTTTGTGAAAAGTCTGAGTGAAAAGAATTATATACACAACGGTTGATGTTAATACAGGTCTTAATTCGTTTCAAAATTTATAGATAAATAAAAAATTAAAATTATCACATATATTGTGTGGTATATAAAATAAATTGTAATAATCCTTTCTAATATGATTACTTAAGCCATAATATCCGAAGTTAGACCGTTCCTTTATTCTTCTGTAGCCTCCTACATTCTTGCATATCTGCTGCCATATTCGCGTCTCACAGTCATAGTAGACAGTAGGCTATAATATTATACCTTTTTTTGCGTTGTCTGAGACTTGTCTCAGAGGATAAGACTCAGGCTGATCTGGGGCAAGCACCCTTCCGCCGATTGGAGATTTAGAGGAGTCGCACGCCAGCGCAGCGCGGACCGGTGGCGAAGTAGGTGGAGGCATTCAGGATAGAGTGTAGTGTATGGATGTGTATTTGTGTGTTTACGTAGTGTGCAGAGCCAAATGGGTGATGAGCCATAATAAAAGTATAAGTCAAACGACAGCCAAGACGAAGTCGAGTAACGCAGGACGCCAAAGCTGGAGGGAGGTGTCAGAGAGGCGTCAAGGTAAGGCGGGGAGGCACAAAGGAGAGGGATAAAGACCGGAGAGGTAGATAGGAAAATTTAAGATGTTAAGTGATCAAGAAGGAAGCCAGGTGTAGTAAGTATGACGAAGAGACTTAATTATTTCTATTTCTCCGTTGGCGGGGGTTTCTGGGAGGAGGTCCATCGGGAATGGTGAGGAGACGGTTTATGACAAAGGAAGGTCTTGCGGGAGTTACAGGTAGTATTAATATTATACAATACCTCCTTCACATTTAAGTTGAGGAATTCCAATCAGCCTTCCGTTGCGTTACTTCTCTCTTGATCCCTTGATATAATTCGTTGCCTGCTCTTTATTGCAGCTGTAATATCTCCTTCGTTTTATAATTCGTAACGTTAAATATTCTTCCTCACCCTGGAATTTTCCATTCTCTTTTACTAATTTCTTTTCACTTCATAAGACTTTTCTATACAAAAGCAAGTATATAAAAAAGTTATAAGGTCGGGGATTAGCAACCAAACGGCATTGTTTAAAAACATTTATCTACAAGTTTCTTTTCTATAGTTCATCGTACACACCCTTGCGAGATAAAAATAACTACACGGTAGTTTCTTTCGCAATTTTTCGCATTATTTTGAGACAATCGACTGGTGATTTAGAGATAAATACTTAATATTAATGGGGTCTCATACATTTTATATTATATCTGTTTTCTATCCTACTGATAGAATTAGAAAAACGGTAGCTATCTCTCTTTTCCTTTTAAAAGCACAATACATAATAATTTACCAAGTAGCAGTTTCCTTCTTCATTTAAAATTTCTATCAAATCTACTGTATATTGGACAAAACAGAAGGGGAAACATACGTGCTTACAAGGTAGTGTAAACATCCTGTAATGCTGTCAAATCAAAATACAAAGGAAGGGGAAGTGAATACTGTAATGAGTAGCCCCTACATTCATATTTATGCAGGTGTAGGTGATGATTAAGGCCCGGATTTTTATGTAATTACATATTTGAATGCTGAGTGCACATTTACACGGAAAAGCCAGATATCGGCGAATCATACCAATAGGTGTCTTATCCGCGAGTTTAATTTTACATATCTTTACATATTTTGTTCATATTACATATTTCACTCCATCTTACATATTTCTACATATTTTAGCTATTTTACTATACTTTACTTCAATTTGAAAATTGAAATGGCAAAAATAGTTAGGCCTATAACAACATTACTCAGATGCGCAAATGTGCAATTAATCAGAATCAGGTCCAATTAAATTTATTACAAGAAAAGGCAAAATATTGCATCTGTTGCAATTGCACACATAGATTCTACATTCAAGAAGTAAAATTTTTTACGAGCTCAAGCGGCAAGTAAGGCATTTTGCACGGGATGTTAGATGAGAATGGTATGCGCGGCCCCACTCCTTATTTACGTTTCGTTCGCACGTTCAGCAGGCTCGGTGGGGAAAGAACGTGCTGTCCGCGGTAAATAAATACTCTTCGCAGATCTTGCAATTCTCGCAACGGATTCCATCTACCTAAACAAACAAATATCTATATAACTCTATGCTATTGTAGGGCACAATGTGATTTTTGACGCCAGTATTATCGACGCTCTCGGAGTGTAAGCCTACACGTAAATAACAATCTGGTGTGCAGTGTGGTATGTTGAAGTTATTGTCAAGTCAGTGTTTTGTCATTCGCCTACACTTCTGCGCTTGCTTGTTTCTTGCCTTGGCGGATTCTCGTTGTTGGACAAAAGACGTCTTAAATAATATATTGTACGGTATTGTTCAACGCAAGTTTTTAAGAGTTTTAAATACAAATATCCTTGTTTTATCATGGCACCGACCGCATCGTCTTTGTCATCTAAGTTAAAATCATGGGTACAGTTTGACAGTGCTTTTACAACTGACGATAAAGCTGTATTTTGCCAAGTTTGTTATGGCCAAATGGTGTTAAAGAAGAGAAGGTACTGCTGTTTTATACAGATGCAGCAGCATACATGTTAAAAGCAGGTAATTCTCTAAATGTGTTTTACCCCAACCTACTACATGTTACATGCCTGGCTCATGGATTGCATCGAGTAGCTGAAACTGTCAGAGACCTTTTCCCCGAAGTAAATACATTAATATCAGCAACAAAAAAGGTGTTCTTGAAAGCTCCTTACCGTATCCAGTGCTACAAACAAAGGCTACCTGACACACCTCTGCCTCCAGAACCCGTAATTACAAGATGGGGAACCTGGATCGAAGCCGTAAATTTCTACAGTGACAACTTTGAAGCTGTGAAGTATGTGGTGGAAACATTATCTCCCGATTCTGCAGTGTCAGTGAGCGAATCCTTGTCTGCATTCAACAACTCTAAGGTGATATGTTCAGTTTCGTACATCAAAACGCATTTCAGTTGTATCAAGAAACTGGAGACTGCAGGTCTGACTCTCCAAGAAGCCATAGGAATAGTTGAAGAAGCAGTTAACAAGTTAAATGCTGTGCAGGGAGAAGTCGGTGACAAAGTTTCTACTAAATTAAATGCTGTGCTGAATAGAAACCCTGGTTACTCAACTTTACGTACCATTTATCGCATATGTAACGGCGAAACTGTAGAATCGATTGAGAATATTCTTCCAAGTACGATTCCTTTATATAAACATGCGCCGGTGACGACATGTGATGTCGAGAGATCCTTTTCTATATATAAAAACATACTCTCAGACCGAAGACAGTCCATGTCAACAGACAATATAGAAAAGTATTTAATAATTAATTGTGCAACTAAACAGTGGAAAAAAAAACTTACATGGACACTTTATTCTTATGCAGAGTTATAGTAGACTATAACTGTATATAACTGTATTGTATATATATATATACAATATATATTTTCAAGTCAAAAATCTACCTTTAATTTTATAGTAATTTCAACTCTCCTAGTAAAATACTTTGTTAAATAGTTAATAATTCTCAATTTTTTACTTTATACTCATGTCCTATACTACAGAAATCCATAGGTAAAATATTTTGTTGTTGTTAATTTTATAATATCAAGATTTCTTTTTTAATACTGTTTTCTAAAATATGTTTTCATAAATTTTCTAAAGTACAATAAACAATTGAAAAGTAATTCATTTCTTATGCATGCTGTCTTATTGTAAACTCTTCAACAAAGAGTTGAACTTTCAGATACTGTGTATTCTGAGGGTTAACTTATTTTCTGTAAGAGAAGTGGTAATCTAACTGGTGATTAGTGTCAGCCCCGAACTTGATTAGTATTTTATGGATTACATTGACTTTGCTCAAAATATATTTGCATGTTTTGAAAGTGATTTTAAAAAGTTTAAAATGAAGCACCTATTATTTTCAAAACCTTTCAAAGAGGGAACTTTTATGTTCTCGTAAAATGTAAATTACATTGTTGATGTGAAAGTATTTTAATACTACATATTTCTTAAATATTACATATTTAGCTACATATTTTCATTATTTTTCCTACATATTTATGTACATATTTTGCCATTTTTTGCTACATAAAAATCCGGGCCCTAGTGATGATAAGGAAACACCTAAAAAAAAAATATATATATATATATATATATATGATTAGAAGTACGTACAAGAAGGAGTACTATCACATTTACAACACATAGATTCGAAATATGAATTTGGCGTGTTCGCACCTCTAGCTGTTGCCTGTAAAGAGCATAATCCCTAAACACAAGTTTTTGTTTTATTTAGGAGACAGAAACTGTTTTCCACTAAAAACATTAAAATTATTCATTGTCTCTAAAATTGCACATAATTCACCTAATTCGAGGCCTAGCTTAGGAGCTAATTAGTAGATAGCAAGAGAGGGTAACGAAAAGAAAGTGTCAGGGGAGGTTGAAATGAGATTGACAGGCTGACATGCAGACAAAGGGAGAGAGTGATTATCTGTGTGTGTGTGTGTGTGTGTGTGTGTGTGTGAATGTTTAGGCTATATAGTTTTACAAACACTGCATATGTTTATGATACGAATTGCTGTTTTAATTCACATGCGTCAGATATTAGGCAACATTTATTTACGCTACGTAGCGTGCCCGAGTTTACGTTTTTGCGTATAGCAGTAAACTATTTGTAGAATTTGATTAATGAGACAGATTTCTTTATCTCTGCCCTTGTTTCTCTCTGTCAGTCTCTCTCTCTCTCTCTCGCACACACACACACGCGCGCGCGCGCGCGCGCGCATGCACGCGATCGCCACTCATACAGTTTCTTCTTTTTCTTGTCACAATTTCAGTGTTACACACAATCCCTCACTGTCCTTTTCTTGCCCCCCTCGCACTTTGTTTACTTCTCCATCAAATCCTAACCTATACGTCAAATTAGATCGAAACTAGACACATTTTGTAATAGTTCAATCGATGTGCCTAAACCAGAAAAATTATTGGGTCACTTGTGTGAAAGAAGAAACTTTAATTTATTTACCTTATAACAATTCCCCCTAAATAGAAGGGAAATCCCCGAATTCATATTTCGAAGCCACCTGTTGTAGATAAAACGGTATTTATCTTGGATACATACGTTTAATCTCATACAAACGTTTTTATGTGTGTTCCCATCAGCACCGACACACCTGTACAGGCTTCTCCATATTTTTCTACAGTCCAAATATGACTATACTGATTACAATAGTAATTTCTTCTGCGGTTTGTTTATGACCATAAGATATTTCTTTATAGTTCCTTTTAAATACCATTATTTTCTGCTCATTCGTACAAAACTTTTAATTGTTGAATGTGCCAATTCTGATAATCTTTGCCAAACCCAAATATTAATGTTATACGGCGTCACCTTATTATGTAGCAAACAAAATTAGAACAAATCACTGTTATTTTAGCAGTAGCTTTTTTAAGGAGCCCAGAGTAAGCCTACTAGTAGGCCTATACCTACCCGACACACACACATTTGAAGGATCAGTATTTTGTCTTGGAGTTCACTCTCCCAGCTGAGATACCCATGTTTTTAGGGACCAGGAACTCGCATTTGAACTTCTATCATCAGCTACATAATGTAAATCCTAGATAAATGTACAAGCCTATGCTCTAAAAGCCTAAGCTATGGTACCCACAATCATCTACGTTTTACTAAAATAATGGTTGCAAGTTAAATTTTTTGATTCATGTTGATGCTTTTGTCTCGAAGAAACCAGGTAAATTAATCTGCTTTTCGTATCCGGCCGACGATGGTGTGCTCCCACTTACGAACAGTGGCACTTGCAACTCGTTTCACTTGCGAACACTCAAGTAGATAAGACACGTAATTAATTTTTGATACGTGAGAGTACGTCCCACTTGCGAACACACAAACAACGATGTATGTACATCCACCCTGTATTGTGTTTATGTTTTTATAATTCGTTAAATGTATTTTTTGTTACCAACTACGTTTACCAAGTTACAATTTTTATAAAACGCACACACACACACACACACACACACACACACACACACACTTGCATAGCCGCTCCCTCACTCTCTCTCTCTCTCTCTCTAAATTAAAAAGGAAGGTTATTTTTTATTTATTTTTATTAGTCAACTTGTAGAACGGACGACGTGATCTTGAGAAACATCCCAACTTCAGAATCTTTTTCATATCTTGTAGTTTATCCAATTCAGTATACTTTTTCGTCCTTTTCATAGCTTAAAAATTTCTCTCCATCGTTACATCGTGTTCTGAATAGATTTCTCTGCCTCAGATTATAAACATTCGATAATGTTTTTTATTCTTGAATGTGGTCTTCCAACGTGGCTGTTTAGTTTCTGATGCGTGCTTGTACGGTATTATTCATTGTATGACGTCGGAAGTATCAGTTCCGTAACTCCTGTGGCACTAATCATTGTCTAGCTATTGTTCTACGAAACAATTAAAGAATTAATCGAGTTTCTCTTCCTCTGGAACTTGAACATGGATATACTGCCAGCCACATTCTACATCTTTTCGAAGGAAAGCAAGTATAGCACACATTAGGATTTTTGTGCTCCCTAAGTCATTTGAATGTGTATACTCGTGCAAAGTGACTACTGCAGCTTTTGAATTTTCCATTCATGAAAAATTACTTTTAATCTTTCAAACTCTCTTTTCTATTGATTTAACCAAAAGTCGGGAGCTTAGCTTGCACAACGTCTTCGCCCGGACGGAAACTACTCTCGTCAATTTTCAAACCGGGACAATTGACAAACTGGCCGGGACCCCGGGATCAGGTCGTCAAACCGGGACAATCCCGGTCAAACCGGGACAATCCCGGTCAAACCGGGACGTATGGTAAGCCTATTTATACATGTATTTATCGGTTTTCAATATTGATGTGAGCATTGTACTGTAGAATTAGGAAGCGACTGTATTGAACGAATCACGATTATCAAATGATATACGGTATTCCTTTTAGTTCAACAATTCCGTTATCTCGTCTCCGGTACATTGGAAAACCATTGTTATTTTCAATAGTTTAACGTAAAATGTTGCTCGGTTATTATGTGTACATATTCCATCAATCATGCAAGGAACATTAGGATTACGAGCTCTACAAGATCCATGTATCATTCGAGATAACAATTTTATGAATCCTTGGAAAACTGACTGGGTCAAGTATTTCTCCGCACAAAACTTAGGATAAGCAAGAGGTAGTGTATTAACTTTTTAAATTGTATATTATTATTATTTTTATTATGTTTTTACTATAAAATATTCATATTATTTTAATATGATTTTCTGGAACACGTTTGGTGGAAACGTAAAAACAGACAGCTGATAAATAAGAAGTTGCGAGTTCAGACGTAGATGTGTATATATGTGTCAGCCAAAACAGTATGTTTTGTAAACGTACACGTCTGTCATTACAACATTAAGAATGTTATTTGACCTTGAGTAGGTACTCATGTTAACGGGAATGAGAAATCTTGTCTCTGTGCTGCAGACCTGTGGTTGTTAACGCTGAATAGACACAACACATATCACTGTACATAGCAGTGGCTGACGTATATTAACCATTTCTGAGTTCGCGATACCACAACTCAGATTAAACTGTGCACAAAGTTTGTAGAAAATACGGACGTGTGTGACGTAGACGCCAGTTTGCAAAATGCATAATCGTTCCCGCAGAAATGTAATCACGTTTCTCGTTTATCTTGTCTCAGCCAAATAAACATTACTATGCGTTTACCATGTTCCAGTGTCCTTCTTATTTCATAAACACTTGAGAAATTTTATTGTTTCTTACAGAGGCAACCTTAGAGGTGTCCGGCAGGTGTAAATGTACGTAACCTCTTTGGCTCATTCTTTAATAAAAATAAGGGAAAGAAATAGATCGAATAAGGAGAGAGAGAGAGAGAGAGAGAGAGAGAGAGAGAGAGAGAGAGAGAGAGAGAGAGAGAGAGAGAGCAAGAAAGTGAGGCAGAGGTACACAGACAGAGAGGAGCTGTTTCGTTAATCAGGGTAAAATTATATGCAAATTTTGAGAAGGACCGGTGTCCTAGGCTAATGAAAACTTAGCTAAAAACATTAAAAATACGAAATATATACAGTGTACACAAAATCTGAGGTGTACAAAACATATAAAAGACATGTCATAAGATTTATTTAACAAAAGAAATAATCGGAGTGGGCGAATGGTAGGAATAAATATGTAATTTAAACAATCCCTTTTAATAATAAATGGTTTTATAATAATTATGTTCAATACATATAGGCCTAAGTGTGTAAAACGAATTCCCTACAGAGTTTTAAAGATTAATGAAGATTTAATTAATTCCCTACAAGAGTTAATGAAGATTTGTCTTAAATTTTTTCAGAGTTACATAATTATTATTTGTTAAAATATACATATATTTTATTCAGAAAATATTAGATATTTGTATTTAATCTTTTATTTTATTTTATTTTTATTTTACCGAGAATAGTTACTATTTATAGAAAACCGTAGCAAAAAATATTTTTAATAAAAGTCTATCTGTATTCATACTTTTACCAGTACAGGTACAACCTGTCATATCCGGACTAATATGGCGACCGGCCGATCCGGATATGGAAAAATCCGGATATCACAAGGTCATTTATAAATACCGTATTTTCTCGCATAATTAACGCACTTTTTTGACGAAAAATACCGGCGAAAATTTCGGGTGCGTAAATTATTCAAGGATTTCAGATATACCCAAATTTCATTTGAAATTTATTGACATTTAAAAGATACATTAAATATACTGTATTATACACAAAATCAGTTCAACTCATTGAAGTTATCGTCGGGGTATATATAACGATTCATAATATGTCGTCATATCTGAGCGTTAATTGAAAGGGACAGACTGTGCGCTGCGCCGTACGCTAGACAGAGAGCGTATAATAAGCAACTATATCACTCTAACTTCGTCACAGTGAAGCTCGCGGTCGGATGGTTGATGAATTTTATTCAATTCATTTTTGCAGTTCAACATGCGATAACTTCAAAACCAATAAATATACAGCAATTCTGAAAACTGCATTGTGGTCAGTAATTAAATCTCTATAAGTAGCCAAAATCTCAATTAATATAATTAACAATTACAGAAGATACACAGAAGAAGAACGTGTTTTTTTAGACGTTTCTATTGGTTTAGCATTTGCATTTGTACACTGTACTCTTTAAAATACAAAAAGTAAAATTGGTTAAAAAGTTTTACTTACAGTACGCCTACATCAGTTTTTGAAAAAGTTTGTGATTCGGCTGCTTCATACAATGCACACGTTTTTTGGAAGCCATGAAGCCAAAGTGAGTCGACCTAACGCCGCTGCCCCAGACTCAGTTGCCCCAAATAAAGTATTTCAATTGTAAAAACTTAAATATTCAAAAATAGTGAACCATATCGCAGAATGACGTAAGTGTAGTGAAGAAAAAGTGGTGATCAGCCAAAACATCAAGAGTAGTATCTTTACATCCCTAACCATTTCGCTAACCAAAATTGCAAAAATTAGTTTGGAGATACGTCCGGATATGGGAGGTTTCGGATATCACAGGTCCGGATGTGACAGGTTGTACTGTACTTTTTAACTACATATTATACTAATGTACAATGAAGATATACTTATTATATCTTTATTTAGTATATAGTTATTTACGTGTCAAGAAAAGAACGTGTGAATAAAGTGATCACAACATTTTATACCTTATATGTTTTCTGTCATTGAATGATTAACCCACTTTTTTATAACAGCGTTGAAAAATAGTTGATTACGTCTTTCAAAGATTATTTTTACTACGGTACTGAAATTAAAAATAACTAAGATCGTATACAGGAATTAAACGTAGGCGACTGGAAGCAGTAATTGTATAAACAGCCGAGACACACCAGCTGCTAATATTGCAGGAATTGCTTACGTTCAGTAGACTTGGCAACGTTGTGACCTTCGTGACTTTATATACATTTTGTGGTAACACTGTGCATATTTTTCATCACTAAAAGCTAAACCGATATCCGTGATAAAATAGTAATGCATTTTTTTAAACGTGTGAGTCGTTTGTAACGATTAAGTTACCAGGGTAATTATTATTCAACTTTTTTCAACAAACTATCTTGAAACGGATATATATTTTTACGGTTTTTTATGCTGATTACTAATATGTAAGAATAAAATGTCTAAGCTTACTCATAACTTTTATATATGGGGTCTCAAAAAGATCAACTTCTCTGGTCAGAACTTGCATGTTTAGCTAATGATGGATAAACGTGATTATATATATATATATATATATATCTGAGTTGTAACAAAAGTTTATATCTAACTTTAAATACAATATAAGCCGATAGGAGACAGTTCTAATTAGTAATATTTATGAACAGATTTTAGTCCCTTTGCGTGGGAACGACCGTTACATATTTTTGGCCGAAAAATAACAAGTTATGTGCTGTATAATGCATACGAATAATATTAACTAATTACCTGGTTGGCATTTCAGGATTCTCCAGGACGTGGAAGGAAAGAAAAGAACAAAACATTATAGACGTAAACCTAGATCCATTGATTTAGGAGGAGCCTGTACCTAGAAAAGCCCTCTTTGCAAATATTAAGTATAGTAATGTAATCAGTACTAATAAACGCAGAAAAATATTTCTGTAGGAGCACGTAATACGAAATCTAAGATTAAACAGTGAACTGCTTCTAACTGATATAAAGACACACAAAGGGCAACGTCTGTTTTCAACATATTTCAACAGTATGGTCTAGGTACGTGCTACCATAAACGGGAAGCAATGAAAATTCCAGTAAGGAACGAAAGTACGTACAGTAAAATCAGAGGATGATTTCTTATATTCCAGTTTCGTAAAATCATGTTCTATGTGGTTAGAAATTTGAGGGAAACATAGGAACGTTTGGCTGGACCTAAAAGTTTGAGAAAAATAAAGATTAGTTGTAATGCATGAAAAAAATAAAACATCATAAATAATATGACAACGTTGATAAGGAAACGGCAGTGTTTAAATAGCTTGGATTTATAATATTTAAAATGGCGTTATAAAGCTAAAAATAGTAACATGCTAGTTGTTGTGTAATGTTTTGTGTTTTACACTTTAGTTATTTATAACCCGTAAAGTAAGAGAAATGCTGCCATTCTTAGATTTTACTGTTGTCATAAATATGAGTAGGTTCTTAACCCCACACCGATTCACTTCTGAGGCAATTCCGGTCCCTCTAATGTGAACACTGGAATTTTATGTAGATTGCAAAAGATACAGTTAATAAATTGTCAATTACATTATATGATTGAATAAAGTATAACACATACCTTGTGTCGGTAGAGTTTCTTTTAAATGCTAAACTCACGTACACGCAGCATATTGCCTGAGATCGTGATGATGGATGATGAGATGAAAGGGATTAGGGGCGTTGTTAGGGAAGGCCTTCCCAAAGGGATGCTGTGGATGTTGCTGCAGATCCTTCACTAACGAGGCCACTAGATGTATATATAAAACACTGAATTGACATGTACGATTTGTACTCATAAAATGTTCACGCGCACTGTTGTCGGCGAACTGAAGTGAATTGAATGTAAAATGAAATATATTAAATGAAAACGTGAAGTAAGGTGATGCCATAAATGTATTGTATAGGCATACTTTGTCCTAACAACCTCCACGCATGAGATGTGAGCAAGTACTGATTTGAATTGTTTTGTCCTGTAGACTTTGCTTAGCCCCCACTAATGTGGTGATTAGTTTTGACCAATCAGGATGCATAAATTTAATTGTAAATTAAAATCATGTTCAAACAATGTCTTGTTACATTAATAATAGTATATAAAAATATGATTATATATATATTCAATCACTTTCTGCTACAGTCCGTTTATTGATATATATAATACATTTAATATTTATAAATAAATTTACTTCAAGATATACCTTTTTTTTCCCTTATTAGGAACATGTTTCGGGTACTATCTTGTACCCATGTACGGAAGGCTGAGGATGGGTACAAGATAGTACCCGAAACATGTTCCTAATAAGGAAAAAAAGGTATATCTTGAAGTAAATTTATTTATAAATATTAAATGTAATATATATATATATATATATATGACGCAAACTAAAATAAGTACTGTCCACTAGTATTAGTAAGAGAACGCACAAACATTCAAACAGTTATTGGAACAAACGTGTAAGGGAAAATGTAAATACGTTAGTCCTAATATCTATCGTTTACACTTAAATTAAATGTACCAAGAGATAATTCCAGTTAGCTCACATACCTAGTAAAAACGAATTAACAGTTGGAGAAATTAACGAAAGATAGAAGTTACAACTGACGTTAATACATTTTTATAAAAGAGGAATTATTGTCATGAGGTCGTCTTCTACGAATAAAGGGTAGATCAGAAAGGCAGTAAAGCAGAGTCCGATAGACGGGTAAATTAGGAAGCTTGTAAATGGTGGTAGAAGGGGATGGATGAATCATGTATAAATGAGGATTAGGAGAAGATGAATAGGAAAACAAGAGGAATGGACGCTATACCGAAAGGAAAGATACCCTTGACATTTGAATAAGGATCCAATTATAAAATAAAATTGTAAAGAGAAACAAAATATTTCAAGAATTAATTTGTTCAGTTGTGTATCATGAAAGTAATGTTTCCTTTGCTTATTTAGATGAGATACAGAATTTGAAAATAAGACCACTGTGGATAGGGATTGAACAGATAGGATCTAGGCGTTGGGGCAAACGGACAATTTTTATAAAACCATATGTCTGTAAAAATCACTATTCTGGTAGTGACTTTCATTCTTAAACAAACAGACGGAAGAATGTATAAAGGCTGTGGAAATAAGATTTCTCCGTAAAGCCACGTGGCTTTGTAGTAGCTTGTGACACTTTTAACAATTTGGTAATCGTCAGAAAATACAGACAAACAGAAGAATGTAAAGAAACCATTCTAAACATCTTCACCGAATGACATTGGAGATTGGTGCTGAAACATCATGCGAAACAGTACGAAAGAGAAATACTGTCCACGGACTAGTAGGCAATAAGACGAAATTACTGATAATAACGTAACATGCACTTTATGTCGCTCAATTAGAGTAACATTTTTAATTCGAGGACATAAATATGTTGACTAACATTGTAAACAAACTGTTGCTGGCAAGGAATATACAGTGAATGGAAACAAGCGTAAGTATACACACTTTCTGTTACAGTGGAGGAATTAAATATACTTACTGTACAACATAAAAGTGCAACACGCTTCTAAGAGTGTATTAAAACCTATAAAAATTTAATATTTACACTTTAATATGCGACTGTTTCGTGTAGATGCATAGAAATATTTACGGTTTACTGCAGTTTTACGCATTCTTGTTCACGAAACAGCTTGTCGTTGCAATTATTAATTGAAACAATAGAAATTTACTGATCGTGTTGGATATTCACATTTATTATTAATTGCCACCACATTACTGAACAACATGTTTTTTCATTTGATTTACTATTAGTATTCCTAAATATTTTGTAAAACATGTAAGATAACCAAATTTCTTCTTCTTCTTCTTCTTCTTCTTCTTCTTCCTCCTCTTCTTCTTCTTCTTCTTCTTCTTCTTCTTCTTCTTCTTCTTCTTCTTCTTCTTCTTCTTCACTTAAATAGAATATTACCTAACGACATATTCAGGCTTCTTTATCTCCAGTGCTTTCTACGTATACCAACAATTCTTAACCCTATTGGTTTTAGGGTTTTAGTAATCTTTTCAACCTCAAAAAAAAGAAAATAAATCTGGTCGTTCAATTAATAACACAACCAAAGTTATAAATCTAATAACTGAACATCAGTTACTAACACTCTATAAGTGTAATCTCAAAATAATTACATGAAACCTAAATAAATCTGATCCCTTCATTAATCCGGCATCTTGTTTCATGTCTCATAACAGAAATTCTTATTGGCATAAGCATAATTGAACGATCGCTTGAAAATACTGTAACATAATAGTAGCATAATATGAAGTGCTAATATTGAATATTACAAGCAGCACTGTACCTTTCAAATCTTCTTAACAGCCTTTGCAGTGCGCACGTTCTTGTGCAAAAGCTCGTCGTAAGTAGCTTAAATGGATACTCACAAATAATTAAAGAGAAACCACTATGCCGTAGAACAACTGCAAGGTTCACGTAAAGTCAACAAACACTTCTAAGACGACCGCAGGGGAGGTTCTGTACTTGAATTTACCAAGGTAAGATAATTCCAAGTTATAATTTAATATTTAGTAACAAATTTCAGTTGCAAACCTTTCATTTCGTTTGGTTTATTTACTTAAAAATAAAATACCATAAATCATTCTTTTTGTAAATTTGAAAATATAGTGTTTTAAACACTACTACTGTTGTTTTAAGAAAAAGAAATGTATTGATTAAAGATAATTTTTTCAGTAAGTTATTTATTAAACAAAAATTCAATTTGAAATTTCGCAAATTAATATTGTACTTTATTACGAGATACTTTAAGTTCCATAGCTAACTAGTAATATGTAGTGATGGAAACTCGTTACACTGCTTATATTTCCTATTTTATCGTTGTGTTCTATGTGTGGATGCTATACCCTATATTGCAACAATTCATTTTTGCATATTTACCCAGAGCAGAGCATTATTTTGTAAATAATTAGTGTAAAAAGAGTAGGATAACTAGTTTTAAAAATTTAGTGCTTGAAAGTACAGGCGTATACAAGCGAGAGCCTGCCTAAAGCGTACACCTGCCCGACGGAATTGTTTGCAAGTATAAGTCATCGTTTGTGTGTCTGTTTGTGTAACCCAGTTCCGACATGCATTGTACTAAGTATGCATTTTTGGTTTTTATTATTAAAGCAGGTATTGACATAATTAAAATCTATATATATATATATATATATAAAACTCAAAAGTCTGAGGCTTTATGGGTACTCATAAAGCACATAAAGCACACCGTTCCACCGACTGGCACCACATTTTTCACAGGTAATCTTTGACACAAGGCAAAAAATACCGTCTAACTTGGAATTTGATATTTTGCCCCGTTCGCACGATTTAGGCCTTTTTAATTATGCCTTTTCGTTGACGCGTATAAAGATGTCAACAACACCATGGAGACCATAATTAGTTATCATAGTAACAAGTAAATAAACAAATGATATTTAGCGTCATCGGAACTGTACCTTTATCCATTCCTGCAGTATATTTTTTATGTTTTATGTAATATGCGATTTTCTCGATATATTACGATGTGGAAAAGAAGAAGTGTACTAATCGTAAATTGTATTATTCTTAATGCAAAGCAAAAATACGTGTTCTTTTCATTTGTGAGGTTAGGTACATCGATTTTTGGTTTTTAGTTTACTGCTGAAATAAATAAAAGCCATGGTTGAGGAAAACATAACGTTTAATGTGTTATACAATGCTTCTAACACAGTAACACTTAAAATAAAAAATTTAGTGATTTTTATTTAACAGGTTCTTTATAAATATCACCAAAGGCTTTATAAACGAGTACTTTTAAATCTCCAAAGGCTGTTGCACCAACATAATAATTTAGTACAAGTTAAAATAGTACAAGTGTTGAAAACAGTTTTGGAGAGAATTTGACTAATGAGTACAAAATTCTTATACGAGCTGACAGAACGCCATATAGACATACACAATAAAAATTATATTAAAATACTTATTAAAAGTCCAATATTCTCATGCGAATCCGCGGGTAACAGCTAGTAAGTTAATAAATATTTTTTCTACCTGTTCCAAATACATATCACAATTCTAAAAACATCATTAGAATAAGGACATTTAAACTCGTATGGTGATGCAAAATCATTGGAGAAAAGTACAATAATAAAGAAGTCATAAAAATTAAAGTTAATTATAACATTTAGCTTGTAATTAACAAGTAGTTTATATGTAAATGACGAGTGAAAAATTATGAAGACAATGAAACCACTCGCCTGAAGATCAAGTTTTTATCTTGAAAGTACACTAAAATGTGATCAGTTAAAAAAGGACACTACACACGAATTGACAAACTTGTCATGACAAGTCATAACATGTCAAAAACAATACCTGACATGTCAGTTTACCGTCTACTATAAATACCTTCGGCAATTTTGGACGAGCGTCAGACTCAAGAAATCTTCATACGCGATCACTATGTCCGTCTGCTGATCGACTTGCACTCATCATCATAATCACCATCATCTGCAGTACACCACGATTGATGGGGGAGCATAGGACCACCATCAACCACAGGCTATAGAATATCGAGAAAGCGTCAGCATCATCATCGTCATTGTCATCATTCAGGAGACGCGCGCGCGCACGCACGCACACACACGCACACGCACACGCACACTAAACGGTATCTTACAAAATACGCAGGTGACAAATGAACAATTATATTTTTGTGCAGAGAACTCATAAAGAACAGAATACGAAATAATAATGTAATGTAAAGACTTAAATGTAAATAGTGTAAATATTCAAAGTAAAAGACATATTGTAAGTTGATGTTAAAAATAATAATTTTATTCTCTTTAATTTTATGAATTGCTATGATTTCAAATTTGAAACATTATTCAAAGTCAGATACTTAAACAATATAAAAGAATTTTATAATTTATTCATCATATATGTTTAGATGTTTAAGACTGTATGTTAATAAGATGTACTGAATAGCAAAGATATGATGTTTTCATAGTGTAACCTTATAAAAAAGAACATTTTGATTTATATACTTTCAAATTTTATTAATCAATTAATTTTTTTGCCGTATTTAATAAATCGTTGAATGATTCATTTACTATGTTTTAATTAATTATTTCATTTCAACGTCTCACTCCTTTTTTTTTTTTTTAAATACGTTTATTGTGCAACCACACATACTTAACGCAAAGAACACAAATAAATCCTACGACCTAGCCGGTGTTTAACACTATATACTTGCGTTGGGTACATGGACATAAGTGTATTCATTTCATAATACTAGTAACGTTGCAATATGCTATATGTGTATTGTGATGTTATGTGCTTTTGATACAAATACGCCGCTTATTCACTTGACATCTGGCTTCTCCAGGAGAAGTCGTTCTCATGTGACTATTACGGTTGTAACAATTTAGTACGTATGCTTATGTTTTTTAGTTATTTGCCTGAAAACGTACACCGATTTCCTTTAGCTGTTTAAGAAACTAAACATTGAAGCATTAGTTTTAATTAGTTAATACATCAGTGGAGGAGGAGACGAATGAGGAGAAGAAGAAGAAGAAGAAGAAGAAGAAGAAGAAGAAGAAGAAGAAGAAGAAGAAGAAGAAGAAGAAGAAGAAGAAGAAGAAGAAGAAGAAGAAGAAGAAGAAGAAGAAGAAGAAGAAGTAAAAATTACAGTGACGGCTGAAGTCTGTTTTTCAAATTTGGGCTCAACTTTTCCTTCACTGTTAACGTTTAAAGATATTCCTGAATAAACTGAGTGCAACGTTCTTCATGAAAATAATAATCAGACACAAACTACAGATGGTTAGTATGTCGCTTGACAAAAGGCATTTCTTAAAATAATTTCTGGTGACAAAAGAAAAAATAGTAAATTAATACCAATATGTTGGATGCGGACAATGTCTCAGTTGCAGGATAACAAGTTTGATAAACCTAGTGCACAGTGAATCAGTTCACTTATGTCCGTCAATAATGAAACGTCAATTATGTTTTATGAAAAAGTATTGTTTGTTTGTAAAGATATAAAAATATGTAAACACTGTAAATAAAAGTTTTTAAAATTGTGAAAGAAGTATTAGAATATACATGAATCAAATGTTCATCAGCAGAATACGTTTGTTTAACTAGCCTGAATATGATTTGAACCGCCCAAGCAAATGTACCAGTCAAGCAACTTGTAACCTGTGGCTTTACTCATCGTTGTTATATGAAACAGTGAACAAAATCACAGTAGCAACGAAGTCAGTAGACTGCATAAAGATATGAGCAAATATTAAAATTCATTTGCCCGTCGGAAAAATGGTGAAAACTTTCCGAGCTATATTTTTGTGTAAGTGTTCGTGTGTGTGTGTCTGTGTTTGTGAACCTATAGTCCTAGACAATTTTAATATCGATAATGTACATGTTTCCCTTGCAGCCGTTTCAACAACTCGTCTCGTACTGTGCAGTTTCATTCCGCAGAGCAGTGCCCTCAAGGACTCAACAAACATAGACATTTCTGCGAAACAATGGTTAATTATTTGTTGGCGTATACAGTATTATATAAGATATGACTGTCATGATCTTAGAAAACCATTATTAATTAACATTTATGAGTGCATTGGAAGTTCATTAATAATTTTAAGTCTAAAAGTTTATATTTCTCACCTCATATATGAAACGTACGACATTTTGCTAAATGCTTGAATATACATGGACACGAGTTTATTCACACACACACACACACACACACACACACGCACACACACACACACACACACACACACACACACACACACACACACACACACACACACACACACACACACACACACACACTTTGTAGGCTCACGATTATCCAGCAGCTGGTTTGACAATGAATCATTTCTTCTGCAGTCAACACTGTTCTTAAAAAACATAAATTAATAGCGTTTTTCAATGTGTAAAGTTTGGATACTTCAAAAAATTAATATTTTTTAAACAAATATATCTTGGCAATAAAGTATTTACGAAAGCTTAACATTTATTTATAGGATACGGTAATATTTTTATGACAAAGAGTTCAATGTATATTACAGCCGGTGATTTTGAGGATACTTCTAGAATTACAAATTCTTACATGTCAACCGTTTTATATACTCAATTCGTAGAAACAATTTTTGATTTTCTGACTAACTATGGTACAGACAGGATGGAATAATATAGAAAGCCGAATAATTGTGAGTCAAATGTATACACCATCCCAATACATATTTCCCGGATCGCATGGATTGTCGCCATCAAACAGAAAACTCGTAAGTTTAATGAGAACTTATATTTACAAACTTACTCGTACACAACAAGCTTACAGTTGATCAACATACAAAATTGGAAAAAATAATCACAGTTTCCGATTGAAGTTGTCTGCGAACAATAATGAATGGTTACCAATCCACTTAATAATTTTCTTTAATCAACTGATTAACACACAACGTATCGCAAGCCAGTCTCCTAATAACACATCTTATCCCATTGATTTTGATTACGAAAATAAAGAAAGCAAATCTTTCCAGGCTTTGTAAGTCATAAAAAGCTCTACATCTTTCAGAACTACGACGTTAGCCGACCTTGTAAACATCATTAACACGCAAGTTGTCCACACACACACACACACACACACACACACACACACACACACACACACACACACACACACACACACACAAGTTGTGTTGTCTAATGATGTCTAAAAGTAATCTATTAGTCATCAGAGTACTGAAATAAAAATAATGTTAATTTAGAACGTATAGAAACATTTATTTTTTACTATAGTTATAAATCAAAACCGTAGACAAATTAAGTTGTGATGAATTTACCCTCATGAATGCGACACAATTAAGTCTTCATGTTTTTTTTTATGAAAATGATGATAACAGTCACTATCAATTATCGATATTATAACCCGATAAGTCGAAGTTTTTTTAAATTCATACATTAGTTGGTCGTATAGAAAGACGTAATACTTATTGAATTAATATGATCCTTTTGTATTTCAATCAAATTTTTATCTAAGAATAATATACCTTAGTATTCCAGTTGTTACTTTTACACTTTGTCACTAAGGCAATACATTCGTTTAGCATAAGAATTATCATATACTTCCAATTCATAATAGACTTTTTATTATATACTGTAATTGCTGCAGAAGTGTTCTGGTGACTTCATTCAAACTCTGACGACGGCAAATACACCTGTAACGTCAGGTCAAAAGGGGTCAGTGCATTAGTGGGCTAAGCAACAAAATAACAATTCTGAGAAAATAAACCTCAAAGTTTACAGAGCTACATAAATTACTGGGATATCTCTATTGGTTGAGGCTTATCTTCAAATATTACTAGCATCACAGTGTATCCTAAGAACAAGTTTTAATACAAATAAATTGTTCTTAAACTAACCATTGTTTAATTATTGCATTGTAAGTCACCTTTATTGTAACTATGGCACCAAACGTTTGACAACGATAAAAATATTAAAGTCATTATTAGTTTATTATTACTTTAGTTTTCATTTTTAAATTATTTATTAACTTAAAATTTAATAGTCAATTAATATTTGAAAACAAAAGTCACAGAAATAAGCACTGTAAAAGCCAAAGGTAGTTTTCATCATTAATTGTAATAAAAAAAGTCATTATCACTCTTACTATGATCAAACTCTGGCTTTGGTTGAACTGTTTCATGAACACCTGTTGGTATTGTTTACAAATTATTATAAAAACTGTGATACACTGGTGGTGAAAAAGGCAGAAGATTGTTATGTCTTTTTTCTTTGCATCTGGTATTGGTATTTTTTCTTCATACTTCTTTGGAAGTACTTCATTTGCAAAAATCAGGTCAGTATTGTGTTTTGATCTTCTTCCTTTACTTTCCTGTTTTTACATGCTCTTCATCCCAAGTAACTAAGTCACTGTGGTTCCACTTGACTTGGTATGATAAAGGTTTGTCTTTAGAAAATGACATTAACATTATTTTCCTTAAATCTACCTTGTTGACAAACATCGTCACTGTTTTTCAGTCACTTATTTATAAGACTACCTAATGAAAACAAATCATTGCTGTTCATAAAATATGCAATAAATGGTTGCAATCTTCTTGTCTTGAAAACATCAACGTATTGTTGTGGAGTATAATTATTCTGCCGCCGTTTCTTCCTTTGCTCTAACAAGCCGAAGTCACGGTCGCAAAGGCATAAACGTATGTCCAGAAACAAGAAACCTATGCTGTATAGTATCAAATCTACCTGCATGTATAAAAAAAGCCAGAATACTGCAGCCCCAATAGTTTTATTTTGCCCACAGCATGAATCAGGATAGATGGTAAGGTTGCGGACTGTTGCAGGTACGGTTGATACAAACTTATAAACTGTACCGAGTCTAAGATAGATTCGGCGCGTGTTCGGTATTTAACGTCAAAGCTGACGTTAAATGCTGTACCGTATTTAACGGTTGAGATACGCATCCAATCTGTAGCGGTTGAGATAAACAATCTGCAGCTGTTATAATCTAGAGCGCTTGATCGGTGCTGCACTCTAGTGCCCGCCGCTGTTTGCAAGCGAGAAAGCGGAACTGCGAACCTAAAAATTTGTCTCTGGCTGATCGTCGTCCTGTTAGCTTCGCTTGCTTACTACTCCGACAGAGAAGGTCAATTTGTTGCACCATCTTCTGCCTATGGCAGGCTAAACAATTACAGATCTGCGGTAAGTTATGGCAATATCATTATATACTTCAATTTAAAGTTTACGAATGAAAAAATTGTTTAAGAAGGCCACATTAAGTAAATTCAGCTAACCTATTACGCCACCTCGTGGTGAAAAGTGAATGCGTAATTCTGAGTAAGTTAGATGCAACCTTTATTAGTAATTATAGTAACACTATATCAATTTCAGAAATCTTAACTAATGCACCAGAATTGAGAAGAATGTAAATGCCAAAAAGTATTTGTTTAATAAGTATAGAAATGATTGTAATCAAGTAACCCCCAGACCACGTGGCAAAATCAGATTATGTGTAAATTCTATTAATTGTATAACAAGCTGAATAATTATATAACCGTAATGGAATTATGTTAACCCACAAGGGTAAAGTTTATAATATGGAATTTAACAAAACTAGATGTTTTCAAGATAGGGCCTGGTGGCCATATAACCTTTGCCAACTTTTGAATTTAGTATGTCCTGGGGGCTACTGGTGTTGCATATATATAATCAGATACACATGTAATATGTTATACACATATTAAATTAAAACCTAATATGGATATTCATGAATTGTTAATGATGTACCTCATGGGGTAGAAAAGGGTGTGGCAAGAGATATATGTTATAATTGTCCTGTGTTGTGGAACATGTATATGTATTGTATATTCGTGTGTGTATTTTTGGGGGTTCTATATGTATTGTACATTTGTGTGTATTTTGGGGGGGTTAGATATAGGGCTAAAAAAAAAAATATAAAACATAGGGTTTATATATATTTATTAATTTCTAATGACAATTTTGAAAGAGAGAATAAGGATTTATAATTACTTATTTCAAAAGATTTTTTTTTAAAAAAGGAGAATATAGATTCTATCTCTATTAATTTTCAATTAATATTTTTAAAGAGAATTAATTATTTTTAATTAACATTGTTAAGGAGTATATAGATTTTATCTCAATTAATTTTCAATTAATTTTTTAAAGAGAAGATAGAAAATAAATTTCATATTTATTAATAATTTTCAATTAATATTTTTAAAGAGAATTAATTATTTTTAATTAACATTTTTAAGGAGAAAATAGAATCTAAATGTTATATTTATTGATTTTGTAGGTAACAATTTTAAAGGAGATAGAATAATAAAAAAGGATTTTATTGATTGTTAATTTTGTGAGTTTTAATTGCAAATCCCGGCTCACTGGATCCAGTGCATTTTTGGCTTCTATAGGCTTTGGCCTAGTTTTAATTATCTTGTGGCCCCTCTTTAGAAAAAAAAAATAAATAAATTCAAAAAAAAATTTTCAAAAAAACAGAATTTTTTTTTACAAGTCAAAGTTAAAGAAGGGTTACATTTGGTAGCAGAGCGTGGTTGAGATTAGGGTCAAACCTTCGGTCCTTTGGGTGTGACGGGGCTTGCAAACTCAAGAAACGTTCTTGGGGTTCGAATAGAACTTAGAAGAATCTCTAAAAGGCCCTATATCTAAAGGTGACTATGTTTTGTTAGGTTTAAGGTTTTGTGTATTATATGTGTATATACTTGCCCGCCTGTTGGTATCGTTGAACGGTAGGTGGCCTTTTTCCTTTGGAAACGCGAATTATCGCAGATCTGTGCCTAGGTGGAGATAGGGTGTGCATATTACCTTCCCCATAAAAGGGGAGGTGTTTCATTTATGCGGTATGGCCCGATCGGCAGTCGGTCTCCTCCGAATACGGGAGCCGAAGTCATTAGAAATATTTTTTGAGAATTGCCGTTGGTCGGTGATTTGGTCGTGTTGTGTGTTAGTGTGTGTGTCGCGTTCCTTAATGTGTAGTGTTGTTGAGAGAGCAGTTCAGGTAAGTGGGGTGGGTCCTCGCAACGGTAGGGGGACCCGCAGTCTGCTTAAAGGAAGAACAGTACTTAAGTATTTCCTGTGTTCATTGTCATTTGTTTTTCTACGGTGTTGTGTTTTTTGTGTGCCGACCGCGAAGCTCGAGGATGAGTGTACTACACCCCGAGCTGTTTTTGCGCGATGAAATAGAGTTCGAGCTACGGGCCCGGGGGAGAGACCCTAGAGGTTCTTGTATTACGACGGCAGCTCAGAGAAGCGCTGTCCGAGGGTGACGCGCTCTCGAAGGTCACCATCGCCGACCAAGAGAGCGAGTTAGAGATTTGCAATGAGAATTGGGAGGAGCTGCGAGAGTTAGCTCGCTGCGTAGATAATTTGGAGGAGGGACCGTGGTGCTCCATCAGCGTCCGGCGAATCCGGCAACGTCTGCAGCATGTAATACACAGGCTGCAGAATCTTGAAGCACAATGGGGCGATCTTGAGCCGGCCCATAATATAAAAGATCTAATACAACAGATCACCTCGACCCTGCAGGGATCTCAACCGGCTAGACCACCTACGCCGGCTCCAGTTGCTGAGTCCGTGGTCTCAGCAGTAGCTTCCTCGTATAGAGCCTGCGGCAAGTACCCTGGTTCTCGCCGGTTTGGGGGCGGCGTCTTATCATAAGCTGCCCAACCCACTGTCTCATATCATCCAGCAACTACCAGTCGTGGATGGACTGGATGTAGAAAAATTATTGCCATTTTTCAAGACCGTTTTTCAGTTGGTCGATTACCAGAGCATGTCCGATCGCACTGTGGTCGAACTCATTTTCCCTTATTGTCGCGGGCCCATGGCTGAGAGGGTGGCGGATGTCATGCGTCGTAGAGGTGGAGTGGCGGAGTTCCACCAGGTGGTGTTGGAGGCGTTCGTGCCCGGTAGATTAACGGAGCAGTTACGACATCGACACTTTTATCGAGTGCAGGCGCGGGGCGAAAGTCTAGCCCAATTCGTACAACGCATCCGAGAGGTAGCTCGAATACTGGGACTGGGCATGTCGGAGGAGGACGTGGTCCAGAATATTCTTGACGGCGTCTCCTCCGAGGACAGATTGCGTCTGGTTTTTGCTGAGCGGCCGCGGTGGTTTGCGGACTTGGACCGGCTGTGTGTAATGACCAAGGCCATCCAGATGAGCGACCAGGTGAGGGAAGACGGTAGAGGGGAACTACCCAGACCTCAGAGATCGGAAGGACCCAGTGAGCCTTTCTTCCCCCAACAGGCCCAGTCAGTTCGAAATCGCGAGCAAAAGAATGCGATTATCTGTTACAATTGTAACCGCCCGGGACACGTGGCCAGATCTTGCACTCGAGGGCGCGCGCGTCCAGCACCTCCTTCGTCTAGACCCTTACCAAAAAACAAAATAGACAGGGGAAGATATGTCGGAGGATGTCTTCCCCTCGCTCTAAATCTGTTCAACTTCCGACGACCTCCAGGCAATTGTTAGGATCCGACTCTTCCGACATCAAGGTCCGGTCCACTACCTCTCAACAACTTTCAGTATGCCCCTTTTTGTCGCTCGAGGTAAAAGGGGGTCAGCTCAGAGCCTTAGTTGACTCCGGTTCAGCCGGATCCATCATCTCATCTCGGGTATACGCGGACCTTGAAAAGCAGGGCTTGATCAAGGGGTCGAACCTGTCGTCTGTAGTATGCTGGACTGCATCCCGGGAAATCTTGCCTATCTCCCAGGTTATTAACTTCAAAATTAAAATCGATGGGTTTTCTTGGGTGTGGCCTTTTCTGGTTTCTCCTGCTCTGGGAGTGGATTGTATTATTGGTGCCGACTTCATCGCAAAAAGTGGTCTCGTGCTGGACATCCAAGCGCACCAATGTTACTTTAAGTTTAATCGGGGAGTTCTTATTCCGTTCCTTGGGTACCAGGGAGCTAAGCCGGGTATCCAAGAAGTAGCTTGTCCCGATTCTGCACGAGATCATCTCACTCCATCCCAGCAGAAGGCCTTAGACCGATTGTGTGAGGAATTTCCCGAGATGTTAACTCCTACTTTGGGACTCACACACCTGCTGGAGTACAAGATACGCCTAACAGATTCCAAAATAGTATAAGGTCACACCCTTACAAATTCGCTCCTCCGAAGATGACCATTCTGCGAGAGAAGGTTCAAGAGTTGTTAGAACAAGGGGTGATTGAACCTTCTCATTCTAGCTATGCCAGTCCAGCATTTTCAGTACCAAAGCCTGGGGGCAAGCAACGTATGGTTATAGATTATCGGAAGTTGAACTCCAATATCGAGGTGGATTCTGTTCCCCCCCCCAGATTTACATTCGGCCTTTGATTGGTTCAGTGGGGCCAGGTATTTTACCATAATCGATCTTAACGTGGCCTATCACCAGATTCCGCTGGCCAAAGAGAGTAGACCATACACGGCCTTTTGTGTACCCTGGAATTTGTACCAGTACACAAGGGTTCCCATGGGTTTGGCTGTGGGGGCCCAGACACTCACTCGTCTTCTCGATACCGTTTTCCACGATGTGAAATTCAGGTTTGTGTTTAATTACCTTGACGATTTATTGGTATATAGTGAGACATTCGAGGATCATCTGGGTCATCTCAGAGAAGTGATGGGTCGGTTAAGGAGATCTGGTCTCACTGTCAATCCCGAGAAGGTTCGTTTCGCCCAAGAGAGTATTTCTTTCTTGGGCCACTTGGTTTCACACCGGGGCGTTACTGTCGACCCCGAGAGGACACAGGGCATCCGTGACTTCCCTCCCCCTAGGGATGCGAAGGGCATAGCGGGATTCGTCGGTATGGTAAATTTTTACCGACGTTTCATACGTAACATCGCTGAGATTGCCGCACCTTTGAACGAACTGAGGAAGAAGGGCGCCAAATTTACATGGGGTGAGAATCAACAGAAGGCTTTCAACACCTTGAAGAAGCCATCATCTCCCCACCGGTGTTACGGATGCCCGACTTTTCGAAGCCGTTTATACTACAGACGGACGCGAGTTCGGTTGCGCTCGGGGCGGTTCTTTCCCAAGTTGTTGACGACGCTAGGCAGCCTGTGGCTTTTATTTCCCGGACATTGACCCAGCAAGAACGAAAATCATCTGTCTATGAGCTAGAGTGTTCAGCTGTTGTGTACGCTCTAGACAAGTTCAGGCGTTTCCTGGAACATGCTGAGTTCCTGCTCGAGACCGACAATCATGCTCTCTCTTGGCTTCTGGCTCATCCCCGGCAACTGGGTAAAATTGGTAGATGGGTGGTAAAGATCTCATCCTTTAAGTTCACAGTGCAACACATTAGGGGATCTCAAAATGTGGTTGCAGACGCCTTGTCCCGTATGTTTTCCCAGCCCAGTGATTCCCAATCTGAGCAACCCTGTTCCGTTCTGTTAGACTTTCCATCAGCCTTCACTGATGTGTTACCCCATCAGTTAAACAACGAAGAGCTGGGTCCAGTCATCCAAAATATAAAGGAGGGTAACGTACAGGCCCCTTACTTTTTATCCAAGGGAGTCCTCTGTTGTAGAGCAAGAAAAGGACGTGCCCCTAAGATCGTGCTGCCTAGCAAGTTAGTGCCCATGGTCTTCATTTATTACCATAATTCCCCAGTAGGAGGCCACAAGGGAATTTCTAAGACCATTTTTAGTATTAGGACACATTTTATCTGGAAGGGCATGGATAGGGACATCGCGACTATGGTTAAGAGTTGTCATCTATGTGGCTTGAGCAAGCCTGCCCAGAACACCAAGTTAGGGTTGTTGTCATCTGAGGTGGCGAGCAGACCGATGGAGAAGTTGTTCATCGACTACGTGGGGCCATTCCCCCGTAGCAAGTCAGGTAATGCTTACCTGCTTGTTTGTGTGGATGCTTTTTCAAAGTTTGCCTGGCTACTGCCCTTACGGCAGGCAACCGCTCGTTTAACCATTAGCGCGCTCCAGAACAATGTGTTTCAGCATTTCGGTCTTCCGACCATCATTGTCTCGGACAATGGCCCGCAGTTCATTTCGGGTGAATTCCGGCGAATGTGTTTCGCCAATGGGATCAAACACGTAACCACTTCCCCTTATTATCCACAACCGTCCCATGCGGAGAGATTCAATCGGAATCTCCGGTCCACCCTGATTGCTTATCACGCTGAGCAACAAACCACCTGGGATCAGAATCTGAAGTGGTTACAATTAGCTTTTAACACGGCCCGACACGATAGTCATCAGCCCGTGCCCTTTGAAATCCTGTTTGGATTCTCGCCCGCACTCCCGTTGACCAATTTGTGGAATATCGAAGATCTTCTGCCACGGGAGCCCGATAAGAAAACTGCAGACAGGTGGAAGGAAGCTCGGAAGAATTTGCTGCGAGCGCACGAGCGGGTCCGTCGACGTTATAATCAGGGGGAATTCCAAACCCCTTCCGGATTGGCGACTGGGTGTATTGCCAAAGCCACCCACTCAGCTCAGCCGCAGACAAACGTGCCGCAAAGTTGTGTTACCGCTGGTCAGGGCCATATCGTATCCTGGGGTTCACGTCACCGGTGACGGCCTGGCTGGGCGTACCGGGGGACGATTCTAAAATCATGGTAACTCATATTTCTAAATTGAAGCTCTGTCGGAGGGAATTGCTGACTAATTGAAGGGGGTTAGTCCCCATAGAGATAGGGCATGGGTCCCTGTTGAGGTAGCCTCGGAGTTCCCGAATAAATGGTCAAGCCACAGGAGTTCAGAACTCAGGGTGCACCCGAACACACTTTCTTCATGTCTTCTTCTGTCTTTCTTGCTGCATGCTGGCCCTGATCAGGTCAGTGTGTAGTGCCAACACTCTCGCTTACTACACGTCTTCTTTCTGTATTTCCGACTTCCTTCTGAGCCACTGCTCTCCTGAGTACAAAGGCGACTGGGAAAACCGAGGAACACCTACGTTGTTGTAAAAAAAAACATTGGGGTACACTGCAGGGTGCTCCTCTGTCTAAGTGTGGGGCAACTATGTTGCCCTTTTGGGGTGGGGGTGTGCCGAGTCTAAGATAGATTCGGCGCGTGTTCGGTATTTAACGTCAAAGCTGACGTTAAATGCTGTACTGTATTTAACGGTTGAGATACGCATCCAATCTGTAGCGGTTGAGATAAACAATCTGCAGCTGTTATAATCTAGAGCGCTTGATCGGTGCTGCACTCTAGTGCCCGCCGCTGTTTGCAAGCGAGAAAGCGGAACTGCGAACCTAAAAATTTGTCTCTGGCTGATCGTCGTCCTGTTAGCTTCGCTTGCTTACTACTCCGACAGAGAAGGTCAATTTGTTGCACCATCTTCTGCCTATGGCAGGCTAAACAATTACAGATCTGCGGTAAGTTATGGCAATATCATTATATACTTCAATTTAAAGTTTACGAATGAAAAAATTGTTTAAGAAGGCCACATTAAGTAAATTCAGCTAACCTATTACGCCACCTCGTGGTGAAAAGTGAATGCGTAATTCTGAGTAAGTTAGATGCAACCTTTATTAGTAATTATAGTAACACTATATCAATTTCAGAAATCTTAACTAAGGTACCAGAATTGAGAAGAATGTAAATGCCAAAAAGTATTTGTTTAATAAGTATAGAAATGATTGTAATCAAGTAACCCCCAGACCACGTGGCAAAATCAGATTATGTGTAAATTCTATTAATTGTATAACAAGCTGAATAATTATATAACCGTAATGGAATTATGTTAACCCACAAGGGTAAAGTTTATAATATGGAATTTAACAAAACTAGATGTTTTCAAAATAGGGCCTGGTGGCCATATAACCTTTGCCAACTTTTGAATTTAGTATGTCCTGGGGGCTACTGGTGTTGCATATATATAATCAGATACACATGTAATATGTTATACACATATTAAATTAAAACCTAATATGGATATTCATGAATTGTTAATGATGTACCTCATGGGGTAGAAAAGGGTGTGGCAAGAGATATATGTTATAATTGTCCTGTGTTGTGGAACATGTATATGTATTGTATATTCGTGTGTGTATTTTTGGGGGTTCTATATGTATTGTACATTTGTGTGTATTTTGGGGGGGTTAGATATAGGGCTAAAAAAGAAAATATAAAACATAGGGTTTATATATATTTATTAATTTCTAATGACAATTTTGAAAGGGAGAATAAGGATTTATAATTATAAATTTCAAAAGATTTTTTTTTTAAAAGGAGAATATAGATTCTATCTCTATTAATTTTCAATTAATATTTTTAAACAGAATTAATTATTTTTAATTAACATTTTTAAGGAGAACATAGAATCTAAATGTTATATTTTTTGATTTTGTAGGTAACAATTTTAAAGGAGATAGAATAATAAAAAAGGATTTTATTGATTGTTAATTTTGTGAGTTTTAATTGCAAGTCCCGTCTCACTGGATCCAGCGCATTTTTGGCTTCTCTAGGCTTTGGTCTAGTTTTAATTATCTTGTGGCCCCTCTTTAGAAAAAAAAATTTTCAAAAAAAAACAGATTTTTTTTTTACAAGTCAAAGTTAAAGAGGGGTTACAAAACATATTACATGATCTCTTCGGACCCTCGTTTTGCTGTATCTTCTGACCACAGAAACATGTATCCGGCATTGTTTCACAGGTCGTGTATACCAAAGTTATATGTCCAGAGTTGACGTTTATGAAAAACTACAGATGTTTCTAATTTAGGTGTAGGCAAGGCTTGCTGCAGATCCATGTAAATAACTATACTATTTGGATCAGCTTTAGCTTGATGCTTTTGCGCTTTCACGTTTCTGAAATATGACTCTTTAGTTTCCATATAATGGTTTTTGCCTTCTTCTGTCATAGCTGCTCCTATTTATATTTCCAGTGAGTCACGTATCTTACATGTGTCTGTTTTAGGATTTGTAAAAGACAAGTTAAAATGTGTGTTGAAAATGTTGCGATAAAACCGTTCCTTTATTAGTTTGGGATTGGTTGCAGTTTCCTCTTCTTGATACATTAAATACATTCTTGTAATATTTAGCTCGGATGAAAGGTAACGCCGTTTAGGGTTGCAAGAACGGGAATAGTGGCTTGTTTGTGTACGAAAACTTTCTACGTGTTTCAAAATTCGACTAAATGACTATTCTTCTATTTTGTTTGGGCTATTTTTATATCAACCCCTTTGGTCTGTTCCACTGTTTCCATCTCTCTTCTTCGTTTCTAATACTCGGCTTAACCTCCCATTGGAAATACCATGCGTTGACAAAAATTCATTCTTGTATACTTTCATATGAGTTTTATTACTACTGACATAATAAGACATACTGTAACTTTGTCAGCTTGGTCCATCCTTTTTATACACACGTTTTAGAGTATACATTTTAACACAACCAGCAGTGTACGCACTTCTACAGCAAAATCACCCATTTGCCAAAAATTTGAAAAGATTTTGACTATATTTTCTCCTACTTTTTTAAACCTTTTTTCTGGAATAAGTACATGGAGGTCCAATTTTTTTCTCTTGAACTACTTTACCTGACATCCCAGCATAGGTTATTCCTTTATTTCTTTTAAATTTTCTTTCATTTCTTCGCCATTTACTTACTTTTCTAATCTTGCGTTTACCTTTAACAACTTCTACGTCATTGTTTTCGAAATGAGAGTCACTGTCACTTAGGTTATTGACATTTTCACTGGTGCTTTCCTTGATACAACTTGGAAAGTACTCACTGCTTGAAGATATATTTTACTTAAAAATAGTAACGTTGGTATAAATTAATTATTTATTAAAGAAGAACAATAACACACTCTAATAGTCTGGTCATTACAGTCACATTTTAGGTTATGAACACTTGTAACTGATTGTTTTTAATCACTACTTGGAAAGTAATGACTACTTTAATATATTTTTGTTAAAATAAATGTTGAATTAATATTATTTAACAAAAACCACTTTTTAGACAATAAAACACAGTGAGGATATTCGATTACAACAGTACGCAAGCAAACAACTTGCACGCGAACACGCAGAGTTATTGGTTAGTTTCAATCAGCTGTGTTGCATAGACCACTAATGCACTGAGGAAGAGTGGGGTAGACCATTATTCCACTAAACAGAGAGAGCAGTTTTTTTAGACTAAAAGTAAAGAAACCAATGTTATTCAACAGCAGATTTTTTTGGAATAGACAACTTCGTACCAGGATAGAAGTGATTTCAGACACACATATAGTGTATTTATCTCAGTTTAAGACTTTTTGTGGCTTAGCCTGCTATTGCACTGACCTCATTACAACCGTTATTATAACCGTTTAGTTTTGTAGTTGACTACTTGATGTTTAGTGGCATCTGCTATCTATACTTAGAACTATACTCTGTGTACATCCGCGTTTGTGGTTTACTTAATGCCTAGATATTTATGCCAAATACTTGTTAAACCTAGATATCTACCTTTAGTATGGTGTAATTATTATGAATTAATTTCATAAGGTTTGAAAGTATGATCATAAGACGTGTTTATGGCCCGGTTAAATAAGATGGCGAGTGGAGAATAAAGAACAATCAGGAGACAGATGAGGTAATGAATCATGAGGACATTGTAAGATTAATAAGAGCTCAACGAATACAATGGCTAGGTCACCATTTTTGGTCATCCATACGTTGAAAATCTGGTTATCAGCTGAGAAAAGGCTGAGAATTGTTGGTCATCAGCGTATGCCAAAGAAAATCATGATGACGCAAGTCTATAAAAGGTGAAAGAGGGGAAAACCTAGGATTCGATGGTTGGATAATGCGCTAGTAAATCTCAGAAGAATGGATGTGAGGAGTTGCACTTAGATGGCAATGGAGAGGATACTTTGCAGAAGATTGGTATTGGAAGACATGGCTCACACTGGGCTCTAGTGCTGAGGAAGAAGAAGAAATGTGACACCAGAGTCAAAATTCTATCATATTTGTAATACATACTTTCTATAGAAACCTTCCCAATAAAAACAATTTTCTCCGTGGATGAAATTAAGTATTACTACATACAACGTGGAGTAACTATCACTATCTCTGATATTCCATGCCTACGATTAAATCGCAGTTACAGATAATAAAAACTTTATAATATCAGAACAAATTACAACGTAATGACTTTTTAACAAGTGCTAAGTAATACCCGATGCCATTTATTTAAACAATAATGACGCCATAATCTTTAAATCCAAGGTAATCTGTGACAGGAAACCGAGAAGACATCTCGTAATAAGTTTGGATAGTTCCTGAACATACAGGGAATATTTGCGTTATAACGTACTACGCATGACATTATTAGACGAACAGCCAACACTGTCAAATATGGAAGGTCACATATTGCGTAATCTTAATTTCGAATGTCATGACATTATTAGACGAAGAGCCAACACTGTAAAATATGAAAACCAACGATTAGCTCACATATTGCGTAATCTTAATGTTGAATTTCACACATGATGAATGACAATTTAGCGAATATACATCTACAAAACACTGCAGAGACTCAAGAACAGTGAAGAAGACTGTTTGTATTTAATATACGTTTGCTTAAGATGATTAACACAACTTGTAGTTTTTTAGTGCCTGGTATTAGAATGTTTACTTCTTCTGTCGGTAAATACAAAGTGCGCTTATCTTCCTTGTCAATAATACACGGTTTTAACGCTTACGCGTCATAAATAACATGCGTACGTGACGCGTTTCACGTATTGTTCAAACATCAAGATGATCCAGATGCTCGCAGAGGCAACATATTGAATCAGATTAACAAAGTGCAAAATGTTGTAGCGATTTACTTTAATTTTACTTTCACTCAACAATTGATTGTTCTGGATTTAAAAACGTAAATAAAAAGCAAAAAAATAATCAGCAGCTGAGTGTCTGACGCTGAACAAAAAAATGATGATGGAAGAAGTGGAAGTCACGGAAAGGAAACTATTAGGGGAGACCTTGGGACCAATAAAAGATGGTGAACAGAACAGAAGGCGCCACATTAATGAGCTGGACACACGTGTTGAGAAAATCACAGACGTAATTAGAAAAAAAGAATTATTTTCTACGGACATATTCGAAGAATGAATCCTGGCAGACTAACAGGAAAACGTTTTAGCTAATTCAGAAAATTCCCAATACATGGTTCAAAAACTGAAAAAGACATGGAACTACAGATTTCTTAAGAAGAAATAGAAGAACGCTTACCACTTAAAAAGAAATTAAAAAATGCCCAAGGTTTTCATGAAAGCCCCAACAAAAGGAGAGGCGCCATCTCGACTGATGAAAGGAGGGTAGACGGCGATCACGAATGAAGGAGACATGGGAGAAAAGAAAGAGAGAGATGAGAAGTAAGGAAGAACCAGTTGAACCAAACGTAGCCCACAGTGGCTTATACGAAAAAATAGTCAAAGAGAAATATTATAATAATAAAATATTTGTTACGAAAGAAAAAGAATAATCATGTACACATTACGATATACAGACACACAAAACGTTTGTTTGTAACACCACTGACAAAAATACAGATTTAAAAATCTCAAACATGAAAAAATTCATTATTAAAAGCAAAAAGTAAACCTAAATACACAGATATTTTCTGAACCACTACTAAATTGTATAAAATTTACTACGGAATAGTAACAGTAGGAGTTATAAATTTTCATAAATTGTGATATTAATTGCAGTTTCACTATTACCTCTTGAAATAAGCTTAGGTTATTCAGAAAATGGTAGAGGCTACGTACTCTAATTATACGCTGCATATTAGATTGTAGGCCCTACAATACACGACATCAACCATCATGTATGCAAAACGGTGGTGCATTATCATTATGGTTGCAAGCACGTTCATACATATTTATTCACATAAAACAACCGGTTTTGTACATATTACATATAATGAAATAACGCCACTAACAATATTTTCACAGTATGTATTTTCTCAACAAACTTTAGTTACTTCTGATTAATTAAGGTTAAAAATCAAGCTGATAATCTGTGTTTTTATTTTTCCGCAGTAAAAATAGAAGTATCATCATCAGAATAAAATTTTAAAAAACTGAAAGCTCATTAAGCTATGCAAAGTACAGTATGTCCTCAGTTACATCTACATTTCTATTATCAAATACAAATTTCCACTACTCTTTAGGTGTTTTATTATGTTAATCTATTACACTTTAACAAATGACTTACAGAATTATTTCAAAGTTCATTTTTATTATTTACTATTTTGCTATAACAATAGGAGTCTCTCACTACACTGAAATTTTTCAACGTCTCCTTTCTCATTAAGTGACGATTAATTTACAGGACGTACGGCGTTTTACTATATTGATACTCTATTTTCATTTGCTAAAAAAACAGACTTTCACATTACCATCCAGACTTTCCCAATTTTTTCAGACATTTGATATATAAATGTGCTAATTATGCCATAAGTAACAACATTTTGTTGTTTAATGAAGAAATTTGTGTTAGTGGTTGAAATCACAAGCAGAATGATCACTGTTGCACACCACTATATACAAATTATCCCGATTAGTGCTTTCAAGCTTCACAGCTCATCGTCAGATCGGAACAGACAGAAATTATGTGAAAACAAACACTTCACCCCTCTCACCCTACCCTGCTCACACACAACAAGCTATAAATTAATGTCCCTTCCCCACCCCCTAAACCCTGTCCCACCATCTGTACAGTTACATATTTTCCTAGCAAATTCCTTGTGTTTCAGTGTTGTGTGTGTGTGTGTGTGTGTGTATAGTACTAATTGGATGGTTTAAAATAAGGGTGTGTGACTGACCCACGTGTGTGGAGAGGTAGAGGGTAAGTTTAAAAGGATGCGCGCGCGCGCACACACACACACACACACACACACACACACACAACACTGAAACACAAGGAATTTGCTAGGAAAATATGTAACTGTACAGATGGTGGGACAGGGTTTAGGGGGTGGGGAAGGGACATTAATTTATAGCTTGTTGTGTGTGAGCAGGGTGGGGTGAGAGGGGTGAAGGGTTTGTTTTCACATAATTTCTGTCTGTTCCGATCTGACGATGAGCTGTGAAGCTTAAAAGCGCTAATCGGAATAATTTTTATATAGTGGTGTGCAACAGTGATCATTCTGCTTAACATTTTGTTGATTGGAGATATACATGTCAATCTGAGACACATGTAAAATATTTTTTATAATTTTATATGTAATTTTTTGTAATATATACATATGTAATTTTATTATTAAAATTTGGCTGGTAATTCTAATGGTGTATCTACTTGTCTGTACATTCCTTAGCTGGAAAGTCCACAAGATCTACGAGTACATTTTTGTATATTCCTTTAAAATGTTATGTTATCCAAAACGCAGACTTAACTACTAGACATTAGTTTGATATCTGGTGTTATATAGCGATATGACCTATGCCTATTTTACTCAAATTATAATTTTTAAAATACTTTTTGACAAACAATTTCTTTAGTTTTCTTTAACTATTGATTTCTTATTTTTGTATGAGTCAGGTTTTGTAATAATTTATATTAAGTTATTCAGTTTCAAATTTGTTCAACACAGTTTCGGAATTTTACAGAACACAAATGCTAAACAAGGAATATAAAACAATATATGTGTGTGTGTGTGTGTGCGTGCGTGCGTGCGTGCGTGCGTGCGTGCGTGGTTAAGTAAGTCTTTTGAAAATGTTTACTGTATACTACAACATCGTTAATTACCACAGTACTTACAACAATGCAATTCGTTTATACAAAAAAAAATTATTATTGGATTGAGGGCTTTATCAACACGCCAGTAAAAACACTTTCATATATAGGTTAGGTCTCCACACTACTTGCTTACTTTTCTTAAATAGAAATTTTAATAATATCCTATAATTTTCCAAACAATTTTTCACACTACCAATGTTACTAATATTGTAACATAACAAGATTACACCTCAGAATAAAGACAAGTATACTATCATAATTCACTGTGAAATATGCATAAACGCAATCTTGTTAGTAATAAAGTACAAAGAAGAATAAAACGAACATAATAAATAAAGAAATGAAGACACAACATATTATTTAAAGATAAATAGACACAAAATATTATTTAAAGATAAATAATAAGGTCAAGAAATAAAAAGTAATTAAAACAAAAAGGAAAATATTATAATAAATAAATAATAGAGAATTAAGGAATAAAAACTCATGAAGTAAATAATTTAATGACAGTAATAAACAATGACTGACGATAACAATAATACCTAAAAGTGAAGATCAAGTGACAAACAAACATGTAGATAATGATTAATTAATAGATTTATAATGTAAAAATATAAAACTTAGAAAATAAATAAAAAGACATTTGTTAGTTCACAAGCATTAGATTAAAACTTAAGGATCCTTAAGATTCCTTAGATTAAGGAGGTCTGCGTACCTCAGACAGTTATTTTGTATCATTGGCCTACAAACGGTGAATGATATAAATTTTACAAATATAATAATATCAAACTATAATTATATAAGTTAGGTTGTGTGATTGTACTAGAAAGTGAGAATAACAGTGATAGACTTTAAAAAGGAAAAAAATCATTTATAGTGAAAGTGATTAAACATACTTATAATATGAGCATTGAATGAAACATATAATCTATATGAAAAAGTTATGTAGCCCATACAGTGAGATCAAACCAAGTGTAGATAATTAAAAAATAGAGAAATCTTATGTTACAAACTTACAATATAATGTAGTGACGAAGAAAAAATAAGATTCAACGGAATCATATCATAAAATCATATCATAATAAGATTCAACGGAATCATATAAAAGATAAAACCGAACCTGTGACCCATAAACCTATCATAGCCAAAGCCTTAACTAAAGGAATTAGTATTTTGGTAAAAAGAAAGGGATTGTTGGAAAAATATTGAAACGAGGCAGAACATGTTAATTTAACTGCTGGACTTTTATACAAATTAATTGCAAATAGAAGGCGAGATGACAAAGAAAGACTATTGGAATAACTAGAAGACTAATATTTTAATCGAAAGTACCAAAAACTTGAAGGCCAGAAGCGAAGAATCAAGCAATAAGTTCATAAGGAAAACTACCAGATTGGTGAGATTGCTCCGATATGCTAAGCCAGATGTTTGAACCAACATTACTACATATTAACGATCTAGTTACAGTGAAATACTATAACCAAAACAATAGAAACTTTATAATATTGAATTTTATTTGTACACCATAACTATTAGTATTAAGAGTTCTTTTTTTAATTGTTCTTTTGTATGATCCAAAGGACTCACTAGTCAACATACATCCACAACACCCAATTACAAAACCTTCATTATAAATATTATGTTTTATGTTTTATTACGACTTGAACAATACTTTGACTTTAATTTTACATTAACCCTGAGATTGAGATTTTCCGTGTAATCCAAACGAAATGACCTACCAATAAAAGAAGGGACATTGAATGTCAATACAATTAAGAAATTTTAAAGAGAAATAATAAATTTTATTGAAATTCAGTCAAGATGGAAAAGGAGTTTGATTATTTATTTAACATAAATGTTTAATTCTTACATAGAAGAAGGGTAAGTTAAGAAGTTTAGGAGTGACGATAAGGATTTAAGATTCAAATAAGATCATCACATTAGACAAAACATCACGTACGAGTCGACTTAGATAATTGGCACCAACAATTTGGGGCTAACAAAAACAACAGATAAACTTAAATAAATAAATCAACGAATAAATCATAGATAAAAAAATTCAATATACAACATTGACGCTTACAACGTGAGGCGTTATCCACTTAACACAGTTTAACAAAAAAGAGATAATTTTGTTTTATTACAATATTTAACATTAGAAACTTTGTAATGTATAATACTATACGTATTTACTTATCGTCCAAAAATATTTTAATGTAGATTGTTTCTTTGCTTTTATGTTTTCATAAATCTTCTAATTTTTCTATAACATTCTATACTGTAATTGATTTGCTTTTATTTTTTATATAATCGTATGTACGTACAATACATGTTGTGTACATATCTAAGTGTGTACGTTATGTTGTATGTGTGTTCATTAAGTAACTTGTCCGTCTACTGGGTTCGTGTTCTTACTTCTGTTTTTCTACCTTGCTGTTAAGAGCTTTTATATTACAAGATTTTTAATTTCACCTCTATGTGTTTTTTTGACATTCCCCGGATCTTACTCCACATTTAGTTCAATTTTTTCCTTCATTACGTTGTAGTAACTTGCGCACTAGTTAAAATTTAATTATTTTCTTTAATAATTATATTTATTTATCTTGCAAAAAGTTAATCAATCTACAACATAATTTATAAATTGTGGCGTTTTCTTCAAGTTGCAAAAAATCATGTGGTACACATTGTAATTGTAATATAATTAGCATAAATAATTTAAAGATCATTATCTTCATTTTTTAAATGATATTTTTACTAATAATTGGTAGTGTTGAAATGACCATTTTAGAATCGAATTGTAACAAGTGAAGGATGTTGTCTTAACGTGTAGAAAAATAATGTGAAAATAATGTTCTCATATATGTATGAGTACAACAAGCAATATAGGCTGACATAGAACTTTCCAAATAAGGACGACAGAGAGCATGCAATTTGACATTAAAGCTTGTGAAATGTGGTAATCATTAATCTGTATGCTCAAAGAGACTCGCCGTTTATCATAACTGCTTTTAACTTTGTATATTTTAAACACGATTACGTCAACGAGATTATATCGTTAAATTCCACTTCGACGTGGTGACTTGGTTTGCTTTGATGTTACTATTAAAATATTCCTTTGACACGCCACATACTTCAGTAAGGGTTTTAGCAAAACAAGACCCGTGTCGGCAGTAACGGCTGGATAAATGTTTATTATGATGTTACGTTTTGATTGTGACTCATAATAATTTTAGTTTTTAGTGAGAACCATTTTACTAAAATGATTGTAGGGAGATACATTTTCTTTTAAGCGCTGTTCATGACAGTTGATTTAATATAGTCTAAGGAAATTTTATTACATAATAAAACTTCTTCAAAATATATATTAAATCAAATAAGTTACCATTTATGAATCTATGGCTATTTCAGATATATCGGTAATAGACTAAAAATATGTGTTTCTTTAATTCCTCATTTAGGGTTTTATTATGGTTAGACTTGTATTGGTCTTACTGAAGAATTACTACATATTTTATAGGCTATATGTTGTTACCCATATCCACCTTTGCCAGTACTGGTAGCCCGTGTTTAGTTGTCAAGTCCCGTTATCATTTTCATCAATTGAACATTTGATTATAAAAGTGGCCTCATATTGTTGAAACTTTTACAATTCACCTTAAAGTCTTATTTTTAACAAAATTTAATGTATTGTCATATTGAGCTCACAGAAATAAACTTCAAGTACATAACAAAACGATTAAAGTCAGAGAGTCGGTAGAGGATGAGTTAAAGCGGTAAAAAAGCAGTGTGTTAAACAATTAAAAGCTAAATTTCGTAACTGTTTTTTTCTTTAGTTAGCAATCCGTACATTGGTTTGTAGCAGTTCTCCATACCGAAATTCTCTGTGCTTTCCGTTTCATTTCCTCATAGGAATTACAACTGACGTCAACAATAATCTGTTTGAAAATTCATGAAACATTGAAATTGTATCAGGTTTTAAAGTATTTTAGGGTGGGACCACATAAAGAGAAATAAAGGTCTATGACAAAACATGATATAAAAACCTAACTCAAACAATGATGTGAAACATAATGTTCCGCATTTGTAACGCAGTTATTTTGTGTAAAGACAATATTTATGTATTTCATACTTTAAATAAGGAGCACCATTTCCTATAGACAAATTAATTTCAGAAAGCTACTTAGATCCAGTACTTAGATCTCGGTCAATATAATCTTTAATTACCTTACAAATCTTAATTTATTCCTTCAAACGTTTCTAAATAGGAAAACACCATAAACATATGATGAATATTATTACCTCATGAAATAAAATAAAATAAGAAACTGCTGCATTAGGGGTTAAAATAAACTCCGAAACCGGCTTTGTGTATTCGTGAAGTGGTATCACACTCCATCAAAGTGTAGTTTTATTGATATTACATGCAGGTGTGACATTTCTAACGTTACTCATTAACCGTGTATTAACTTGTGCTAGGTGAAACTGACAATAACACACAAGGTCGTCTTCAAACATTTTCCAAGCTTTCTTCATATCAAATAGGCTTTCCCCTAATCCATAAATTAAAAGAGTTGACACCTGAAAAAGCAACTGCTATTTATCGAGTTGTTAAATTATCATCAGCTGTTAAAGTGGTTATACAATATTTCTCTTGAAATAAAAAAAAATGAAGAACATGCTTAGTGGGAAAACGTTTTCAGGAAAACTTAGTAGATTATGACAGTGCCCAAAGGTAACTAAAAAAAATATTTCTAAACTAACTATGAAGAATTCGGAACGTAGGCCTATAAGTGCTTACAGTCTAATTTGTGGGACTTGAACCACTCGTGGTAGAAAAGTAAAGTAACAATATATCTCTTTTAAGATGTAAAACCCAAACTCTTACCGTGGTAACGTACGTGTTTGAAGATTGAACAGGCTTTTTTAAAAATTATTACCTTAATCTTCCTTTAGCTTACAACTTCTGAGGACGTCGGGGATCATACCTGCTTAATGCAATGTCAGTTGCCCCAACTGATTAATGAAAGTGTCTCTTAAACACATCCTGATATCTTTGAACTACAAGATACACGTTTTCTGCTTTCCAGTTTACCTAGATAGAAAATGTGATTAACTCTAATGTTCCCCACTTATGATTTTTCTTATGATGTATCCAAGTAGATCACATTCTGGTTTCTTTTTGTTTTTACAATTTCTGTTTCTTTTCTCATGCCTTGTAGCACCTAGTCCAAAAGATGAGAAGAATTTTGTAGTAGCACTGTATTTGAAACTGTGAGGCTTCAGCAAATTTTCACCCCTCAGTGTAGGGTAGATCATAGATAATGTTACAGGATGTAAGGACCCAGCATGTTAAGTCTCTTATCAGATATTTATAAGACTTATAAGTCTCTTACAAATCTCTTATAAGTCTATTTTCAACTTTCACAAACAATGGTTATACTTACAGTGTACTGCATTTTTGACAATATGTAAATAAATTAGCCACAGCTTTATTATGGATATTGTCCGAATGTGTCACAATCCTTTTTTGAGTTAGCACCAATGTTAAAGGTTCTCAAATTAATTCTGACGTTGAGTGACTTTTTAGAAAAGCCTTCCTCAGAGGTTAAAGAGAAGTAGACGTTACTCCTAGGTTGTTGTTGAAAGATTGGTGACATCGTCTGCTAATGTTCCGGCGTGCCGAAGTTTCTGGGGGAGAAACGGAAGGAAGCTGAGTTCGCAAAAGTAAGTTCCTTCCATACTGGAAAAGCTATCACCAGTTGCGTAAGGCTCTGCTGAACTGTACAGAGGAAGAAACTGGGACTGAGCTTGCCCCTCAAGACATTGTCCCATGTGGGAGGTTAAATGCGAAGGGAGGGACAGACACTCTGATATATGTCCCTCCTCCTAACCTTTGACAGTAACATTTTACCGGAAAAGGTTAGACCATTCATTACTCAGTGCTTGCAGTCATCGACGTAGTGTTTTCAGTCCTTACGTTTTAGGCACACTAAATCAAGATGTGCTCGGGTCAAGACATGCTTCTGTGAGAAATCGGCTCACGGTGACGATCCTTGTTCTGAATCAACGCATTTTATCTACTGCGGTGGTCAACATTCATCTTTCTTCTTTCTTTCTCCATTGGTAAGTTAGAGATACATATTCAGGAAGTACGTGCCCTGAAAAAACTCAACTATTTAATGCGAGAAAACTCGTAAGCCTAGCCAGACAGGACAAAATCAGTTATGCATGGGGTGTAATACAACAGCGTCACCAGCCCCTATTGTCAAAGTAATATTCCCTGCTGTAATCCAGGTTCTCGGACGTTACTTTCCTGACGTACTTAGGAAACTAAAAGTCCATGAAGATAGTGTGTCTGAGGCGGACGCAAACTGCGTAAAGGGGATGTTGACAGGTCTACCACTAGACCTACACTTTGTCCGCCAAGAAGGGCGGGCATAAACATTGTGGCTGCTCCATTATGGCGAAACGGCGAGGGGATACCACCGTCCATCGCCCCGTCCTTTCAAACACACCAGTGGATATTTCACCGTTGAAAGTTGTACTTTATCGGCTATCGTTAGTTCCATCTGCAGCCCAGGTTTGCTCTCATTTCTTTCGTTGACAGTGGTTCTGGATCTTCACGGGAGCGACCAATTCCCTCTGCTGATAACAAAACGAACACCAAAGAGCGTTTTACGCACACCGAAATGATGACATGTGGACCGGATGCTTATTCTAGAGGCTTCCAGACTGCTTGAACACCGACGGACGTATGTAGAAATATAGAAGAAGATGAACATATTTTCACATTTGCTGCCATTTCAGCTGTAACGCGAACCGGTGGTCGTTTAGCTAGAATGTTTAATACGAATTTCCGTAGTGACTTTTAAACTGATTATGATCATAATCTTTTCCTAAGCATTAGACCCATGGCCAAAAGTCACAATATATCTCACAGCACATCACCGCCGGAGAATGATTATGCATTTTCCACGTCGCTAAAGAGCTGCATTGTCGAAACTGATGTTGTGTGTGTTCTACGTGTAAATGCTGAGGTCTGTCTATTTTGGCCGGACGTTGTATTGCCTCAGCTGCAGATAGACATTGTTGGATTAACTCAACACTCAATAGATCCCACATCACAGCAAGAAGTATAGATGCCGTCTTCCATGCGTAAATGTACATAATTCTGCGTTAATTTGTAATAGAAATACAAAGCCACTTGCTTGAACAAGTTAGTAGTATCCCATGCAGACAAAAATATTTAAAGATGTTGCAAACGTAAACACATATCAGTAAACAGAAAATGTTTTGCAGACAATATTTTGTTAATATTCACTTTCTTGTTTAACTAGTAAACGAATTTGATTTTCTGATCTCGAAGACCAATCTAATTGTTGCAAACAATGTAAAAAGAAATATTAAATTAAAATAAGTCTAAGTTAATATATTACAAGTAACAGCTTTACAAGTACAATGTTTGTCAGCCCAAGTTATGTTATATTATTTACATAATAATAACATTAAAATACAACATACTCTTAAAAAAACTAAATTTGAACCATCCTCTAATCACTCTATCGGAAATAGTAGTTACAAACCATACCAGGTAGTTTAATTTTATTTACCTGGAAAATTAAAGATAAAATTATTTTTTCCCACTTCTGAAAACAAAATCAACTTCTGGCCATCGTTGCAAAACGTTACAACAGGTACCATTCAGAACACGACATATTTTCAACATAAATATGAGAGAGGCAATGTCTGATATATATGTTCAAAGGACAATGTTTTGTTCGCTATCTGAATAAATGTTCTTTGATGTGTTGTATTTGTGACTGCATATTAAACAACGAGACAACTGTGTCATGCAAATTTATGGAATACGTTTTGGCTTTGCCTGTTTTATTCATTTCTTGTGCATTTGATATTAAAGAACTGAGAACAGTAACTTACACTAACGCTCTTGTACATCAGTTGTTTTTACCGAAGACCAAACGAAAAGAATCAATTGCTTCGAGAATTAGTTTGTGTAACAGAAACTAAGGCGACATAAACGCCATATGTTTTCTGCGTTCTTATTGGGTTAGCTCAATAAAAGAGGCAAAAATTCAAGATTGCCTGTACATATATAATTTATTTTTCATAATTTTCTGAAGGAAAGATATAAATTTCTTATTCGATGATAGACACTGAAATAGTAAAAATGTGTTATGTGTGTGTGTGTGCGCGCGCGCGCGAGAGAGAGAGAGAGAGAGAGTGCGTGTGCGTGTGTGTACCTGTGTTTGTCCGTCTGCCTCCATGCACTTTCAAGGCGACACCAAATGTATTTTGTTGATTCCTTGCGTGGAACAATATTTCCGAATCTATCCAATCATTGAAACTGTATAAAACAAAGGAACGTTTCGGTTGCTGTCGTTGAAGACTAACGTAAATTGCCCCTAATGCTACACACTGTAAATTCGTAAACTGCGATAATCACAGTAAGCTCATAACAACTGCGTTAGTGATTACACTAATACACTCATATGGAAGTTAAGATAACAAACTGAAAGGAAAGTATCTAATAAAAGCGAATAAAAAGCAATAGATCAAACAAAATAACAGTAAGATTAAAACACTGTCTTCAGCTTCAAATGTAAATGTATCACACATTTCACAATTGTAAAAAGCAAGAATTTAAGGCTCAGTAGTGTGCATATATTTTGACAATCAGTCCTACAATCTTATACAAATTCATAAAATCCAGTTGATGACACTGATAAAAATTAAGAGCATCTGTAGGATGATGAAAATATGAATGAATAAGACAAATTTAGATACACAGATGAAGAAGATTTAATAATTATAATAAAGTTGCAATTGGAATTAAACAATTACAAAATTTGTTATAATAACATAATTGTTTTCAATTATTCAAATTTAATCACAAGTTTTTTATAAACATTTATTACACATGATACTCGATAATATAAAAAAAAATTTGTTTGGGGAAATCAAAAAATTTGAAATTTTATTTTCCGACATAGTATATAACCGTATTATCGAACAATGTTTAGAAATTTTTTATTTATCTTTAATTGTTGAGAGCTCTGTAATTAAGGCCCACAGCCCAACGACGATGACCCCCGTTTTGTTGTTTGTTCTCACCTACACACACACAGACCCAAAATAAGGTTTTTACAGCCGATACAGTAGCCGTGGTGCTTTTAGGAAGGACACACTTCTGTCTACTGATGACTTCACATCCGAGGTTTTCTCTCACGTTACATTTTAGTATGTGTCTGTGCCTGAGTTTTGCAACAGTACCATAGTATTCAGTTGTATGATCTTAGAAATGTTACAAATGAAGTGAACTGTGTGCACAGCACAAGTGTAAAAAACTTGAGCTTTCCAGAAGCAGAATTGTATTTTTAATATTAATATTATTATTACTCGTCCCACGTTTTATATTTTTTTATCAAATATTTTCATTTAGCATTTCTATATTTCTATGTATATGTTTACGATACTAAAATGTAAAGTAACACACGTTTTCACGTAGTGATCATAAAGGTTCAACAAATGCTGTAAAAAAGCATAATAGAGGAAGCGTTGCTGCGCGCAGACAACGTTTCTAAGGTGACGGAAGGTAGCCCTTTGAGTTGTTTCCAGACGGCGGCTAGTGCCGCGCTAGTATCTGAATTTTCCCATTTACGTACATAAGCTAAGGGGTTTCCCCTGACTCGACTCTGTTTGGTTACACTGACCTTACCGATTAATTTTGGTGAATTTGACCTTGGACAACCGTCGCTCCTGCTCCCGACGCTTGCCTTTCGGGGGGGGGGGAGTCTGTTGCAATCATTCGTCTTCTGCCGAATGCAACAATCCGCGAATTGTACCTTGCCCGACGCACTGACGTCACGCCCTCCCTTTTACTAACCCTATCGTTTGCTTTGTTAAATCTCGTCAGTCTCCCATCAAACGCTGTGAGCAGAGCGGCCCGTCGCCGGACTTTCGTCAACTTCGGGAGCCTCAATAACCAAGTTCAAAACTTGGTTCGACGTCCCGGACCGAAGACACGAGAACACGAACTTCGTACAGTTTTTACACGATCTTCCAGCACAGACATGGCAGTGGTTCAAAGCAGGTACTGAGAAACACGCAGCCGTAGAGACCAGATACAGCAGGTTGCAAAAGGACTTATCTGGATTGCCAAGTAATATTTTTACCTTTAATAACTTACGGTGGCAGTTTCTGCATAATCACGAAGCAAAAGCGAGACAAACTAGTTACTCATCATAAGTGTCAGAAACAATTTTATAAACTTTTGTGATAGATAACAGTGTCGGAAATTTATAAGTAGATCACAGCGTGTGTGCCGAACACCATTTTGTAAACTAGTATTGATTTATGCGACAGCCCCATATTTAGCATTTAACATATACTATACTCAGTTTTTCAAAGAAAAATTAGCTCAGTACTGACCGTTGCTGACTGGCACAAAATTAGGTAAATTTTAGAGGCTCGTAATGTTTTTGAAATAAACGGGTCGCATCCGGCTCAGCTCACAGATTGATGCTTTCAACAATTTCTTTTACTTGCACCTCCTCCCTTTATAGAATTATGTTAATTATAGAAACACTTGAGAAATAAGTTACAAAACAGAAAAGGTGTCTTAAGCATTTTGATGGATTTAGATATTATATTATGTTATTTGTGTGTATGCTGGACACTTCCGGGGCCCAGCAGCGGGAAGTGCTACAGTCGTCATACAAACATTTCACTTTTCAGTTCATATCTAACCTCCGTAACTTGTGTAATAATTGTCAGCAAATTAAAAAGTATCTGTAGAGCTACGCTAATGTTTTACATTAGTAAAGTGTTCTATCAAGTGTCGAGCGAACATTGGATCAGTGTCATTTTTTATAAGTTTTATATAAATGTTTTATAGAATGTTTGAGTTAGACAATTTTATAGTATCCTCAATCGTCTGACAGACAACACAATAACATTAAACTCGAATAATTTCTAATGTGTTTTGCTTTGTTGTCGAATAATATTTTTGTACCTCTTCAAAACTTATACAGTTTTCGTAATTAATCTAAACTTTAAAATCATAATTTATATTTAAATAAAAATTCATAATTACTTTAAAACACAACTGTGGGTTTAATGGGAATTGGCCACAGTGTTTAGACGGCCATAGCTTCAACGCTTAATTACGGGTACTTCAAACTCATTAACACCTAAAAGTAGACTGTTTGTGTTTTGGTAAGTTTTCTACATTACTCAAGTGAAACTGTTCAGAACTCACAACAACTTAACAATGTAGTTTATGTTAGGTCATAATTTATCATTCCATACTGTTTTTTTACGTACTATGTCTTCATAGTGGTGGCCAGTGAGAAAATAGTTTTCTTTAAGACAACTAAATTTTTCTTAAAAGTGACAAGTTTTTAAACCACTTAAATTTTCATTTCTGTTTTTGAGATGATTAAATTAATTTTCAACTACTTGTCTCAATTCAACGTAATTCATATCACTAAATATGTAAAACAAACATAAAGAAGAACCAAACTGTTCGAAACGATTATAACAAGAAAATGTACAAGGTTAAAGCCATTTGTGAGTATCTATCTCCTTTTTCTACCCCTATCGTATTTTCTGTTGCGTTTTGTCTCCCTTTCACTTTGACGTTCTGTCGTGTTCCGTCTTCCTGTCCCTTTTATCTCATAGACGTTGACTTATTGCCCTATGAGATTATCTTTATCTTGAATGAATTATCTTGAGTAACCTAATCTTCATCTTATTAAGCTAAAAATTAAAGCGAAATGAAAGATATTGTAGTGTACAATGAAATATGTCAATATTGAAATAAACAACTTATAGTATATAAGTTATGCTGTAGACAATATCAAAAAGATGCTGTTGTAATTGTCAATTGTACTTACTGTACTTGTAGCATGATTGTTACTTAGAAGTGAGAAAATAAGAAATTCTTAGTTGTGTGGGAATCAGGGACAGATGTAAGTTGTGTATACGAGACTGTAGCATATGTTTTGAACATAAAATTAGTTTTAAGAAATTTTCCCAGGGTCGTGAATGGTATCTCACCCTTTCTCATTAAGCGTGACTGTAAAATTAAGCAAGATATTTGAATTATAATAGTAGTTTAGTATTAAGCAATAAGCATTGTGTAGCTTAAAGCTTAAAATAAGGGGGAAGGTGTTGTAATTGTCAATTGTACTTACTGTACTTGTAGCATAATTGTTACTTAGAAGTGAGAAAATAAGAAATTCTTAGCTGTGTGGGAAACAGGAACAGATGTATGTTGTGTATACGAGACTGTAGCATATGTTTTGAACATAAAATTAGTTTTAAGAAATTTTCCCACCCTTTCTCATTAAGCGTGACTGTCCAGGAAGTGATAATCATAGGAAATCTGGCGAGACATATTAAATAAGAATTAATGGTGACAAGGTCCAGACAGGAAATATAAAATGTCACACAAATTTGATATCCTTTTGGGGGAGTCAAGTAATTGGTCACAAGTGTGAGGCCAGGTGTACTCCGTGTGAACATTGGTGAAGACAGGTGTTGTATTTGCGTGAGAACTTTTAATATAAAGTAGTAAACACAACCAAATCGTGACGTAGGGTCACACGATACAGTCTTTGACGAGTAATAGAAAGTCTTATAAAAATTGTATGAATCTACCCTTACTCCAATTAGTTTTAGCCTATCGTAGTTAAGATTTTAGAATTAAGATGAGGGAACAGTCCCACCACTAAAATTAAGTGTTACACCCACGATGATGTACTATAAAACTGTAGCATTCGCTGGAGAAGACAGATCTGATTTTGTAAGCGGTCCAAGAGAACTTACTCATCTTTTCTCATTTTTATTTTGACTTTGATCTGTGTTGGAAGGTGTTCTTAGAGAGCCGAAAAACCAGATGTTGTCAATAGTTTGTTTTGTTATTTTTGAAGTAACTAAAAGTAGTTACATTAATTTGTGAACTAAGTACTAGTAACTGAAGGTACTTAGAGTTTAAAAGAGTAATTGAATTAACTGACTTATAGTTTGTCAAGAGGAGTTTGTATAAAGTAACTTGTGAAAGTTCGTTTGTATTTTCCTAATCACAATAAATTGTCTTCAAGAAGAACGGTTCATTCTAATGATTCAACTTCACCTCTGGAAACACGTCAAACAAAACAGTTGTAACTTAGCAGCCACTCGATAGGTTACAACAATGGAATGACATAATAGTAACTAAATAACGTAAATAGACAGAGGAGAGTGACAAACTGAGTAAAGGCACCGAGGTAGGTACATAGATAAATAGATAGGTAGATAGATAGATAGTTATATAGAGAAAGTGAAGGAGAGAGAGAGAGAGAGAGAGAGAAATAGACAGACAGAGCCAGAGGGACGGAGAATGAGTGACAAAGGAAGAGAGCAAGAGATGAGAGAGGTAAGTATGTTAGCCTGTTGATATATCGTTCACACTGTCTAAGCTTACTTGACACAAATGCAAATACGCTAATACGTTGTAGAGAGTAATTTATGGCCTCAATATAACCTTTGTTATTGTATCCCTTTAAGTGTGTTGTGTCAGTTATGTGTGAGGCGCTAGTGCTCTTGCTTCTGTAATTCACACAAGCACTAAAGAAATCATAAACTGCACAAAGCAAACAATTTTTTCTGTTTCCTAAACGTACGTGACATTTTTGTTTAGAACAAGAAACGACACAATACGATACAGTTTTTCATTTTTAAAAAGTAACCATTTCCTGGCATAACAAACATTTTTATTCAACTTGTTATCAAAAACAATATATGGTGAAATGCCCTTTAATAGCTGCTACTCATTATGAAAGCGACAAAGGCTTATGATTACGATAATGTAATGTAGAATAAGTGAATTATATTAAATTATATAATAATTGAAAAATTGTTTACATGAAATTATACATTTATATAAAACTGTTTACTCAAAAAGATTTTTAATCAAATATCATTTATTTTTCATTCTATTATATAACAACACGCCTCGCGTGCGTGGTCACACACACACACACACACACACACACACACACACACACACACACACACACACACCAGAAAATAGACTAAAAACAGTCCTGGATACAGCCTGATGTTGACACTATAAATTGAATCATTATTTCTTCTATTGCTAATCGGTGCGGTTCTGGTCCACAAAATGTAGGGTTATGTTTTTCATACTTTGACATTATAAAATGGAACTGATTTTAAAGAAAAGAAGTTGTGCAATTTCTTGTCGTTTGATTCTCATTATACTGAACTTGTAAAACTTTACAGGCATAATTTTAGTAAAACACTTACGAAACATTCACCAAATATGTGCTCCAATTTAATATTTAATTTTCCAATTTAATATTAACTGTTAATTACTGATTAGGGCAGCAAATAAGACGACCATCAGTCATCAGCCGTGGCTCTATAACCCTTGGTGGATCTTGCCCTCCTCCAAGAGTCGATTCTATTCCTCCCCATTGCATGCCCTGGCCTTCCAGTTTCTTATGTTCAGTATTCCGAGTGTCTCCTATTATCTATTCTAGGACGATAATAGATAATGTAAGAAGTAATTAAATTATGATTTTTTTATTTATTTTCCAAAATAGAGAGTAAGTTTATATGTACAAGTTTCACACAGCCATCTAATTTGTCTTTCTCCTTACACCAACAAGTTTCAGCGCAGTCGGACAAAAACTCTTTAAAACGAACAATACCTATTATTATATTGCATTTATTTTTTCTAAAATAAGCATAAAATTACTTTTTTGCTTATTTATAGTTAATAAAGTATTCTGTTTGCATCTTACTTGATCGGTAAGAAAATTTAATTTTTATAAACTAGGTTGAGTTTCTATAATTTTTGTAACATCAATAGAAATATCACAAGAAAAACACTGTAATGTATCAATAAAATAAAAAATTAGTTAAAAGGATGTGAAAAAAATATACTTGTGAAACTAAATAGACCATTCAAATAGCTGAGAGTAAGCCTTATTTAATGGTAACTAGAAGTGTTAACATATTTAGGTTACCAAATTTTCAGAATAAATACCGTTAATTCAGTAAATACTTTAATGCAGTAATAGATTATAATTAAATTCATTAAGTAAATAACGATCATTAGTAAAATATATTTACTGTTACTTACTTTAAATTGTGTTATTTCCTGATTGCAATTTCTGTTAGACAGGGAACAAGAACCACTCCGTACCTTTACAACATGCAACACATAATACTGTCATCTTATATGCTACTAACAAATTTTTCTTGCGAAAACATAAACAAATTTTTAATCTGCATTATTACCTCGTTAAGAACTCGTATGTCTGTAGAAACGTTTGACACTTAACTGATATATCTTATAATTATACAGTTTACTTGATGAAACTGGCAGTTCACTAGAATGGAAGTGCTTCACAAAGAAATCATTGAATTGTGTGTGTGTGTGTGTGCGTGCGCGCGCGCATGTATATTACAAAGACTTAATTTCGAATTTGTACTTGGGAACCTCAGTTATTTGTAAAGTATGGACCTAATATTTTAATAAAAATGTTTTTATTGCTATTTAAAATCCAATAATATATTTTTCGCGATAGACTTGTGTTCGTGTGTCGACGTCCGGCGATCAGCTGTTGTTGACCCTTCGTTCGTTGCCTGTTGACCTCAGCGTCGTCACTTACGTTTCACACACACGCGTTGCGGTTATCGACTGTTACTGTTTATAAAGTTATCTCAGGGATTTGTACAGGGATATTAATAGATCATGTGTATTGGGGTTACACAACCTCCCGATTCTTCAAGTGTTCTTGCGTTAAATCAGTAACACCGCGGTCGGTATTGCTGCCCCTAAGCGGAAAATCTTCTACTAGCGCAAAAAGCACTAATTTTGATCTATTATAAATTGATATTGAGTTCTCCGACTGGGATACGTATACAACCAACTCGTAACGTGTACCAAAGTTCTCCGTCACATACAGATTTGACTTGTCCTAACACGAAAAACTGGCGACAATCAGTAGGCCTACGACCTTCTATGACGAGATTTCGAAAGCAACTGTCCCATCCGTACTCCGAAAAGTACCGACTCAAATAAATTTTAGAGAAATAAATAATTTTCCACCTTCTGATTGGTGAAAATTCTTTCAACGTCATATATTTTCACCATGATAGACATACTTCAAGTTAAAACTCTGTCCAATTCTGCAAAGGCCTGTCTAGATTTAATCTACAAATTTTACTACCCTCATGCAGATAGCGAGTCTAAGAATTAATTTTATTAAAAAAACATGCAAAAATTATAGTTTTGAAGAATTGAATATATGAAAAACGTAGCCTTCAATACTGTGAATATCCTGTCCAAATTTCATAAAGAAATGTCAATTATATAAGAAGTTATTAAATAAAATGTAAATCACTTACACAAAAATATTGCACATGAGATGAAAGAGTTTAAAATTATTGGTATTTGACATAACTAATTTTTTACCCATATCTTAATTCAAAACTTATATCTACTTAACAAAAAAAGAACAAAATCAATGTATAACATGTCTATGACCATCAGAGAATGTGCTATAGCAGTAGTATCCCTATTGCAATTGACCTATATGTATATAAAATGGTTTGTGACTGATGTGGGATAAAAAAAGATAATAATATTTACTCAGAGTCAAATTACATAATTAACGTAATTCTCAATACTAACGTGATTTAAAAGCTTGAAATAATGAACGAAGGGATCTCTTAGTATTTTATAGCCGAGTTCATTGTCACAATAAACAGAGTGCGTGTGTTGGTTTCCTTTAATTTAGCAATAAGTGGTAAAATGTTTCTGTTAAAGAATGATTTCATCTAATTCCTACTGCCCGTACATCTGGTCAGAAGCAACCGTTTATTTAATTTATAATACAGGTCATGTAAGGCACAATTTTGAATTGTTAATATAACACTTTCAGTACGTTGAAAATAAATAATAACTAATAAATATTCAGACACATGAGAGGTACATACCCGATACAAGAAAATAGTAAAAGAAATCAAGCGTGGAGTTCCTTTGCAGAGAATGTCAAGAATTTTTCAATTTGCTTTTCTGACTGGACGTACCGCATACTTCAGTTCTCTCGCACATTTCCGCATCATATTTCCATTTTCTGTTAAAAGAATCATCGGAATATATATACCAAATGTTTGACTATAGTAAATTATATTTTACTTTAAAATTTTATAATAACAATAATACTGCAGTAAATATTACAAACTTCCAAAACATCTGCCCTTAAATAAACCTAAGTTTTTGTGACATTGTATTTACACCAGCATATCTAAATATATTTAACCTAAAATTACTATTTATTCCGTTTAAAAAGTATAGAAATTTAGAATATGGTATGAATTGTTATTATATTATTATTATTATTAAGCTTTCATGTTATTTAAACAAAATAATATCACATACTTCTGTCTGTTTGTTGACATTTTTTCTCTAAATGTTTTTCCACGTCTATATCATCTCCTCGTCAACAGTACATACAAATAGTTATACTCCTTCGTACTTTTATTGTTTGGTTAGTTAGTTAGTAACCAAATTCTACAATTAATCGCTAATCATCGTATATTCAATTTCTTGAACGTCAATCAAGGAGGTCTTTTATGTAAGGTTTTACTGTCCGAGACAACAATGTCGTTTTCTGTAAGTTTCGTGGTTGTCGGCCGTGTCGGATGATATGTTACTTTTTATCTGTTCCCATTCTGAAGATGGCTGCTTCGCGAGCCGCCAAAACATCAGTCCGTATTTCAGAGACATCGCGTCTAACATCCGACCAAGGCCGACAGTCCCGGAAAATCTGAATAGCATCATACAGGGTTTCTTATTTATATCCTTAGCAAATAACATTTGTTGTCGTCAAATGAGAGAATAAAGGATTTTATCCTCTAAGTGTACTTCCATACTATAGTACTGTACTTTCTAAATGTTTTAACAAGAATCACAGTTAACTAAATTTTGTCCAAAACTGTGGGTAATAAGAAATCCTTCCTCACACCTTACTTTGCTTCCTAAAACTGAAGCTCACATGTTTATCCCGGGCCTTCTATATTTTTTCATTCCATACCATAATTTTCAAAATGTGTTTGTTATTCAAAAATTATTTCAATTTACTAAGATCCATGCATTTGTTTCTTAGTTTCTTCCACACACGACACATAGTGAAAGTTACGACTGCTGAATAACTGACTAATGAAGGCAAGGAATGTGCGCGCTCGGCAGGAACTCATTAAAAAAGGATAGTCTGCCGTGACCAAAATGAGGTTGAGCACTACTGCAATCGATAAAAAGAAACTATGGTTACTCTTCTAAGATTTGAAATGATCATCTTACAGCAGAGACTATTGTCCAATTCCGTTGACGTGCTTTAGGCCTATAGGAAAATTATTGGAGAAGATGATTAACAAGCATCTTGAAAAACACGGTCTTTTCCGCACAGCAGTGTGGGTACGGGAGACCCAGTCTACTATTGATTAACTGGTTTATCTGGAAAATGTAGTTAAAAACAGTTTAATCAAAGGTTAACACATGGTTGCCGTATTCTCCGATTTGGAGAAAGCGTTAGACAAAACGTGGAGGTATAACATCATGCAGCAACTACATGATTGGCGGTTCAGAGGTAACCTGTCACATAAACCACGTGTAGATTATGACAACAGACTTGCGATAATATAGATCCGCCTACGGATACTTAAACGACCAGCCAGCATCGGTGCGCTCGAAATCGCACAGCGATACTACACCCAGACGCCGTTGGAGCAAGTTCACGTTCCATGCGAGGTGCCTCCTTGGCTGCTTCGCAAACCAAATCGCCGGTTGAATTCCGCCAGTAGAAGCAAGAAATTGTACCACCGAAATGAACTGAAATTATTTTTTAAATCAATCCTGAAAAAAATACATTGAATAATGTTGTATGCATTGATGGCACGGAGGCGGAGAGCAAGCGAAGGAGTAATGAGTTTTCTTCGACGCCACCTCCCATTTCTGGACACAATACCCAAGGCGACTAGTGTAGTGTAGCCATTCAGTAAACACCGAGGTGAAAAAATGTCATCTGTACGAGTTCCATGAGATTTCTAATTGCCTTCGACAATAAGGAGACAGTGGATCCGTTATTGCAACAGGGCTATGCGTTATATGGCTTTTGTTCATATTTATTTATGTTTGTCTCCGTACCTGTCTGCACTTGTAGCGGAACACTTTCAGTAAAACATGTAATTGAAGACTAGTCCTCTTGCTGAACTCAGACAAAGATACAGATTCAAATGTAACCTAAATGAAGACTTCGAAAATGACCAGTTAGCGATATATGCAACTCTGTCCTTCCCAGAGGCACCAATATTACGGTATATGTATAAGCCACAATAAAGTTCTGATTACAAAAAGGAAAGCTAAAGATAAGTCAGTGACAGAATCTAACAGTAAGAAAAAAACCGTACGAACCGATTCCAAGTGTAAATCTTGTGAGTACAGTCCACAGGGACGTGGAATCTACGGGAACAGTCCATAAGTACCTTGGTCCAGAACGTGTCATGTCTGAATAAAAGCTAAATCCGTAGTAAATTAAATAGACATTTGAATACCAAACATAGCCACTTGTCTGGAAAATATAATAATAATAATAATAATAAGGGCTCCCGTGTGTACCACCTGAAGTAGTGTAGTAGAAGGCAGGGTAGATTGCCTTATCTGGAAATTATAAGAACTATTTTAGCCGATTGTTGGCACCTGAACCAAAGCAAAACATACGGTACAGTGAGTAACAACATTTCTGAAAGACACAAGTAGCCAGTCATAAAGTTGCAGAAATAATAGCGACTAAATGCAGCCACATACTATCGCTGACGATGTAATTTTACCTGTCAGAAAAGGAGTAGTGAAATCGATCTTAAGTGACGGATCCGAAAGGAAATATAGACTACATGGGTCCATTGTCAAACGATACTATTCTCGACGGGTTGATGACACGTCTTCGGATTTTCAGTGCTGTGTACACGAATAACTAAGTGGAGATCGACTATTTGCGCTTCAACTTAATTAAATCAGAAATGTTAATTACTCAGTTGCTTCACATTTGTTTACCAGAATTCGATTACTCTACAGTTTGTTTAGGTGCTGATCTGCCTTCAACGTCAACCAGATGAAACATGCAAAATAATTCCATACACCAAATAGAAATACCACTGTTGCACACCATTACAGAATTTTTTTGCACACACACACACACACACACACACACACACACACACACACACACACACACACACACACACACACACACACACACACACACACACACACACACACACACACACACATGCAGGATTAAATGATTTCTTAATGAAGTACTGCCTTTCTAGTAAACTGCCAGTTCCATCAAGTAAACTGCATTATTATAAAATAATCAGTTAAATGTCTAAAGTTTCTATAGACATACGTGTTCTTCACGAGGTTATAATGCAGACTAAAAGTTAGTTTATGTTTTCGTAAGAACAATTTTTTAGTAATATATAAGAGGAGAGTATTATGCGCTGCATGTTGTAAGGCCACGTAGTGGTTGATGTTTCCTGTCTAACAGAAATTGCCATCACGCGATAACACAAAGTTTTGATTTTTTTTTAAAGTGTCCAAAACTTTGTTCTTTAAAAGTTTTAAATTTTTAATTTTTTTGTAGAGTACATTTCATTAAAATTCTAGTTTTGCATAAGTGATCTTTTAAAATTTACCTACAGTAAAAATTGCAAGTCACTGTCTTTTATAGGTCCTGCGAAAAAGGTACATATGTGAAACAAAAACGAAATCTTGTTATAAATGTGTAAAACCTTTCAGAAAACTTGTTTAAATTAAATAAATAAATGTTAAATTTCAAATAAATTAAATTAATGTAAAAAAAAATTGAAAATATAAAAATTAAATAAATGTTTAAATAAATTAAGATATTTTTAATGCATTCTTCACAAAATAGTGGGCAACTTATACTTCAGAACAGTCCAGCTTCATAATCTTTGTGTTTTTCCTTTTTTCCTTTCTTCCTTTTTTTGATCTCGTGATCTCGTTTGTGTCTTCCTCTTTTTTTTCATCTACATTAAATATTTTATCACCTTTGAGTACCCGCATTCTGTCGATTTTCCGTAATCGCACTTTACAATTTTCACTAAATTTTAATCCAAAAGCACTAAGCTAATCCAGTTTTCCCACTGCAACTTTACTGAATGATATAATTGGATCGTCCGCTCTTACACAATGAATAAGGTGGGAACCATAACAGACAAAATACCTAAAATATGAAGTGAAGAAAAAGAAGGTATTTAGTGAAATTATTTTAATAAATTTTATTTGAATATTTTACCTTTATTAATTTTGAAGATAAATATTAAAGAGAATTACTGGGCAAATAAATGGACCACGGTGTTTATCCTCGAGTACCGCAGATAAGACAAACTACTCGACGGGGACACTAGACTGCGTCTTGAGTCATCCACCCACTGGCAGCATCGGCCCCACTGTGGGTTAACCTTGTCACAACTTCATTACCGGTGCCGCGATAGCCAGCTAAAGCGTGACAGCTGTTGCCCCCCCCCCCTTGAGACCACGATGTTACAGGCTTGGGCGTAGGGTTTGATTTTTGGGAGGCGCTATCGTTGTTATAATAATTAATTAATTATTGAGTACAGCACATTTGTATAGATACAACTGATAGATCAGGAATTAAATGAGACCCTATCGTAGGCTATCTCTACCTAATCTCATATGTAAGTAAACTCAGCCAATTAAACCAATCTTAGTGGCACTAAGGGTGTTTGCTTATACTGAGTATCTGCATGTACAGTTAAAGACCCTATAAATGGCGAGTAGACGAATAGTTAACTGTGATTGATGGCAACCATCAGTTCGATTCATACCGCACTACTGCTTGAAGGATACTCAGCCAACTGCTTTGCTATATAAAGTGAATAATATGAAAACCAATCAATTTAAATTATAAACTTTAAACAACAAAGACGACAAAAACTGTTATGTGTGTGTGTGTGTGTAGTAACATTACAATTTCGTTACGTAATAGAATATATAACAATACTCAAAATTCACTGTGATATGCCCATGTACAAATTTTATTTTATACTGTATGTAAAGAAGCATAGTAGAAATTAAAGAAACTAACATATATCCATTATATATCCATAATATTTCAATTATATTAGTCATGTATACTGAAGAATAAATATTCTGTCAGTTAAATGTAAAGAAAATGAGATAAAGTATAATAACTACATTACCAATTGACAATGACCCAGTCTTTAATGACTAAGCCTTGACTATATCCAGAGAAAAATTATGTGATATTAATAGGTAAATATAGGAACATGTAGGCCTGAACAGAAAAATGCAGAGTATAAGTGTTAATATATTAAGAATAAAGTTATAAAATAATTAAGTGATTTAATGTAAAAGAAGTGTACTAATGTGTACAAATCTAGAAAAAACATTGTAACTGTTAGAAAATTATTATTTTAATAGAAATAGTTAAGATAATATTAACATAATAAACATATATAATGTGACAAAGGAGAAGGTAATGATGTTATTAAGAAAATGTAACAATAATTATGGAACATAATAAATTAAGATTGCTAAACAATGAATTAGACAAAGGAGGCTAGCTAAATGCTACTATAATATAGTAGAGAAGAGATATAATGTTAAACAATGGAATAGAATACACTAGTGTTTGGATTATGAAGTGATACAGACTATAGAAATGTGAATAGGTTGGAATACTTTTGATAGTATGAAATAATTATTGATTGTTTAATTGTAAATTATAGTAAAAAACTATGTGGGATTTATAATGTATATTGAAATAATCCAACATAAGGGTCATAGGCCCTATACCAATTATTAAATGTTCGATTGGTTATTGAGAGATAAAGGATAATTGTGAATAGTTTTAAGAACAACAAGAATAAATAAAACAGTGTTTATGTATAGATTTACAAAAGAAGAAAGACGTTTTATGGGGCATAAATTAAACAAGATAAAATATATATAAAATGATAATTCAAACAATCTAACAGACTTAAGCAAAATTATCACAGACTTACTAAATTAATGGGCACAGTCCTTAGAATTCTGAAAAAAAATAGTTAAGAAGGAAATTTAGAATTTTAGAAAATTGTATTAAATATAAGTTTGTGGAACAACACTGTGACATTTTAAAGCACAGTTTTGGGTCAAAGGTTTTGTCAGTTTAGATCTGTATAACTAAATATAAGAAGAAGAAGGGAGTCTACTGTTAGCAGCTACACAAGCAAGATTGCAGAAGGCTGGATGGACATTTTTAGTTGAATGTTGAAATTAATATTGAAAACCGTAGTGTGATATTTAAGAAAACTAATAAAACATTATTATTATTGAACATTATTGTTATACTGAAATAATTTATAAAATTAAGCTAACAAATAATTTTCAATACCTAAGTGAACTGTAGGTTAGACTTATCTAAACTTATGTTTCCCAAAATAGGTTAAGCGTATACTGACACTTGGCGATTACAAGCTATAGAAAGACTAACACAGTGAAACGACACTACACAAACATAATAGTATAATAATTGTTGATGAGCCTAAACTTATATAATAAGATACAGTGAAAAACTGTGTATTTTATTAAAAATATCTGATAGACAAATTTGTAGATCGAACTAAGATGGCGACCGTTTTCGATTTAATACATGCATTTGACCAACGAGTGTCAGAGAGAACTTATGAATACTGAATGAGTGCGAGAGAGATAGTAAGGTCCACGCAGCGCTCTTGGTGGCTAATTTGTGAAAAATAATAATTCAAACCTACCTATTCAATGTTTTGTTATTTCTAAGTTAAATTAAGCCTTTCAATTTTTTAATGGTGTCCACTCTTTTATTTAATTAATGTGGACTTGTTTCTTTTGTATAATCACAAGAACCCAATATACCATACTCACACCTACAACATAACATATGTCAACATAATTGTCGTTGTGTGACATGTTGATTTATGTCTATCAACTATTATGTTATAACTTACCTTGACAAATGACTTTAAATGTATGTTAAATATGTTATATTGCCCTGAGATAAAGGTTTCAACTAAAAATTAATGTAAATAGAATTTCATAATTGTTCAAGAATTTAATTAATTAGTAAATAAATTAAAACCATTATAAAAGACATAAGTATTGAGCAATTATTTTTTAGTTATTAGTATATAATATTACAATACACACACACACACACACACACACAAATTACTACTCTTCTTAATAAATATAAAAGAAAATAAAAATAATAATTAATCCTTTTTTTTATCCGTCGAAAGCTGCAGAAATGAGATTTAAAAACCAATCAGTTTTACCACACAAATAATTTATGTAGTAATTTTACAATAAAAATTTACTCTAGTTTTTTATTTTAAAATATAATTTTGTATACTTAGCAGTACTGCTGTCATATATTAATAATTTATAATGACGAGGATGTCATGATATTTTATTGTACGTATCTTCATAGAAGAAATTTATTTTTGTGTGCGCGCGCAAGCGCGTGTATTTTAAAGACACACTTTCTAATTTTTACTTAAAAACCCTAGTTTAAAGAAGAATTATCAGAGAATATGCTCAGTAAATTTATAAAATCTGAAATGTGGGCCACAGACAATGGGTTGACAAGAAAGGGCTCACAGATGGCAGTTCAGTGCCCGTGTCATTCAGATGACGGTGGTATGACTAATACACACAGCATGCGTAATAGATGCAGCATGATTAGAAAAGACGCTAGAAAATAAAGATTCTTCCAGGAAACGGGATAGGGTAGAAACATGTAAACATTGAACCTGAGCAGAAGCGTAGTCTATATGGGATTTTTAACTTGTTCGAGACAACAATTCTTAAAGATCAACAGGAGAGGGCCACTAACGGATACTGTGTATGTGACTTTAAAATTAAGAACTAATATTCACATAATCCATCAGAATACATAGACAATGTTTATTTTTAATGACTAATCACTTTGAAAGTATAATGTTACATTATTCGGAGGATTGTATTTTATTTATCTAACCATCATCGTCATTATCATCTCCAAAACATTTAGTTCATAGCCTGCTGCGGCCTGTATACACTTAATAATCTGCAGTGACGGGTTGTAGACGAGGTTAACTTGATACAAACACAGCACGCGACGCCAAATGAATACTATGCATGTACATTTCTACTTATTACCCCACTGTATGCAACCACAAATATCATTTATTAACCAGTAGGTTATACAATTTACACATTTAACATTTTTTATAAGGTTTAAAGAACTTGATGAGAGTAGTGACAATGGAATTTATAAAAAAATATAAACTGTGACGATTTCATTAATAAAAATATGTTAATTAATTAAGTTGATAATATATAATCGGAGAAATTTTAAATTCTTAATAAAATCTCACATTGTAAACTAAATCTTATGGCAATCATTTAATAATAATAATATTTAATATAAGTCTAATAATAAAATTAAAAGGGAATTGAATTGTACAGAAAGGGTAAAGCTTATTAAATTATTGCTGCATAAACAGGCGCTGACCAGAATTAACTTGTTTTCTGACCCCTAAATAAACTAAGTATTATCGTAAATTTGTTATTATTTAAATAATTAATTAAGACCATTGTTACGTACTTTGATAACTTCTGTAACTAAGAATATCTCTATTTAATTATTTAATCAACCGTAGTCTTTAAATTTAAATTAGAAACACGGAACTACTTTCATGTTGCCTAGTAATTGTCTTGAGATTACTACGCTCCCCTTAACTATTTCTGCCACTTGTAATGGAGCGCTCACGCCGTAAGCAGCGTAAAGCGTTGTTTCGATACGTGTATATAGAAATGTGAAAGGCTTGATACAATGACTATTTAAATAAGTAAATTTGTGTGGTGATGACATCTCTCTATATTATAAAATAACGGACTATGTAAATAATACAGTATTACAACCAAGAAGGTGATAGTAAACTAATCTATCATCATGTGAAGTGTGTAACAGTGAAACAAACTTTCTATCTATGTATTCTAACTACAAGAATTACTAAGAATAACTACAGTCGCCGGAGATGAATGTACCACACCAGGAATGATTTCACATACTTCCAGAACTTCACCATCACAGTATGATAAGGTAACGACTGAACTTCAAGAAACATCAGGAGGACCGAAGGACGAATTCTGCAGCAACTTCAGGAAACACACAGGTGACATGGAGGCTTGTCTTCCATGGTTAAGAGTTACAAAATTATAAACCCCAAAAGACAATTTAAATTACCATATTAAAGACTTTAAAACTTATGCTTTAAATGTAATAACATTAAAGACTTTAGAAAACTGACATTTTAGGTAACATGTAATCTAATATTTGTTGTTTTAGAAGATTAATAAAAAACCATTCTTCAAATGGTCAGAGTTTCAATATTGTACATGGCAAGATGCCCATGATTCATTTAATCTATTTAATCCCGGATCCGTGGAATTAATCAATAAGATGTACATCATATTTTGAGGCCCCTTTGTAAAGTAGTAATTTATATATTTAATCATATAGTAAACTATATTGTTTGAGAACTTTCAATAGAGAATTTAATCACCAAATGTAATAAAGAGATGTCATCTAAGTACCGAGTAAACTGAGTGCATAAATCAACAGTCTCCCCTTCCTAATATCCTGCTATATAAATTGTTTTTTTGTTGTGATTATTTTCAGTGCTTCACAACGAAGGCAGCCGGTATAATTGGCACATCCAATTATTACTGGTTCCCTAAGTTATAACTCAAGAGAAGAGGTAATAAGTTGCGCCACTCTGCTGTTCTGTTGCTATTCTGCTGCTATTCTGCTGCTATTTTGCTGATTTTGCTAATTTGCTAATTTTGCGTAAGAGAAAAGAAAGAAGTAATTGCGTCCCGATATCCCACGCACAAAAGCTGTTGATCTATACACTCATCTATTTCAATATGTGTCAGAGTTTGAAATAAGATAAAAATAATAATTAATATTATAGTAATATAGTATAAATAATTTTATTAGTAAATATAATATGTGTAACGTAATATTAACATATAATCCCATGTAAACAAACCAAGTCGGTACTTGTTAAAAGTCCCCTTCATAAACGTGCCACATTCTCGACAATCTCGGACGTGTAAGTTTCCTGTTGCCGTTTGTTTAAAATTGTCATTGTTTAGTTGAGTTGACAATAAGTCACCCTCCTTGTGTGGTCTATTGTTATAAGAAGCGTGTCTGTTCATGTGTTAGTAACCGAAGGGGGAATCTTTTGTCGTACGCATATTCATGCCTGTGTGAAATTTCTCTCTCTCGCTCTATGTAAAACGATAAAGGTTGTCATAACATTTTAAGTGTCTATTTGTAAAAAAGAAAAAGGAGTAAGAATACGATTGACTTATATTTTTATATTTTTGTGTAAAAGAAAAAGGAAGCGTTGTATAGCATTTAATGCAAATAGTAGAATAATTAGTTATAGCCACTCACGTTACGAAAATGGCTGAATTTAATCCTGATCTATTATTAAAAGATGAGCTATGCTACGAAGCACTTTTACGAGGTCTAAAACACGTGAATGTAACCGTGTCGGAATTACGAAAATCATTACGCCAAACCGGATCAGATACACCCTCGCAGTTAGATAGATTGCGTGAACTCGATTATGACGGCGAACGAGAAACCTGTTATGCGAAATATAGGGAACTGATAGTATTATCTCAGAACCTTGAGGACAAGAAATCACCTACGGAATTTTTGCGCGTTACGCAACGTATAGAACATTTAACCCGCCGGTTAAATCATTTATTAAGCTGGCCCGACGTCGCCATAATCCCCGGCGATGTGCAGAAATTTGCGGAGGAGGCATTAAGCCAATTACCCATAATTATCAACGACTTACGACGAAAATCAGACTCATCGAGAATGGAGGAAATTGAGCACTACTTACAAAAATTATATATCTCCCCAGTTCAATCCCCTACTTTAGAACACCCTCCCTCCACCTCGAACCCCGAATCACCCACCGTATCGAAGATACAACCGAGTCATGAACAATTACCTAGTAGAGAATTAAATACCCACACTATGTCAGAACCCCCACCGCCAAATGTTCAGCATACTCGCACTAGTAAATATGCGATTACAAGTTCCAATGCAAACACCAATCCTTCGAAAAGTATACCTAACGTGTATTTTAATGTAGACCTCTACGGAAAGATTTCCCACCCAGTAGAGAAAATAATTAATGAAATTCCTTACACCGATGGCTTAAGCATCACGACTCTATTGACTTTTATCAGATATCTACTGCAAATAAAAGATCTACAACTATTGAGCGATTGGCAAATACTGCAGGTCATCTTACCCAAATGTAAACCACCTTTACGAGATCGCGTGCTAGAAGCATTAAACTCGACTCTTCAGGTAGAAGAACTTCATACAAATATAATCAAATATTTTATCCCCACTGGAATATATGAGGAGATAAAAAGGAATACCGTACTTCGAGTACAAAGAGCTCAAGAAAGACTGGCCCACTATATCGCAGACATCAGAGAATCGTCACGTCTACTGCAAGTCGACTGGACTGAAAAACAATTGGTCGATACTATATTGGTAGGCTTATCTCCTGAAGAACGCCCCGTTTAGCTCTAATAAGTAGACCTCTTACTCTCGCTGACCTTGAACAATGTAGTGTGCACTCTTCAAATGTGTGGTATGCAGATCAGCATCGACATGCACCGGTATCCACAACACCACATAGAAAGGAAACGCAAGCCCTATCCTCAGATACAAGAAGTCTACGAGAACGACGACCATTTCGGCGACCAACCTATGTTCATTGCCAAGGTAAGTCCAAAGAGGCACCACCTAGACACGAAACCAGTGAGATCCCGCGTAAAGAATATATATGCTATAACTGCGGAAAACCTGGACACCTCAGTAGAAACTGTAAACGGAAACAGTATCATCAGAAAACCGATTATCCAAAAAACGTGTAAGGCAGGGAGATCCGAAACCCTGTGTCTTCCGCAGCATCGTGAAAACAGGTAAACCCCTGAGAGACCACAAATTAAAACAAAATACTAATAATAATAACAAAAGAAAATTAGACCCCTATGTTAGGAAATTTATCGATAAATGTAACTCTATTAGTAAATGTGATTACAATAGGTGTGAATTACCTTATATACAAGTTGACATTGGTGTTACATCCACCCTCGGATTAATTGATTCCGGATCCACGCGAAGTTTAATTAGTCAAGAGCTAGCCAATCAATTATTTAAACACAATTTAGTTAAACGCAGTCAATCAGTAAATATTAGATGCGCTACAGCTAATAAGCAAAACTTAATGATAAAGCTTATCATCACTTTTAAAGTAAAAATTAAAAATCTAACGTGGTATTTTCCAATGTTGGTATGCGACGAATTAGGACCCGAATTAATATTGGGAGCTGATTTTATCAGTAAAACAGGAATAATTTTAGACATTCACGAGAAGATATTTTACTTTGGATTCGATCGTTCACGGAAATATAACTTGCATGATAATGCAAATAATAGAGAAAGTACTAGCACCACTTCTACACATATAAAGCATCACGAATCTGAATTAAGTCATCTAGGAAGTAAAGATAGACGGAACATACAGGCTTTAATAAAACAATTCTCCAACGTCCTCACCCCAAAGTTAGGACTGACGGATCTGATAGAGTACAAAATAAATTTGAGCGACAACAAAGTAATTCGTTTAGCCCCATACAAATTATCACCACCGAAAATGGAAGTGATGAGGAACCAAATTAATAAATTGTTAGAACAAGGAGTCATCGAACCCTCTACGTCATCTTATTCATCACCCGCGTTTTTAGTACCCAAAAGTAACGACAAACATAGATTAGTGGTGGACTACAGACAACTAAATAAACGGATAGAATTTGAATCTATACCACTTCCCGACATCCACAGTGCATTTCATTATTTTACTAAAGCAAAAATCTTTACCATTATGGATTTAAATCAGGCATTTCATCAGATACCTCTTTCGGAAGAATCAAAACGTCTTACCGCCTTTGCCGTCCCTTTCAACCTATACCAATTTACAAGGGTACCTTTTGGTATATCCCAAGGTAGTTCTGTATGTAGCAGATTATTAGAAAAGTTATTTCATGACATGAAATTTAAATATGTGTATCACTACTTAGATGACATTGTTATCTACAGCGAGTCAATTGAACAACATCTTAATCATCTACGTGAAGTACTAACCCGATTGGAGAAAGCTGGATTAACCGTAAATCCCAGTAAAGTAAATTTTGCTGTGACACAATTCTCATTTTTAGGTCACATCGTAAAAGCCAACGGAAAGGTAAGCATAGACCCAGAGCGAACCCGTGCCATCAGAGAATTTTTACCGCCGCGGGATGCGAAAGGAATAGCCCGATTTTTAGGAATGATAAATTATTTCCATAAGTACATCCCACATCTAGCCGAAATTGCAGCACCGCTAAATACCTTAAGAAAAAAGGGAATTAAATTTGAATGGAATGAGCAACACCAAACAGCATTCGAGAAATTAAAAGAAAGCATAATATCTCCCCCCGTACTACAATTAGCCGACTTTACAAAACCATTTGTAGTGCAAACAGACAGTTCTAGTGTCGCACTAGGTGCAGTAATATATCAGGAAGTAGATAACTCAAGGTTACCTATTAGTTACGCTTCTCGCACCCTGACTGAGCAAGAAAAGAAATACTCCGCATACGAATTAGAATGTTTAGCTATAGTTTTCGCTTTTGAGAAGTTCAAACCATTTTTAGAACATAAGGAGTTTTTATTAGAAACAGATAATCAAGCGTTATCTTGGCTACTAAATCACCCAAAACAGTTAGGTCGTATCGGAAGATGGGTATTAAGATTAAATTGTTTTAAATTCAAAGTACAACATATTAGAGGCACCCAAAACGTAGTTGCCGATACACTGTCACGTATGTTCCAGCCTAGTAGTAATACTTACGAAAACAAGAGTAGAGAAACGCCGATTATTAATACTTTAATTACCGAATTTCCTCTTGCATTTACAGATTTAGCCCAATATCAAATACAAGACCCACGTTTGAGTCCAATTATTGAACAACTTGAAAAAGGAAATAAGTCAGAGAAATACATATTAAGTAGGAGAGTATTATGTTGTAAAATAGCGAACGGAAAATATCTACGAATAATTGCCCCTGATATTATTAAACCTATGCTGATGGAATATTATCACTCTTCCACCATTGGAGCACATATGGGAATAAATAAAACCATACACCGAATTCGTAAAGAATATCGCTGGGAAAATATGAACAGTGAGATCGCCAATTTTGTAAAAAAAGTGTAAGTTGTGTGCACTCAGCAAACCAGCGAGAAACAGCCAAATAAGTCAGTTAATCTCAGAGATTCCTGCTACCCCGTTCTCCAAAATTTATTTAGACTTTTCAGGACCCTACCCGCGTTCCAAATCAGGAAATACAATGTTACTAATTTGTGTAGACTCTTTTAGCAAATTCGTCTGGATGTACCCCATGCGGCGAGCCTTAGCTACAACCACAGTAAATATTTTACAGCATAGATTATTTAAAGAATTCGGTATTCCGGTCCATCTAGTGTCGGATAACGGACCACAGTTTAAGTCCAAGGAATTCAGGAACATGTGTTTCAAACTAGGTATAAACCATATTACCACTACAGAGTATCGTCCGCAAGATAATATAGCTGAGAGGTATTTGCGAAACCTAAAATCTGCTTTAATTGCCTACCATGCTAACGACCATACTTCTTGGGACCAGAACTTATCCTGGATACAGTTCGCCTTTAATTCTGCATATCATGAAGGACATAAGTCGACCCCATTTGAATTATTGTTCAAATATAAACCTAACCACCCATTATCCGCTAAGTGGAAAATACATGAATTGTTACCCCTTGAAATTAGGGATAAAAATATTAAAAAAATATGGAATGAAGCGCGCGCTAATTTACGAACAAACTTAGCGAAATCAAGGAAATATCACGTGCGAAATAATAATAATGAAGTAAAGTACCAAATCGGTAACTTAGTTATGTGTAAAACACATCCTACGAGTAGTGCAATCGATAAGACCACTTCCAAGCTATCATACCGATGGTGCGGTCCTTATCAAATTCGCAAATATTTAACTCCAGTAACCGTTGCACTGTATGAACCCTCTACTCAAAACTATGTACGAAGGACACATATTTCTCAGATAAAACATTATCACGAAGAAGGTAATGGTAGAGTGCAAGTTAAATGAATGTACAGAAAAAGAAAGGTATATGTTTTGTACTCAACTGCAAAGGAGTACTAGAGTAACGTTTAGCTAGCTAATGGTATAAATAGGTACGAGGCCTGATCACCCTTGAATCCTATTTTTCGAAAGTAGAGCAAAGTAAGAAGTCAGCTGACAGCAAATATGAGGAATAATTAAGTAACAAATTACTTAATGAGTAATTCTATTACTAGAATAACTCCCAACTAAAGAAAAACCCGGTAGTAGTCATAAGTAGTAGTATTAAGAAAATTTAGAATGTTAACTATATGTTTTATAATGTGTGAATTTTATGTACTATTAGAATTAGTCTGTAAAGTATGATATGTAGATAGTAAGAATAAACAATTCGAGACTGACGTGTGTAACTCATAATTACATGCAGAGAGAAACTGGTGAGAGAAATTACACACGGAAATCCCTAAACATACTCTCGGTATATTAAAAAAAAAAAAAATTATACCGGAGTCTGTGGCTAAAGCGGCGGAGTATGTGACGATTTCATTAATAAAAATATGTTAATTAATTAAGTTGATAATATATAATCGGAGAAATTTTAAATTCTTAATAAAATCTCACATTGTAAACTAAATCTTATGTCAATCATTTAAAAATAATAATATTTAATATAAGTCTAATAATAAAATTAAAAGGGAATTGAATTGTACAGAAAGGGTAAAGCTTATTAAATTATTCCTGCATAAACAGGCGCTGACCAGAATTAACTTGTTTTCTGACCCCTAAATAAACTAAGTATTATTGTAAATTTGTTATTATTTAAATAATTAATTAAGACCATTGTTACGTACTTTGATAACTTCTGTAACTAAGAATATCTCTATTTAATTATTTAATCAACCGTAGTCCTTAAATTTAAATTAGAAACACGGAACTACTTTTATGTTGCCTAGTAATTGTCTTGAGATTACTACGCTCCCCTTAACTATTTCTGCCACTTGTAATGGAGCGCTCACGCCGTAAGCAGCGTAAAGCGTTGTTTCGATACGTGTATATAGAAATGTGAAAGGCTTGATACAATGACTATTTAAATAAGTAAATTTGTGTGGTGATGACATCTCTCTATATTATAAAATAACGGACTATGTAAATAATACAGTATTACAACCAAGAAGGTGATAGTAAACTAATCTATCATCATGTGAAGTGTGTAACAGTGAAACAAACTTTCTATCTATGTATTCTAACTACAAGAATTACTAAGAATAACTACAGTCGCCGGAGATGAATGTACCACACCAGGAATGATTTCACATACTTCTAGAACTTCACCATCACAGTATGATAAGGTAACGACTGAACTTCAAGAAACATCAGGAGGACCGAAGGACGAATTCTGCAGCAACTTCAGGAGACACACAGGTGACATGGAGGCTTGTCTTCCATGGTTAAGAGTTACAAAATTATAAACCCCAAAAGACAATTTAAATTACCATATTAAAGACTTTAAAACTTATTTTTTAAATGTAATAACATTAAAGACTTTAGAAAACTGACATTTTAGGTAACATGTAATCTAATATTTGTTGTTTTAGAAGATTAATAAAAAACCATTCTTCAAATGGTCAGAGTTTCAATATTGTACATGGCAAGATGCCCATGATTCATTTAATCTATTTAATCCCGGATCCGTGGAATTAATCAATAAGATGTACATCATATTTTGAGGCCCCTTTGTAAAGTAGTAATTTATATATTTAATCATATAGTAAACTATATTGTTTGAGAACTTTCAATAGAGAATTTAATCACCAAATGTAATAAAGAGATGTCATCTAAGTACCGAGTAAACTGAGTGCATAAATCAACAGTCTCCCCTTCCTAATATCCTGCTATATAAATTGTTTTTTTTGTTGTGATTATTTTCAGTGCTTCACAACGAAGGCAGCCGGTATAATTGGCACATCCAATTATTACTGGTTCCCTAAGTTATAACTCAAGAGAAGAGGTTATAAAACTAATGGCTGTAGGTCCTTTCATACGTAGTTCAGAAATTAAGTCTTGGAACAATTTGAATTTTGAAGAATCGCAGCAAAAAAAAAGTATCATGTGTACGCTAAAACAAACTAATTTAGTACACAAACTGTACGTTACTACAGAGGCTAATTTATTAAGTACACTCGGTGTCCATAGTTGTATATCTCCAATCCATCAAAATTGTTTATCAAGGTTTCTGATTTTCCCTGCGATATAAGAAACACTTTCCACACATCATGTATGTAAGTATATGAAATGTTAAATAACTTAGTCAGCAGCCTTAATTTGTAAATGAAACTCACAGTTAATTAATAATAATAAATATTCTAGGCTATACGTTTCGTAAATCTGTTTGGTAAAGAGCGCGTGCGCGCGTGTGTCTCTCTGTCTCTATACCTGTCTTACTGTCTACACGTCTGCCTGCCTAAATGTGTCTGCAAGGCTAAAACGTATTGTATTACCAAGAAAAAAGTTTTAACAAAAAAGTGTTATTGACAACTATTATTCAATTAAACGAAGCTCGGAATGAACCGGCTCAAAGACATATACAGTCAACTCGTTACACATTTTAATTAATATATCGAGCAAACAGACTCAGAAAACACGAAAACACAAACTGTCAAACTGTCACTCGGCCCTTACTCCATTCAAAAAATATAAATGGTAAAAGCCTATTGTGGCAATGGAAAAGTTTACTTATTCGCCAAATCATTTGTAAAGTAATTTCAAACTAACCCTTTCCTGCTGAATGCCTTGGTCTGATCAAGGTTTAGTCAGTATAATATGTAATTGTGTTTAAAAAAGTATATCAAAAAGTTACATCGTAGGCAATATAATATATTAAATAATATAAAATGTTAAATGATGTTCGTACAAATAAGCCAGCCTACCACATTTGAATTAATCAATGTATCACTGTAAGGAAAAATTCAGTGCAGCTAATGAAGCGTCTTGAAAATTAACTTGACTCATTCAGCTTGGCAAAGAACATGCAAAACTATAGTGATAACTTAATGTGACCTAAATTGTGACTGAAATTATTTGTTAAGCGACATTTGTTCCAGGTATTGCAATGTGTTTTTTCCTTTGGACTCAATGGACGTAAGACACAATAAACATTCATCGTCAGTATAGTGGATATTCGAAAAACGATTAAGGTGATGTATCACATTTAATGGTGTCAGAAATCAAAGTTAAAAGGAATTGTCATTTTAAAGTTGCAATATCTGCCAGAGGGCTTCTCCAAAACTTAGCTTGTAGGAAATGTTCTGAGAAACAAGCAATTAATGTCCGTAATGACATAAAACCACACTTCAAACAACTTCGTGTTACAGTACAAGTATCCCCCCCCCCATTGTGTCGCTCGCCCTTCTGCCAATGGTAAGTGTTGATCGATGTAAAGACAAGGCTCACAAGCAAACAGAGCAATCAAACGGTAATGTAATGGAATTTACAGTTAATATACAGGATGAAAATATTATGTGAAACAATTTTAGTAGTAACTGCTTCCCAGTATAAAAATTGTTGAAGTTTTATTGCTTATGCTTTTTTTAATCACTCTGTATCAACTCCATTATGTGTAATGATATTAATACTAATCGTTTTTGCAGGTTAGAGATTCATTTAAAAAAAATGCTCCTTAAAGCAATAAAACAACAAATTGGGGTTTTCATGTGACAGAAAAGGAAACTATTAGCCAACTGACTTTGAAATAAATAATGATACAACTTTAGTCAAGCATATAAATGATTCTTACATTTGTAATCCTAATGAAAAGAAAATTGCGTATTTAAAAGAAAGAATTCGTCCGTAATAGAAGCAACAAACTAATTAAGTGGAACTGGAAATGAACTGAATTTTACAATAAATTAGTAGAAACATTACAATAAATCTTTTCTTATTAAAGTAATAAAATAAAACAAAAAACCCATGTTTTAAAAAATAGCCTAATCAAATGTGATTTGAGCGCCAAGTCAACGGCTCCATATGGTCAAAAAATAATTACACAACAGATAAGAAAATATATAACTTAGAAGCTCTCTGGACAACTACAGAACACTTTATCAACACTATCATTAGACTGAAATATACAGGTCCACTTTTTTGTAGAAAGTAGCAAAATACATCACTTTTCTGACTTAAGAAAATTCCAAAGCGATAAGAAATCGTACTGAACACCTCTATTGGCACTAAATTCTAAAGAATTTCTTATTAAAAGCTTCAAGGCAATAGTGCGGAAAATTGTACCTTCATATGAGTACACTTGAAATCTTAAAGAGTCTCTTTATATTTAACACAATATATTACATGTTAGGATAATCATTTCAGTTTGCTACTATTTATTCATTCTGTGTAATGTAGATAAGTTTACAGCAATATACCTACATGTTGGTACTGTTGTATACAGCAAACAATTGTACCAATAACTTTATATCACGTAGCCGTCGTGGGGTACTAGTACTACTTACGTTAATGAAATTATTAATTCTATTAATTGAAGCTTACAATAACTTCGTTAAAGACATAATAAATTTTGAAAATTACATCATAATTTGCGTAACTCAGTAATTTAAACCCCATATTAATTTCTATTAATTCCTGCTTCTTATGTAGGTCCTGTATCTTGCTCATATTTCGCTTATGCGTACAAAAGATTTTCTTATCGCTGAGAAAAGACGTATAAAAAACGATATGGTTGACGTCAACTTTATGTTTTAAAATAATTATGAAAAAATAAAATTTATTTTAGTGGTTTACTTTACAGTAAATTATTATAAATGTCCTAAATTATATACTTTCTTTCTTAATTTTCTTGAATATCAATTTACTATTACCAAAACGTAGACAGTCTAGAAACTGTTATATTTTTAGGAACTCTCTATAAATATGATTTTTTCGGGTGATGGTTGAAAAATCTATTCCACATAAAAAATTGTTACTTTGGTAAAATTCCACAAACTTATCCTCTTACATTTCTTATTCCCGGTTCAAATTTCCCAAATACATCTTCGTCCTTTCACAACAAACAACCCCATTCATATCCCCAAATACTGTAAGATATTTATTTCCTTTAACTCTGCCATCTGTATCCTGTAAGATATTATAATCTTATGTTTTCTGTTTAATACACAGTAGAAAGCATGCAATATAATCAGTTTTTTAATGTGTTAAAATTTAATGTACATCGTCATTAACATCAATGACATCCATAATATTGAGTATCCGTATGTGTTAAAATTGAACAACGACGTGGAAACTTAATTAAGAGTAAGTGAAAGCCCTGTATAACCTATAAAGGTTATTGGCCTACTGAAATAAATTTTAAGTTCACAAAAAAAACCTGTGGAACGATACTTAGTGGGAATACTGTTAAAAATTAAACGAGAAAAGCTTTCAGGATAATTAATCCACCAACACCACCAACTTACTTGTGATATATTTTCTCTTTACACATTTTGTTATTCATAGATATTGATTTTCTTTAAACTCAACACGCCTCCCAATTCATCTAAGCACATTACAACTACATAATAATTATTACCTATATTAATGAATAGATTCGAAAATTTCTTATGTAATTTCCTACAATTGCTCCCAGTAAAAAAGTACAGCGTCAGTTATGCAAACCGTCTAACATTTGAATTCTCCACAAAAAAATTGTTTTGCATAGTTATACAGTTGTTATACTTAGCACTGTTTACACGACAGATTCAGAAGCACTACGTTTGACTGGATAACATATGCCCTGTTAATTATTTTAAATTGAAGTTAATATTTAACGATTATCACTTTATATTACCACAAAGAAATCAGAATAGTATATTTCGTTTATTTATTATTTCATTAATTTCCTTGTACGCCTGTCACATATACGAGTTAAAAATTTTATTTTTAATTAAATTACATATTGCAAGGTTGCAAGTAATAATATTATTATGGACAAAATTCTGTGTTTATACCCAACGCAACTGCATTTATGTTTAATCTATCTGCTAGGTCATAGGATTTTGTGTGTTCCTTGCGTTAAGTACAATTGTTGCAGAATAAATCTTTTTTTATTGTTGGTATGAAATACGTAATTAAAATATTTAAAAAGAATAAATCGTCCATTTATTAATAATTACGTAAAATGATTAAATATTAAGAATAAAAAAATGTGAATCCAGAATATTTCCTTTTATAAGAATATACAGTGTCATCGTTTTACATCTCTTTCAGGTAACAAATAATGTATAATGTAACAGGGAATAGTACAGTATATAAACATCGAAACATAAAAACACATTGAAAAAATTATAAGATTATATAATTTTGTGTGTGTCTGAAAAGTCTTAAAGTTGATTCATTATTAAAGTTTTTAAATCATAGAAAATCACTGACAAAAGTAGTATTGTATTTACTAAATTAAATCGAAAGTTTATTAATAATATTATAATAAAATAATATTTACAATAAGTAAAATATTTTTATTTAAAACAGAGCATCCATTTTTAAATTAATTAATAACGTTGTGTTAGTGGTAATTATCACAAACACAATTTACACTGTTGCACACCACTATAGAAAAATTATTACGATTATAAGCTTTGGTGATCATCTTAAACCAACCCATTTAGGAGAGAAAACCGTACATAAATCTTGCGATGTCGGAAGCAGTGAGGTGGCGGATTCATCACCGCACGTTTCCCCGAGCAGGCTCTTACCTGGCAAAATTTTCTTACTGGCATATTCAATGGGAAGGGTAGGATGGATTATAGGGTCTTGCCTAATGCTAAAAGTTTAAAGGACAAGAGATTAGGAATAGTGGAACGGGTAAACATCAGCATATGAAATGTCCTAAATATAGCAAACAAACAGAACTATTACAGGAAATAAATGACCTAATGTTGGTGATGATATCGGAAGGGCACATGTGACTTGGTACCATATACCATTATTTGCAGTGGCATTCCAAGAATCAAGAGAGCTGCGACTAGAGTTGCCATTCTGATTAATGAAAGATGGAAGAATAGAGTAATATCCTATATTTCGGTGAATGAGCGCATCGAAACATGTAGATTCAAAATACAAAGAGAATATCTAAGGCTTACTGCCATATATGCCCCAAAGAAAGAGAGAAAAGAGGAGAAAACAGTATTTTATTAAGACCCGTAACAAATTAGACTAATAAAAATGACTATATTTCATAGGAGTGGGCTGGAACGTTAGAATAAGAAAAGGGACAATTAAAGCATTGACACACAAAAAATTAAGAGTCCGGACTGAATCAGAATGGTAAAATGCTTAGAGATTAAGCAGTTTTTATGTATAGTATGTTAAATATTGTAACGAAACGTATTACAAAGGTATTCTGATCTTCTTCCTTTTTAATTAAGCCCCACTGTTTGGGCTAGCCAATTTGTAACCGTCCGTTACAATTAAAAAGAAGATTAGAGGTTCGTTTAATAAAACCTCCACGCTAGTAAGGTTTCGCTCCGCTGTGGGTAGTGTCGCTAGGTAACAAGCCGCTGTTGACTCTTTTAAGCCCCACTGTTGCGAGCGTCAATTTGTAACAAGACCCTGTATGCAGTCTTTACAAATAAAGATAATAAAGAAAACATTTTATTTAAAAAAAATTTTTCAAACAAAAAATTTTATTATTTCTTTTATGAATTTGCTAAATGCTATAATTTTTTATTGTTCGACAAAGCTTTTCGTCATTACTGACATCTCCAGGTCTTAAACAACGTCTATCAACTGTACGTTGTAGGCTTTTATACTTTACTTTTCTTTTATAAAATTGCTAAACTGCTATAATTGTTTTTATTATTTAGACAAAGCTTTTCGTCATTACTGACATCTTCAGGTCTTAAACAAAGTTTTATACTTTAGGCCCCTCCCCTTATGTCATCGCCCCTCCTATTGGTTCTAGCTGCTACCGCTCTTCACGGGAACTTTGTCTACCTTTTCCCGTTAGGCATTTTTCTAACGTCCGTCAAATTGTTTTAAGAACAAATAGGAGGGGCGATGACATAAGGGGAGGGGCCTAAAGTATAAAAGCCTACAACGTACAGTTGATAGACGTTGTTTAAGACCTGAAGATGTCAGTAATGACGAAAAGCTTTGTCGAACAATAAAAAATTATAGCAGTTAGCAAATTCATAAAAGAAATAGTAAGGATGGCTGCTAATTTAAACAATACGAAAAAAAAAAAAATTTTATGTTTTAATTGATGTCTGTAATTGAGAAATAATTCTGTTTTAATGTTTTGATAAAAATTCTAATAATTAATAAGGCAGTTATTAATTATTTTGCACTTCTTGAAGATCTTAACTAAGTCCGGAGTTAATTAGATTAACTCCGGTTAGCAATCGATTTATGTTTTTTCGTGCTGGTCCAATATCTCCCTTTGTATAAATCTTTTCTTCTTCAGGAAGTCTCGTTGCAATTAATAAACCTTAAATTAGCATGTGAAATAAGTTACAGATACAAACAATTGAAATAAATGGATTTATTAACAAAATTAAGAAATGATCGATGTTTAATCGATTGTGAGCAATAGTCGACTCCGTCTCAGGAAATAATCGATTTGTTCATACAGGTTATAAATGATTACAAGTATTAAAAAAGGTTCTTGGAGCGATTATATTATTAATAGCCAGAGAAGGGTAAACGAGAAAGTATAACATTTACAAATAAAGTGTTTTCAATAACTAGTATCTAACAAAATGTGAATAAAATTTATAAAATAAGTAATATTGTTGATTTGTCAAACCAATACGGCAAGCGCTGAAGTCACTCAATGTAGTTGGCACTGGTGGTGGTGTCCAAGATGGCCGCTCAAAATATGACGAGGTTAATTGCAAAGTCGTTGTGTTAAAATCTCACAGCAAAATTACCTTCATATATGTTTTAAATGTCCCCGAACTGGTGTAACTTGTCTAATATGTTGTTTGGTGTTCTGGAATAGTGTTTAGTGATCACAGGTGTTAATTATGTTATATGTTTTTGGTGTTCACTTCTCTTTGCTCGCTATGCAAAAAACGGTTATACTGTTGTAGATGAAATTGTCACAAATATGTAGTTTTACTGTTTTTATGCACTGGTATTATGTAGTGTTGATGTTGTTTTCACTATTGTGGTTCACGTTTTCTGTAGTTTTAGTTGGAAAAGTGTTTAATTTATGTAACTCTCGGTTCACTGATTTTATGGGTAACCTTAGTACACCATTTTTCTCGGTTTCAAGGAACGTATTCTCACATAAACTGCTCAGCTTGATCATTAACAAAGAACTAACTAACTTCCTTCACGTTAGTCAAAATCTGGCCCAGTTAATCTTTGAAAAAGTATTGTTAAAATATTTCGATTTCCCATATACATGTTACAAAAATACATTATATATGGAATTTATTTAGTTTATTCATCACCTTCATGAATTATGAACCTTATCATTGGTTTAATTCTCTCATTCTCTTTAAATTGATATATTATAGTCCATATCTGTTGACATTTTTGTGGAAATTACCAAATTTCTTTCTTTTTGGAAATCTAGGCTCAAAAACTGGTTTCCGCCTTCATATAATTTTTCTGCCATTTTAATTGTTATTAATACTATTATAATAAATTTCAAATAGTCATATTTCTCTTCCTTTCCTTAAATACATATAAATTGAACCTTTGAACTGGTTTTTTGTGATAATCTCTGAATTTAACACTCCTCTTTAAAAATAATTAATTTACATGTTTAAAAAATTTACAATATTTTAAAGTATATTTCTTTTTATCATTTTTACTCATAGATTCCTTCACAGTAGTTGTTAACTGATTTACCTTACCTAAATCTTGCCAGTTTACAGGAATTATAAGTGAATTAACTGGTTTATATGGTTTCTGTGATTTCATTAAATGGCCTAGAGTTTAGAATTTTACATTTCTGGCTTTCTCAAATAAATTTAATCCTACTCCTCCTCTGACTTTAAACAGTTATTAAGACATAAAAATAAAATGGTTTATAAACTTATTGTGATGTGTAGTATCTAATTAATACTACTGTTATATAAAAATAATAATGAACATTACTTAGCATTCTGTACAATTGAACATATTGCTGACATTGTTTGAAAACATACATTTAACTCTTTTTTTAAATTAACACAGCATACCTACTGAAACATTATTAATGGTATGTATGCTGTTATTTGGCAAACATAATTTATTTTAAACACATATAAATCTTATTGACTAAGAACTCTTACTAACATATTGAGTTCATGCTGTGAACAAATAGCCATTTTAAACATTTTAAACCTATGAACACTTAAATTAATTCCAGTCCTTTCTGGTCTAAACCATTATTATTTATAATCCCCTTCATCAGTAAACATGTCCACCCATACTCTAGTTATTATCATTTCTACAAATGTCTTGTAATAACAAAGTGACATTAAAATAATAAAATATTGGAAATCTTCCATTTTATTATTTTATGATGATGTGTATTATTGAATATAAAAGTTGTTATATAGCATATTGGTAAGTCATAGTGTCACTAAACCTTTAAGTTTATTGTATTTCCAAAAACATTTGCACTAGTTCACTTTCACTGGTGGTTCTGATATACTGAGTCTTATTATCTCAGACCAGACCTTTAGTCATCATGGACTGTTAAGACTTGTTTATTTTTTTTATCACACAATAACTGAGTCGCGGTTTAGCCGTGGAACCGTGTAGACGGTTGTTGTGGGCTGTTATCGAGTATTGTTATGTTATGTTATGTTTAAATATAGTTTATCTCTTGTTAGTGACCTGTGCTAAGTAATCAGTGCAGATATAATATTATTTTGTGTTCAAAGTTCTAAAAGGGCTTTCAGTGAGTACTTAAAACTTTAATAATTATTGTTGGTTACAATTTATCTCGGTCGTGCTTGGCGGCTCAGGTTATCGGCCAAGTGCATTTGACTGTTATCTGTCTTGTGACCCGGTTCGGACTGGTTCTACATCGCATCCACTCAGCTACAAGATAAGGTAAATATGCAAACAAATAGCGATGGACTTTATCAGCAACATATTCAGACTCCGTACAATCCAAACTTCTATGTAAGTAGCCAGCACTATAACCCTAGTTATGAGCATCAACAACAAAATACTCATCTTAGAGGTAATTCGCAACCTCACTTTCAGTCACAAATGCAGCAGCTATATCAACAACAAGCTAGTTGTCCTTTCTCAAATATGCCGGCACCTACTGTCTGCAATCAACTCCCGAACCAAATGTCATCGCAAATATTAACGAACACTAATACCAATATGGCCCAAGCAATACCTCCATTCAGCTGTCCTACCAACATCACACAGAACTCCCAAGAGGACATAGATTATGATTCATTAAGTGAAGACTTATCCTACTCTGAACCTAATAAAACTGAAACTGCAAATGAATCTTGCGTACCTTGGCAGCATGTTAAACGCCCCTCTAAAAAAAGGAAACGATCTGCTACTTCAACTAAAAGCATTTACTTACCTCAAACAGCAAATAGATTCGATCCCTTGTCCAACATAGATACGTCTCTTAATCGTGTCGATTCTGGCAACTCAAATAACGTTAATAAAAACAATAAACCGAAAACACCAAAGCCTCCGCCAATCTATATATACGGTGTTACGAACTATAAAGCAATGACAGACTTTCTGGCATCGGCTGCAGAAGACGAAACATACCACAGCAAAGCTCTCTCAAACAACACAGTTAAAATTCACCCCCACACCGTTGACACTTACAGAAAATTAATTAGACTACTCTGTGAAAAAATATAGTCCATCACACCTACCAGCTGAAACATGAGAGAGCCTACCGTGTTGTCATAAGAGATCGTCACTATTCAGTGCCACTAGAAGAAATTAAAGACGAGCTAGCTAAATATGGCCACAAAATTCGGAATATCATAAACGCGAGACACAGGAAATCCAAGGATCCACTGCCTCTATTTTTTGTAGACCTCGAGCCCCAAGATAACAATAAGGAAATATATAAATTGGAATATCTACAAAATACAAAAATTAAAGTTGAACCGCCAAGAGTCAAAAAGGCAATAATCCAATGCACACGATGTCAGGAATATGGCCACTCCAAAACTTACTGCAGAAAATCATTTATCTGCGTACAGTGTGGAAAATCTCATGACACTAAAACGTGCAAGAAACCTAGGGATACCCCTGCTACCTGTGCACTATGCGATGGGAGTCACCCAGCCAATTATAAAGGGTGTTCTGTCTACCAAGACCTGATAAGATCTAAACTTAGGGGCAATCCACAACTGCTAAGTAGTGCTACTCCACAGACACAATCTAATGTGATTCATAATTCTCCATCCCCTCTACCACCACCGCGAAATACAACTTCTACATATGCTCAAATCACGGGCGGAAGTAGAAAGACACAAATTACTAGCAACAGCCACGCAAACCCCACTAACAGGGAAGTAATGGACCAACTGGCAATTTTCCTAAGTGAGTTCAAAACTATGTTCGCTCAACTCATTAATCAAAACAGCATTATCCTCAACATGTTATCTACAGTCATAAATAGAATACCTCAGCAATGACCCCGGCACTCAGAATAGCTGTCTGGAATTCGAATGGGCTTTCCGGCCGCATACAAGAAATTATCCTCTTCCTGAATATCAATAAAATTGACATCCTCCTAATTTCAGAAACCCACTCAACGGATCGAACAGTCTTCAAAATACCTTATTATAACATATTCTATGCTAACCACCCTGACGTTCAGCTCACGCAGGTTGAGCTGTCATCATACGAAACACTCTTCATCATTATGTAATGGAGCCACATGTCACTGCAAAAATCCAAAGTGCTATCATAAAAGTTCTCGCCCTTCCCTGGCCCTTGACCTTAGCAGCTACATACAGCCCACCACGCCATTCCATATCAACAGACGAATATCTATAGTTTTTCGCCACTCTGGGACCACACTTTCTTGTAGCGGGGGACTGGAATGCGAAGCATACTGCCTGGGGCTCAAGGCTTATCACACCAAAGGGTCGAAATCTACTGGCAGCTATACACCATCTTCATCTCAGATACTTATCAACAGGAGAACCTACGTACTGGCCCACAGACTTAAATAAAATTCCAGATCTTCTTGATTTTGCGATAACAAAAGGAATCTCGCAGTTATATACCAAAATCGAACCAAATCTCGACTTAAGTTCTGATCATAGCACCATTATAATTACATTAAGCACTAATGTAATCTGGAGGGAAACTCCACCTGTTTTATGCACTAAGCAGACTAACTGGGATTTATTTGAACACATTATCAATGAGAATATCAACTCTAACTTTCACATTGCGGATTCCAGAGACATTGAAGAAGCTGTTCAATACTTTACTAAACTACTACAGGATGCTGCATGGCAAGCTACACCGGAAAGAAGAAACGTTTTACCTGATTATCATAATATACCTCTGCACATCAAACAACTTATTCAAGAAAAACGACAAGCTCGCGGTAAGTGGCAACGAACGAGAAACCCCCAGTATAAAACAATTCTCAATAGGCTCACCCATAGAATTCGCGCAGCTATGCAAGAGGCCCGAAACGCATCGTTTGAACACTACGTAACACGTTTAACACCCCATGATCATTCAATATGGAAGGCGACAAAAAAAATCAAACGCCCGGTAATCCCAGTATCCCCCATTCGTAAACCTGACGGTAGTTGGGCTCGAACAAATGAAGATAAGGTGAATGTGTTCGCAGATCACCTTTCCCAGGTTTTCACCCCAACCTCATCAGCAATTGATGACTCAGAAATTCTAACTTACCTTGATGCTCCCTGCCAATTATCTCCTCCAATCAAAGCGTTTGCCTTCTCTGAAGTTCTCAGGGAGATAAAACATTCCAAGACACATAAAGCCCCCGGGTACGATTTAATAGTTGGAGAAGTTCTGAAACATCTTCCCAAAAAAGCGTTAGTACTACTTACAACTATTTACAACAGTATGCTCAGACTGTGCTACTTTCCAATCCAATGGAAATTTGCCCAAATTATCATGGTCGCAAAATCTGGCAAACCCCCTACTGACCCTACATCTTACAGGCCAATAAGCCTTCTTCCACTCTTGTCAAAAATATTTGAACGACTTCTCCTGACCAGACTAAAACAAATAGTGCCCTTTAGGTACCTGATCCCTGAACACCAATTTGGGTTCAGAGAAAAACATTCTACAGTGCAGCAATGCCACAGAATAGTGAACAAAATTAGGGATAGCCTGGAAAAGAAGACGATGTGCGCAGCTGTCTTCCTGGATATTCAGCAGGCTTTTGATAAAGTCTGGCATGAGGGCCTTCTGTACAAGCTGAAGAAACAACTTCCTGATCAACTATATTTACTGTTGAAATCATATGTGCAAGATAGACACTTCCAAATCAAAATCGAAGACACTGTGTCAGTAATCTCTCCTATAAAGTCGGGAGTGCCTCAGGGCAGCGTTCTGGGGCCATACTTATATCTTATATTTACTGCCGACCTACCTGTGACAGACTACACTACCACCGCCACCTTCGCTGATGATACCGCTATCCTCGCAGTAGATCCCAACCCGGAACGAGCCTCTGAGAAACTGCAAAGCCATCTTTACCTCCTGCAAGATTGGTTCCAGCGGTGGAGGATCCGAGTTAATTCTGCAAAATCCACTCAAATAACCTTCACCGTGAAACGTAGCTCTTGTCCACAAGTCACCATAAACGATGCCCCCATACCTATAAAATCAGAAGTTAAATACCTGGGGCTGCATTTGGATGACAAATTAACATGGAAAGCCCACATTCAGGCTAAGAAACAACAACTCAACTTAAAAGCTAGGCAAATGTACTGGCTCATAGGTAGAAAATCTCAGCTATCTCTCGCAAACAAAGTCATCATATATAAAGCTGTGCTCAGACCAATCTGGACTTACGGTATAGAATTGTGGGGCTGCTCTAAACCTTCCAACACAAAGATTCTGCAGACAGTTCAGTCAAAAATCTTGCGTTGCATAACGAATGCTCCCTGGTTCATCTCTAATTATACTCTTCACAAAGACCTCAACATTCCATGCATTTCTGATGTCATCAAGATGCACGCCGCTAAGTACAGGAACCGCAACATAGGACACAGCAATAACCTGATCAACGAGCTCCTCAATCCATCACTGGATGTAAGAAGGCTGAAGAGACAGTGGCCAGATGACCTGACCCGGTGAACGTGGTAATCATCGCTGGATGGTTCCCACCTCAAGTGACGACGTATACACCACTTTTACTTATTACTCTGTAAAATGAGTCGATTGTAAAACTGCATTATAATAAATTAAAAAAAAAAAAAAAACACAATAACTCTAGTTGGTTCACATCTTATTATACTATACAACACTTTTGGTTTATTAATCATTACATTTTATAGGGTTTTGGGATGTTATACTTTCTTTAATTGTCTTTATGGGTTTGGGGTTCATGGTAGTTAATAATAGGTTTTATAATGGTGTTTCTTCCATACTATTTCTTCCTTTCTTCTTGTCTTCTTTCTTGTCTTCATTCTTGTCCTTCTTCTTGCCTTCCTTCTTGTCTTTCTTCTGGTCTTCCTTCTTCTTGTCTTCACTCTTTTCTTTCTTCTGGTCTTCCTTCTTCTTGTCTTCACTCTTGGGTAAACCAAGGTACTTTGTGTTATGTTGACTGATGTTTGGTTTGGAGTATCTAATTTATTTTCTGATACTGACTTTGCTCTTCGTTAAAGGGTTCAGGGTATTGTTTACTTCCTGATAATAAACTCTGCTCTTCCTTCTTCTTGTGTTTGGGGTATTTTGTTGTTTCACCACTCTTAAACTGATTCTTTCTTCTTGATATTGTGGTATCTAGTTTGTTTACTGCTCCTAACTTCCTGGGTAAATTCCTGATTTTATAATATGAGTTACTCTTAATTATTTCTTTGATTTTTAATAGTGGTAATTCTTATAATGTAATGAGGATTTTTATTTTATTGTGGTTTATTCCTTTGAATTCATTAAATTTCATTCGATATTATATTAGTATATGTAATGCAATTATTGTTTATTATCTTATATGAATTAATAAGTAGTGGATTTTCTGTCACGCTACAATATGTGTCAGATTTGTGCACATTTACCTACACATAGATAGTTCTTGTATATTCATACGCATTTTTATTGTCGTGGAATCATATAATGCACATTAATCAATAAGTAAATTGCTGATAAGTGATTCAGTGTAACATGTAATAAATCTAAAATTAAACGTACTTGATACGTTCAATACTTTATATAGAGGTGTGTTGTGTACAGAGAGAAAGAAACAGACTGCAGAACGACATTACAAGGCATCTCGTTAAGCTGATTTAGCATCTCTTTGTTCATTCAGTTGGGTAAACGAATGTTTGTTGCACGTTTTCCTGCTTGTTACCTTCCTTTGAAGGGCCATGCAAAACATAGATTCTCGACTGCACCAACAAGCGTTCTATTAATTCTGTGTAGAGCACACACAAGCAACTGTTTTATGAAAATAGATTAAGTTGATTTACGGGCATCGATATAAAAAAAAAAACAAAGTAATGAAACCGAATGAAGTGTAGAGAAGTCGCCGTATCGTCAGTACAATTAAAGTGTTACTCGTTTCTGCGTTTAATAATCCTCTTCTTCGTTACGTTCTGCAGCCAATTATATCTAATTTTAGATTTAAACTTAACAGCCGTAGATGGAAACATAATTTATAAAGTAGTGTAAAATGTCAACAATTGTAAATTAAATAAAAATAAATATACTTAAACAACTCGTGAGCGCGAAAAAGCCATGTTACAGACAAAAATAAGAATTTAAAAACAGTACAGTATAAAACTAAACCGGAAGCTAAAGAAAGAATTTGGTTTCTAACAATCGTGTATTCTAGAAAAGGACGCCAACTGATTTTTGTATAAGCGTCTAATCATTTAACATCAAAGCCAATGGAGTGCGGTATAGTCATTAATTGTTAATCAGTATCAATCCGGTAGTTCCAAGTAAATAAAAGTTTATGATGAATAATATGCCTAAGGGTGAAAATAAAATAGGTTACATAAAAATATCATTAACATCATAAGAAGAGAATAATTTTCAAGACATACTGCAGCCTACAACTACCAACGTACTAAGAAAAGCCTAGTGACAAATAAATAACTCAGTGATATTACAAAGTATACAAAATACGTATCAGATAAGGAGTAGTAATATATTTAAACACATTCATTCCAGAGAACCAGATTATCTGAAGTGAATAACAAAAACTATATTTCTTGAACTCTGATATTTAATCTGCATAACTAAATGATAATACTAAACATATAAACCGTATACGTTATTGAGTAACATTAATAGTGTTTATTTCAAATAGTACAACTTAAAACTAAGCCATAAAAAATAAACATACACAATAAAACTATAATTAGAACTATATTTAGGACGCTTAGCATCATTTTGGGCATCGGCCATTTCACTCAATGTTCCTAAGACGGCTGTTTAAATACAGATAGAAATTTTACATTTTAATTGTTACTTTTAAAAGATGTAAGTATGTATAAACAAAGTAACATTATATATTACTTAGTTTTAGAATACTTAAGCTATTTTATTTCCTTGGTTTGACTGTCAGAAGTATCATCAGCAGCTTGCTAGTTATGAGTTTATATAATTATTATTACAAAGTTTTTTTTTAAATGCATAAACACGTGGTACGTTTCACGGTATTGATTTAACTCTGACAGGTGTTTCAGCTTACTAAGCTATTAATAGCCTAATAAGCTAAAACAGCTGTCAGAGTTAAATAAAAACTGTGAAACGTACCAAGTGTTTATATATTTTTTTAAAAACCTTTATATTAATATGTTTCACTAAGTGCCCAACGAGTCATCAATAAATATCGTAATTATTATTATTTACAATTATAGTAATTAATAGCGTTGTTAAGGTGCATTTATTTATGTGTTGTAGTAATAGCGTGAATATTTGGTAGGGTATATAGGCCATAGACCCCACTCTATTTGGTAGAGTGAGGTCATAATTCGCTTAAGTTACTTTTAGTTTGGTAGTGACAGTAAGTTTATCATTTATTAATGATGGACGATTGCTTGAGGTTCAGTCATTGACTGGACACAATTTTAAAACGTGTGCCGAGGTTTTGATACTCTTTACAGTATCATCAGGCTTTATATACAGGCAACAGAGAAATAATCAATAGTCTACATATACAACGATTGCTTTGTATATATTGGTGTGTGTTTTACATAGGACATCTTATATAAGCTTATGCAACCTTATGTAAATTGTTAATTAAAAGTGGCCATTGCACAATTATTATCCTCATATTAATAGAATATAATTAAAAAATTTCATACAATAATGCTCATTATGTGTACTGGCCTATTACCTACTTTTGTGTTACCCTTATACATGTTCAGAACGTGGCAATAAATTTTGTCGAAATGAGTGTTTTTAAACGAAACTCTGTCTAGTCAATGACCGAATCTCTAAATACCTTTCAACATTCATTAATCCACGGTCATTTCTAAATTAAAGCTAACTTTTAATGCAAAACGTATTATGATCCACTCTGTACCTATATGAAGGTAAAAATGTATCTACATAAACACGTACACTGTATGTGTACGTGCGTGTGTGTGTGTGTGTGTGGAGCGCGCGCGCGAGTGGGACAGATAAATAACCTGTTCATTGTGGTTTGAAACACCGAAATAAATGTACCACTATTTATCCAACATCTATCCAACAATAAAAGCATACGTACAACCAGTTGCACAACCAATAAAGTGTGGTTTCCAAATATCTACCTCATCCTTTTATTTTAAATTATTATTAGTAAATACTATACAGTGTTTGTGTCTACGCAGAAACAATGCTGTGCAAAAAGAAAGAAACAAACATTAAATTCATTTTTGAGAGAAGCGTGTGTGCATATGTATACGGTAACGTGTGATCTGATGTGGTGTGCTGAACGTGTGTGTGTGTCGTGCGCGATCGTGCATGCGTGTGTGAAAACCCACAGTTGCAGACAATTTTAATATCGATAATGCACATTCTTGCCTTGCAGCCATTTCAGAATCTCGTCTCACACTCTGGAGTTTCATTGTGCAGAGCAATTCCACAGGGGATTCGAGAAACAGACGTTTTTACAAAACAATGCTTGATTACTCGTCGGTAGATACAACATTATGTTACATTACAATCTTAGTGAACTTTAATAATATTATTAATTAAAACACACTTGAAATGGTTTGTTAGATGCACTACCGTAAGTACACCACACTACATCAATACGAAGCTGTTTTATAATTATACTAAACTTCTTGGACACAAAAATGCTATAATGTAGATTGCACTGTATGCATATAACACACACACATACGCGCGCGCGCGTATTGTTAAACAAATGTAGGCCTACATGAAATTTTTTGCAAGGTAAAAATAGGTCACATTAAAATTGGATTGTTTAACAGCTATACTAATAAATTAGTTGACATGGATTTGTTATAAATACAATACTTGCTTTATAGTTTCTATAATTGGCAAAGTAAGTACTAAAAAAATACCGAAAAGTATCTGTACAGCAATAGCGATAACTGCTAATACATTAAACAAAAATTTTAAACGCAATATTAGATTATATCGACTGTTAACTTGTTCACTAACGTATACCTAAGATAATGTTACACAAAATATCAGGACTGATTTAGGAACCGGATAATCAGTTGAATAATAAACTGCGAAGAAGTTAGAAATTTCTTATTAAATCTAATAGGTATACACTAAAATTGTGTTTAATCCAAGTGTGAATACCGATACACTATATTATTTTTCAATACAAAAGTGTGAGTATTAGCTTCAGCAAATCACACGAGAGGGAAGTGGAACTAGTTAAGATACAATTATTGACAAAGAAAGAAAGCAATTTGTTTAATAGCGTTTAAGTAAGTAATATGAGTTACTAGTTACAAGCATTAGATTATAACTTAATATTAATAAATAAAACGCCAGACAAAATACTGTATGATTATTGATGATATGAGTACAGGTAAGGTAATTACAATTATCTATTGTCATTGTAAATAAATCATTCTGTTCTGCATACGTGTAATAAATTAGCATTGTTGAACAAATTTGGTTAATTTGAACTTGTAAATGTAGACCTACTTATAAACCTACTTACAAACAGTGACTGCCTATACATTCGAGAACACTGAAAGGCATTTATAGTATTAGGGAATAACATAGACCAAGTTTAACAATCTATGGATAGCAAAGTTTTCTTTATTTATAAACCCTTGTATTTTGGGTACATAGCACAACATTCTATTTTGGGTAAACACATAAGGTGATATTATCGTGTTTAATTGATGATACTCCCAGGCTAAAGACACAAATAACTCCATTAACCATGTACAAAAACTTCGCCGAAAAATACGATATTGCCCGCACAGAAACAGCGCCGCTGACTACCCATCAGGACTTCTTCAGTCTCTTGCCCCAAGCCAGCTACCATCTTAAGAACCACTCAGCACCTAAACATGCATCCACAGATTTAGAACTAAAGCAATCAGCTTTGCAAACCATCCACGAAGATTATCCCGAGCAAGAGTGGATCCATATCTACACTGACGGCTCATCAATTACGGGCAATGGAAAAACAGGAGCTTGGTACTATAGCCGCCTTTTTCAAGGGCACTTAGCCGTGGGCAGCCCCCTTAGTAACTACGATGGGGAAATCGAAGCAGTTCACGCTGCCGTTGATGAACTGGAAAAAATCACTCCCCCTTCAAAAGCCGTGCTCCTAGTCGACTCGCAAGCCGCAATACGCAGTCTATCACGGAACTCTCAAACCGACTGCCAAAGGACTGTCGACTGTAGAAGGAAACTGGAGACCCTGGCGAGCCGAGGGTGGATCCTAAAACTCAAATGGATGGGTATCCATCCATGTCAACATCTGGGGCAACGAGGAGGCCGATAAACTGGCCAAGCAAGGCACAACCCTACCCCAGCCTACCCGCCCGCAGTCCCTACAATCTTCCAAAGCTCAAATAAACTCCGCCGTCAGCATATGGAATAAGCGAAGACTGTCTGAGGCGGCCCCCTGTAAAAAATGGGAAAGCCTCGTCACCGACGGTCCAATCAACCCCAACCTCCCTCGTGCAGTGTGTGTCGCCAACGTCCGACTAAAAACCGGACACGACTATCTCGCTTCACATCTGCACCGCCTCCACGCGCTGCCAACCCCTGAGTGCCAGCTGTGCGGCCACACGACGGTGGACGCCGACCTTCTGAGAGACTGCCCGGCCTTGGACCATACCCCGTCCAACGAGGACACCAAGATCGCCGAAGCCCGGCGCTACTGGTCAGCGCGTCGCCTAATGGCTCAACAGCCAAGGGTGGGCGCTGGCTAGTAAGTAAGTAAGTAGTGTTTAATTGAGCGAAGTCCCGATATGAGGCGCTGATTGACATATTAGTAAAATTAAAAAAATTTGAAAATTAACGAATTTAGAAGTGACTGACAGATTCTGGCCTGTGTGTTTGTGGTTCCGAGTTGGCTTCAAGAGCTAATGCCACATGGCCCAGCCCAAGTAAGGCGATTTGCTCTGTAGCAGACTGTTGTGCTAGGCTACACTAGCCCTGTATAACCGAGGTCGTTTCCATGAATCACCTGGACGTATACGGTACCTGGTCAGCCCAGCTACAAGAGGATTCTCTGGGAAACTAGCAGCACGTGCATAAAATCTGCTTGCAAGCCGCCTGAAGGTGTCATCGAAGGAGAGGACTCCAAGCCCTCCTTAGAAGGCGAGAAGAGAATCTGCATGGGACTTTGGCTGCTAGCGGAAGTCCCCTGTCGAGGACGCAACTTCTGTTTATGGATGTTGGCGAGGTAACCACAGACCGGGCAATCGTAAGTTATGATCGGCAGCAAATACACGCCGACGATCATTTTGCCCAATTTCCCGGTTATAGTCGAGCTGATCAAGAGTGGCAACAGTAAGTTCAGACGAACGGATCCTCCTCCCTGAAGAACTGCCTGAGTGTGGGTACGCCAGGTGATCCGACGGTTAAGGTGTACACCGAGGTACTTCACTTCGTTGGACCAGCGAAAGTATGTTCTGTCGATGCGTAGTTGCCTAAGCGGGTTCTTCCGTCGCTGAAGAATAGGACGGCTACACTCTTGGTCGCGCTTAGAGACACCCTCCAGCCTCCAGTTATCAGTCCAGTCCCTGAACGAATCGAGATGACCCTGTAGTTGTAAGACGGCACTGATCTGAACTGATCACCTGCGAAATAAAATTGGTCACCTGGACAAAAGTATAATACCTGGAGGTATTAGAAGAAAAATACCGTGTCATGTCGACCAACCTGTTATGCTCTTCCCGCCTGAAACTCTTTCCTCCTCTCCTACCCCGTCAGGCATTTTCATAGGGAATACATACCAATGTAATGTGCAAATTGTCAGTACATGAAATAGTCCGGATATCAAGTTTTAATAACCAAATAATCTGTCAAATAAATAACCTTTGAATAGCTTGACATATTTGTTGTAAACGTATTAAATTGTTTGATTGTATTGGCTTGCACTGTGAATTCTTAAAATAGAAATTTCAATTTACATACATTTTTTGATTTTCAATTAGAAATTCTAAAATTTAATTTAAGGAAGATTAATACAAGTTTGTGAACAATTTCTGTCGTTTGTTTTATAAACAAAGATTGTTTCGGAACAGTTTTACTTTTCCTTTACTGTTACTTGCGATCCTTTTATGGTCAAGCCAAACTGATATGGAACAACCATTATATTCATTATTACCTAACTATGGTGTCACTTTACTACCATTATGCTAATGAATTTTATAATAAAATAATAGCTCTCATGTGTACCACCGAAGAAGCTTAGGAGTCAGGCAGGGTAGGTTGCCTTATGCGAGCCGTACGACATACACGGTAGGCAGTGTGGCCAGCACTACGCTTCAGCCGCCCATTATTATCCCCAGGATGTTATCCCAGGTACTAATTTTTAACAGGCTGATTTGACCTGGGGGCTGAAAAACGCACCTTGATTTTATGGTGCGGACCCGAGAATCGAACCCGGGCCTCTAGATTAGTAGCCACGTGTAATTGTTCAAATACATGTATTTTGTAATTGCTAAAATACAAAGTAAATGCAGAACACGTTAAAACGGAGTAGAGTATATGGGCGTTGTCTTCAAATATTATACTGTGAATATATTCAACTAAGAGTCACTGCTCGCGTCGAGTGTTTAAAGAAGAAAGCTGAGAACACTAACAACCTGCACCTAATACTGGAGCTTAATCTTGACGGGAAGAAGAGAAGGAAAGAATGATTGAGGCTGGACAATAACAGCATTGAAAAATAATATCTTGTCCTATATAACATTTATTGCAATCTTGGCATTCAATTTTGTATACACCGTTGGTTGTTGTATTATCTTTGTTGTGTGAGCTATTTAGATTTTGTAATTTATTTTTATTAGTTTTGTATGCTATTTTTATATCTGTGTTTTTAAATAGTTTTGTTAGTTTTGTCATTTTATTATTTATATATGTGAATGTGGCCCATTTTTTGTTGTTGTTATTATTTATGTGTTGTTCAGTTTGATTAATTCTTAATTGTTCAGTTTTTATTTTGTATTTGATTTGTATTTGTATCAAAATAGACAAACAGACAAACAAAAAAACAGCTGAAAAAACGTTATTTTGAACACCTAAATGCATACAAAAAACCAAATATATATAAATCCAATTTAGCCACACATGCAATAAACACAGGACATGAATTCCCAGACATAACCAATGTAACACTAATAAAACATATACCACACAAAGGCACCATAATGAACATTTGGGAAAATTTACAGATTTACAAACATAAAACACAAAAGAAACTAATACCAGAACAAATACAAATCAATACAAAACATGACACAATATTCAAAGCACTCAACATCGAAAATACACAAAATACAAAAACAGATACCACAACCACACACAATAATGCAACTTTAAAAGACCAAAGACCAACAAACTACCTTAATAACATCCAGAAGCCAACACACAAATACTTCACCAGAAACAAAATGGCGAAGGCTGAAGATGAGAGAACAGGAACTCTCGAAACATGTTCCTAATAGGAAAAAAATCTTGAGGTAAATTTAGTTATAAATATTAAAGTAATATATATATATATATATATATATATATATATATATAGTAACTTCCCTTGACGTAATGACTAATTTATATTATTTAAAAGCTACTAAAGTACTTTCTTGCCGGGCATATATTCTAATCGTGACACTCTATTTGCTCTTCTGAGAAAATCGATTTCTGCTGACGATTTTCTGCTGCCGATATTGACAAGAAACATTTTTTCTTGTGTCTGACGGATAATTGCAAGCACTCTGCTCCAGATATCAATATCGGCTGCAGACGTGCTCTGTAGACCATTACCTTAGTAATAACAATAGCTTAAAACAGTCAAAAATGTTTCAGAAGTTCTCTCTAGTCTCCTGAGTTTTGAGGGTTTTGTATATTCTTTCTTCTAACTTCCCTTACTTATATTACTGATTTTACCGAATTACTGATTTCTGAGCCTGTATGAATTACTTTGTTGTGCTTGTCGAATTATTAATTTCAAGTCCAGTTTATATATTTCAATATTTTAAAAATTAAAAGGTAGCAAAGGTTACAGTACGTGTTCATGTAAAACAAAAATTTTAAAGGTAATAATAGTTACGTTTTGTAACTGCGGCAATCACCTTCAGTGATAATACTGACGAGGTCGATGTTCACGTTCATTAAAATGTGAATCTATAACTGTCTGCAGTTTGAATACATTAACATTCAACTATTGTGGCACCGTCTGCAAAAGCCTTATTTATAAAGCTTAAATAAACTAAAAAATGGCATATCACAATATAAGGCACACCCTTGTGAGAAAAATTTACTCATAAGTGGCGTTTACTACCTATTAATCAGTTAAAAGCTGTCTTTTAATTACAATCAAATCTGACTTCATTCCTCTGTGTGTGTGTGTGTAGGGTCGGGGTGGCACGCAGTGTTCACATGCTTTTCTTAAGCTTTGCTATAATCGTCTGTGTGTCTCTATTTGTATCATAACATGACTGTACTTCAAGTTCGGTGTTTTTCTGTTTGCCATGGTTGGTTTTATTTTGTCTTTCCTTGTTTCAACAAAATATATCAACTGTTTCTTCTCAAATTATATACGAGTAAAATATACGGTGTAATGCATTTCACGTCATTAGTATTTGTTTGCACAATGTATATTTATTTACTTTTCACTACTTGTGTTTGTATATCAGATTCGTAAAGAAAGTCGTTATGAATTCAGTTACATTTCAGGCATTAGTGCAGCACAAAATAGTTTTAATAATAAATCTACTAATTTTTCTATTAATATCTACCTACCTATTAACGTTAGTTGATTGTCATTCAATAATTAATTCTCATGATAATTTATAATTCATCTTGTTTTTTATTTGATGTTTGAATACCAACGATGGAGATGCCGACTACAGTTTGCTAGTGCGGACTGTGCGCTTTGAGTCAGCGAAAATAATTTACTGTCTGAGGGTGTAGATATTAAACTCCAACAAATGTTGGACACCGGTGCCAAATTAAAACCAAATTAAAGTAAATTTCATTTACTTCGCATATGTAAATGAAACTATTCCCAGGTCACTGAAGCATAAGGTTAGAAAGATGACAAATCTGAAATTGTTTTAAGATTTATGCCAAACCTATGCTAATGCGTGGTTATTTAATTTAGGAGTTCACAGGGAAGCAAGGAAGATCAATTGAAGTGTAAGAGATATAATTTTTACGGGGGGTTTAGGGTTGTAATCTATTGAATATACAAAAACGGTGTTATACAAGAAGTCCAAGGCATTATGGTTGACGAAGTTGTCGGAGGAAATGGAGATAGCGTGTAGAGAGTATACCCAAAAGCAACGTTAAAATATTAGCCTTTTTATTTTGTAAATAACCACTGAAAGTGTAGAAGAAGTTGAGATTTCATACAATTTTATTTTTCCGGTTGATGGCCGAATTTATTTTAAAAATTTGTTTTTAGAAGTACAGGCTACATGTTGTCCACGTACTCGTTGCTCTGGTTTTACCGTCCATCGTTTGTCAAAGAAAATTATTAAAATTATAAACTGTTTGTCCGCCTTTGAGCATATATATTGAACATTAACTTTTCAAATGTAATTATTATTCATCTATCGGGTCATGTTTCAAACGTTTATATACTCTTTATAGTCGCATGTTATACCAATTATCGGTGACCTACTAACTTCCTGTAAATCATATAACCCTTTTCTAAACTATGACACTAAAAATAGACCCTACAAATTACTGCATTCGCTTTAAAGATAAACCCGCAATATGAAAACTTCATTTAATATGATGTGCACGTAATTGTGGAATATTAACGTTTCGGATTATAAAAGCGTCTCTTGACTACTAACATTAATTATCTATATTGCGTACTTATTTAATACAAGCTAAAGTAAATTATTGATCTAAAATATAATTTTGTTCTATATATTTTACTTTATGGTTAGAAGTAAGTCACGTAGAAATGTAATTCAAGCAAACAGGCAAAAGAAAAATTGTTTTCTGTGGCTTAGTAATTTGAAGACTCATTTAATAAAACTAAGAAATATGTAAATGGATTACTTTGTAAGAAATTACCATTAAATTAACAAAGCGATGAAAATAATTAAAATACTTCTTATTGGCGTACTGTTTGTAGTTCTATTTAGTCGTATCATTAAAAAACAGCAACATACACACACACAAACACGCATATGTATGTATGTATACAAGAATATGATCTATCCGAAATATGATCTATAGCGTTGCTAATTAGATAAAGTACTTACTGTAAGATATTATCAATTCGTTTATTAGACAATACTGATTCGTGAAAAGCTATATCAGTTCAAACCCAATACTACACGCTTTGGAGAATTGAAGAGACAGGAAACGTAATAGAGACAATATTGCTAAAAGCAAACAAGCTGCAGTTGAGAACTGTTGTCTTAGAAGAGAAGGAGCAGAGATGCGGCTGAAAATTTTAAAGCCAAAGAATAATAGCAAGGCACAGAGAATATTAAAACAATTATCTGAGTGTTTGAACGTATTAAAAAACGTGAATTGTTACGTCGGTTAATGCTACGAGTAGAGGAATGATACGAGTAAATATTTCTGAAGTACTAGAGCCGGCGTGACGTATAAAAGTTGAAATGTCAAATGTAAATAAAAAATTATGCGACTATTAAAGAGACTCTTTTAATTGAAGGTACACATGCTTTAAAATGCAAATAGGGGCAAGGGTTTTGAAACCAAAGTATAAATAACAAATGCCAATTATATATATTTAAAACCATGCAAACAGTAAGGGCCAAAAAACAGTGGCACTGCCTGTGTGATCAGCTTACAGTAGAAGGAGTCGGCTGTCTTCAACAATTTTAACTACAATGCATATGTTATACAGTTTTGCTCATAATATTCTACAAAGAATGTTGAACATCTGTACAAAATTAAGGCATATGCTTTCCTTCACGTATCCCAGTTTGAGTCTTGTCTGTGGTTTAAGACTGCTTTGGGGCTTTTTCTCACTTAAAATGAGTGTTATTTGTAATCGGATTTACCAAGAACAATCTACTATAATTACAGCTATTGTTAGTGCCACAGTAACCACTGTACCCCCTGATACAGTCAGGTGTATCTCAGTGGCTTCTGGTGTAGAAAATTTGTAAACCTGTTGAGAATTTGTTTCTTATATTCTGAAGTTTGACTATAAATTAATCTTTTTAGACGTTGCCGACCAGTCGTTCCAGATAAAAACATTATAGAATCTTTCATATTTGTAGTTAATTTTTGAATTATAACGTCTCGTGAGTTAACTATAAGAAGATCGTCTAAACTTCTAAAATAACAGGAAAAAATATTTAATAATTCACTCTCCAGGGAAGATGGAATTTGATACACCTTCCACGATTATACTGAATCGGCCCATGATAATACTGTAGCGGGTTTTCAGAGAAAAGAACGGAAAAACAAATTATCGGCAGCTATGTCGACAGCAGACGTGGTTGAAAGTGGTAGTTTTGGTAAGTCCTGAGATGGAGGAGTTAATTGCTCCTTATCTGAAACATCAAAATTATTTTATTAAAATTGTGACCAAGGCATATAACTAAGCACATGTTAAAAATAAAAGTATACCTGTCATGAACTATTGCTGGATTACATGTTTGTTTGGTAAATGTTACTAGAAAAAGTTGTAACTGTTTTATTAACTGCCTGACATGTCAGTATACCTAGATAGAATGGAAACGATAGTATGGAGCCAGATCTTTGACAACTTAAGGTGAACTGAAACAAAAAATATTAGTAACAAATAACACATTTATAATTATCAATACACATTGAAAATTATCATTATCCCTAAAAAATAAAATATATAGTAATATGACATTCAGGGTCTGTAAAAATATAAATCTATAAGTGATAAAGCGACTTTCTACAAAGGGTTTTAAGCAACTGATTAACTGCTAGGTATATTGGAATTATACATTTTGGACATAAATGCTATTTATTTTTATCTTAAAGAAATTTAAGTAAATGAATTTATTTTTTAATTTTAACCTTTTTTCGGCGAACGATTTGTAAGGAGCGGTCAAAAACTATAACACAAATTTTAAATTATTTGTGTCACGCGGTATATAAAAGAGCCACTGGTCTAAGTGACCAACAATTTTATCAAAAAACACTGAGTTAATATTCAAGAATTTCAAAAAGAATGGTTACCCAGACCACATAATCAATCAGGTAATGAACATCATCCCATAAGTCAGCTGATCCCCAACGTTACATCTACCCAATCGACACATAAGCCTAATGCTGTCTTGTACTTTTCTACTTGTGTCAAAGGGCTGTCTGAAAAACTCAATTACATAAATAATTTAAAATTTGTGTTATACGTTTTGACTGATCTTCACAAAACTTTCACCGGGAAAATTTAAAGTTTTAATTTTAAATCAACTTAAAAGAAAATTTGCTCTCTAAATACGAAAAAAAAATAAATTTTTAAATTTTGTTAACATAATTTAAGTAATAAAATACGTTACTGATTAAACAGTCATTATTAATACACTGGTAAAGTTTATGTTTTCAATATAAATTGCATTAAAATTATAATCTTAAAAATGTTCATCATATAGAGATTTAAGTAATAACTAGATTATTTTGAAACGTTTTTATAATATTCTACTACCAAATAATAATTAAATATAATTATTTATCATCCTACTGTCGAATGGTAAAGATGTACAGGATTCGTAGTTTCACACCGGCGCGCGGCGTTTTCCGGGTTTCTTCCAGCGTGTTCCTTAAGTTCCTGTTTTACATTCCTGTCACTTCGGAAATGCCAGGAAGTTATCTGTGTGTCAAACGTCGGTCTTCCCTCTGCTTTTTTGGTCAGTTTGGGTAAAAAGTCCCATACGGTGGTGACAATTATGTAAAATCTCGAATAATTGCTTGACGGGTTGACATGCTTAGAACCTGATTCAGAATCTGAATAAGGACGGCGCGCCTTTACAAAAATTATGTAAGTACAAAACTTCACATGGCTAGTGACGTTGTATCCAAATTGAATTAATACTCAATACTGCCGTGTTATTAGTATAAAAACGTCTGCATAATTTAATCTCTCACCTCGACTTCAGCTAACGTGTTTTAATGCACAAGCCACTCAAATATACGATTCTCTTTTTAGTACATTCAAAATTACATGGTTTCATAATATGAATAAATTTAAATCAATTTTAATTCATTTTTAGAATTAAGATTATTTTATTCAATTAAAATTTAAATTTATTATCCGTAACGGTTTTTGCCATTTTTACACGGTGTGTACATGAATGGACGTGTGTCATTGTCTTGATACACTATGATGCAACACTACACTACTCTTACTTTATACACATCAGTTTACTTTTTATAAATATCTTAATCCTACATTAAACCTCAATTCCTAAACGTAATTGCAATATGCTCTCACTACGTTTGAATCTTTGTCCTGGATAATTTTATTTCGGCCTATAGTAAATAAGGTCGTTTGTTGTACCTACACGGGTAGTAAAATATTTCTCAAACGGATCGGATACTAAATAGTTTTGAAACTTGTATGGTTCTCTAATTGGTAGAACTCTGTAACGATTACTCAACTTAGACACAACGTTCATTTGATTTAATATTTAACGTTCAACGCTTTTCATTAAAATTTTATGTTTCATAATTTTTCTGTAAAATTATTGAAAGATTAAATGAGTTTAATGAATGTTTTGTAAGCAGAAATTACACGTTGATATTGGAATAAACGGAAAAAAGTTTATTATATTTTGACGTGAACGAAAGTTACCGTGAATAATTTTCTCTTATTGTATATTTACATTGAATTTATTTTTAAACTTCTGCTATTTTAACCGCTTCTAAACCTGTTAAAGATCACGACAAGTGAACGGAAATGTGATGAGCTTCGTAGCTTTAAATAGTAATTAATCAATGTGTAATCGTCATTAACTTTCTCTTTACTTGCGCTTCTTTAAGCAGAAAAATGAAGCTAATCTGATTAGCCTACTAAATACGGATGAAACCATTTGCCAGCAAACAGTATAAGACGTGTATTTAATTATTTTCACTTATGTAATCAAGAGTTCAACTTCTCACTTGTGAAGTGTGGTGCACGTATTCTAAGTATTCGTCTCCCACTGATCTTTGAAGTAGCTTTCAAACACACATGCAGATACGGTATAAACATGCTCACGCTCAGCTTAAGCAAACCTGTAGACTCAAATGAGGAAAGGAATAAACGAGCTTCTATTTTAAAGACAATGCATTTTTAATGAAAAGGCTTATTTATAGTTCAAACATAAATGTCCATATTTCGTGATTCGGGTTGATTTGAGATTCAAGAAATACATCTTATAATCTTTGCATTTCTAAAACGTACAAAGTTAATAAGAATAATGTCAGTTAACTTTATACTATTAACGTTAACAGACCTGATGTAACGGGTTTCACTTTTTGTACTAAAAGCTTGAGACAATATGAAGTTAATACATTATGTGTCTACAAAATCAGACAATTAGATTATTTCCTCAAAATGGAAAACTAATTCACGTTGTATATCCGATCGCATGTTATAGCTTAGTTAATAACGTTACACTTAATGCAAATATACGAGTAGTTAACCACTTTACGACTGTTTGACATATTACCACTTACTTTAACATTACAGATAATGTTTTTAGTATTTGTTATAAATACAAAAAGTGTTATAAGTATATAAATTTAGTATGTGTTATGTTTTGTAGCCTTAACCTTTACATAACAATCGATAACTTTATTAAAAAATAAATAAATCTTGTATTTATTGATTAAACTGTACTAAAATACATCATGACGGTGACGAAGAATATCTGTTGTACAAGTAGGTGCTACGTAAAGAGATTTTATTTATATTAAACAACATGGAGTGCAAAATGACAGACAAACACGCTGCTAAGGTACGTTGTATTTAAACAATCTGTATGGACATATCTTCCTGTAGTGTGTACATTAGTCCAGAAAACTCTGAAGCTTTGTGACTATTATGTTTTTGTTAATCATAACAAAGCATTCGTTAAGATAGTGGCACTACTATGTCGGACAAATTATACAGAATCAGAAATTGAGACGACTACAGCTAGTTATTGAAGACAAAGTAAGAGTTGACAAAACGCAAAAGAACTCTTGGTTGAGGAACTTAAGAAACTGATTAGAAAGAAAAATTCAATAAACTTATTTCCAGCAGCAAGAGTGAAGTCGGTATTTACGATCATCGACGTCCTGAGAGCACAAGATACATAGAAGAAGATACCTACCATTAAATCCGTTAGGCGGTTACAGTGGGCAATATTGTTACTGTAAAACATATAAGTCACATTGAATGTATTTCAGTATAATTTAGTGACTGTTAATGTTTCTTGCGAAAACAAGTTTATAATAACTATCGGCATGATAAATGAAATGTGTAAAGTATTTGTGATTTTTAAAATGTACTTTACATTAATTATCAGTAACATATAACTGTAAAGTAATATTATGAGAAAAGTCCAATGTGTTTCCTGCCTAGATCCTCATCGGCAATTTCTATTTTAAAATTAACCACTCTCGGCTGGGTAAGTTCATAATATTAAGTCAGTTTCGTTTTCTACTGCTCAGCTGTTGGTGGCAATGTGGTTCAGATGGCGTTCAGGTCGTAGACTAGATATGAGTGCTGCTTCACTCCCACATGAAAATGACACGCGGAGTTCCACAGATCACTGAAGCATAAGATTAGGAAGAAGACAAAGCTGAAATTGGTTTAAGAACTAAGCCAAACTATCCTAATGCATGTAAATTAAATTTGTAAGTTGACAGAAAGCAAAGGGGTTCAATTAAGGCGTAAGGAAAGTTAAGGATTGTAATCTATTGGATATACAAAAATAATGTTATGCAAGAAAAAGTGTAATCCGGGTATTATGGCTGATATGCCCATGTGTCAGTGAAAATATAGATAGGATGTAGAGAGTATATCCAAAAGCAGCGTTAGAATATTAGCTTTTTTACTTTGTAAACAACCACTCTCAACTGGATAAGACCGAAATCAGTTTAGTTTCTTACTGTTTAGCAGATGGCGGTAATGTGGTTCAGATGGCATTCAAGTCTAGACTGGTTGTGAGTGCGGAACCTTCTAATTTGTTCGACAATCATCTGTATCTGCAAGCCCTGAAGTAACAGTGCATTTGAGGCATACCACGGTTCATCATACGGCGTGCAAAGTGTAGTACCTTGAAATGTTTGTAGTCTTTCTATTTAGAGACACTGCCGGTGGCACACAGTTGTATTTAGTAGGGCTTAAGGCTTAAGGATGACAGCAAATTTGTAGGGTAAGCTATGACGGTGATTATAAATTGCGACAAATATTTTAATCGATTAAGTATAGACTCGTTGCAGATTGAAAGAAAAGATTTTTGACTTTAACGTAACTGTTTATACCCACATGTGTTTTTATGCAGGACTACATATGTGTAAGTTCAAAAACAGGAAGACAGATATAGGGTGATAGAGACGAACACAGCACTACAAACTAGGTTACTTGTTCCCTATGCAAGAAGGGTACGGATGTTTCGTGACATCTGGCATCAAAATGCCTTGCTTACCGCTTACATCCATAATACCGACTGACATTATCTTACTACATGCGCAGCAGGAGACGATGTATTTAGTTTCAACCGCAGTCAACATGTGTTGCCATAATTTTCACACTTTCTCCGGACTTTAATCTGCTTTCCTCTGAAATCGTGTAACAATCATTAGTTTTCTCAAATATCGAATGTCGCCTCAACATTATTTCTTCATATTTAACTAAAATTTAATTTTATATTAAATTACAATAGAATTAGGATTATTAAATTAGAATTTCATAATTAGAATAAAGGGAAACATGAAGATACATTTTAAAGTATAACTTAACGTAAATATACGTTACACATTCTAATTCGTAATTTCTATTTAATGAAGAAACTTGTTACATATATCTTTAGAGAAGACTATGGAAGAGAAAACAGACACAATATATCTAAACTAAAGGACAGGTAGCAACAGCTAGCAACACAGATTTTAAAGTATGAAGTGAAGCTGAAAATAGTAAAAAGTAAGTATGATAAGTATGACTGAGGTCCCCGTGCAATGATGTGGTTGTGGTAACCTAACCTAACCTTACATAATGATTGATTAACATGCGGAAGGCTCCATACACCCAAACAGTTTGTATCGATTTTGTGGTTTGTATCTAAATAATATGTATTCCAAGAAGCATTTGCCATTAATTAATTGTCCTTATAACAACATACAGGCAATTTTCTTTAACATGATATTGGCACCTACTAAATCCAGACTAATTTAATGATGTTCCTTAACTTGTATGTGAATTACTTTTAACTAATTGGGAGCCAATACAGATTTTTATACATATATATTTTCACAAAAAGTATTTATAACCTTTCGTAAAATCAGATAGCCACTTTATACACAATGAACTGGTGAACTGATCAATTATGGTATAGTATAAAAACGTAATTTTAATAAAAATGGTCTCTAAAAGCGTTAACCACTGACGTCATTATTTTTGTTTTTTTTGTTTGTTTTTGTAGGAATCTTTACTTGTTTGTTTTTATGAGTTAACTACAGTAATATATTTTCCCCCCGTTTGTTGTTGTTTACCCTGGGCCCTGTTGTTACATGGATGCCAAACCTGGACTTTTAAATATTTTAAGACTCCGAAACTTCAAATTTAAAAAATTGATCATATGGAATGTTGTATAGAACAAACAGGCAGGCAGAATAGTACACGTCACAATTTAAAGCAACGTAAACAAGTGATACATTTTACTAACACAATAAAAAATAACATACGTCTTCTTTAGGTCATTTAATGAGTTAAACATTTGTGTAAGCTGCGTGAGTTACTGTCTGCGTGTTTTTGTCACGCGTTTTGTAAACGGAGGTCTCGTTAATAATTTAAATAATAGGCAATGTTTATTTATGTCCGTATTCATTCCGTAATGCATAAAATAAATGCAAACAGTCCAAAGCGTCTTGAAAGGATGAGGAATGAATTGCTGTAATGGCTTACCATTCAGAAAATGTCCAAACGATCAATTCAACATCAAACGTGCAATTCAGCAGCTACAGAACTAGCAAAATTACATGAAATTAGAATTTAGTATTTCATAACATTCGTAGCCGTTGATTAATTTTGCAATCGTTATGTTAGAAACTGTAATTAGTTTACGTAATTCTCTAGGGCACAAATCCGTTTGTCAGTTCTCAGCGATGCTTATGAGAGAATGATACTGACAGCATCCAATAAATGATGTGTTTCTACACTACTGTCCACTAACATGTAGCCGTTTTTGAAGTGTTCAAAGTAACAGGTAGTTCTCCGTCCATTCTACAAGATATTATTTCAGTCCTCTGTAACTGTCAAATCGCTTTCACTAATCTATCTTATTTGTCTCTTACTTTTGCGGAAACTGTGGAATAACAATGTAAATAGACTAACAGATAAATGTCCAATTCCAAGATTTACAAGTTTACAACTTCTGTTGCTTTAGCCTATTGAATTACGCTCATATAGAACCGTTTGAACGTTCCTAAATGATAAAATCTTTCTAACAATGCTTATTTCTTTAACATTTTCTCGATAAAAACTTATTAATATTTTTAGCCTTGTACTTTTGATCTCTAAAACCATACAACAGACACAACGTCTTTATAAAATATCGCTGTTGCGCTATCTGTTTTCCATACTGTATTGGTTCTTCCTTCTGGCAAGAGCATTTTCCGCTGATATTGTACACTCCAACTGTTAGTACATAACTGTCACTATCACTGGCTTAGAACGGAATACAGTTAGTTGCGAAATATCCCTTAACGGGTTCTCCTGTACAAAAGTATCATGCAGCATTTCAGGAATGATAGGCCTAATCGAAATAGGTACATACTGAAAGACTGTTTCTGTGTTTAAGATTTTTAGCCGATAACACTTTATATGGTATGTGAAACCTTGTTTGTCGCTTTAGCCAGTTTTGGCGTTAGTAGTTTCTTGTAGTAAGGTCTACTTATTTCACAAGGACACGAATTCACATGTATAGTCGTGCAAGCGATGTCGTGTCTCTAATAAACGATTTTTGCTGCATTATAATCACAAATACCTGTTATAAGTTTTAAATTTACTGGATATTGGAAAACTGTAAAGCATCAATGGTGTAGCGAGGGTACGTCGGTGAGTACAAGCAACACAGAAACAATAATATCGTCTTAATTGGTTTGTAATAAGTGTAAAGAAGAGCGCTTTTGCAACTATGAAACATGGAACTATTACTATATTTTTGATAAAAATATGTGGTAATAGATAAAATAAAATAATTTACTTCTTTAATGTTTTGTGGAAAAATACATATGTCTTACCATAATTAAATTACAAATAAATTAAATGTACCCAACATAAAACAAATATACTTACATCACATCACAGATCACAATACAGATTAGTTTCCTTATCTTCCTCAGTTTCGTGATTGTCAGCGTACATAAAATATTAAGGTAGGAGATTGTGTTGTCCTTGTGTTATAGGACACTGAGTATTCATGTCGCTGACACTGAAAAGGTGATTCAAGACTTCCCATTTAGACATTACTGACATTTTCACCATAGCCACCAATAAAATTAATTTTTAATTTTTAATTTAGCCTCCATGTCGTAGTTGTTTTTATAGTTAAAAATAATGAATCCCCATACTTTAAGCTCACGCAATATGATTAACCTAGCTTTTAGTACCAAAAGTTTCAAAATAATAAGTTCTTTGTTCTCACTTATTTATTATTTATTTTTATTACAAAATATGAAGTTACAAACATTTGGATTTAATCATAATTAATTCAAATTTAACAACTGAAAGAAATTTGGCATTAGTTTCTTCCGCGTAACATTTAAATATTGTAAATAAGTATATATTCCTCTACATTTTTATTCGTTGTGTGTTTCTAATGTTAGTTTCTAATTTGGTTCCTGTTTGACGTACCGAAGAGGAGGAAAGGAACATAATAGTCGGAAATTCAGTTTCACAGAGAAAGATAATGTGGCAGAGACATCTCCTATTCTGTGTAAATTATTCTCATATTGTACAGTGAAACAATTTATTCCAAATAAGGTCATCCGCGACAAGGCTTGTGACATTACAGATTACGGAACGTAGCATTCGTTAATCTGTATGCTCAAAGAGACTGCTTTTCGTGCTGTTCGTCATAACTGCTTTTAACTTTGTGTCTTTGGAACACGATTACGTCAACGAGATTATATCGTTAAATTCCACTTCGACGTAGTTACACGGTTAACTTTGATGTCACAGATAAAATATTCCTTTGACACGCTACGTAGTTCAGTAAGGATATTTCCAAAAATAAAGCCGCAACAGAGAGTAACGAGGTAATGAATGTTCATTATAGCATAATTGAATATTTTAATTGACGCCTGACGTAGTTTTTTGTTAACAAGTACCATAACGTTAACACATTTCCAGAAAATTTATTTAAAATTAAAGTAATATAAATATAATAAAGTGAAACGTACACTTAAGAGACCTTTGGTGTAGTGATACTGACTACACACGTATACATATAATATAAAATAATTAACATGTATATTACATTCTCGTAATTAGTACTATTCAGTCTACTCAAGAGCAACTTCTCGCCAGTCTTCATCAAGCCAGTTCTCTTCCACACACACACACTCACACACACACACACACACACACACACACACACACACACACACACACACACATTATCTCAAAAAGCAATTCCTAGAGTTTCCGCCGTACCCTACACACCCTACACAGGTATTGTTCTGACTTCCTGACACAGGGCTTGCTGACTTGAGTTGCTTGTTTTATTTTGTAACTTATCACAATCACAAATTAAGAAGATTTATCATCAACAGAGAGATAAGCATAGCAACAGACAAGTCAGTGCAATACTAACAACATAACACACGCGCGCGCTGCTCCCCCCCACATACACACACAGACACACATGTACAGATAAAGAAACTACTCCTAAGAGGAACATACTGCCGCCCATCAAGAGCACTACAGTCACAATCAACAACATTCACAGAATTCCTGGCGATTTTCTGATGGCAAACCCAATATTCTTTACAGGAGACGCAATCAATAAGAGTCTAGATTACGTCGGTTTCAAAATTTGTCGCGCACCCATCCAAATCCCTCATTAGACGTTGGCTTCATGATACATATGGCCACGCACTTCACCATCAGACTTAAAACGTGTTAAATTCTTCATACATGGAATCACGCTCGTGTTCTAATGTCTTCCTAACGACAAAACCGGCTAGGCTTTCTTCTATCGATAGACCGATTTCTGTATCTCCCGCAATCTTCACGCACATTGAAACATTGGTCGCCATAATACACCCCCACTTGCAGCCTCATAACTAATTAGCCGATATACAGGGTGCCGTTCTCCTTGGGTATAATATGTATGACCAACCTGTAAAGGGTTATAAGCGTTTTCAAAGACACTTGCTCAAAAAATCGCTTTGTAACTATTCGAGATGCGAAAAGCATTAGGCTTCGTCTAACACAATCGCCTCAGGTTCTTGTCAGAGTAGAATATATTCATTATTATTTTGAAAAGATATATATCGTCTTATATAAAAGATAGGCTATATCCATTCGTTTTCCCTGAAAAGATGAAAATAAACATTATAATTCTAGGAATACTTTACCATATTTAAGAATTATGTTTCGGAGAAGCTCAGCTTTTTCTGCTCAGTCATGAGAGATTATGTTTATTATAAGCGATCATTTGTTAAGAATGGCAGAAAAATTTAGCTTTCTTGTATACAGCTTCTGGAAAACGCAGTGTTAGCAGTCCCAGGAAAAGGTAAATTGTGGAGCCGAAACAAGTCGCGTAGTTATTTAAAGTATTGGCGACGACCTTCCCCCACTTTTCCGAAACTACTGAAGGTAGTCTTTGTCGAGTGGAGTGAAAAAAAATGTATCTTCTCCAAATATTTCTGCACCTCCAGGTGCAAGTATTACGACCAGCATCTTTTGTAGAATGTAAACTCTGATCACTGGAACTTATACCTTTGGTGTCTAGAAATCGACCACACCTCTACATAGAAGACGAAGAAACGGGGACGCGCGATCTGGAGCTGACGCTGAGTGTTCCGCCGAAGCCAGGTCTGAGGTCTCAGTTCGTATTTCATAGAATCCCCTTGGACCCCGGTCACTCGACAGTTGTCCTAGAGTTTTTCCTTAACGTTTCTCCTGCCCCTCACGAGACTCGTGTCGTCCATTGACCGGCTGAAGTCGCCGTTAGACAGGAACGAGGCCGAGGCTATAGATTTCCTCCTGGCAGCGAGTGTTGATTTGTCATCCCGCTCTTCAAATCTGATCGCCATCTGCAGTATTTTTCCGGCTCTATAAAACAGCCAACATTAAAGTGATTACGAAGCCACGAAAGCCGCGACTATTTCCAGAAAGTCACCGCTTCATCTCTCTCTTGCCAGTCATCTGGAAGGTATACGAGAGGAACCCGATGGTTTGTTCTCCCTGCTGTTAACTGGTTTCATCGGCAGCCCACAACTTAAATTCCGTAATAAACACTCGACCATCCTGCAGTTAGTACGCGTTATAGTACCATTATCTGGTACCTGCGGTGACCCGCACGTTTCCAACCTCGTGTACACAAACGACCTACCTGTAATAAACAATGCCACGTTATCTTTATTTGCTGACGACGAAACGAATCATTGTAGCTCCATGTTTCTGCGATTTGCGAGTACAAAACAACAGCTTCAGTTAAACATATTTTCCGACTGATTAAGGAAGCTGCGAGTGGCGATCAAAACTGAGAGATTAGAGTAATCTGCTTTACGCGTAAATTAACTTTTATTCCTTCTCATTAGAAAGGAGACCCATCACATGGAAGATTTCTGTGAAGTATCTAGGCGTTCGGCTTGTGGTGTCCGAGACGAGTAGATTCTTCGGCGTAAATATCTAGGCGACCATAACGACCATAACTTGTGGCGTTTGAGTCAAACTGTTTCCCATGTTTCCATGTAGCAACCGCCAGGTTCTGTGCAAAAGTCATTACATATCTTCTGTTTCTCATGTCGGTGCTTGAAGCATTTAGACTGAAGCATAAAAAATAGCTAACACAGAGTTGGTGGAACACACATACGTATGTAGTGCGTAATGTTCTAACTCGTTTTATATTGGTTTAATATGCGTCTCACGCCTGGTGGTCGTTCTTCCCGATTTTTAACAAGTGTAAACTACAACAATTTAGCCCCCCAAATCTTTCTGTTTCCTTTGTCAGAAAAGACATCATTCGAGGAGGCCTCCGAGTTTCCTCCACCTATCTGGCTTTGTCCGGTTACTGGCTGCTAACTCTTTTCGCTGCTGCAGTAAATTTAAGTATTGTTCTCTCCATACCTCAGAACCATGACCTGTTAATCCAGCCCGATTCAATGAAACGTTATCAGACAATTTTAGACGCCTCACCATACAATCACTCCCGTATCACACGTCTGTATTAGCCCCTTGTAATTTGAGAAACCAAATTCATATCATGGAAACCTTGAAGTATTCAATCTATCGACCTTGACCAGTTAAGCCGGGAGTTGATAAACAACAAAAGTGTTCCTTGTAAAATTAAGATCAGGTTAATTCCAACGTAATATGCAATTTAACTGTCAAGGCTATTCTGGATATTCCATATTCCGTACTTTGTCACGTTGTTAACAAAATAAATTCTTATTCACTTGTGTGTGTGTGTGTGTGTGTGTGTGTGTGTGTTTACGCACTCAGAGAAAGAGAGAAGGAAAGGGAGAGATTAACAGACCGAGTTAGATAGAGACAGAAATAAAAAAATTTACAGGCATTGCACAAATGCAATGCACAGAGAAGGGCATTGAAAATGCTTCAATAAATCTAAAAAATTTTATATTTATGTTCATTCACCAATCAATGAATTCATTCTTCATTTACCAATGTACAGATTATAAGTTAAATGTAGTCGCATTCATAAACGAAGTTTTGTATGTGTACTACGTTATTGACAACAAAGAAGTAGTTTCTATGGAAACTCACCGGTTCCCATTTTCGATCACGCAGCAGCGATAGGCCGCAAATGTGCGACACGTCCTTATAAACATTTTCAATGTTATAACCGGTTTGGGGATGTGTATCTCTTAGAAACGTTTCGATTACAAACATGTATATTGAAGTCAAAGCATGACAGTTGTAAAGAAAATATGATTAGTATTATCATGAAAAATAAGTTTAAAAGAATATTTTATAAGGAAAAGTCAACGAAAAGACAACACAAACATCATGCAAACCAACATCGCGGAAGCTTGCATAACATATCGCTACCTTACAGCAGGACTAGCCTGTATTCAGATTCAAGACTTTTTTCATTTTGAACATTATATTCTGTCATTCTATATCTACTGAATGCAAAAATATTGTAAGTCCAATCTTAAAAATAACAATTTAATATACATAGAACTGAATTAGCCTATGTCCAACATCATAAATTAACTTGGTGCAGAACTAGCCGAGTACTCTGTTTCAAAAACAAATCTCTTAAAATTAATTTATATATTAACTAAGATGGATGTAAGATTATTGAAAAGTGTGATAAACATTTTCTTAGAATTAACTATACCGTCTACAAATTATACTTTCAACTTGCTCACCTGAAAAGTTGTGTTTTTGTACATAAGTGGGATAGTTCGTATCGACGGTAGCGATATGGAATAGATAACATATTTTATTAAAAGTAAAATTTTAATAAATAGGCAAGTTTTATTGAAAGTAAAATAAAATGGCAACATTTAACATCCAGTTTTTGTACGATAGGAAAAATTTTAAAAATAATATTATTGACAATAATTATAAAACGCAGGCTTATAAAAGTGTAATTATATTTTGTGTGTGTGTCTCTGAGTGTGGGCGGATCTTAGTTACCTACACATACATTCTTAGTTATTATAAATAATTACTAGGCACATTTAAAAATCAGCGTGTTCAAAGAAAGTATAAAATATGTAGAATGCATTGTTCAGAAGGTATGATTGAATCACATTTATGCTGCGTTCTGTAAAGAAGTGACTGAAGTTTGACATACAATGAAATCAAAGACTCTTAAGTAAATTACATATAAATATAGATGTATAAATTTAAATAAAGTATACAAATTAGGAATACACTATAAAACAATACTATAAAGCTAATAGTATATGTTTGACTAACACCACCGGTGTACAACAAATAAAGGAATATTTTTATATAATTCTAAATTAAACTGTATTATGATTATGATGAAAATTACTTGCTACTTAAAATTATAAATTTCCTTTACACTGAAGTATGACAAATAGTTAACATAGAGTTGGTAAACACATAGGCTTATATATTGTATAATGTTGTAAGATGTTTACTACATAAAAAATTGTTTCTGCAATACTGGTTTAATATCAATATAATATTAATTCTTCAAGAACGATGAAATAAGGAGTAGTGAAAGTGTAAAAAACAATGAATAACCTTTGTATACAATAACATCTCAAAATTTTACTAATATACTTCACGCCCTATAAGATTATTTTATAAATCAAGCTTCAAAAAACTGTGAACAAAGAAACGTCTACATTAAAAGGTATTTATAAATAACAACTTATTTTATAATTAAGGTAGAGGAATTATTGCAATGTTTTTGATATTTGATCACTAAATGAACTATAAAAACTATAAAGTTTTGAGAAGTGAGCAAAATGTGTGTGTGTGTGTGAAGAGGTTGGATTTGGATACGTTTAGGAAGCTACAATCAGATTAAAGTTTTGAAGGATTAATTTTATTTACACAAGAGAAATTTCAGTACCATCGATGTATCATCAAATGACAATGCCGTTAGTAGTATCATACACTATTAGTATGTATCACTATCAGTGGGTTCGCTCCATCGCCGTTCTGGCACACACAACCTCGAACGGTGCGGGAGTGAAACATAGCCGTTCGGCTGGGTTGGAGCTAATGTATGCCAGGTTCCACGTGTGGAGCCGTTTCTGGGTTGGCCGTTTGTGATGAATATCTGTGAACACTGGTAGCAGGCATGAAACAGAGCCAGGGTTCTGCCGCACCTGACAAGTAGCTGCATGAAGTGCGGTAGTAGCGCCGCGTGTTTGGGAACCAGGGTCCTTTCCTTGGTCAGTAGCCTCAGTTAGCCTTTCTTTAGGACGTCAGCGGGTGAACCCATTCGCGTACCCGTTAAAGATGTACGGGTGTAGCTTGCGTGATTGAGTAGCGACTCCTGCCGCTTGCCGATGAGGGTACCGGGGATTCACGGTTGGTGATAACTGCTGACTACGGGTAGTCTCACGTGGGATCCTTCCTTTGGTGTATCGGTTTTGATTAGAAAATGGAAGTATCGCCGGGCGAACGGTGAACGAGCTGCCCAGTAGCTGTGTCTGGAACACAGGCGAAACCAAGTAGCGCTCTGTCCTGCCCGCTTGTTCTCGCCTTTTTAACCGACTGCCGTCCCTGCAGTCGATAGAGTTATGTAGTTGGTGGGAGGGAAGTGGACATCACGGAACATGCCTCCCACTGGCCTAGCTGGGAAACGTTCTCCTGCCCGTGCCGATGGTTCGAACCCGGGGGTTAGTCTGCACCATTCTTGGATTCCGGGTGGTAGTATTGCGCACACGACGTACTCAGAAATGGTACCAAAGGGATCGTCCACCAGGCCGGCTGGAGTCTGTTCCCCGCCGTTCACGAATTCAGGAAAGGCTACGTGGAGGTTGTGGTTAGCCTGTTAGGGTAGACTCCAGCTGAGAATCTTTCTGGAGGTTAGAGAGTATTAATGAGGCCCTACTGGCATAGGTATGTTGCTCTAGGTTCTCTTATGAGATTTCCTACTCTACGTTTGCGTCTTCTTCAGCGCTCGTTGACAAACTGTTGGTCTCGCAGCAGACGCATGATTTTGATCTGGACGCATACCTGTGTCCACTCCATTGTCCTCACCGAATTCTGGCTTCTTGTATACTTCGGCAAAGTATCTCTCAATGAAGCATGTCACGGCAAGTAATATTTTTTTACAATAGGAGCAGCAGTATCTGTAGATTTGCCAGCCTGTGGAGATCTTATTATCTGGTTAGGCACACAAGTTTCTTTTTTTTTGTACGCAAGAGTTAGCAGATTTTTCTCACGATTCTTACTTCATGATTAGCCACTCCGTGCTTATAAATGTGACAATTGAGTGACCAACATAAACCATAACTCTTTTAGAGGGGTGTTGCTTGGGAACTATAACTTTGTTTTAATTTCAAAATTCTGCATACTACCCCCCTCCTGGTGCTCAGAGGTCTATAGAGACTCACTTTTACATCATTTCCTCCTGTTTTCATGAATGTTAACAAATGTATATCTTGTTAACCGTTAACAATGTTTATTAATAAACCATCTACGTCTTGAACCGTTGATCGAGCAATGTGGAGCCAGCTTTTTATATCAAAAAGAGACTCACTTCCTTCAAGTCTCCACCCCTTCTTTTAAGAGTTATATATATTGGCTGACGAAGCCATAAACCTTTCCACGTATGCAATAGTGTTTAAAGAAGGTTTTTATCAAGACGAGGATTCTTAAGGAAGCCCTTAATTCATGAATTTATTTGTGAAAATAACAGATACCCACGGTACCAGGTAGTTTCCACGAATACCAGAGAAACAAACTGATACCATAGCTAGTACTAAAAACACCAGTGTACGTCCTGTTGCTCTGAGTGCTTCGTTCGCGATTGTCTAACACACAGCCATCCACCTACTGGAATGTTCGATCTTACCACGGTTTACGGTGGTTCTAAGCGAATCACACATCCTTGTAAAAACTCAGTTACCATTTTCCTGGAGGCCAACAGCTCGGACAAACGGTTGAATTTAAAGAGATACAATAATAATAAGAATGTTTATCATTTTATCAACTTTATAATCTTAAATTAACACTATATTAATGGGAATGAGAAATACATGCGTGCACTGGCTGTCTAACACTCACACGTCGTTTACTGGAATTCATAAGCGGCAGATACATACGTTAAGCAAAAGAAGCAGGGAAAATAAATTACTTTTCAATCTGTGGCAAATTACCCGTTATATTGTGAAGGATAATATTTTATATAGTCCTACTTAGTTACGTGTCGCGTACGAAGTGAAAGAAAACGCGTGGCGGCATCTGGCGGCACAGCGCCGGGTTACCGCATACAGACAGCAGTGTGTAACACCATCTGCTGCATTCCATGCAATATGACTGTATTAGACGTATTCAACACTAAGTGGGTGAGTAAGTTACGCTTTCTCATCACTTGACTGTATGTAAAACTGTCATCTGAGTTAACAAGATAGGCTGGCATGTCTAACTAAATTAACTCAAAATACCTACACAAAAATGAGTAATATAGTCATCACGAATTATCCGTAAAACAGTCACGAACTTTATTTCACTTACATCATTTTTAACCCTAGCCCCTCTTCCTTTTTTTAACAGACTTCTTTTTGTAAACAGACCAAGCTTTTTTATCAAAATATTAAATTGTCGTTTGAGAAACAAAGGATGCAGGCACCTCTAACTCCGGTTTTTGGCACAAAGTTGTTTCGGGAAAAACAGTTGTAAACATCAAGTAGTTGGAGAACAATAGAAAAACAAAAATCTACAAAGGCATTTTTATACAATAATTCAAGTTACATTTGATCAGCACACAACAATAAATGTTACCTTATTACAGTTTCACACTAATTAACACAATGATCACTTCCCACTAAACCTCAACAATCACTTCAATCCGTACTGTAATAATATCTCCAGGTGCAAACTGCACTGGCGTCTTTCAAATCCAGTATTCATACTCTGCCCGCCCTGTACTGTAGTGACATAGCGGGCCTGGATGCCGGTCGAAAGCTCAGTACCGTCTGGAAGAGGTATCACGGTTGATATAGAACGTTACGCAATTTTACGTGCAGAATGATCTTATTCTTCAGCCGTTGCCGCGGGCACTTTTCCTATTTTTCAGCTCAGCGTAGCATATAATTATATTTTGAGGTATACGACAATGCAATATGTAATGCATTACACATATAAATTTGTATTATGTGTTGAAATTCTCTCCGAATGTTGAAGGAAAATCATTCAAAGTATTCAGTCTTCGTCAATTGTTTAAGAGTAAGTTCACAGTTAGCAGTTTAAAACTACAGATATTGTATATTAACTCGAATGTGTACAATTTTATGTAAAAATTGAATGTAAAAATTTTAAAATGATCTGTACAAACTTAATAGTTTAAATACCATACAAGATTAATTATTTAAATCTACGTTTAAGTAAATTTTTCAAAACAAAGTTTTCATTTTTTATGTTTTTGACAATAAGAGTAGACATTTTAATAGTTTGTTTCCTGTAAACAAAAAGTTACATTATTTTATACGTAATTTACAAAATCAATAAGCTGCTTTTACTAAATTCGTGATGGAACGAGACAGACATAATTGATTCATCTGTCACTAATGTACGCGTAAAAATATATTTCTAAATAATCACATTTGTTAGAAATGTATCGAACTTACTTTAGTAAATGACTCAATTGTAGGCACCAGTACAGTAATGAAGTAGGAGAAACCATAGCACTTAATTTAAATGGACTACACTGATGACTGGTATCGAGTGTAGCGACTGTAGTATGCTGCGTTGACTACATGGACAGAAGTCTATTCATTTTAAACTATATGTATGTGTTTGTGTGTTATTCCTTTGTAAGTAACTCGTTGAGTTTCCTGCAGGTCTCCCATGTAATATCTTCAAATAAATACACTGCAAGTAGGCTTATTTTTACCTGACGCACGTTTCACAGAAATTATTCTGTATCCCCATAGGTTTGTTTGAATTGTAATTGAATGTTCCGTTTACCATATAGTTAACGGATAATCGATTTTGTAATTTTTTGTAGATTAGAACATATAAAATTGGGTAAATATAAAATATAACATATACTTTAAACACGTTCAATGCGCGGAAGACACATCCGACAGTCCTGCGGTACGGTAGTAAGAACGTTGATGGTAGTCTCTTATCGGGTACGAAAACCGAACTGACACCGGGTGTATTGCAGTTACACAAAGTCGAATAAAGTTTAAATCTTGGAATTAACTATTTACAATTACGTGTACAATTTTACAGAATTTACCAATTGAACATATTGTTATATTGCACAGGCCATTGTCTTACACAATACAATAAATTATTTAGCCATAAAAATAGATAGTCACAATTTATTTATGTTTATATAAACTATTAAAAACGCGTACTACAACAGTTCCCTTTCATATATATATAAATGTCAAACACACTCCGTCACAAAAAATAATCAAACACAAGCAACCATATAATTAAAGGGATAGTAGTCCGGAAAACAGTAAATAATTTAATCCTTAAACTTTCAATCTGGTTTCACTGATACAGTGCACTTATTCATACGCACATTCATACACTTTCTACAGCACTTGGATTTGCGGATTTCAAATGGTCTGTTTGGGCTGCAAGACCTTTGTGTAGACAAGCCAGATCATCTGTTACGTACTGAGTAATAGAGACAAAAATGTACAAGAAGTTTCCAGTTGCCAGGGGAATAGTGGAACATTAGGAAGGTGTAAAGACAGCTAGAAACCGCTAAAGGATTCCGAGTTGTATCGCGATACGTTCATCCGACCTCGCAATACGTGACCATCGTTACGAGGCTACTAAGCATATTGTCTAACACATTGGTGATCAGGGGAATAGTGGAACATTAGGAAGGTGTAAAGACAGCTAGAAACCGCTAAAGGATTCCGAGTTGTATCGCGATACGTTCATCCGACCTCGCAATACGTGACCATCGTTACGAGGCTACTAAGCATATTGTCTAACACATTGGTGATCAGGGGAATAGTGGAACATTAGGAAGGTGTAAAGACAGCTAGAAACCGCTAAAGGATTCCGAGTTGTATCGCGATACGTTCATCCGACCTCGCAATACGTGACCATCGTTACGAGGCTTTTACTACGCATATTGTCTAACACATTGGTGATCAGGGGAATAGTGGAACATTAGGAAGGTGTAAAGACAGCTAGAAACCGCTAAATGATTCCGAGTTGTATCGCGATACGTTCATCCGACCTCGCAATACGTGACCATCGTTACGAGGCTACTACGCATATTGTCTAACACATTGGTGATCAGGGGAATAGTGGAACATTAGGAAGGTGTAAAGACAGCTAGAAACCGCCAAAGGATTCCGAGTTGTAACGCGATACGTTCATCCGGTCTCGCAATACGTGACCATCGTTACGAGGCTACTACGCATATTGTCTAACACATTGGTGATCAGGGGAATAGTGGAACATTAGGAAGGTGTAAAGACAGCTAGAAACCGCTAAAGGATTCCGAGTTGTATCGCGATACGTTCATCCGACCTCGCAATACGTGACCATCGTTACGAGGATGTTACTACGCATATTGTCTAACACATTGGTGATCAGGGGAATAGTGGAACATTAGGAAGGTGTAAAGACAGCTAGAAACCGCTAAAAGATTCTGAGTTGTAACGCGATACGTTCATCCGGTCTCGCAATACGTGACCATCGTTACGAGGCTACTACGCATATTGTCTAACACATTGGTGATCAGGGGAACAGTGGAACATTAGGAAGGTGTAAAGACAGCTAGAAACCGCTAAAGGATTCTGAGTTGTAACGCGATACGTTCATCCGGTCTCGCAATACGTGACCATCGTTACGAGGCTACTACGCTTATTGTCTAACACATTGGTGATCAGGGGAATAGTGGAACATTAGGAAGGTGTAAAGACAGCTAGAAACCGCTAAAGGATTCCGAGTTGTATCGCGATACGTTCATCCGACCTCGCAATACGTGACCATCGTTACGAGGCTTTTACTACACATATTGTCTAACACATTGGTGATCAGGGGAATAGTGGAACATTAGGAAGGTGTAAAGACAGCTAGAAACCGCTAAAGGTTTCCGAGTTGTAACGCGATACGTTCATCCGACCTCGCAATACGTGACCATCGTTACGAGGCTACTACGCATATTGTCTAACACATTGGTGATCAGGGGAATAGTGGAACATTAGGAAGGTGTAAAGACAGCTAGAAACCGCTAAAGCAGTGTTCCGCAACCTTTTTTTACTCACGGCACACCCCAGACGGGCCTAGACTCAACACGGCACACCAAAATGTCTGTCCCCTCAAAATCATGTGAATCTTAATATAATTAAGAAATATTGCGTCGTTATGTAATCAATTATTATTATTATTATTATTATTATTATTATCATCATTATTGTTATTATTATTATTGTTATAAAACAGGAATAGAATCATGCATTTATTAACTTTAATTCACTGTAGAAAATAGGAATTTTAAAGTAAATAACTCTACTCATACCTTCAATGTGATACTTGAGCCTGCTTAGCTGCACACAGACGGCTGATTCGTGGCGGAATCGTTGACAAAGCAAGCCTCATTTCTTCATCGATGGATTTGAGTCTCTCTCTCTTTGATGTTTTAATTTCAGTCAACGTGGAGAAGCCCAGTTCACACAAATATGTAGTTGAAAATGGTAATAACACCTTAACTGCCATCTCGGAGATAGCCGGGTATTCACTACTTATTGACAACCAAAATGTTTCCAAAGGCACTTCGAAAAATTTTAATTACAATGTTCTGTCTGCTTTCAAATCTGCCAGTTCCTCTTGTAAGCCTAAATTATTCGGAAGATGTTTCGAATCCATAATGAATGGATCACGAACCCAGTCAAAATCTTCAACACTCTCTCCAAAATATTTTTTGAAATTCTGCTGCAAGAGTACTAAATGTCCTTTAATTAAGTGCATCAACACATTATTATCGTCAGCAAGGGGCCATACAGTTGGGAACATCTCACACGATCCATTCTCAAATGGAGAATTTGTCTGTATCCACAAATTTAACTTATTAATAAATCCTTGAATCTTATCCATACTAGTCAGAATATTTGCGTTTCTACCTTGCATTTTTCTGTTTAATTCATTCAATTGTACGAAAATATCGGAAAGATATGCCAATTTAGATACCCATTCATCATCTGCAAACAAATCCTCATACTCATGCCCCTCAATAGTCAAAAATGCAAGTACCTCCTCTTTAAGTTCAAACATTCGCGTTAACACTTTACCTCGAGATAACCATCGTACTTCTGTATGTAGCAGAAGTGTAGTGTGCTCTGATCCCATTTCTTGACACAAAACGTTAAAAAGCCGCATATTTAGGGGCCGCGATTTGATGAAGTTCACGACTTTTACTACTTCGTTCATCACAATTTTCAGAGGAGATGGCAAATACTTAGCAACAATTGCTTCGCGGTGAATGAGACAATGGTCAGTTCGTAAGTTAGGATTTACTTCGCGTACTTTACCCACGAATCCTTTCACTCGGCCTGTCATAGAAGCGGCTCCGTCTGTACAAACACTAACGCAATCCTCCCATGTTAATTCATTACGGACCACATATTCATTAGTCGTACGAAATATTTCTTCACCGGTTGCTCGCTCGGGTAGTTCTTTGCAAAAAAAGAAATTAGTTGCAATTACATCCCCACCAACATACCTTATGTAGGAAAGAAGTTGTGCGTGACCGCCAATATCGGTGGACTCGTCGATCTGAAGTGAGAACTTTCGAATGTTCTTTATTTTCTCCTTCATAATGTCTTCGATGTCACTGGACATGTCACTAACTCGGCGGCTGATTGTGTCAGCAGAGAGAGGAATTTTTGAAATTTCAGTACCAGCTTCTAAACCCAGGACTATTTTTACCATTTCTTTACACGCGGGCATTAACAACGTTTCTGCTATTGTGTGTGGTTTTTTGGCCTTTACGATAAGTTCGGCTACCTTATAGCTAGCTTCCTGTACTTTTTGCGAAACACGTACCGACGTAGTCATGAGCGTCACTTGTTTTTTATTTTGTTCCAACAACCGACGAAAATAATTCACGCCTTTACTTAACAGAGAGGAATGTTTTGTTGACAAATGTCGTTTCAATTTACTGGGAACCATAGCAGCATTACTGAGTTTTTCACCACACACAACACACTCGGGGATTGGGCATGTTTTGTCACCACACCAAAAAAACACGTAAGATAAATAATGATCACTATATTGCCGGTGAACTACTTTCTGTTTCTTTTTTTCGGGCTCGATGGTTTCACTACTTGCACTCGAGGACGGACCACTCCGTACAAGGAACTTAGCCATATCGAAAAATAAAATAGTTTAATAACACTGTAATAGAAAATAGTAAGACTGGTGTAGCAATCACAATAGTCGCACTACTGCAGAGCACAGCTGTGATAGAACTGAACTGAAATACTGTAATTGTTGTCTGACAATGTGTGGGTCCTTCGGCAAAAGAGCAATAAAGTTTAAGAAGCGCCGACAAACGGGCACAAATATCAAAACAAGGCAATAAAATAATAAAAGAGAGGGACATTTTTGCTAATCCCCGCAATTTTAGTTAAAAGCACGTACAGCAAGCCGTACACAAAAGCTGCGGTGTTACAAATAACTCTCTTGAATAGAGTTTAGAACGTTTAGAGTTTTGAACGTAAACTGTATTGTATGATTGGTGCGGGCCGCTAAAAGGCTTGCTAAAAGTCTTATGCGACTTTCTTTGCGGTGAACACAAAGCTTGCCGCCTGTAACCCATCAAACCGGCCCAATATTTCAGGCGAGAATACAAATAACTTAAGATAAGCTAAGCAAACTATAACAACAATATTGAGTAAATAAATTACATTTAATTTCTATGAAAATATAACAGTTATCAGCATGTATTAAAGAATAAACAAGCACCTTCTTACTTAAAATCGACAATTAATTAATTACAATAATAGGTAAAAGTTCGCGTCACACCTTTCACCTTGTGACGGCACACTATTGTGCCGCGACACACCGGTTGCGGAACACTGCGCTAAAGGATTCCGAGTTGTATCGCGATACGTTCATCCGACCTCGCAATACGTGACCATCGTTACGAGGCTACTACGCATATTGTCTAACACATTGGTGATCAGGGGAATAGTGGAACATTAGGAAGGTGTAAAGACAGCTAGAAACCGCTAAAGGATTCCGAGTTGCAACGCGATACGTTCATCCGGTCTCGCAATACGTGACCATCGTTACGAGGCTATTACGCATATTGCCTAACACATTGGTGATTGAATACTAATCGTAAAAGGTACCTAAATATTCTAAGAAAATATCTCTATATATAACGTAAATAGTAAATACGTTATTTGATAAACTCTTTGCCAGTACTGTTACTGTACTAGTAAATTATGTCTTTTAATATTGTGCACATAGCATTACGTAAAATAGTTGATTGGTATTGTACGCAAGAGTGTTCGTGTCTCTACACATATTGTTCAGGCATGTTAGAATCTAGAGAAACTTTATTTTTTTATTAAAATAAGAAGTAATGAATTTCTCATTTGCTTGGTTAAACAAGGTTTTCTTCTTATTATTTTCTTCTGGGAGAAGATTTCTGCTGCCTTAACACCACTAGCTTTTTACAAGCTTCCATACCATTTTCCTTGCGTGTGTTCCTTTCCTTGTTAGACGGCTAGTAATCTTCTTCATTAACTCCTTTTCTGATTCGCCCTGGTTATATCTTCGTTACACATCTGTCATCTGTCCTTTGTCTACTCTACTCTACTACATATGTTACTCCACAGATTCCTCTTACGCTCTCATTCCATATTTTCTCCCACTTTGCTTTCCCTACACATTTTCATATAATTTCCACTTCTGTCACTTCCATCTATTCTTTTTAACATGATAATGTTTTTAGGCTGGGACTCATTCCACAAAAACGTAATATCATCGAAAAACGTAACGCTTCCACACTTTCGATTCCCCACAGTCTAGAAATCTTCGGTCTCTGTTGTTTTAACATGATAATGTTTATTATGTAGTAAATATATTTTTTATATAGTAAATATTTGTTATATGCACATTATACGTTTAAAAAGCCTAAAAACATTATCATGCTTCGATATTTCGGTTTTGTCGAAATTTCTTTAATTTTTTTCTTTTAGATATTTCTGATTTAGTCTCTGCGCCACGTGCCAACATAGGTTTTATTGTGCTGTTGCAAATTCTAGCATTTGTGTTGTTTATATATTGGAGTCTAGCATTCTAAGATTACTAAATCTACCAAGATCCATTCCCACAATACAAAGATCACAGATACAAACATCATAAAGGACGAACAGGCCAGTATGTTAGTTTTTCAGACTTAGACATTTGTTGTCTCTAGATGTTCAGAGCTATTTGGCATTCGGCGTATTTAATAATCAAATTCCATAGATTTTTTGAGTACTACATGGTATGATACTGTTTTCCATCATACATGTTCTACCGCAATTGTCAAATTTTAGTTTCCATTTTTGAAATTCGATAGTGAAACCTTTACATGCATCACTGAATTAAAACACTAGATTCTCTAAACCATCTACCAAACAAGACAGTGTCTTAATTATTATAAGTAGACATTTTCCACAACCACGCCTTTTCAAACTTTAATATATGACGTAAATACATCAGCCGTAATATGTTGTTGATCCATAGATTTCAAAAAATGATTCTAGTATCTAAAATTACATGACGTAGGTAGTGAGGACACAAAACTTCTGTAACTGAAGATGATATTAATGCCTCTATTTGTTAAGCGTATTAAACATCAAGATCATATGATAACAAGTATAATATCATGTTAATAAAAACTCATCAAATGTACTGTTAGTTACTATGGACGAAATACAAAATATCCTTCTGTACGTATATCGTTAAAGAGATTGGGCCAGCCTCTTCATCCAACTCCAGTCTCACATGCTAGAGGTGGGCCCTATTAAGCTGAGCAACCCTGTCTAAGTCGGTGGTAACCAATCCCGAGGCGGAAGTGTCGGTGAACAGACGAGAGACAGGGTCCTGACCTGGGCAGTTTGGAAGTAATCTGGGTTCTAATCTGCCAGAATGGTATACATCGGCAGGAGGATGTACACCTAGTATGGAGGCGGAGGAACTGCTGCGTACATGGGCTGAGCAAGATACCCTAATACGACAGAGCAGAGAACGCTTGTGAGACAATGCAAAAGAAAAAATAACCCGGAATCAAAAGTCCTAATCCTCCAATTGGGAAGTTGGGTGTCAGGTTAACAACCATTTACCATAAAAAAATTCATTTTTTCAGTGCTGAAGAGGAAAAAGCCGGACTGAATCAAACAAAACTGACCATGATTTTTGACTCCTTACTTGGAGCACACTATCACGGTACAGAGTAATTGCCCTAAATATGCTAGTAGATGAGTTGAATCAATATAAAGCAGACGTAGTGGCATTACAGGAAATCAGATGGCTGGACCACGGAACTATTAAAAAATGAGACTGTGATATATATATTACAGTTGCCATCCAGATGAACGTAAATTTGGAAGTTGCTTTCTGTTCTTTAATAAGATAAATTCATTTTTATCAGTTTTAAACCAATGAGCCATCGACCGTGCTTAACACGTATCAAGGGAAAATGTTATTACTGTAATTTAATTTGCGTACTAGTTTTAACAGGAAACGAAGGTGATGACGAGCACGATGCTTTCTACGAGGTGTTGTACAGAATATATCCAAGATGTCCAAACTTGGCGCGGAAATTCAGAATACGGTATACGTTAGTCGTCATAGTCTTCACAATACCTCCAATACCAATGGGCTTAGGTTCATTGACTTTGCACGTCAAAGAAACTTGGTAATGGCCAGTACTAAATATCCCAGGAAACACGTCTACAAACATACTTGGAGATCGCCAATGCACTGACTTTTATCCAGATTGACGAAATTTTAATTGACAGACATCTGTCAGACGTAATCAATATGCACACATTCAGAGGAGCCAACATCGATTTTGATCATTATCTTGTAGAAGCTAGAATTGAAGCCAAATTATCTAATATTAAAAAATATAACGGTATCCGAAGTGTAAAGCATAATGCACTGAAATCGGGAGCACATTACAGTATTTAAGAACTCAAGTCTTGGAGGATGAACAGATCGAGTTCAAAGAAGGATGGAATGAGTGTAAGGATGTCACACACAAAATAACTTGAGATGTACAAGGAGCCACTAGAGCCAGGAGAGAAACAGACCCGCGTGGTTCCTTGAAATCTGTAAACAAGTAGGGTAACAGAACAAGGCTGACAAAAGTGATTTTTAAAAGAGGCACCAGAAATGCAAGAGAGGAGTACAGATAAAACAAAGGAGAAGAGAACAAACTACATAGTGTAAGGAAATGAAAATATGAATAGAAACAACGTAGAGACGTAAAGGCCCTTAAAAATCAATATGAACTAAGACTATAATTATTTAAAACTTCCGGGCTGAAAGGCCGTGGTCGAATGCTTGATGTTCTGCAGCTAGACGTTTCGGCCACACCACCGGTGGTCATCTTCAGTAGCAAAAATTGTTCGAAATAGGGTGGTATGCCGAACAAGTCGCCCAATGAACTGGGAACAAGTGGTCAGAGCTGTTGGGTTGCGCGTCGTGAGACGACCCAATGGTTTCCTAGTACCGAGCCTCCGGTAGGGGCTCCTGCCTAGTGGTCCTGTCCAGACGGAATATTGTTAATTAATTTTTAGTGGTCGCTACAACGACATGCTCGTACTAGGTCGACTAGTACAGTATTTGTCGAGGCCGTTTCCAAGATTCACCTGGACGTATTCGGTACTTGCCAAGGCCAGCTATGAGAGGGTTTGTCTGGGTCCTCGCAGCTCGGACGTAAAATTTACGTGCAAGTCGCCTTGCGGTGTCATCCAAGGAGCGGACACCGAGTCCTCTTCTCAGGAGACGAGAAGAAAACCGATAGGGGACTTTGGCCGCTAGCCGAAGCCCTCTATCGAGAACGCTTTGCAACCTTCTTTTATGAACGGTTGCGAGGTAACCCCAGACGGGAAGAGCGTAGGTAATGATCGGCAACAGATACGCGTTGACAATCAACTTACCCAGCTTGCGGGTCATAGCCTTGTTGGCAAGTATTGGAAACAGTTGCGCGAGACGAGCGGACGCTTTCTTTCGCATCGTCTCAGCGTGGGTACGCCAGGTGAGCCGACGATCGAGGTGGACACCGAGGTACTTAACTTCCCTCCACCAGGGCAGGTACGTTCTACCGAGTCTCACTCGGCCTCGTGGTTCTTTCCGGCGCTTTGTGAATAGCACCGCGGAGCTCTTGGTTTCGTTGACGGCAACTTTCCAGCTTTCCGTCCACGTCGAATACGCATCGAGTGCGCGCTGAAGTCGTGGGATAGCAAAGTCTGCGTTCCGATCGGCGGTATAGACCGCCGTGTCGTCGACAAACAAAGCCATCTGGACTCCAGGCTCTCTGGGTGCGTCGTTGACATACACGGAGAACAGGAGAGGCCCTAGCACGCTACCTTGAGGTACCCCGGCTGTGATACGTCTCTCGGAAGAGACGTGGTCGTCTATTCGCACGCAGAAATTCCTCTCCGTCAGAAAGCTAGCAAACAAGCGAAGGTAGCAATCTGGGAGCTGGATTTCCCGGAGCTTGAACAAGAGCCCGTCGTGCCAGACACTATCAAAGGCCTTTTCCACATCTAGGAAACAGGCGAAAGTCTGCTCTTTCCGACACCCGGCGTCCGTGATGTATTCCACCAATCTCATCAGTTGATGAGTGGTGGAATGCCCCACACGGAAGCCGAACTGTTCGGGGACCAGTACATCGAAATTTCTTAGATGATCTAGTACTCTCCGTTGTACGAGACGTTCGAGGACCTTTGACGTGGCTGACAGTAGACTAATGGGCCGGAGGTTGCCGGGACGGGAAGCGTCCTTTCCCTGCTTCGGGATCACTATGGCCGTCGCCTTACGCCATTTCTGGGGAAAATAGGCCAGTCTGAGACCCGCGTTGAACAGCGCGAACAAGAAAAGTACTCCTCGCTCCGGGAGTCGAGTAAGAGCGGCGTTCGAGACGCCGTCCGGGCCAGGAGCTTTTCTCGGCACGAGTTCAACGAGCCGATCTGTGACCTCTTCCCTAGTAATGGGTTCGGGCTCCGTAGTGATCGGAAGAGACAGAAAGTCTTCCACTTCGTTCTCGACTTCTTCGTCGAAGTCCCAGTCCATGGGCGGGCTAGGTGCGAACTGCCGCTCAAAACACGCGCCCAAGTACTCGGCCTTCGCCTCCGGGCGAGCCAGGATTTGACCGAAAGGTCCAGCAATGGCCGGGATGCGAGGCCGGCGCCTCTTCCCTACCAACGCCGAAGGTATCCGGTAAGGGCTACTTTCGTCCGATCCGTCCCCTGCCTGGGCCACGGCGAGTTCCCAACAGCGTCTCCGGTAGGCCTGCATTTCACGACGTAAAATGCCGGTCGCCCGGTTGTACGCTGCCTTGTCGGCCGGATCACGGGTCCGCTGCCAGCGTCTCCGGAGGCGATTTCTCTCGCAAGCGAGAGCACTCGTCTCCTCTGGGATCCGCTGCCAGTGGGGCGTGACGCCAGGCTTCATCCTGGAAGACGCGTCGATCGCAGATACGGCAGCCTCGTCAAACGCGGCAACTGCCTAGTCGACTTGGCGGAAGGTTTCGAGTGGTCTCGCGTCTGGCAATCGGCGACTTAACGCCGGGCCATAGCGATCCCATTCTACCACCTTCCTGACATCTCTGCGTACGACGTGCTGGGTAGCGACGTGTATCAGGATGGGGAGATGATCGGACGATAGTTCCGTCAGTGCGGACACATGGACCGGACAGTCAATTCCTTGAATCACCGCTATGTCCAAGACATCGGGAGCCGCGTTGCGTTGTGAGGGGTAGAACGTAGGTTGGGTAGGCCCAATTACTTGAATCCTGCGAGAATCGGCAAACCTGCGTAAACGTTTCCCGTTTGGAGCAGTCAAGAGACTGTTCCAATCGCGATGTTTACAGTTCAGGTCGCCGGCCATGATGACCCTCCTGTGTGCATCGAACGCGACAGCTAGATCGGGGTGAAGGAGCTCTTTTTGCGGCGGTTTATACGCCGCGACCATCTGTACGCCGCCTAGAGTGTTTAACAACTCCACAGCGGTGCCTTCGAGGTGAGTCATTGCAGGCAAGACGACTCGGTGATGCTCGAGAGTGAGCCTCACCGCGACGGCAGTACCGCCTCCAGCAGTGCCCGGCCTGTCGTTTCGATAGCACACATAGTTGGCCAGTCGTAACCGACTCGCAGGAGTCAAGTGGGTCTCATTGAAAAGGACTACGTCGGGTTTGAGTCGGGCCAGTAATTCTTGGAGTTCCTGGATCTTGTTGGACAACCCGTTACTGGGAACAAGGCTACGTTGTTTCTATTTATAACGTTTTGGCCGCTTAAGGTGTATAACGCGAACCAATCAGAAGCCAGCTCATCATTCTCCACTCTGATTGGCCATGGAAAATAAACCATGCCAGACACTATTTAAGGCGATGCTTTCACCTCGGAGGTTCATGAGTGCACTTTGTGTCGTGTGCAAGTGACAAGCACTTCACTTCAGCTGCTCGCTCTGGAAGGACCTGCTCTCTCTGGACGACATCGGAAGCTTGTCGCTGTTTACAGCTGCTGCCCTGCTGCCTTCGAATTGAGGACAGACACACATCTGCTGCCCTGCTTGCTGGTCAACTTGCCTTAGAAGAAAGAAGACTGCAACTCAGCTGGCTGGTGAACTGAGTAGCCAGAACTACAGCTGAGTTCGTTCGTCGGACTTTCTTAGGGCCACCAGCCAAGTGACCCTTTTCAGGACCACCTTCTCGCCGCAGAAGAGGAAGCAAATAGCCTGCCAGAGCTGTAAGTTGCGCAGCGTATCTAGCCCGCTGACGCTCAGGCTCTTAGGTAGCGCTGCCTAGGACGATCCTTGCGAGCCCCCACCAGTGGTAAGCGAGCTTGGATATCGCCTAGGTAAAGAGGCCGGTGGACACCTCTCTTGGTAAGGAGAGGTATCTAACGAAGCCGGTGATTTGCCCAGCTCATAGTAAGCCTGAGCGTTTCAGTCCCGCTTGCGATCCGGCTCGGGCCGGACCCTAGGTCCCTGGTTACCGCCGGAGGCAGCCTGGCTCCCTCTGGTCGGCAAACCTCCCGCTCGTTGGCGGAAATGCCCGCTCCGGGCGCGTCAACGAGCACGCAGTCGCTCGCCTCCTCCATACCCCACACGAGCGATTCGCCGTGTTCTCCGGCTATGGATGCGGACCAATCAGTCCATCCCCGGACGGTTCCGCTGCCCGGTGACGAGACCGACGCTTTCGTGGCGGTTGGGCCACGGGGGCGCCCGGTTAAGAAACCGAGGCGGATCCGGTCCTCCTCAACCTCTTCCTCGGCGTCCGCCATAGAAGTTGTCCCCGCCGATGGCGAATCCGGCTCGGGGCCGACTGTGCCCGGCGCTGCCCAAGCACCGCCGGCCACTCGTCGCATCCCGCCCGTGTTCGTTCACGGCGTGAACAACGTCACCGGTTTTTACCGGCGACTCATAGTGGCTCCCAGACTTTCCCCGGCCAGCGTTGACCTGAAGCTCCTTGGGGGCGACACTGTCAAGATCGCTGTCCGCGGAATGGACGAGTACCGCAGCGTCATGGCGTTCGTTGAATCCGCCGACCTGCAATACCATACCTTCACCCCGAAACACGTGAAGCCTCTGTCACTTATCCTCAGAGGCTTGGACGTGAACTCTCCTCTCGAGGAAATCCTCGATGAGCTGCGCGAGCTGGGCTATCCGGTTCGCGCGGTACATCGGGTATTTGCTCCTGCCGGACCAAGGCGTCCAATTCCCCTGGTTCGCATCATGGTCGAGAACAGCGAGGCAGGCGCAAGCCTACTCTCTCTTACGCGGCTTTTTGGTTTCCGCGTAAAAGTGGAAAGAAGCCGCGCACCCGGGGCTCTGCCTCAGTGCTACAAGTGCCAACGCTTCGGGCACCATTCAGAGACTTGTTCAAACGCTCCGGCGTGCGTGAGGTGCTCTCTACCTCACGCTAGTAAACACTGCGATGCCCCTGCTTTCAAAAGGTGCATCAACTGCGGCGGAAGTCACCCCGCCAACTACCGGGCATGTCCGGTGTTTCAGCGGGAGCTCGAGCGGCGAAAGCCGAAAGGGCGCCTGCCACCACCGAGGCATCCGGAAGCTGGTTCTAGACCTGCTACCGAGCAGCCAGGCCCTTCGCCTCCTGCTACGGCTGCCGTGTCTTTCGCCGCAGTTGCTAACAGGCAACGGAAACGTAGTAAAGGCCCGAAGCAGACACCTGTGGTACAGGCATCTCCAGCTCAGGCTCCTTCCCAGGCCCCTGTCCCGCCTCAGGCGAAAAAGCGCAGTAACCTCGCGGCTTCCAAACAAAGTGAGACAGACCAGCCACTGCCAAACATCTCGGTTGTGGAGCCTGAGAATTCTCAACCCTCCCCAGCACCGGAGAATCCTGCCCCTGCGTTAGAAGCAGCCTCGCCTGACCTCCCGCCCCCGCGGTACCCTAATGCAGGCAAAAAGAAGCGGCAAAGTAAGCCCCGTGGCGCTAGATCCCCGGCTCCTGCCAACCCAGCCGCACAGTTCAGGCAGCCTGCGCAGCGCGTGAAGACCGACGTTATCGCATCTGTCCCTCTTCCTAGCACCTCCGCCAGAGGCGCTACACCTGGCCCTAAGAAACCCCTGGCTTCCACCAATCCCCCGATTGACAAGCCTCGGCGCTCTTATGCGCAAACAGTCTCCGGGCACTCTACCTCAAAAACCGATTCAGACGACTATCAGGTCGTCAAAGACTTCCTTGCGGAATTCGACCTCCGCAAAGTTGCCCAGACCTTCAGGTCCATCCGCTCCCGCTTGGAGACTGCCGATACAACCGAGAGCTTCATGCTCTTGGTGGAAGCCGCCACTTGTGTAGGTTTTCTATGAGTCGGGTCCTCAAACGTGATCTCTCAATTCTTTCCTGGAACGCCAACGGGTTGTCCAACAAGATCCAGGAACTCCAAGAATTACTGGCCCGACTCAAACCCGATGTAATGCTTCTCAATGAGACCCACTTGACTCCTGCGAGTCGATTACGACTGGCCAACTATGTGTGCTATCGAAACGACAGGCCGGGCACTGCTGGTGGCGGTACTGCCGTCGCGGTGAGGCTCACTCTCGAGCATCACCGAGTCGTCTTGCCTGCAATGACTCACCTCGAAGGCACCGCTGTGGAGCTGTTAAACACTCTAGGCGGCGTACAGATGGTCGCGGCGTATAAACCGCCGCAAAAAGAGCTCCTTCACCCCGATCTAGCTGTCGCGTTCGATGCACACAGGAGGGTCATCATGGCCGGCGACCTGAACTGTAAACATCGCGATTGGAACAGTCGCTTGACTGCCCCAAACGGGAAACGTTTACGCAGGTTTGCCGATTCTCGCAGGATACAAGTGATTGGGCCTACCCAACCTACGTTCTACCCCTCACAACGCAACGCGGCTCCCGATGTATTGGACATAGCGGTGATTCAAGGAATTGACTGTCCGGTCCATGTGTCCGCGCTAACGGAACTATCGTCCGATCATCTCCCCATCCTGATACACGTCGCTACCCAGCACGTCGTACGCAGAGATGTCAGGAAGGTGGTAGAATGGGACCGCTATGGCCCGGCGTTAAGTCGCCGATTGCCAGACGCGGGACCACTCGAAACCGTCCGCCAAGTCGACGAGGCAGTTGCCGCGTTTGACGAGGCTGTCGTATCTGCGATCGACGCGTCTTCCAGGATGAAGCCTGGTGTCACGCCCCACTGGCAGCGGATCCCAGAGGAGACGAGTGCTCTCGCTTGCGAGAGAAATCGCCTCCGGAGACGCTGGCAGCGGACCCGTGATCCGGCCGACAAGGCAGCGTACAACCGGGCGACCGGCATTTTACGTCGTGAAATGCAGGCCTACCGGAGACGCTGTTGGGAACTCGCCGTGGCCCAGGCAGGGGACGGATCGGACGAAAGTAGCCCTTACCGGATACCTTCGGCGTTGGTAGGGAAGAGGCGCCGGCCTCGCATCCCGGCCATTGCTGGAACTTTCGGTCAAATCCTGGCTCGCCCGGAGGGGAAGGCCGAGTACTTGGGCGCGTGTTTTGAGCGACAGTTCGCACCTAACCCGCCCATGGACTGGGACTTCGACGAAGAAGTCGAGAACGAAGTGGAAGACTTTCTGTCTCTTCCGATCACTACGGAGCCCGAACCCATTACTAGGGAAGAGGTCACAGATCGGCTCGTTGAACTCGTGCCGAGAAAAGCTCCTGGCCCGGACGGCGTCTCGAACGCCGCTCTTACTCGACTCCCGGAGCGAGGAGTACTTTTCTTGGTCGCGCTGTTCAACGCGTGTCTTAGACTGGCCTACTTTCCCCAGAAATGGCGTAAGGCGACGGTCATAGTGATCCCGAAGCAGGGAAAGGGCGCTTCCCGTCCCGGCAACCTCCGGCCCATTAGTCTACTGTCAGCCACGTCAAAGGTCCTCGAACGTCTCGTACAACGGAGAGTACTAGATCATCTAAGAAATTTCGATGTACTGGTCCCCGAACAGTTCGGCTTCCGTGTGGGGCATTCCACCACTCATCAACTGATGAGATTGGTGGAATACATCACGGACGCCGGGTGTCGGAAAGAGCAGACTGTCGCCTGTTTCCTAGATGTGGAAAAGGCCTTTGACAGTGTCTGGCATGACGGGCTCTTGTTCAAGCTCCGGAAATCCAGCTCCCAGATTGCTACCTTCGCTTGTTTGCTAGCTTTCTGATGGAGAGGAATTTCTGCGTGCGAATAGACGACCACGTCTCTTCCGAGAGACGTATTACAGCCGGGGTACCTCAAGGTAGCGTGCTAGGGCCTCTCCTGTTCTCAGTGTATGTCAACGACGCACCCAGAGAGCCTGGAGTCCAGATGGCTTTGTTTCCCGACGACACGGCGGTCTATACCGCCGATCGGAACGCAGACTTTGCTATCCCACGACGTCAGCTGGCACTCGATGAGTATTCGACGTGGACGGAAAGCTGGAAAGTTGCCGTCAACGAAACCAAGAGCTCCGCGGTGCTACTCACAAAGCGCCGGAAAGAAACACGAGGCCGAGTGAGACTCGGTAGAACGTACTTGCCCTGGTCGAGAGAAGTAAAGTACCTCGGTGTCCACCTTGATCGTCGGCTCACCTGGCGTGCCCACGCTGAGACGATGCGAAAGAAAGCGTCCGCTCGTCTCGCGCAACTGTTTCCGATACTTGCCAACAAGGCTATCACCCGCAAGCTGGGTAAGTTGATTGTCAACGCTTACCTGTTGCCGATCATTACCTACGCTCTTCCCGTCTGGGGTTACCTCGCAACCGTTCATAAAAGAAGGTTGCAAAGCGTTCTCGATAGAGGGCTTCGGCTAGCGGCCAAAGTCCCCCATCGGTTTTCTTCTCGTCTCCTGAGAAGAGGACTCGGTGTCCGCTCCTTGGATGACACCGCAAGGCGACTTGCACGTAAATTTTACGTCCGAGCTGCGAGGACCCAGACAAACCCACTCATAGCTGGCCTTGGCAAGTACCGAACACGTCCAGGTGATTCTTGGAAACGGCCTCGACAAATACTGTACTAGTCGACCTAGTACGAGTATGTCGTTGTAGCGACCACTGAAAATTAATTAAAAATATTCCGTCTGGACAGGACCACTAGGCAGGAGCCCCTACCGGAGGCTCGGTACTAGGATACCATTGGGTCGTCTCACGACGCACAACCCAACAGCTCTGAACACTCGGAGGTTCATGAGAGTCTACCTCGAGCTGTTGCCAGGGTAGGTTGTGTCAGATTGTATGGCGTTTTTGCTCAGTGATTTCACCGTTGTTTGTTCATATGTCATAGTGATTTCTTCACCATTTGAAGAAATAGTGTTGAGTTGGTGATACAACTACTTATATTTTTGAAGTTTTATTTACTTATTGAGTTATTACCAGTAACTTCAGTGCAGTGTAGTGCGCGGCCGTTTTTGTGTTCGTGTTCTGTGCGGCTTCTGGTGAGTACGTGTGTCAGTGCCTGTTAGTTAGAATAATCAGTGCTGGTGAGTTCTCTCTCCTATAATTACCTTTGACGTCCATTTCGGGCTTCCGAAATGGCGTCAAATCAACCTGACATTCCTTTGCCGGAGCCGTTAAGCTCTCTCTTGGCCGCTTGCGGTTCTGCTCCCTTGAATTCACGTATCCCCCGTGAAACCAATTGTGAAAGTGGCACTGACAGTGATATTTCGATGTCCATATGGGGAGTGTTGGGTCGGGAGATGAAGAGTTTTCGGTTGTGGATGGCAAACGCGCCAAACGCAAGCGAAAGCTCACCGCCAGTCAGTCTCCCGCCTCACCAAACCAGGTCGCTGATTCAGGTAACAGCGGCCGGCAGTCTGTTAATCTTCCTTCATCTAGTTCAAAGCCTGAATCTTCTACCACTAAGTTTCCTCCTATTATCATCCTTGATAATATGAATTACACCCAGCTTTTAGCTAATTTCCGTTCTGCCCTTCCTTCGACGTCCATGGAGGCAAAATGCTCCGGCAAATCGCTGAAGCTGGTCGTCAAATCCATTGTTGACTTCCGCGCTGTTCAGCACTTTCTGTCAGCGGGAAACATATCCTTTCATACCTTCGCTCTCCCTGAGGAGCGAGAGGTAAAAATTGTTATCCAAGGCATTCCCTATCATACCTCCTCCGATGCTATCGTGCAGGAATTGACGTCTCTTGGCTATACGCCAATATCTGTGTCAGTTTTGCACGCCGGCAAAGGGGACAACAAGCATCCTGTGAATTCCTTCCTCGTTAAATTGCTCAAAACTGGGAATTTTGAGGAGGTCTATGGCCTCCAAACACTCCTTCACCTGCGAGTGAATATTAGATCATTTGACCCGCGCCCAGGCCCTGCTCAGTGTTTCAACTGCCAGGGCTTCGAGCACTCATCCCTGTTCTGTCATGCGCCCCCACGTTGCGTGCGGTGCGGCGACCCTCACCGTGGCTGTGATAAGCCTCGTGTGCCGGGTTTTGTCCCGTACTGCTGCAACTGCAAGGGCGCCCATCCGGCTAGTTACCGGGGTTGTATTAACTATATCGAGGCAGAAAGACAGCAGCGATCTGCGCGCCCTGGCGCGCAGCGTCGTGTAGCTGGCCCGGCCCCTAATCGGCGAAAGGTCTTCCCCCCCTCCCCGGTACATCTGTCAAGGCCCCGGCAGCGACTCCTGTCGCTCCCGCGGTCTCAGTCCCGCCAGGAGGCGCCGCTCCGACGGCGCTTGTGACGGCTCCACAACCGGCGCCTGCCGGAGCGCCCGGCCCTTCCTATGCAGCGGTTGCTGCGAAGACATCATCGTCAACCACTTCCGCCCGCAAGGGTACCAAAAAGCGCTCTCGTCGCCGGACTCCCGGCCGACGACATCAGCAGGCTCGTCCTGCCCAACCTCAGCGGGACTCTCCCGCCCCTGTCATCTCCCAACCTCCGCGTGAGCAGACCAAAGTTCAGTCCGCTAACCCAGCGCCATCTGTAGTCCTGGCCGAAGTTCCTCAGGAACGTCCGCGCGGGTCCCGGGAACTTTCTCGGGCTCCAGCGGACCCCCTGATGGCTTGGGCCACTCAATTTGTAAATAGCATCAGGTCTGCTCCTGACACCTCGACAGTACTGATGTTAGTGTTCCAATCCCTCTTTGCTCTCTTCCCTCTCCTCCCCCTCAATGGCTAGATCCCTGCGGATCGTTGCTTGGAACGCCGATGGCGTTTCCTCTCGCCGATCTGAGCTGGCGGCTTTCGTCGTGGAGTACGACGTTGATGTCGTGCTTCTCTCCGAAACCCATCTAGACCCCTACCATCGATTCTCACTTCAAGCTTACACTTGTTATCGTCAGGATCGTCCCCTACAGCCGCGCCAACCCCCGAAAGGGGGTACGGCGATTCTGGTCCACAGGCGGATATCCCATAGGCCACTACCCCCCTCACTTCTCGACTCATCGAAGGTTGCGCGGTGGCAGTGGACGCAGGCGACTCGGAGTTGCGCATTGTTTCCGCATATCTCCGGCCTGGCCTGAGGCCGCCGCCCCCGCCTGAGGAGTGGAACGCTCTCCTCGACCACCCCATCTCGACAATTGCAGCCGGCGACTTCAACACCAAACATCCTTCTTGGAACAGTAGGGCTACCAAAGCCTACGGCAGATCACTCCGCCGGTTCGTCCTAGACGACCCGGATACGCACGTCATCGGCCCTGATGATCCTACCCACTTCCACTATGCCGCTCACCGACCGGACGTTCTTGATGTAGTTGTAGTCAGGAACGTGGCCCATAACATCCAGGTCTCGTCAGTGTCAGACCTCTCGTCTGATCACAATCCCCTACTAATAACTTTTCGAGACGTGTCGGCTTCACCCCGACGTCCCGCTGGTCCTGCTAGGAGGGTCAACTGGCGCTCCTATCACGACGAGCTATCTCGAAGGTTACCATCTGTCCCAGCGGACCCGATCGCCACTCGTGACGATCTCGATCTCCGTGCCACTCATCTTCAGGAGTTGGTCCAAGGTGTCATGGATCGACACACATACAACGTAGAGGTGAATCCTAAATCGGCCCTTCAACCGGAAGTTATCCACGCCATCTGGCTTCGGCGCAAGCTCCGCCGCAGATGGCAACGAACCCGAGATCCGGCCGTCAAACGACGGTTTCAGGCCCAGTCTCTTTACGTCCAGCAACTTTTGCGGGACGTCAACTCTGATCAGTGGGACTCATACCTTGAGTCCCTTGAAGTCGACCAAGCCTCCGTCTGGAGAGCGACGAGTCGCCTTACTCGCGAGAAGCGTACTCGCAACCCGCTGAATACCCCGAACGGCATTGTTTCTTCATCGGAAGGCAAGGCAGAGGTCTTCGCCGACTGCATGGAGACTCAATTCACCGTTCATGGAGGCGTCTCGGACCCTGCCTTCTCGGTAGTGGTTCGAGACTTCCTATCTGGTTATTTTTCCCGCCCTCCACCTGACCCTCCCGCTCTCTTCGACAGGGTCGAACTAGTTTCGTCTATCTGTCGACTGAACCGACGTCGCGCCCCTGGTCCTGATCGGATCGGGGCCGCAGCTTTGCAACATCTCCCGGCCTCGTGCGTTGAATTGGTCCTGGATCTGTTAAACTCCAGTCTCCGGCTGCAATACTTCCCCCGCCTGTGGAAAAATGCCAACATCTGTATGATTCCCAAGCCCGGCAAACCTCGAATGCTTGCAGGCAGCTATCGTCCCATATCGTTGTTGCCAGTACTCTCAAAGGTGTTTGAGCGTCTCCTACTTGCCCGCATCTGGCCGGTGCTGGGATAACTTTATTCGGAGCGAACAGTTCGAGTTCCGTAGAGAGCACTCGACAACTTTACAACTCGTCCGAGTTGTCACAGCATTGTCCGACGCCGCCAACAAGAAAGAGTCTACGGGCGCTGTCTTGTTGGACGTGAGTAAGGCCTTCGACAAAGTCTGGCACGAAGGTCTTCTCTACAAACTAGCTCACTCCCCCATCCCACCGTCCATTGTGCATTTCTTGCGGTCATACCTCAGTGATCGTACCTTCAGTGTTAGCGTCGAAGGGTCCTGTTGATCAGTTCGACCCGTCGCCGCTGGCGTTCCGCAGGGATCTGTCCTCGGCCCCGTTCTGTACCTAGTGTACACGAACGACCTGCCTGTTATTCCTGGAGTCACGTTATCTCTATTCGCTGACGACGCAATGTATTACTGCAGCTCCCTGTCCCCGCGAATTGCGTGTTCAAAGCTGCAGCGTCAGTTGAATCTGCTTCCGGCCTGCCTACGGAAGTGGCGGGTGCTGATCAACGCGGAGAAATCGGAGGCGATCTCTTTCACCACCAAGTCCACTTCCCGATGCCAGACCCTCTCCCTCGAAGGGAGGCCTATCGCCTGGCAAAAGTCGGTGAAGTATTTGGGCGTTCGGCTAGACCAGCGCCTCAGCTTCAACGGCCACGTGACTGCTACCCTCAACAAAGCTCGAGGCGTCCGAGCCAAAATATTTCCCATGCTCTCGTGCCGCAACCGCCTGGCTTTGCGCACTAAAGTTACCATCTATCTTTTGTTTCTCCGGTCAGTATTGACCTATGGTGCTCCCGCATGGTGGTCGCTTGTGTCGACCACTAACAAGTGTAGGCTGGAAGCTTTCTAGGCCCGTAGCCTCCGATCTTTGTCGGGGTCTCCATGGTTTATAAGAAATGATGTTATTCGTGGAGACCTTCGAGTTCCTACCCTTGCCGTTTTTGTCCGGTCGCTTGCCGAAACCCTCTTCGCTTCTGCAGCGACCTCGTCCTTTCCTTATCTCCGTTCCATCAGCACGTCTGAACCACCACCCGCTATACGTGTCAAACGCCCTCGGGCGATCTTAGACGACCCCCCGTAATTCTGTATGCTGCGACTTAGGTGCCCGAGCAATTCTATCTCCTTGTTACCTTCCTATACTGTCAGATACCTTCCCCAAGTATGTTGGTTTGCAAACTGCTTGGCGCTGTTACCGATGCCACAGACACGGCGGTCCCCTGCCTCGCGGGGAACGACCGGCGCTACAAGGCGCCTGCATGCCGGGCCGGGCGCGTGCGGCATCTGCCGTTCGCCCCGCGACCGGCGGCAGTGTTACCATGACCCGGTACCTATATAATATAAAATTACAAAATTTTCCGCCGCCTTCTCAGTTAACTGGTTGGCGTGTTCCTCCCGAAAATTAAGAAACCTTCTTTTGAAAGTCCAGCACTGTTTTCTTCTGACAGCCATCGGGCACGTCCCGGAAGCTGTAATAAGCCACGGGTGCAAAGACGCCCCACTATGTAATGCAATGCAAAATCGGAGGTTCATGAGAAAAGTCTACCTAGAGCTGTTGCCCGGGTAGGCTGCGTCAGTTTGTATGGCACTTTTGCTTGGTGATTTAACCGCTATTTGTTTATTTTTCCAAGTGATTTCTTCACCATATGAAGAAATTGAGTCTAGTTTGTGCTGCAACTATTTATTTCAGTGCAGTATCATTTAATTAGTGTGCTACAAGTATTCGTTAGTGCAGTGTAGTACGCGGCCGTTTTTGTGTTCGTGTGCTGTGCGGCTTCTGGTGAGTACGTGTGTCAGTGCCTGTCATTTAGAATAATGAGTGCTGGTGAGTTCACTCTCCTTTAAAAACCCTTGACGTCCATTTCGGGCTTCCGAAATGGCGTCAAATAACTCCGATGTACCTTTGCCGGAACCGTTAAGCTCTCTCTTGGGAGCTTGCGGTTCCACTCCTCTTTCTACATCTCTCCCCCGTGATAATTGTGATAGTGGCAGTGACAGTGAAATTTCCGATGTGCATATGGGGAGTGCTGGGTAGGAGATGAAGAGTTTTCGCTTGTGAATGGCAAATGCGCCAAACGCAAGCGAAAGCTGGCCGCCGCCAGTCAGTCTCCCGCCTCACCAAACCAGGTCGCTGATTCAGGTAACAGCGGCAGGCAGTCTGTTAATCTTCCATTTTCTTCCTCTAAGCCTGACCCATATACCCCTAAGTTTCCGCCTATTATCATCCCCGACAATAGGAATTATACACAGCTTCTTGCTAACCTCCGTTCTGCCCTTCCTTCGACGTCCGTGGAAACGAAATGCTCCGGCAAATCGCTGAAACTGGGCGTCAAAACCATTGTCGACTTCCGGGCTGTTCAGCAATTTCTGTCAGCGCGGAACATTTCCTTCCATACCTTCGCTCTCCCTGAGGAGAGTGAGGTAAATATTGTTATTCAGGGTATTCCTTATCATACCTCCTCCGATGCTATCGTGCAGCAATTGACGTCTCTTGGCTATTCGCCAACAGCTGTGTCGGTTTTGCACGCCGGCAAAGGGGACAACAAGCATCCCGTCAATACTTTCATGTTTAAGTTGCTCAAAACTGGAAATTTCGAGGAGGTATATGGCCTTCAAACACTCCTTCATCTGCGGGTGACAGTCAGATCATTAGAACCGCGCCCAGGCCCTGCTCAGTGTTTCAACTGTCAGGGCTTCGGGCACTCTTCTCTGTTCTGCCATTCGCCCCCACGATGCGTGCGGTGCGGCGGCCCTCACCGTGGCTGTGATAAGCCTAGTGTGCCGGGTTTTGTCCCGTACTGCTGCAACTGTAAGGGCGCCCATCCGGCTAGTTACCGGGGCTGCATTAAATATATCGAAGCAGAAAGACAGCAGCGATCTGCGCGACCTGGCGCCCAGCGTCCTGTAGCTGGCCCTGCCCCTAATCGGCGAGAGGCCTTCCCCGCTCTCACGGTTCATCTGTAAAGGCCCCGGCAGCGACTCCTGTCTTTCCCGGGGTCTCAGTCCCGCCTGTAGGCGTCGCTCCGGAGGCGCCGCTGACGGCTCCACTACCGGCGCCTGCCGGAGCGCCCGGCCCTTCCTATGCAGCTGTCGTTGCCAAGACATCATCGCAATTCACTTCCGCCCGCAAGGGTACCAAAAAGCGCTCGCGTCGCCGGACCCCCGGCCGACGACATCAGCAGTCACGACCTGCCCAAACTCAGCGGGGCTCTCCCTCCCCAGTCATCTCCCAACCTCCGCGTGAGCAGACCATAGTTCAGTCCGCTAACCCAGCGCCATCTGCACTCCTGTCTGAAGTTCCTCAGGAACGTCCGCGCGGGTCCCGGGAATTTTCTCGGGCTCCAGCGGACCCCCTGACGGCTTGGGCCACTCAACTTGCAGAAAGCATCAGGTCTGCTCCTGACACCTAGACTGTGCTTATGTTAGTTTTCCAATCCCTCTCTGCTTTCTTCCCTCTCCTCCCCCTCAATGGCTAGATCCCTGCGCATCGTCGCTTGGAACGCCGATTGCGTTTCCTCTCGTCGATCTGAGCTGGCGGCTTTCGTCGTGGAGTACTACGCTGATGTCGTGCTTCTCTCCGAAACCCATCTAGACCCCTACCATCGATTCTCACTCCCTGCTTACACTTGTTATCGTCAGGATCGTACCCTACAGCCGCGCCATCCCCCGTCACGGGGTACGGCGATTCTGGTCCACAGGCGGATATCCCATAGGCCACTACCCCCCTCACTACTCGACTCATCGAAGGTTGTTCGGTGGCGGTAGACGCCGGCGACTCGGAGTTGCGCATTGTTTCTTTGTATCTCCGACCTCGCCAGAGCCCGCCGCCCTTGCAGGAGGAGTGGAACGCTCTCCTCGACCACCCAATCACGACGATTGCAGCCGGCGACTTTAACGTCAAACATCCTTCTTGGAACAATAGGGCTACCAACGCCTACGGCAACTCACTGCGCCGGTTCATCCTAGACGACCCGGATACGCACGTCATCGGCCCTGATGATCCTACCCACTACCCCTATGGCGGTCAACGACCGGACGTTCTTGATGTAGTTGTAGTCAGGAACGTGGCCCATAACATCTAGGTCTCGTCAGTGTCAGACCTCTCGACTGATCACCATCCCCTGCTAATAACTGTTCGAGAGGTGTCGGCTTCACCCCGACTTCCCGCTGGTCCTGCTAGGAGGGTCAATTGGCGCTCCTGTCACGACGAGCTATCTCGAAGGTTACCATCTGTCCCAGCGGACCCGATCGCCACTCGTGACGATCTCGATCTCCGTGCCACTCATCTTCAGGAGTTGGTCCAAGGTGTCGTGGCTCGATACACATACAACGTCGAGGTGAATCGCAAATCGGCCCTTGAACCGGAAGTTATCCACGCCATCTGGCTTCGGCGCAAGCTCCGCCGCAGATGGCAACGAACCCGGGAACCCGCCGTCAAACGACGGTTTCAGGCCCAGTCTCTTTACGTCCAGCAACTTGTGCGGGACGTAAACTCTGATCAGTGGGACTCATATCTTGAGTCCCTTAAAGTCGACCAAGCCTCCGTCTGGAGAGCGACGAGTCGCCTTACTCGCGAGAAGCGTACTCGCAACCCGTTGAATACCCCGAACGGCATTGTTTCTTCATCGGAAGGCAAGGCTGAGGTCTTCGCCGACTGCATGGAGACTCAATTCACCGTTCATGGAGGCGTCTCGGACCCTGCTCACTCGGTAGTGGTTCGAGACTTCCTATCTGGATATTTTTCCCGCCCTCCACCTGAGCCTCCCACTCTCTTCGACAGGGACGATCTAGTTTCGTCTATCTGTCGATTGAACCGACGTTGCGCCCCTGGTCCTGATCGGATCGAGGCCGCAGCTTTACAACATCTCCCGGCCTCGGGCATTGAATTGGTCCTGGATCTGTTCAACTCCAGTCTCCGGCTGCAATACTTCCCCCGCCTGTGGAAAAATGCCAACATCTGTATGAATCCCAAGCCCCGCAAGCCTAGAATGCTTGCAGACAGCTATCGTCCCATATCGTTGTTGCCAGTACTCTCAAAGGTGTTTGAGCGTCTCCTACTCGCCCGCATCTGGCCGCTGCTGGATAACTTTATTCGGAGCGAACAGTTCGGGTTCCGTAGAGAGCAGTCGACAACTTTACAACTCCTCCGAGTTGTCACAGCATTGTCCGACGCCGCCAACAAGAAAGAGTCTACGGGCGCTGTCTTGTTGGACGTGAGTAAGGCCTTCAACAAAGTCTGGCACGAAGGCCTTCTCTACAAACTCGCTCACTCCCCATCCCACCGTCCATTGTGCATTTCTTGCGGTCATACCTCAGTGATCGTACCTTCAGGTTTAGCGTCGAAGGGTCCTGTTGATCAGTTCGACCCGTCGCCGCTGGCGTTCCGCAAGGATCTGTCCTCGGCCCCTTTCTGTACCTAGTGTACACGAACCACCTGCCTGTTATTGGAGTCACGTTATCTCTATTCGCTGACGACGCAATTAGTTACTGCAGCTCCCTGTCCCCGCGATTAGCGAGTACAAAGCTGCAGCGTCTGTGAATCAGCTTCCGGACTGGCTACGGAAGTGGCGGGTGATGATCAACGCGGAGAAATCCGAGGCAATCTGCTTCACCAGTAAGTCCACTTCCCGGTGCCAGCCCCTCTACCTAGAAGGGAGGCCTATCGCCTGGCATAAGTCGGTGAAGTATTTAGGCGTTCGGCCAGACCAGCGCCTTAGCTTCAACGACCACGTGACTGATACCCTCAACAAAGTTCGGGGCGTTCGAGCCAAAATATTTCCCATGATCGCGTGCCGCAACCGCCTGGCTTTGCGCACTAAAGTCACCATCTATCTCTTGTTTCTCCGGTCAGTATTGACCTATGCTGCTCCCGCATGGTGGTCGCTTTTGTCGACCACTAACAAGTGTAGGTTGGAAGCTTTCCAATCCCGCACCCTCCGATCCTTGTCGGGGTCTCCATGGTTTGTGAGAAATAACGTTATTCGTGGAGACCTTCGAGTTCCTACCCTTGCTGATTTTGTCCGGTCGCTTACCAAAACTCTCTTTGCTTCTGCAGCGACCTCGTCCTTTCCCCACCTCCGTACTATCAGCACGTCAGCACCACCTCCCGCTATACGTGTCAAACGCCCTCGGGCGATCTTAGACGACCTCCCGTAATTCTGTATGCTGTAACTTAGGTTCCCAAGCAATTTGATTTCCTTGTTACTTTCCTATCCAGTCTGATACCTTCCCCAACTATGTTGGTTTGCAAACTGCTTGGCGTTGTTTCCGTATGTCACGGACACGGAGTTTCCCTGCCTCGCGGGGAACGACCGGCGCCACAAGGCGCCTACATGCCGGGCCGGGCGCGTGCGGCATCTGCCGTTTGCCCCGCGACCGGTGGCAGTGTTACCATGACCCGGCACCTATATAACAAAATTGAGAAAAATTTCCGCCGCCTTCAATTGTCAAAGCCGTCCCCTTTCATCTACAAGTCAGCGCGGTGTCGGACCTACCGTCCGATCACGACCCCCTACTAGTAACTGTCTTGCTGCCGTCGGTCTCACCCCGACTTCCCGATCATCCTGTTAGGAGAGTTAATTGGCGATCCTACCATGATGATCTGGCCAGGCAGTTGCCATCTGTCTCTCCGGACCCACTCGTCTCTTGTGACGACGTGGATCTCCGGGTACATCAGCGCCAGGACCTCGTCCAGTCTGTAATGGACAAAAACACCTATACTGTTCCGGTGAGTAATAAACGCTCCGACCTTCCTGCGGAAGTTCTCCAAGCCATCCGATTACGGCGCCAGCTCCGCAGCAGATGGCACCATACCCGTGACCCTGCCGCAAGACGGCGCTTTCGAGACCAGTCGGAACACGTCTCGCAGCTTCTGCTTGACGTAAACGCGAGTCGCTGGGACTCCTATTTGGAGTCCTTGGAAGTCGACCACGCCTCCGTATGGAGAGCCGCTGGTAGACTAAAAGGCGAAAAGAGGACTCGCCATCCCTTGAATACCCCGGACGGCACTGTATACTCTGCAGAAGGCAAGGCGGAATTCTTCGCTGACTGTATTGAGGAACAGTTCACCGTCCATAGAGGCATCTTTGACCCGGCTCATTTGGCCGTCGTCAGGGATTTCCTATTTGGAAACTTTTCTGCTCCCCCAATGACCATCTTATTTCGGTCGACGAGGATGACCTTGCGTCTGTCCCAAGCCGACTGAAGAAGAGAAAGGCCCCTGGCCCCGATCGCATCGGGGCCGCTGCGTTGCAGAATCTCCCGCCTTCGGCAGTTGACGTTCTTCTTGAGATGTTCAATTCCTGTCTCCGGCTGAGTTACTTCCCTCGCCTGTGAAAAACCGCAAACGTCATCGTGATCCAGAAATCTAAAAAGCCGCCCACGCTACCTGGAAGCTACCGCCCGATATCACTATTGCCAGTAATCTCGAAGGTATTCGAGCGTCTTCTCCTGGCCCGTATTCGACCCCTGGTGGATGGTTTCATCCGCGAGGAGCAGTTTGGGTTTAGGCCGAGGCACTCGACTACTCTTCAGCTAGTACGGGTTGTCACCTGACTAGCCGACGCCGCCAACAATCATCAGGCAACAGGCGCCGTCCTGTTGGATGTGAGCAAAGCCTTCGATAAAGTCTGGCACGAAGGCCTGCTCTACAAACTGGCGCATTCGCCAATCCCGACATCTATCGTCCACTTGCTCCGATCCTATGTGACGGATCGCACCTTCAGGATCAACGTAGATGGGGCGTTCTCTCGGGTTCGCCCTGTCGCCGCTGGCGTCCCACAAGGATCTGTCCTCGGCCCCGTTCTGTACGTACTGTACACGAACGATCTGCCGGTTTATCCCGGGGTCATGTTATCTCTATATGCCGACGACGCGATGTTTAATTGTAGCTCGCTTTCGCCTTGGCGGACGAGCGTAATGTTACAACGACAGTTGGCTATGCTTCCGGACTGGCTAAGGAAATGGCGGGTAGAGATCAATACGGAGAAATCCGAGGCGATTTGCTTTACGCATAAGTCCATTTGCCGATGCCAATCCCTCTCCTTAGAGGGGAGACCCATCAACTGGACTGAGACGGCGAAGTACCTAGGTGTTCGGCTTGATCGGCACCTAAACTTCAACGCCCACGTGACCTCAACCCTCAACTTGCCTCGTGGCGTCAGAGCCAAACTATCACCTATGTTTTCGCGGAACAGCCGCCTGGCTGTACGTACAAAACTAACATTGTATCTACTGTTCCTCCGAACAGTACTCACTTATGCGGCACCCCCTTGGTGGCCCCTCCTGTCGGTCACCAACAGGCATCGGCTGACTACATTTCAGAACTGGACCCTACGCTCCCTCACGGGTTCCCCGTGGTATGTGCGAAATTCCGCCATTCACCGGGGCCTCCGTGTTCCCAACTTAGAGGTCTTCGTCTGGTCCCTGGCAACGAATTTGTTCGCCAAGGCCGGCGAGTCCCCTTATCCGCACCTCCGAAAGCTTAACAGCATGGAGAATGCACCGCCCCCTCGCCGCGTCAGGCGCCCTAGGGCGCTGTTAGACGACCCCCCAACCTTCTGGAAATCTGAACCGATCACCATCAATCACTACCTGCGCCTGCCGAAACTGTAGCCAATCATGCTGCGGCAGATTGGAATGGATAGATTTATTGCCAGCATCGGCTTTGCCGATTCGGCAGGGCTTTGATCAGGGACACGGGCTCTCGCGAGGTTGTGCAAATGCCTTCCTTGCGAAAGCCGACTGCCCCGGTGATAAGTTCCGTCGACTCGGCCGCCGCCTTCGGGTGGTACTCGCTTCTTGTACTCGCCAGCGCGCCTCTAAGTTTCCGTGGGCTATGTCCTCGGAGACCAAGGAGCCGCGACCAGGCGTTGCGATCGGCTGAAGCCATGATCACGACCAAGATCCCCGTCAGCACCTGCTTGGCTGATTTGGCAGGGTAATGACCTGAGACACGGGCTCCCGCGAGGTTGTTCAAGTGCCTTCCTTGCGAAAGCTGGCTGTCTCGGTGTCATTACCTACCATTTCGGCCGACGCCCTAGGGCGCTCGAGCTTCTTGTCCGCCAGTGCGTCACTACGTTCCCAAAGGCTAGCCTGAGGGGACCATGGTGTCGCGCTTGGCGGGACAATTGGCTGAAGCAAAAGCTTAAGCTTGCCCCCGTGGTGGCCATGTAATGCATCATGGACCCGCGGACTGCACCATAACACCCTTGTGCAGAGCAAACGACCGCGCTGACCCTTTGGCACCTGGCGTTCATCAGGCCTAGGCCTGGACAACGCACACAAATTAGGGCGCAAGACGCCCGTGCACCATCCATCCATCCGCCGCCTTCTCAGTTAACTGGTTGGCGTGTCCCTCCCGATAATTAGGATACCTTCTTATGAAAGTCCATCACTGTTTTCTTCTGACAGCCATCGGGCACGTCCCGGAAGCTGTAATACAGACATGGGTGCAAAGACGCCCCACTAGATAATGCAATGCAATGCAATTGGCGGTTCGTAGCGACGGACGCATTCTTATGAATATGGATGGACTCCAGATGCAGGCGAGTGAAGTAACCCCGGACAGAAGACAACACCCGGGCTTCATCAAACATCACCCGTTGATCGTCGTGGGAAAGAGCGTGTTCAGCGACTGCGGACTTCTCCGGCTGGTCCAGGCGGCAGTATCTCCGATGTTCAGAGAGGCGCGTCCGGACACTACGCTTCGTGGTGCCTATGTATACCTGGCCACATGTACAAGGAATTCTGTACACCCCGCACGACAAGAGCGGATCCCTGGCGTCTTTTACCGGTCGCAGGAACTGATGGGTCTTTTTGGTTGGCTTAAAGATCGTCCTGACGCCCCGTTTACTCAGCAACTTGCCGATGCGGTCAGTCACGCCACGGATGTAGGGCAAGACAGCGGAGCCAACAACCTCGCGCAACACCGACTCGTCCGTCCAACAAAAAGTTGGAAGTTGCCAGGGCCCTTAAAAGGGCCGCTCCGCTAAAATCCAACCTTCTGTCGGCGGAACTGCGAGCCTTGAGGGATTTGAGAAGGCATGACTCCATTGTCATTGTGCCGGCGGATAAGGGGAGCGCTACCGTGGTCTTGAACACCGAAGACTACCAGCGGAAGATTGAGGGTTTGTTAGATCCGGCCACTTATCGGAGGCTGAACAAAGATCGGGCTTCTACTGCTTTTAAGAAAAACGGATTCTTTAGTGAAGCAATCTTATCTAGCGTCTGATGTGAAGACGGCCGTCCGGTGTTCGGAGGCCCTTCCCCCTCGTCTCTATGGATTACCAAAGGTCCATAATGAGGACGTTCCGCTGTGGCCCATCGTTAGTGGTATTGGCTCGCCTACGTACAACTTGGCTAAGCACCTCACTGGATTGCTCAAGCCGCACATCGAGCAGACGGATTCGTTTGTCCGGGACTCTTTTCATTTCCTCCGGAGAATCGGGGAGTTGGTGCTGGAGCCTGGCGACGTGCTAGTGAGTTTTGATGTGGTCTCTCTTTTCACGATGGTCCCTGTCCAGGAGGTCTTGGGGTATATAGGTGAACTGTTCCCGGCGGACTCTGCAGAAGGCAAGGCGGAATTCTTCGCCGACTGTATTGAGGAACAGTTCACCGTCCATAGAGGCATCTCTGGCCCAGCTCATTTGGCCGTCGTCAGGGATTTCCTATTTGGAAACTTTTCTGCTCCCCCAATGACCATCTTATTTCGGTCGACGAGGATGACCTTGCGTCTGTCCCAAGCCGACTGAAGAAGAGAAAGGCCCCTGGCCCCGATCGCATCGGGGCCGCTGCGTTGCAGAATCTCCCGCCTTCGGCAGTTGACGTTCTTCTTGAGCTGTTCAATTCCTGTCTCCGGCTGAATTACTTCCCTCGCCTGTGAAAAACCGCAAACGTCATCATGATCCAGACATCTAAAAAGCCGGCCATGCTACCTTGAAGCTACCGCCCGATATCACTATTGCCAGTAATCTCGAAAGTATTCGAGCGTCTTCTCCTGGCCCGTATTCGGCCCGTGGTGGATGATTTCATCCGCGAGGAGCAGTTTGGGTTTAGGCCGAGGCACTCGACTACTCTTCAGCTAGTACGGGTTGTCACCTGTCTAGCCGACGCCACCAGCAATCATCAGGCAACAGGCGCCGTCCTGTTGAATGTGAGCAAAGACTTCGATAAAGTTTGGCACGAAGGCCTGCTCTACAAACTGGCGCATTCGCCACTCCCGACATCTATCGTCCACTTGCTCCGATCCTATGTGACGGATCGCACCTTCAGGATCAACGTAGATGGGGCGTTCTCTCGGGTTCGCCCTGTCGCAGCCGGCGTCCCACAAGAATCTGTCCTCGGCCCCGTTCTGTACGTACTGTAGACGAACGATCTGCCGGTTTATCCCGGGGTCACGTTATCTCTATTTGCCGACGACGCGATGTTTCATTTTAGCTCGCTTTCGCCTTGGCGGACGAGCGTAATGTTACAACGCCAGTTGGTATGCTTCCGGAATGGCTAAGGAAATGGCGGGTACGATCAATACGGAGAAATCCGAGGCGACCTGCTTTACGCATAAGTCCATTTCCCGATGCCAATCCCTCTCCTTAGAGGGGAGACCCATCAACTGGACTGAGACGGTGAAGTACCTAGGTGTTCGGCTTGATCGGCACCTAAATTTCAACGCCCACGTGACCTCAACCCTCAACTTGCCTCGTGGCGTCAGAGCCAAACTATCATCTATGCTTTCGCGAAACAGCCGCCTGGCTGTCCGTACAAAACTAACATTGAATCTACTGTTCCTCCGAACAGTACTCACTTATGCGGCACCCGCTTAGTGGCCTCTCCTGTCGGCCATCAGGCCACCAACAGACGTAGGCTGACTACATTTCAGAACTGGACCCCACCCTCCCTCACAACCTTCTGTAAATCTGAACTGATCACCATCATTCACTACCTGCTCCTGCCGAAACTGTAGTCAATCATGCTGCGGCAGATTGGAATGGATAGATTTATTGCCAGCATCGGCTTTGCCGATTCGGAAGGCTTTGATCCGGGACACGGGCTCCCGCGTGGTTGTGCAAACGCCTTCCTTGCGAAAGCCGACTGCCCCGCTGATGAGTTCCTTCGACTCGGCCGCCGCCTTGGGGCGGACGAGCCTCTTGTCATCGCCAGATTGCCTCTAAGTTTCCGTGGGCTATGTCCTCGGAGACCAAAGAGCCGCGACCAGGCGTTGCAATTGGCTGAAGCCATGGATCACCACCAAGATCCCCGTCAGCACCTGCTTTGCTGATTTGGCAGGGTAATGACCTGAGACACGGGCTCCCGCGAGGTTTAGCAAGTGCCTTCCTTGCGAAAGCTGGCTGTCTCGGAGTCATTCCTTACCATTTCGGCCGATGCCCTAGGGTGCTCGAGTTTCTTGTCCTCGCAAGTGCGTCAGTACGTTCCCAAGTCTAGCCTGAGGGGAACATGGTGTCGCGCCTTGGCGGGACAATTCGCTGAAGCAAAAGCTTAAGCTTGCCTCCGTGGTGGCCATGTAATTTATCATGGACCCGCGGACTGCACCATAACACCCTTGAGCAGAGCAAACGACCGCGCTGACCTGTTGGCACCTGGCGTTCATCAGGCCTAGGCCTGGACAACGCACACAAATTAGGGCGCAAGACGCCCGCGCACCATCCATCCATCCATCCAACAGTTCCTGCGACCGGTAAAAGACGCCAGGGATCCGCTCTCGTCGTGCGGGGTGTACAGTATTCCTTGTACGTGTGGCCAGGTATACATAGGCACCACGAAGCGTAGTGTCCGGACGCGCCTCTCTGAACATCGGAGATACTGCCGCCTGGGCCAGCCGGAGAAGTCCGCAGTCGCTGAACACGCTCTTTCCCACGACGATCACCGGGTGATGTTTGTTGAAGCCCGGGTGTTGTCTTCTGTCCGGGGTTACTTTACTCGCCTGCATCTGGAGTCCATCCATATTCATAAGAATGCGTCCGTCGCTATGAACCGCCAATTGCATTGCATTGCATTATCTAGTGGGGCGTCTTTGCACCCATGGCTTATTACAGCTTCCGGGACGTGCCCGATGTCTGTCAGAAGAAAACAGTGTTGGACTTTCAAAAGTAGGTTTCCTAATATTCGGGAGGGACACGCCAACCAGTTAACTGAGAAGGCGGCGGATAATTTTTTCAATTTTATTATATAGGTTCCGGGTCATGGTAACACTGCCACCGGTCGCGGGGCGAACGGCAAATGCCGCACGCGCCCGGCTCGGCAGGCAGTCGCCTTGTAGCGCCGGTAGTTCCCCGCGAGGCAGGGAACCTCCGTGTCCGTGGCATCGGTAACAGCGCCAAGCAGTTTGCAACCAACATACTTGGGGGAAGGTATCTGACTGAATAGGAAGGTAACAAGGAAATAGAATTGGTTGGGAACCTAAGTTACAGCATACAAAATTACGGGGGGTTGTCTAAGATCGCCCGAGGGCGTTTGACACGTATAGCGGGAGGTGGTTCAGACGTGCTGATAGAACGGAGATAAGGAAAGGACGAGGTCGCTGCAGAAGCAAAGAGAGTTTCGGCAAGCACCGGACAAAATCAGCAAGGGTAGGAATTCGAAGGCCTCCACGAATAACATTATTTCTCACAAACCATGGAGACCCCGACAAGTATCTGAGGGTACGGGCCTGGAAAGCTTCCAGCCTACACTTGTCAGTTGTCGACACAAGCGACCACCATGCGGGAGCACCATAGGTCAAGACTGACCGAAGAAACAAGAGATAGATGGTGACTTTAGTGCGCAAAGCCAGGCGGTTGCGGCACGAGAGCATGGGAAATATTTTGGCTCGGACGCCTCGAGCTTTGTTGAGGGTATTAGTCACGTGGCCGTTGAAGCTATGGCGCTGGTCGAGCCGAACGCCCAAATAATTCACCGAATAATGCCAGGCGATAGGCCTCCCTTGGAAGGAGAGGGGCTGGCACCGGGAAGTAGACTTGCTGGTGAAGCAGATCGCCTCGGATTTCTCCGCGTTGATCAGCACCCGCCACTTCCGTAGCTAGGCCGGAAGCAGGTTCAACTGACGCTGCAGCTTTGAACACGCTATTCGCGGGGACAGGGAGCTGCAGTAATACATTGCGTCGTCAACGAATAGAGATAACGTGACTCCAGGAATAACAGGCACGTCGTTCGTGTACACTAGGTACAGAACGGGGCCGAGGACAGATCCCTGCGGAACGCCAGCGGCGACGGGTCGAACTGATCAACAGGACCCTTCGACGCTAACCCTGAAGGTACGATCACTGAGGTATGACCGCAAGAAATGCACAATGGACGGTGGGATGGGGGAGTGAGCGAGTTTGTAGAGAAGACCTTCGTGCCAGACTTTGTTGAAGGCCTTACTCACGTCCAACAAGACAGCGCCCGTAGACTCTTTCTTGTTGGCGGCGAGGGACAATGCTGTGACAACTCGGAGGAGTTGTAAAGTTGTCGACTGCTCTCTACGGAACCCGAACTGTTCGCTCCGAATAAAGTTATCCAGCAGCGGCCAGATGCGGGCGAGTAGGAGACGCTCAAACACCTTTGAGAGTACTGGCAACAACGATATGGGACGATAGCTGCCTGCAAGCATTCTTGGCTTGCCGGGCTTGGGAATCATACAGATGTTGGCATTTTTCCACAGGCGGGGGAAGTATTGCAGCCGGAGACTGGAGTTGAACAGATCCAGGATCAATTCTACACCCTAGGCCGGGAGATGTTGCAAAGCTGCGGCCCGATCCGATCAGGACCAGGGGCGCGACGTCGGTTCAGTCGACAGATAGACGAAACTAGTTCGCCCCTGTCGAAGAAAGCGGGAGGGTCAGATGGAGGGCGGGAAAAATATCCAGATAGGAAGTCTCGAACCACTACCGAGTGGGCAGGGTCCGAGACGCCTCCATGAACGGTGAATTGAGTCTCCATGCAGTCGGCGAAGACCTCAGCCTTGCTTCCGATGAAGAAACAATGCCTTTCGGGGTATTCAACGGGTTGCGAGTACGCTTCTCGCGAGTAAGGCGACTCGTCGCTCTCCAGACGGAGGCTTGGTCGACTTCAAGGGACTCAAGGTATGAGTCCCACTGATCAGAGTTTACGTCCCGCAAAAGTTGCTGGACCTAAAGAGACTGGGCCTGAAACTGTCGTTTGACGGCGGGATCTCGGGTTCGTTGCCATCTGCGGCGGAGCTTGCGCCGAAGCCAGATGGCGTGGATAACTTCCGGTTGAAGGGCCGATTTGCGATTCACCTCAACGTTGTATGTGTGTTGATCCATGACACCTTGGACCAACTCCTGAAGATGAGTGGCACGGAGATCCAGATCGTCACGAGTGGCGATCGGGTCCGCTGGGACAGATGGTAACCTTCGAGATAGCTCGTCGTGATAGGAGCGCCAGTTGACCCTCCTAGCAGAACGAGCGGGACGTCGGGGTGAAGCCGACACATCTCGAACAGTTATTAGCAGGGGATTTTGATCAGACGAGAGGTCTGACACTGACGAGACCTGGATGGTATGGGCCACGTTCCTGACTACAACTACATCAAGAACGTCCGGTCGTTGACCGGCATAGTGGTAGTGGGTGGGATCATCAGGGTCGATGACGTGCGTATCCGGGTTGTTATGACGAACCGGCGGAGTGAGTTGCCGTAGGCGTTGGTAGTCCTACTGTTCCAAGAAGGATGTTTGGCGTTAAGGTCGCCGGCTGCAATCGTCGAGATTGGGTGGTCGAGGAGAGCGTTCCACTCCTCAGGCGGGAGCGACGAGCTCAGGCCAGGCCGGAGATACGCGGAAACAATGCGCAACTCCGAGTCCCCTGCGTCCACCGCCAACGCGCAACCTTCGATGAGTCGAGTAGTGAGGGGGGGTAGTGACCTATGGGATATCCTCCTGTGGACCAGAATCCCCGTACCCCCAGACGGGGGATGTAGCGGCTGTAGGGGACGATCCTGACGATAACAAGTATTAGCAGGAAGTGAGAATCGATGGTAGGGGGCTAGATGGGTTTCGGAGAGAAGCACGACATCAGCGTCGTACTCCACGACGAAAGCCGCTAGCACAGATCGACGAGAGGAAACGCCATCGGCGTTCCAAGCGACGATCCGCAGGGATCTAGCCATTGAGGGGAGGAGAGGGAAGAGAGCAGAGGGGGATTGGAATACTAACATAAGCACAGTCGATGTGTCAGGAGCAGACGTGATGCTTTCTACAAGTTGAGTGGCCCAAGCCGTCAGGGGGTCCGCTGGAGCCCGAGAAAATTCCCGGGACCCGCGCGGACGTTCCTGAGGAACTTCTGAGTCCCGGTGAGTTTGGGCAGGTCGAGCCTGCTGATGTCGTCGGCCGGGAGTCCGGCGACGCGTACGCTTTTTGGTACCCTTGCGGGCAGAAATGTGTTGTGATGACGTCTTAGCAGCGACAGCTGCATAGGAAGGGCCGAGCGCTGTGGCAGGCGCCGGTAGTGGAGCCGTCACAGGCGCCGCCGGAGCGACGCCTGCCGGCGGGACTGAGACCGCGGGAGCGACAGGAGTCGCTGCCGGGGCCTTGACAGATGAACCGGAGTGAGGGGGGAAGGCTTGTCGCCGATTAGGGGCGGAACCAGCTTCACTACGCTGCGCGCCAGGGCGCTCAGATCGCTGCTGTCTTTCTGCTTCGATATATTTAATACAGCCCCGGTAACTAGCCGGATGGGCGCCCTCGCAGTTGCAGCAGTACGGGACAAAACCCGGCACACGAGGCTTATCACAGCCGCGGTGAGGATCGCCGCACGGCACGCAACGTGGGGGCGCATGACAAAACAGGGACGAGTGCCCGAAGCCCTGACAGTTGAAACACTGAGCAGGGCCTGGGCGCGGGTCAAATGATCTGACTGTCACCCGCAGGTGAAGGAGTGTTTGAAGCAACTATAGAAGCAACTATGTATCAGGCGTTTTTAAACATTTTGTATTCATGGTTGGAATATCATACAAATAAGAAAATTATCAGTGTGATTTTAGAGAAGATAGAGTTGCCGTTGACCAAATATTTATTTTAAGAAAAATATTCAAAAGATTTCTAGAATTCAGAACAGATGTGCATTTCTTGTTTGTGGACTTCTGAGCAGCGTATGATAGCATTAACAGGAAGCAATTCTATAAAATACTAGTGGTCGCCCAGTGGTCGAAATTCGACCGTAATTCATTAAATTTTTAAATTTTAACGTTATTGAGGTTCTTTTGTCAAAGAGTATACCTCTATAATCATTGCATATAATTTTTTGAATTTTGTTCTATTACGTCAGCTGCGAGCGTGTACAAATACGTCATTAGCGTGTGTTGTTTGCCTTAATTCCCTGCAATACCTATGAAATTTAAAATTTAATGTTAATAACAGTTGAAAAATAAAACATTACAGCATGTATTCTTACTATTTTTTTGATATAATTCATTGTCAGTTTTAATTTTTTCATGTTATTATTGAATCAAATAAACGCTAATAAAAATGAGACTTGACATTCATAGAAGTATAAGATACATTGTTTTCAATTCCAGTGGATTACATTTCATTTTTGGTAAGGTACAAAATTCGAAAACAGTTTGAAGATTATCTGCTACAAAGCTTATTAAATTTTTTAATTTTTTTTCTATGCATTAATTTTCGAGTTATTTGAAAAATATGAAAGATAGGAAAAATGAGGTTTAGCTTGGCTAAGCCATATTTAAAAAGCAATAACGCGTTTTTTGACATTTCCTTGGGTTTTTTTTTATTGCCATACTGAACAAGTTTCGCCAAGGCTACACAGTTATTTTCCCTTTGTTTTTCTAATTATATAAAATTTAAATAAAAAATTAATACAAAATAAAAAATGAAATAAAAAATCGTGCCTCATATATTTTTCATTAAATCAAAAAAACCGGGCGGTTAAAAAAATAAATGTTGTCCATTTAACTTAAAATAGTTTGAAAGTGAATTTAATGATTCAGAACTTCTGTGTAAACGATGTTTTTTGTAAAAACTCTTTCATCATTTGCTAAATGCCCTTGGCCATTATATTCGGAAATATAAAGTCTCAAACCATCGAATGATCGAACTCTGCTTGCTGCGACGTACAATTGACCATGTGTAAAAACTGGCTGCCTCAATAAAATTCCAATTTTTTCGAATGTTCGTCCTTGAGACTTATTTATTGTCATCGCAAATGCAGGTATAATTGGAAATTGAGTTCTTTGAAAGTTAAATGGTAAAACAGTACCGGAATATGTTAAATTTATACGTGGAATCAAAATTCTCTTATTGCTTGCGGTTCCAGTTAAAACTTCGCAATCAATAGCATTACGATGCATACACTTGATGCGCATTCTTGTTCCAGTGACTAATGCTTCTTTTGTATTTAAGTTTCTGATCAGTAAAACGATGCAATTAACTTTCAATACTAACTTATGTGGTGGCAAAACACTAATAGTCAAAGAATCAAAAACTCTACTGGATAGTTATTGATTTCATTGTCATCATCACAAATTATTTTATCGTAGCTATGATATGTTTTCTGTTCACCTGGTATTCGATTAAGTATATCAGTATTAATAAAAGTACAATCATCATTTTTAGGTGCTAAAATAACTGACTTCAATATGTTATCTGAGAGTATGTTTTCGGAAATATTTCCATACACCTCATTAATAATATTATTTTCATCTCCTATTAATTGCTGAGGTATTTCAATAATATTTTCACCAAACTGAGGGAATTGTGGGGCTTCATCATTACCAATTTTTTTCAAGAATTCGACAAATTCTATTTCACTTGGTAAGGCTCTCATATTTTGAGTAAACGTTACTTTATGAAAATAAACAAATTTATGCCAACTTGTGACACAATTTTCAATTAAAGTTGCACGTGATCCATGTGGGACAATTGGTAAGATTTGCCGAAAATCACCGCACAGAAGTATCGTTTTCCCTCCAAATGGTTTATGTTTATCATTTTCATCGCATAGATTCTGCAATAATCTATCTATGATTTTCAACACTTGCAGTGGGCACATAGAAATTTCATCAATAATTATCAATGATGATGAATTTATGTAACGTCCATAGCTACTATTTGCGGTAATATTCGCTACAGAATTTTCCAAAATGGGTATAGGCAATTTAAACACATTGTGTAAAGTTCTACCTCCAATTAATAGAGTTGAAGCTATGCCACTGAACGCTGTTGCAATGCAACTAAGATTAAGCGAATTTAATTTGTGAATGATTGCTGTTTGTGTGAATGATTTTCCACAACCTGCATGAGCGGTTAAACAAAAAACATTAGATCCAGTATCATGATGCAAAACTTCACGAATCACACGATCAATTAGATTACGCTGTTCAATATTTGCAGTTTCATAATGCTCAGAAAACAGAAACTCTTGTTCTATTGGATCAATAGCATTTGCTTCGTCTGTTCTCTGCGAATACGTGGGAACTGGTAAACCAAGTTCTTGACATGACAAATTATGAACATTCAAAATGTCTTCAATTTCTAATAGAGCTGTGTTAAAGGATACTTCTTCGTTGTAATCTCTCAAAAAATCTTCACTAAGATATACTTTAAATTCATCCCATAACGCCAATGCATTGGCTGGCACATTTCATGCACAAATGTAACCAACTAAATTTCGGATTTGTTTTGGTGAATGTAATTCTTTTGCTTCATTTAAACATTCGCGCCATTCATTATCATTTGAAGCAATGCCGCGAGCATGGCACGCTTCAACAAAAGAAGTGTGTATAATTCCATTGTATGTTCTAACATCCTCAAATGATTTTGGACCACAGACATGTAATAAAAGCAATCGTAAATGGAAAAGTTCGATGACTTTTGGTGATACTACATATATGCGTGTAATGATTTTATCATCTCCACGCCTTCTCTTCTTCCATTTTTTCGGGAATCTTCCCACACATAATGCAAAGGAATTTCAATATACTTATATTCATGCGCTGATGGATCTGATCGATTCAATTCAAAAAATGCTAATAATTTTGTTTGTCTTGCATTTTCAGTTGCTTGACGTTCTTGCTCTTCTCGAAAGTAAACATTCTGTCTACGCGGTAAATGAATGTCAAGTCTAACGATGACATGTGATTCAAAATGCATTGGTAGTTCATAGATGCGCTATACAGCTTCAGTTTATCCGACGTAACGGCCATTTAAAAAATTTTTAACTTCATCAATTTGTATTTCTTGACCTGGTTCATTTCTCTCTGAACCTAATTCAACAGATGCACTGTCATAGCCTTTATACACGTATTTATAAATGTATTTAACACTTTTAACTGTAGTGCATACGTCAACATTTATATGGCAATTAAATTTGGCAAGTAAATACGGATTGTATGGTACAACATAACGATTGTCGAGGCAACTACCACGAACTCCAGCATTAATACCATTATCACGCATTCTGTATAATGGATATCCATTTAATGATTCACATGTAAATTCATTAAATCGTTTTGGATAATCTTTTGTGCATTTTCCATCTCTCATACATACAGAATTTGGATTAAGTACACCGCATGGACCATGCATCATGTGTTTTACAACATATTCATGTAATGTAGGATGTGTTTGAATGTTAGGAATCTCCGCAGATACAACTTTATCAATATCGGTAGCGTTAACAATTTTATCTTGCTCATTTAAAGAGAGTAAAATGTGAGCATGATGCAATCCTCTCTTTTGAAACTCAATTGTATAAATGAGTGCTTCAACTTTACCGAAGATTTTTTTTAGTGTAAGGCCCTCAATTAATGCTTTCAGTTTGGACTTGAATACACGCACAACAATATCAGGTCGAAAATTAGCTGACTCACCTACACCAATATTGCTAACTATTTCAGGCCAACTTGGATTGCAAGTCATTGTAATATACAAAGAAGGCTTTCCGAAATGTTGTACAATTGACATTGCATCTAAATAATTCTGATACATATTTCTTGGAGATCCATTGAATGAAGATGGTAAAATTACTCTACGGCCAACATTATTGGGCATTGGGGTTCAATTCTAAATAATCTGTTAAATTGTTGTAAACTTCAGACCTAAGACTTGTTTGATTTTGTCGAATGAAATGTAACCTTGTGCCCTCTATTCTCACATACATATCAACTATCCACTGCAGAAATAATTTTTGTGAATGATGCAACATGCTAAAATCTTCTCTAATTGCAAGTCGATAGGCTGCATACTGAAGCATGGTTAATTTATTTCTGGGTGCTCATGAATTAGAGGTAGTTGGTACATTATGAGAAATATTGATATGCCACCCAGTATCACCATTTGGAAAAAGTAATTGATACGCTAAAGGGTCCAATGATGAATCCAAAACAGAGATATTTTTAATGGTACCATTAACTTTTGAAAACGAAACCTTATTTCGTTCAAAGGGTGGCTCACCATCAACTGACTGAATATTACTGCTACATCAGTTTGAACTGCATCATTATAACGGCTTAGATCTAAAAGCACGATTTACTTTAATGAGCATACAAATTTCTTTATTTTGATTTTCAACTCTCTGACAATGATCTTTCATTGCAATGAAAGACCGAACGAAAGGGTTAATGCGTTCAAATTCAAGAGAGATTTCGCGAATTATATTGTTATTGCATGTTTGTTTATAGTGTTCACGTAATCTATAATTGACAGCAGTGTCAACATCATGAAAATATAATTGCGCATAACATGGTGAGCGACCATATCCAGCAGTCATTGGACCTGATCTGTAATAAATAACATCAGTATTTTAAAATGATACACACCCCGCGTAAGTGTATCCGAAATTTTAGCTTCTGAGCTAACCATAGCAAATGATGAATTGTATTTACGAATGTTTTCAAAATAATTTTTTGACTTTCTTTTTATTTGAAGTAAGTCCATCATACAATGATTTAAAGTATTCATTTTGACTTAAGGCCGGTAATATTGCTTTACCATTATGACAACATGAAGTGAATGCAGTCCTTTCACCTATAGTGACCTCAGATTGGAAATGTTTTGCATTGCAAAATCTGCATTGTAAATGCATTAATCCACAATCAAAAGTATTAAAATTTCTTGGAATGACATTCAGTGCGCATTTAAATGTATCCCTCAAAATAATTTCATCATTTTGTATACTATTTACACTATTTAAATTTGCATTTTGTCTATTATCATTTTGACTTTCACGGGAATATATATTCCTTCTTCTTTGTCTCTCACTCCGACCCGTCAATGTTCTATGTGGAGGCATAATGGAAGTAGGTGCGAATATCTGAATGTAAAAAAAAAACATGTAATGAAATTACTGAAACTAAGATTAGACAGGGTTTAATTTAAAAATAATAAAATGTACTCACTTTTTTGAAACCACCAATAATAATTAGGCGAGAGTAAGTCAATTCAAATTGCTGTTACAAAATTTTCCTTTTGCAACAGGTGTATATTAAGCAAGCTGTATTTCACTTTCAACTGCACATTAATATATAAAACACAGATATTTAATATACAAAATATAAAATAAACTCTTTTTTGCCTTGACATACACTCCACAGACTATTGTTGCCTGGCAACAAAATTATTTTTTTTTAACAATTACCATTGTTTGAAAAAGTTTAAATGAATTTTCAAGTGCAAATGAATGTTTTATTTTATTTTATTTAATGTATTTTTAACACATATTATATATAAATTATAGCTTTCTGCACTCCTTCTCCATATAAACTTTAACTATGCCAACACTCACACTCCTCCGTGCGCGCAATATGCTTAGAAAGGGGTACAAAGTTTTCTCTTCACGTATTAATATATAGATTAATAAAATTTGAAGTCCCTGAGAAGTTAGTTGGACTACCAGAAATTACCATGGAAGATATTCAATGCATAGTAAAGTTGTATGATAATATTTCTAAAAGCTTCTCATCACAAACGGGCTTTCGTAGAGAGACTACATATTATTTAATGCAGCTCTGGGAGTTATAGTTAGAACAGAAGGTATTTACGTAATTTGAACACTCATAAATAGGTCGAGCCTATTTACTAGCATTTGCAAATAACATTGCTATTTTGGGACGGTCATCTGTTAGAGTCCAGAGAATATTTCGTAATTTGGAAGTAGTAGCATAATTGTAAAGCCTAAAAATAAATAAAGCTGAGACAAAATATATGGTTTTATCGATATTACAAGCTCGAAAGTGTAGATATGGCCAGTACACTAGCTTTGGCGACTACAGATTTGAGATAGTGATAGCATTTACTTACCTGGATTTACTTGACCAATAAAAATACTACATAGAAGATCCAAAGAAGGTCTTGCTAACAGGGGATGCTTCAGCTTACAAAGAAAGTTGGAGTCTAAATTTACGTTCAAGGTAACAAGGAGTCTCTTATACAAGACACTGGTTGTCCTAGTGCTACTGTGTGCACCGGAGACAGAGGTGAACTGAGACTGCTCTGGAAACAATTAGAGGAAAATATTGAGACAAATATATAAGCCACCAAAGGAGAAATGGTTCTAGAGAAAAATAACTAATGAAGAGATATAACCTGCTACACGACTTGCCCATAATCATCAAGATAAGGATAGGACGACTTATGTTGGCAGATCTTGTTATCAGAATGGAACACCTAAACCCTGTAAAGCGGCTCTTCCTGTGTGACCCAGATGGCAAAAGAAAAGTAGAAAGACCAAAACCGAGGTGGCGGATGGAGTGCAACGGAATGCAGAAAAGGCAGGAATCCGCAAATAGAGGATGGTTGCATCGAGCAGAGACTGATGGCGAGGTCTCTTTCAGCAGCCTAAAAACCGCCCAGGGTTGTAGCGACCCTGATGATGATAAAATATTCATTTTTGTCTCATGTTAATGCGGGGAAAACGTTTACTTTTTCAAATTAAAAATAACCTTTAAAATTATTACCAAAAACTACACTTAGTTATGACTTTCTAGATAAAAAAACGCTTCTTTTCCAATTGTTCTAGTTGTATGCAGACGTAGGTAACTAACTGACTTATTTAATTTCTCCACCGTTGTAACATGAATCCTACTTTACCCGTTTATCTCACAGTGGAAATTCATTGTCTAGCAGAGATCGGATTTATTGCCTTTTGGTGTGTCTCTATAATTTCTGTCTACTATTCCAAGAATCGTCCTTTATCAATTAAATCTGTCTCACGTTATACGGTAACATCATTTCACAGTTCAGCTCAAACATCAAATGTGATGTGCCTTTCGTGATGTACTTTAATTAAATACACCCTCATTCATCAGAATGCACAAGGGCTTTTACTCCCTATGTTTTTTGGGCACCTGTTTTTCTGCCCGTACATTATTTTTAATTGAGGGTAACCTTTCCTTTCTTGTAACTTCTCCATAGACGCTTTCTTCAGCTCATGAACAGTTATCTCTTCGAGGATGGGGTTATACGCAGCAGCAGCAACACGTTTTTCGTTGTACTTCAATTTTTCCGTTTTTTTTTTTAATAAAACAATGACTAATGTGATGGAATTTGAAATGTTTAAGAAACATAATTTGTTTAAGGGACATGTTATTGTAATTGTATATTTAAAATCACAGCGTATTTTATGTGGTGTTTTATAGAATGGGATGTTTATCATTATTTGTCTTTATTAACTGTTAACAAAAAATAAAATAGTAATTTTGTCTTAGAAGAAAAAGACGCATTTAAAATACTTCTAAGCGTGATATTTTAATTACGTACAGAACAAATATTTAAAAAGAAGTCACAAACAACTTGTGCTAATGTATACGACAGATTAAAATCACATCATTTCAGTTTAAAACTGCTACGTATTTCAGAAAGTCGAATTTCATGGCAAACAAAGTGCAAGCAAGACTGGAAACACAAAAAAGAAGCTCTCACAGTAATTAGAATTGTAGTTGGCAGATTAAATTGTTTTTTTAACCCGTTTGCAAAGCTCTTGGTTTTATTATCACTGCTGTTTATAGTTTATTTACTACCATTATTGTAATTTATTCTACGGCATTAGATATATTTAGTTATAACACATAAACCCATATACGTAAACACATATGACCCTCACACAAAACTAAAACATACTTCAATGCAGAAATATGTAGGCCTACACCCCAACTAGCTAAGCACACAGTGAGATTTGCAATTTTTTGTCCTTAATATATCTTATTAGGTGATTAATTATTAAACGCTTATTGCTTTTTGATACTGAAGGGTGAAAAATGTTATAAATACATTTTACTTTGTAAGTCTGTATTTGTCAGACTGTATTTCTATAGACATAAGCATCTACACATTCATGGTCTTCATAAACATATAAAATGAATGTAGCTTCAGTGAACGTTATTCTCAGAGACAAAAGAGGTATGGAAATAAGTAGGAAGGAAACAGAAATCATGAAATATATAGGAGACGGGAAAAAGATGGCTGCAAGCTAAGATATGGGTCGAAGGGGAAAACCGACGCACGCTGCTTCCGCCATGTACTTGGGTTGTTCTATAATATCGAACTGCAGTTGTATAGCAGGTATAACAGTTTAATAAGCCAAGATACCATTTTGTAAGGAGAACAGTTTGTTAATATTTATAAGTGTTTATCAGGAACCAAAAAAGTAATTTTTTGGAACTTTAATTTAGAGCTCTTTTGTTTTTTTTTTCTCAGAAAAGAAACGACTTGAAGCGTTCAATGTGTAATATAGGCGACAATTCAGAAGAATCAGTGAAAGTAATAAAAACTGAATAAGTGATTCCGGTCAAGGGTGGAAAAAAGAGAAAGTTAATGAAATGACTGTGGAAAAATAAGAAATATGGTTGGTCATTTATTGCGACATTGCGACATTTCTTTGTTGACCTTCCTTGAATTGTTGATGGGGAATAGATGGACGGAGGGCTGCGTTATTAACAGAAGGACAAGATTAGAGTGCGTGGATGAGATTAAAAAAGAAAGAAAGTATAACGTAGAAAAGCGATTAGCTCTGGAACTTAAGAGTTTTAAACCCACAGGTTTCAGAAGGTTGAAGGGAGGCACTTAAAATTGTTTAAAATTATTGTTCTGTAAACGTAGATTCCCATTTTTGTCAGTGATTAATATATATTACACGACATTTACTTTGCTATGATTTTATTTATTCGTAGTAAAATCTGAGTTTTAAAATATTACTGAAAACCATTTTATAATCACCTTAGTTAATTTAGTTTTTTTTTTGTCTGATGCGCAAAGTTACTAATGTCACTTTTGTTTGACATTTGATGTTTTTTACAGTTTTTTGATAGATTAAAATTGTATATTGTTTTTAACATTTATTATACATACTCTAGTAGTGTTTTGGTCAATATAGTCTCTCGATGTAAAAGACATTTAAGCTTCTAACACAGTTGTATCAGCTTGGATCATTGATGTGTCCTAAGGTGGTGAAGAAATTCTAAGCTATTTTCAACTTTTATTGTCAATACAATTTTACTATAGGTGTTCTCATTTCGTAAAGAAAGAAGCAAGTCATATCTAAAATGTGATAACCTGATAACTTTTGTGAAGTAGCTCTTTGTTTATCAAGCTAGAACATTTGTAAAAATCCCCAATGCATACAATTTCTCTGCTACTTAGTTTCCACCACTAAATATAATTGCATGTTCCTTTTTCCATTCAAATCTACGTAATTTTCTATTTCTAGATGCAAATTATCATCTACACCATTTCCATACTGGTATTGACTGATCTTCCGTTCTACGTTAGAATTTACCATTCAGCGTATATGTTTTATACTTTCCATCAGCATTTAGTAATTTCGTTTAGGCTGTCACAGCTATTTGCATCTCAACTTCCATCGACGCCCATTCAAACTAGTCCTTTTTCGGGAGGCCCTTTGAACTTATAGCGTATTCCGATACCTTTTCACCCGGAATTTCCATGCCTTCCTTTGTCATTCTATTGAGTGGTGTCTTTTCCCATATATTCCTTGGCCATCTGTCCCTTCACGTTTGCTTTAGATGTCCAAATCAATTTAACAGAATAGTTTCAACTTTTCTAAATTTATTACATCATTTCTTTTCAATTATGGAAAACTTGGTTCACATCTTTTTTTTTGAGTCGATCTCACCACAGAATTTATGGTCATTTTCTGATTGGTTTTGGAGCTACAAATTTTGATACTTTTGTCACGTAACCATAGCAATTCAATTGTTTCCTTTATTATTACAACTACATCACCCTCCTCTATTTTTGTGCCCTAGGTTCTTTATTTACTGATTGTACCTGTCTCAAAACCACAGAATTCTCTCCACTAATATTGTAAATCTTCTTTACTTTCACATGACCTTTGCAGTATCCAACAAAATAACCTGTATGCAGGACACTATGTGTATAATCTTACAAAGATGAATCTGAATGTTTTCATTTTATTTTAGATATTATTTTGTAGCTAATGTCATCATCGTCACGTATTAGACCACTCGATCTGTACCGGTTCCACAGACCATCTACTTCTCGGGTGCCCTGTGTCCTGTTTCTCCTTTGGATGATACTTAACGACTAATACATGTAATTTGGATTTTCCTACACATCTAACACGTTTTTTCATTTAAGTCAATATTGATTAATTTTGTTTGTTACTGCAATGATGTTTAATTCATTTCATATTCTCACACTTCTCATCATGTCAAGTCATGCACAAGACATTGCGATTCTTAAAAACTTTGCTTCAAAATTCTGTATTTTATTTGAATATTTCCTGTTGATTACTCATATTTAACTACTACGTGTAAAAGCTGGAACTATCACCATTTTGCAGAGTTTGATTAAAGTCTCCCCCTTCCACGCTATCTGTCAAGGGACTTTTAATTGCACCTGAGACACATTTAAAATTTGTTAGTAAGTCAGAGATTGCCCCAATCATGTCCAAAAGTTAAGTCACGTTTAAGTAAATAAAATGTGTAATTTGCTCCACAGTAGCATCATCTAAGTGCATCTGTGAGTGCATCATGGTTTTGCCTAGGAAAGGTATTATTTTTCTTTGTGTAGCAAATTATAATTTCTATACCATTTGCACGATAATCAAACTATGGACGACTCTTTATGTATCGTCTTGTCAGTTAGCTACTAAAGCTTGGTTTTTGGCAAAGAGATTTGTATAAGTCTATTGTGTCTGTGAAACTGTATGTATTTCGGCGCCTTCAACTTAATCATGTCTTCTACAAGTAAAAGACATCAACCCTCTTTTACTACTTAACAATATGTTATTTATCAAAACTCTCATAGCGTGTAATAATAGCGGAAGGTCTATGGGTTTTGAAGTTTAGTTTCTAACTTTTCTGAATTAATTGTTGTATATTACAAACTGCATCTATGGATGAGCGACTGTCGCGAAAATTACTCTATGTTTCAATTATCGTAATGCCAATTACATGTAATAGTTGCAATTATCCTAGGATAAAATTTTTATTCATCCTTAAAATCTTAGGAAAAAAGCCATAAGATTACTCCCAATTTGCTTGTAGTTATTTACACTTCTCCAATATTTTTCTTAAATAGCGATTTAATTTAGCCATAAACCAGCCATGAGTTATCATGTGTTGCTTTCAACACATATTTAGAAATGTGGTAAGCTAATGGTTCAACCGCTTTTAAAGGCATTCCCATCCCAAGAACAAATGCTTTTCCTGATCCTTTGTAATCCTTTCCCGAGCAGACCAAAGAGGGCGTTACAACATAGGTGAGGCAAATTTTTATTAAGTAATTCCTTAATGCCTTGCTCAATAAAAATAAATTTACTGCGTTAGAGTAGTTTATAATGTTGTTATTTTAATGGAGGAGCTAACACAGTGCTTATCTTTTTCATTGTACCTATTTCTGTTTTCATTGTTTCTATTTTATGATAATTGTCTTCAAATCAGTATAATACTGAAGAATTGCGTATAAATAAGGTAAGCTAATTTCTCAGAAGCTAACTTGTAATCTATTAAAAATATATTTAATATTTCCATAAGTCTAAATGGATTGTATTTAAAGCGATTAGTTTTATTTAAATTAAATTGTCTATAAGAAGTATTAAAAAGTAATGTAAAAGTAGTCTTTTCGATTCGAAAGTAGCAAGTGTGCAATTTCCTTTAATAAAAATAAATAAATGCTAATAGAAAGCGAGATTACGTCTTCCCCTAACGTTCTACTCTTTTACTGCACCATTACCCAGACTTGAAACAACAGTTATTCAAATTAAGAAGGCTACGTATCTTCCTGCAGCATATAAACTCACTTATCATCCAATAAACGAACAAATACAAACTTCATGACTGAACCATTAACATGTCATTTCCAATTCAATTTCAAAACAATCATCTGAGTGTTTTAATAAAATTTGCGTTTTGTTGATTATAGTAGTTGCAGAAGGCAGTATTGTTATGCATAGTTTCAGCAATTCAATTTCTTGCCAATATTAAGATGGTGAATTTAATTTCCTTTTTTGGCTAAATAATTTTAACGCATCTAATGACTTTTATTACAATTAGCATAAATCTAATTTAATCGAAATTTTAAACGTGTAAGCCTACATTGATTATAATAAAATATTGAATAAGTTTTTGCTATAAAGTGCGCATTCTAACATCTAGTAGGCCTATTTCTCAGAAGCCAATATTACATTTTTAGAACGCCATTTCTGTATTTGAAAACAGAATTTTGGTATAACAAACTAAGCCACATATGAGCACATCGATACACCTGAAGTCAAATGAAATAAATGAAGACCAAAGTAAACTGAATTAATAGTCGATAATGGAATAATGGAAATATCATAGAAGATTTTTTTTCACTTGAGAAAAGTTTAAGTGTTTATGTAGTATTAAATAAATAATGCTTATAGTAACCTCATTGAACAATGGCAATACACACTACATAAAATAATATACATATAGACATTATGCACATACACATCTATGTGTAAATAAATGAATTCCAGAATATATAGTAAAACATAACAAATTGACGTTTATTTAAATTAATTTAACTTGTGTAACCTCATGCTTTTGGGAGACAATTATTTATACAACGCAAGTTAACCAATTTAAATGCATTTATATATGGTGTATTGAATTCATGAGTGTAATCGTGATAAGAAGATGATACGTTATTTACGTTTCAAATCATTCTATTATTTATTTATTTAAACAACATTTCTCATATCGGATATTAAACAATAACTCATTATTAAATCGTTTGTACGAAGTTTTCGTACATAACTTATTGCTAACAAATTACATACGTAAGTTACATACAACTCTTATTATCTAATTGTAATTACTTTAAAATGTTTATTTTGCTCTCGGCTTACTCATAGTGTGTTCATACTTTTGCAATTGCTGATTCATTAGCTTCAAAAAAATGAATTTACTTCTATTCAAATTTCTTTTGTATTACTTTGTTTTACTTTCTACTGCATATGCATTTTTTTTTCTTTATCATCAAAGACTTTACTAATTACGTTAATTCAAAAATTACTTATTTCTCTTATCATTTACGTTACTAATTTCTAAATTTGATACAAGAAATATTATTCTAATTTTTACTGCTTTTACATTTATGTATCATTTATTTATTTTAATATTGTTTGAATGTCTTCCATTCAAACTTTAATTAGTGTCTTTCAACTGTCTGTTATTCAATGTTTTTTTATCACCTCGTTTGACGTGGTTATTCATCTGTACGTCCTCCGTGTCCTTCTGGTCGTGTCCTCTGGTCGTGTCCGCTGCATGTGGTTCTGGTCCTCTGGTCGTGTCCTCCGTGTGTGCTGATTAACAGTCGTCTCGTCTCTCGTCATATGTTGCCGGTGTGTCCATAGACCTCATCGTATGTATTTTGCAGCTCTGGCTCTATAGCTAGTTGATCCAGTGACTCTTACGATAATTGTGAATTTATGTCGTCGACTGACATAGCCTCCTGCGGCAATGGTTGAATCGAGAAGAAGAAACTTTATTAGCGCGACCTGGTATTTATAGTCAGGTCGTGCAAAAATTCCTGTCTAAACACTTTTCAACTTGTCAGATTCTGTCGAGGCGTCACTCCCCCCACTCTGGTTCAATTCACTATTTTCGCCTATTTCTGCGAATTACGAAGTTTGTTTCACCTCACTCGATGTTCAATCGATCACTAATTCTTATGTAATTACTATACGTAAATTGCACTTCTTTATGGTATTCACAAAAAGAGTTATTCATTTTTTACGTATAATAATTGTACTTTTCGTCACCTCTGTATGGTTTTTTAACATTTTATTTATCTATAAATTCTACACACTTTGGTGTCTTTTGTTTTATCCTACCGTACATACTTTTCTTATAATTAACAATAAACATATAATTATTCTACTTGAAAAGGGTTGGTTACATGTCAGGAACGGGCAGGTTTCACACACACTAACAAAATACGCTCGTACACAACGCTAGCGACAGGTGTGTCGAAACTGCATGTCCATGCATGAATTCTGTACTCCATATTTTTCCTACGATTCAGCTTATGCAATCTGAATCATGTTTATTAATTTATATTTATTCATTTTTATTATTTAATTTATTTATTTTGGCAATGCACATTATCATTACTGTTTGTACTTTTGTAATAGACCTACTAATACAGAAAAACGCAACATAGAATTATCAATTTTCACAAATTTATAAGAGCAATTTACTTAATCGTGTAGAATTGATAATTATAATAATTATAATTGTACACATCTGTTGCAAGCTCATATTCATAACTTAAAACTGCTACAAACACAGGGAAAAAGTTGCCTTAATAGGACTCACCTTATTAGACTGTCTTCATTACAGCCATCTGATATCCGAGACATCCTTTCCAGAATTATAGACTTGAAAACTATACAAAATGGAAAATCTCTACAATTTTTACCAGATATTTTACTACAAGAAGTAGTGTAATTTATGAATTCACATTTTAAACTGATATGCCTTTACGCCAGTGGCCGTACCTTTAAAATTAACAAGGACCAAAATTTTTAAATTATTATTGTCCGAGATATGATTATGTTAATATTTAAGAAATATTTTCTTTTCTTAAGGCAATATCTTAATTATGGTATTTCAAACTTTTCCACTGCCATAGCTTCTCAACCTTAAATGTCTTAATATGATGTCAATATATCAGTCACAATGTCTCATAGATTCTAACATTTTTAAAAATTACATGCATAACCAGTGAGGATTTAAAAAGTCGATAAGTGAAGATGATATTACTACTTCTTTTCGTTAAACGTAATAAACATCGAGAGCATATAACACCTATGTTATATTGTTAATAATAGCTTATCAGATGTATTTTTAAATAATATGGCGGAAATACGAAGTACCTTTCTGTATATAGTTGTAGAGCATGCGCTAGCCTCTCCACCCAGCTCTAGTCTGACCTACTAAGCTAAGCAACTTTCTCTATGTCTGAGTTAACCAATCCCCGAGGCTCAAGCGTCGGTGACTGATGAGAGACGGAGGTCCTGACCTAGGCAGCCTGGTAGTAACCTCAGTCCGGATCTGGCAAAATGGTGTACATCTGGAACAAGGTGTATACCAAGTCTGAAAACGGAGGAAGTCCTAGTGTGTTAACGGCTGCACACAGGGCTGAGTTAGAGAGCCTATTGTGATCGGGCAGGGAACGTTCGTGAGAAGAAATAGTAGCAACTCCCTAGGGGGAAAACAGACCGAAACCCATTTCCTGGTCCTCCAATTTTAGGTTTGCGCGTTTTAGTTAACAGCCCTTCACCGTAAAACAAATCTATTGTTTTACGTTACCGTGGAGTCCTCTAATATTATTCCACCACTTCATAAACACACTATTACTTTCTTCTTAGTCTTCCCCTCTAAACAGGTATTTTCGTTTTGGTGATCAATAAAATAATATGAATTGCTATATGGTAATAATTTGACCATGAATGAATCTGTGCTGTCAGAATTGAGCGTTTACCAAATTTTAGGTTCTCCTTTTAGCCGATCTTTAACGGACGTTTGGTATCGTCTTTCTGTACACAAAAGATTACTTAGGGCTTACAAAGGGCTTACTTCTGAACGTGTGTGCTAAATTACTCTAGCTCTTAACCTGTTCTTGTACGTTTCTACATATTACCATGTCGTACTTGGAACTGCCAAGTCTAGCTAAGAATTGGTTGTCTAGACTATGTTCAACCTTTACTGACCATGTTCAAGATGTCGCAGTGTCGTCCAGAAAGTGTACGCAAATTTCAATTTATAACAAGAAGAGAAGTAACAATGAAAGGCTTTCGTCCCTAGTCTAAGCTTAGCTACTATCGAGTGCGTTTACAACCTTGCGTTGCGGCAAGGGATTCCCAAACTGGAGTAGCGTAGTTAGTGATCCGTACCAACGGTGGTAACAGCCAGTAACAAGTATCGTTCGAGGACATATTGATTTATCTTATATTTGCATCACAGCTAGACTGGTTGAAACATTAAAAAAAATGTTTTTAGGAACAAACGAACTTGAAGTTAAAAGTTATTTGTGAGACAGCTCATATTACTTCTAAAATTGATAAGAGAAGTTTTCTTTTATATTTTGCCTGCCTGATTTGTTTTGCCAGTCTTAGGTAAAAGTTTTATTATTTTAGAATGCACGCGAAGTTACCACTTTCCACTACCCTGAGCTTAAAAATTTTGTTATTCGTATAACTCTATCTTCTATGGTAGCCATATTATCTCTTAAATGAGTAAATATTGTAATAGAAGTTTGTTTGGGGTTCTGGGGAGCTAACGTCCCGTTTAGTTTTGTTTAATATTTGTAAAAACTTTTGTTTATAGTTTATTATTATTGACTTATCCGGTTCAATTCAACCTAGCGTTGAATCCAACTTGATAAGTCCGGTTGATGCACAAGAAATTATTTATCGAAGTATTTTTACTTCGGTCAGTTTATTCACACAGAAGTTCTTCCGTTGACTCGTTGAATCGGTGATATAGTTTCCGTGCTGAAAACACTAACAATTTGCACTAATAAACACTTACTTAGTGAGTCTTGTCGAACTCGCAGGGTCGCTCTCTCAATCCAGTATACACGGACTTACCGTTTTGTATTCGCCGCTGCTTGTTGAGTTGACCAATCAAATTCATTCACCTGCTTTCAACTAATCTATTGAAATAATCTGACTGACTCTGTTTCTTATGCCAACAATCGTTTTATTCAAAATAAGTGCTCGTTCTGAATGAGCAGAAGTATTATTTATAAATGGGTTCAGAATAATAAGCATGAGACCTTTAACTTTACAAAAATTTGCCTCAGGGTGGCAGAACTGTTTACAATTTTAATGTATCTAAATGTTTGTTGGTTAATATTAGTTTAATACCTTCGTAAATTCTTTGAGCTAACACGATACCAAGTCATTGAATAGAACTCTCATCGATTGTTATTAAATACTTTGATGTTGACTATAATTCAGTCACTTATAATTAATACACAAAAATAATAACCATGCGTCTAATCTGCACATTACAGGTTAGTAGAATTATTAAATTCAATTGATAATAAATGCTTGAAACAAAGTTAATTAATGTCAAGATAATTCTTGATAATACAATTAAAATGAACAATGAAATTATATATTTTGAAACAGTGTTATTTGGTTAAACATCTGATTCATTATTTAGTGTTATATAAGTATAATTGCATGGCTGTCAGTAACCATATATCTTGGCAACCTTGGTTATTATTCACAATAAAAGTAACATTGAAATATTATTATAGTAGGTTCCTTTCCTAAATCATAAAACATAAACACATTGTAATATTATATTAACTTTCGTTAATAATACAATCATCTGACAAGCCTCAGTCATTGGCAATTGTTGGTTAAATTAACTGATATGTTATGTTTGACAACTGTCATCAAGTGTGGTAAAGTCACACAAAAAATAATTATTATGCATAGAAATTAATTGTAAGTTTAATAGATTCCCAAAATAAAATAATCAAATCCCTGAGGATTGTCATTTGTGGTTCAGTCACAGTTACAAATACATCTTAACCTATGTTCATTGTTATTAATTGTTTCGATAATATCGTTTTTCATGATTTGATTGAAATGGTAATAATCACTTATACTCCCTTTTATTTTTATAATTTTAATCGCGGAATTGCTCTGGATTATACACTGAGCAATCCTTATTACGCACTGTTACACTTCACACTCTGATACTAATGTATATTCGTTATCACAATTTTTAGGTTAGGTCGCTCTGTTTACTTAGGTGACGCGCACACATTAATAGATCAGCTGACTTTTTCTCTCGCCGGACGACATCTCCTCGCTTCAAATGGTGATTAAAAAGTAACCAGAACGCAGGCCTCGCTCTGCCGTTCCGTTCAGTAAACGTCCAAAATTTAGCTAAATCCGTGGATTTGATTGGTGGGCGATCTTTAGTTTTGTGTACATACCCCCTCGGCGTTTTATTTCAATTGTTGATTTCGGCATGGGTCTTTGGTTTCGAGATTATGAATGTTTTTCTCAATTTTACACAAATTCTTTATAATTGTAATAACTTTGTTAATGTTGTTTCGATTTTAAATCTGAGCGTATCACTGGATTCGTAACACTTGGCTCTATTTTTTGAGTCCACTCGTGGTGCGCTTTGGTCCATTATTAAGGAAGTTAATGTTTGTGACTAGTACGGTTCACTCGACACTATTATTTTATATTTAATTCTCTATTATCACTATATAATGGCACTCATACCCACTTGAGGTTATGCCTTCCAAGTTCTCTTACACTCCTCAGTTGCTACTTACTTAGATTTATTTATAAAATACAATTCTTAGGCTACTGTCATCTTAGCCTAGGTACTTACATTTATATTTACATATTTCAACTATTAGAAAGTGTTTGTCTACTTTCCATTTGTTCCAGCTGATGATAACAAAGGGTTACAACTACTGGTTACCTTTGTTAGCTGGAAAATTAAGTAATTTTGGTCATTTCTGGTTATTTAAGTGGTCTCTATCTTTCATCATTAGATGCCTACTTAATGTTATTCTTTTCTGGTATTTGAGTTCTTTTTGTTATTATCGTTTAGTTACAATAGATGAGTATTAACATTGTCTTAGTACTGGACTTGGTGTGTTTAATACAATAGACTTTCCTACTTTGCATTTGGTTAAATAATACTAGTTACACCTGGTGTCACATGACAGGTGCACTTAAATACAATTGTTATATATTGTGTTCTGTCTTATTATCTTTGTACACTAACACAGTAGTGGTATTACACTCTATTTGTTGTATTGACATCAACATTTCATTTCTATTCGTTTTTATAATAATATTTTATACAAGTTCTATATAGTGAATTCCATTTTAGTGGGTTTTGGTTCATATTCTTTGTTTATTTTCTTATTCAAAATTTATTTTGGGTATCTGATTTTGTTAACTGTAGAAAGATTGTTATTTCTACTTGCTTTTACATATAGTACATTCTGGTTTGGGTAGGTTCTTCCTACTGTTAGTTGTGAATTCAGGTGAATCTTACCTACATCATAGGTTATGTTATTTGGTCATTGGTGCTAACAATGTGTATGTTAGTTTGACACACATTGGCATTCTTTTAACCTTATTTTTTACATGTCTGGTTTTAATAAAGATAACTACTAACCTTTTATTTATTCTCTTGCATTTATACATGGTTGTCAGACTATTTGACTAGTGTTTGCTGATATTCTGAGACAAATTAGTACTCCTTTTGTTACATTGGTGCTGTGCATATCTTGTTACTATGCTTAATTTACAGCTTCTAATCAATAAGTATTATTGTTATTTTCCGTCCTTGTATAACATTTCTTGTCTTATTCATTTATAAAATTACTTATAGTATACTGGTCATCTCAGTTTGTCAGTTTTCTGTCTATCTCTTTAATCTGCAGGTTGATTGGTTATTACACATACGGGTAGATGTTGATTTATAGTTGACTGGCTCTTGGAATCTTTATGCCATGGTTTTTGGATGTCCTTCTCGTAGTAGGTTTCTTCACTGATTCTTCATTCTTCTTTCTTGTGTTGTTCTTTCTTGTGTTGTTTTGATTCTTCTTTCTTCTTTCTTCTTTCTTCTTTCTTCTTTCTTCTTTCTTCTTTCTTCTTTCTTCTTTCTTCTTTCTTCTTTCTTCTTTCTTCTTTCTTCTTTCTTCTTTCTTGTGTTGTTTTGATTCTTCACTGACCGAAAACTATTGGGTGGTTGCTTCTGTTGGTACAATCACTGTGTGGTGCAATTTCTCTTCACTATAATGTCATTTCATTTATATTTACCATCAGTTTATTGACTCTTATGGCTGTGAGATTATATTTGGTGATAGTTAGCTCGTGTAGCGTTGAGCTTGGCATTTTAGACAAATTATTTGGCTTGTCTCTTTGACTCATTATTTGACATGTGTAATCATTTTATATCACTGAAATCTTAGGGCTCATATGTCATGTTACAATACTGTAATATATCCTTTTTACAATTTTCTTCTGTATACATATTTTGAGCTGCATATAATACATGTAAACTTGTAAACAGTATGTCTTTAACCATTTAAACAGTATTGCTTGATTTATTTAATAGTCACCGTGAGCCTCATTCCATTGTTTTAACAAAGATGGAAAAATATCTCACGTAGTTAAATTATTCATGTAAAGTTGTACATTATTTAAAACTATCTACTTAAGTATATCCGAGCGCATAAGTACACCACACACACGCGTGTGCTCGCACCAACACAAAGGTATATAAAACAAATATCTACGATCATCTAAATAAAGGCGCTTCTTATATGAGCAACTAAGTCAATAACTGGCCTTACGGGTACTTGTGTGGAACGAAGAAACTCACCCTACCATGTCAAGTAGTAGTAGTAGTAGTAGAGTCTCAAATATTTGCTATTTGCTTTTAATTCAAGTCAGTCCTTAGTATTCAAATTAATATTGTCCTTTCTCTAATTATGAAGTATCCAAGTGTTGACTTAATGTAACTTTCAGTCCTAATGAAACATAAATTAAACACTTGGAAGGCTATAGGCCTACAACTTCATTACTTCTGTTGTAAGTAACAAAAAGTGAATATAATATTGCATAAGCTCTTGTTACACAACGTATTACATAAAGCTGTACAGAATTCTTAAAACTTTCGAAATTCAGGCTTAGTATTTGAGTAATTCTTCAGAATTCATCCTTTGTAAATCGGTTCCCGTTTCTATGTTCCGTGTAGGGACTACCTAACATTTCAGATTTAAAACAGTATACGAGGACCATAAGTATTTGGCTTCTATCCACGTATGTCAAGGGGTTGGGTTTCATAGTTTTGTAAAAGTCCCTATATCAAAGAATAAGGCGACAAGCTATGCGGGCAGTTATAACTGTTTGGAAACTAAAGAGGAAAAAGAAAGGAAACAGAAGGCGCGTAAAATCTTCACAAGAAGGGGCAGAAAACTTACCATCAACAGATGTACCCATGATCATAACGTGATGAATAGAATTATAAAGGTGTGCGTGCCATAATAGGAACTGGATGTCACAACGTTCGTTGTAATAATGAAAACAGCTGAAAAAACCTTCACAGCTAATCAAAACGTAAGACTAAAGAAATTGCATACAACGTGGGATCACGGCTTACAACGTGGGATGGACTGTGAATATGACACTATTGTTATTAGAATAAGTACTGCATGTTAACGTAGTTTAAGACAATATTAAACAAAATAAAAATATCAGTCAGTGAAGTGTAAAAGTAATCGTTGTCCGCGTAACGAATTGTGTGAAGATAATTAACAATAAGCCAATTAACAGACACACTATAAGAAACCCTTCTTTACCTTCAAACAACTTGAGGGCGAAGATTCTGACAGTGCGGATATAATGAAGGCAGACCCCCTTGTTTGTTTTGTAAATTCTGATACCTAATTATATTGATTTGTAAATTGTTTCACCATTTACTACTAATATGTTTAATTAATATGCTCTTATCTTTTTTATCCCTGCTATCATGTAACAAAACAGTTAGATGGGTACATCAAAACTGCTATAAAAAAACCTGGTTTGAAATATTTTCCAGTGCGCTGAAATAAATAAGTACCATCTAGCACACAAAAATAATGAACAAATAAACAAATTTCTAACAAAATTTAAAATAGAAACTGTATAAAAACATGTTATATTCTAAACGGCTGCAAAACTTGTTATGTCCAAAGGTTTTTTTTATTTTCCCACCAAATGACTAACTTCATTTTGTTTACATTAAGGAACCATATGTAATTTTAGCTAATTACAGAAAAAAATCAAGCCATGTGTTAACATATTAAAAGAACCACAGTTTGTTTTTGTTTCTGAAAATTTTGTTTATATGGACATAACGAGTTTTGCAATTGGACTACTCAAATGCCCAGTTGAAAAGTTACGGAGCGACATCTATAGCTCAACGGTAGAACTAAAGTCTTTTGTGTGCCGCAAGACGCAGGCTATATTTCGCGTGAACACTTGTTAATTTCCATATATATCAAACAAAATTGTAAATGTGTTAAGAGATGCTGCGCCTTCACAAACAACGGTAAGTGGGGCACGCTCGAGTTTAAACGTTTTCGTACAAGCACTGAAGACTATCCCAGCAGTGGACGTCCAAAAAGTGCAACAAAAATGGCATTATTGAAAAAATTTCATAGGTGCTGGAAGACCGCAGATTAAGGATTGGATGACGTTGCTGAAATCATAGTCATATCATATGAGCGTGTGCATCATACTTTAACTCAAGAACTTGGTGTAAAAAAGCGTTGTGCAAGATGACTGCCGCATTTGGAGTTGTATTTTTTGTGCATCCAGTACGACCACGTTTACAATGCTCGTACGACCACGTTTAAACACAAGTGCTTAGGCTACTTACAAATAGTTGGTTTTGAAGTCGCAGTATTTCCTGACATATTAACAATTTCGGATTGAATATACGTTGGCGCTAAACAATTTTCAACAAAGAATCACGGCACGATGTTTGATTTTGTCCGTTTTTCAAAGCACGCATGACACGTCAATTTTAAACAGATTCTAAACAGTTAATAAATTGATAGATAGATTTGGAAATTAACAGGAGTGTACATAAAATACAAATATTGCAGCACACGAAAATTTTTAGTTTTACCGCTAAGCTACAGTTGTCGCTCCGCGAACTTTTCAACTGACCCTCGTACACCTGTACTTCTCCCTGCACTACTTTTCCTTACAATATTATAACAGAGTAGTAAAACATAGCTGCCGTATTCAATTTTGAGACCTGAGTACCTACACGCATCTACTTATAGCACAATTTTGTTTGAAATCTCGAAAATACCAACACTTCCAAAATTATCAAAAATCCATTCATTAATCGTAAACATTTTAAGTAGTGAAAACAATTTAGAAAAAAATAGGAATACTAATGCTGAAAATTAAATTTTATTGTAAAGATAAATGTCAGCGTAAGAATGTTAAATTGATCTTTACTTTGGTGAAGTAAAACTTCTAACAGAAGCCGTCATGAATGAAACACTGGCACAGCTAACCGCAAGTATATTTATATTTAATTAAGTACGAAAGTTCTGACAAAGTCAACACTGTGTGTATTCAGAATTAATAAGGAGTATATTAACTTCATAACAATGGGAAAACTTAAATTAAATGTAAATATTTATATAACCATTACTCTGATATTCTGAAAATTTGTGTTGGCGCAATAATTTCTTCCTGTTGTTTAGGTTTAATTTTAAAGTGTCCTCCTGCTTTGTTTGTAAATAATAATATTGCTTTGTTAAGCTAAGACTTATAGAAGGTCACACTGAACACATTTTTATCAGTAGACTGTGTTTGGCCTTGGTTTTTTTTTAGTATGTGCAATAGGCTTTTTATACTTCAAGGTTTTGTATATGTGTATAAATGAAAACAAAACTTGTCAGCCACTGTGTAGAAGAGTATTTAGTACAGATAAAATAATAAAGATATACTGTTGTGTGTGACTGTAGTATCTTTTACTTCGAATAGATGGTTACAAAAAAGAGATGAATTTTTGTATAAAGTTAGTTTAGATTACAATATTTTGTAGAACGTGCTAAAAAAATTATAAAAATGATGTGTAAAAATAGATTTAAATGAATCTGTTATAAAAATTCAAACAAGTGTAGACAGTTTAATTGTTGCAGAGTTGTATACTGTAATAGGCGTCAAAACAAAATTAAGCCTATAAATAGTATGGACTACATTTTTAATTTTAAAGTTATTAAATAAGTACAAATTTAACTTAGGACTGTTCTCGTGTAGTTGAATGTTATAAAAATATAAAATATAAACTAATATGTGTTCGTACATTGATATATAAATATCGCCATACATACATCCGTGATACATTAAATCCCTCACCCACGCGCACACACGCACACACGCACATGCGCGCGCATACACATATATTATTACATTTATATTAAGCGACTATCGAAAAACATTTTCCTTTTTTATTTTTGCAGAAAGCTTTCAGGAGCTGGTAATTCCTCTCTACATAGTGCTTAGAAAAGCTGCAAGCTTGCTTTGCCATGCACTGTGGAAGAAGGGAGGCACTACGAATGGACAAAATCTATCTGAAAAAATAAAAACGTACGTGTTCTTGAAAATAGCGATTTAATGTCAGTATAATATTCATCTGCAAGAACAGTAAAAGAAAGTGTGTGTGTGTGTGTGTGTGTGTGTATGTGTGTATGTTTGTGTAAGTGCCCACATAACATTACACACAGGTATAATGCTATTTACCTCGTGTCATAAGTTTAATTGTAGAATTCTATCAGATAGTTAAACTTGTAACACTGGTATACTACGCGGGTTGAGCTACTGTCTCATTTATTCGTAGCATTATCTGTGCTAATGTGACAGATATTAAGACATAATCGTTTCTTTTTTGTCGACTCTTATAAGTTCCTTTACCTAGTCTTATAAACTAATAATTAGTCCTAAATTGTTGAGGTGCTGAGTATAAAATTATTAACGCGCTATTACTGACTGGAAACTATTAACGTTCATACGTATGTCCATAGAGGTTCGCATAAATATATATAAAAGGTAGTAATCTTCCACTGATTACTGCACAATTGGAAAAAGTTGACAAATGCCTTCAAAAATAATAAAGATAATATGTGAATGTTTTGAATAAAAATAGTTTATGTGTGTTTAATATTTTAGCTTCCACAGATATAATTTATTTCCATGAATTATCTATGCTAAATTTGAAAAAATCTAAAAATATGGTAATATAATCTTGTAATTAGGTTTATTAAATTTTGATCTATGTAATAACTATAACTTACGTAATAATATATATTTCCAGCCGAAGACAGTTAAATCGCTTGAAATTTTTATGCTTTTCGTTAGTTATAGTTTTTTGAAACTGTACTTAACGATTTGCAGATTAAGTATAAAATTAATTGTTCTCTTTTATAATAGAATAAAGGCGAGTAATTCAGCGGTATGAAGAAAGCGATTTATTAATAAACGACAATAATGTGTACTGTAAAGGAACAATAAGTAACATTAATACTGTTTAACGTTTTCGCGTGACGTTTGCGTTTTACTAAGACTAAAGTTGACAGCGCAATATACCCCTAAGCAAGACTGATGCGATGTCCCCTGTACTCTGTTATTAGCTTTTCTACCCCATCCCTCTGTTCCTCATTCCATTGCTTTTAGTATTCTCACTCTGTTCATCACCCCTTCTCTTCAGGTTTGACTCGATATTGCCAGAATCCAATTCTTATTTTGTTTACCTGATCTGAAGTAGCCTACACCGCTACATAATATATTTACATTCATTATTTAATGCCCACAAATAATATTTTTATGATAGTAAATTTGTCTTCAATTAAGCCTTTACAAAACAATAGTTACGATAAAATCGATCAGATATTGACCTTGGAAATAATTTTACCTTACACAAAATATTACCTTAAAAACAAGTTTCATTTTCAAGTCATTTTCTCTTATTAACCGCAAGTGACATGATTTAATATTTAAATTTTACGTATTTTAACACTGCTAAACTGTTAAAAACAGTTTAACAGGAATGGGCTGCTAATGTAACAGGCTGTAACAGTGCGTTTAGAATCACGCTTTATAACACTGAATAAATTATCAACAAATTTCTGTCTCCGCGGAAATTAAAATTTTATGGAAGGTAAACTTTGTTTGAGTTAGCCGTCACCCGTTCCTCAATGGTAGGAAACTTTGATTGACATTAAAAATTCAGTACCGTCATATCTCGTAGACTCTATGCACTTTTCATCTATCCATTCTTTACTGGTAATAAATAAAATTTATTATCTATGAATTCTTCTGACGTATAACCTTTGCAGAATATTTGAAATATATTAAAATTGCACTGTAAAATTGATGTGTATTTATTACGCTATTTGTCTAAAAATATTTTTAATTATATTAACGTAATTTTAGTGTATACTAAAGATGCTAAAGATATCTCTAAAACCATTGTTTTGTAGCACATTAATTTATATTTTTATAATGTGCAATAATAAGTTCAAAGATTTTTGATTAAACAACATTAATTAGTAGGTTTAAATACACAACTGAAAAACTTTAAGTAATCTTACAAGCAAACATTATTTTATATATATATATATATATATATATATATATATGTGCCTACATTTAATTATATATTGTGTAAGGTTACTAGCATGTATTCTTCTATCATGACAATCACAAACTTAATTCATAAGGCTAATTAAAATTAGATAGTCACCAAAGAATGAATATCTTGTTCAACAATTATATCCCCACGCTGAACGGAGGTACACAGGTATGTTAAACACTAATGTATTTGGCAAAAACACAAGACAAATTTTTTACCCACACTACTTGGTATACAAAACCTCATTTTGCAAGAGATCCGAATGGAGACTACAAGCCATTGAAACGAGGTTTCTGAAATCGGTTAAAAAATAAGAAAATACTAATCATGAGTATGGCCATGAGAGTCCTGTTCTCGTAGAAATCAGTTGTTCAGATAGTGGAGATAAGACCACTCCAATGGTTCAGTCACATAATGAGGAAGCTGAAATAATCATTTAAGAGCAACCATATGGAAGGCGAGGATGAAAATGGCGAACACTAGAATTATGTCGAGAAAGTAGGTAACAGAAAGACGAATGCCCTGTTACGCCCTGCCCGGAATAGAAGCGAGTAACGAAAGTGACTGTTGTGGCCCCAAAGATCACATCTCTTTTGCTTGGCGAGTGTGGCAAATTGCCTATAGTTCTATATTATTGAAACGGTGTAGAAATTTACCTCCACGCCAATTTAATACAGCAATTGTTAAACAATGACAACAATTGTAATAACCGCACTATTAATGCATAAACACAGCAACACTGTTTGTAGCCAGAGAAATGGAGGGTTGCTATCAGCGCGGCCAAGAGCACAGCCGTAGTCTCCTCCAGATGTAGAAGGCTCCCTGATAGACTGTACGTAACCGATACTCACCGGCCCTGGTCTTGAGAAGTTAAGTACCTTGGACTCCAGCTGGATGGTCGTCTCACCTGGCGGACACACTCCGACCAAGCAGCCCGCAAGACCCCAAATCGTTTATATAAACTCCGTCACCTGCTTTGCAGCAAATCTGTGACCCTCCGCCTAGAGAAACTTATTGTCACCACCTATGGTGCCAATGGTTACCTACGCGATTCCCGTTTGTAACCTAGTTGACCAAGACCCATAAGCGAAAGCTTCAGTCCCTCTGAGGATTGCGCTAGGCGTGAAAACCCCACTAGCTGACATCGAATAAATTATCCAAGACTCCGTGCGTGTCCTTTCCCAGGACGCCACTATACGGACACTTTACCAATAGTTCTATCGCCGCACCGCCCGCTTCCAGGGCAATCGCCTTGTTAGCGTCCTCGGTATCAAGTGTATCAAGTACCAAGTGAATCTTGGACCCGGCCTCGGCGTACACTCACCCTCAATAAGGTAACTAATTGAAACCCTGGCCGGTAGCAGGCGACACACCTCAACATCCAGAACATCTGTGATCCTTGCGGCAGGAACTCTACTTGAAGCTCGGGAAGTACCACACAAGCGGGCGACGGGCTTGCCCTTTCTCCACGCACAATCCCTCTCCTCCACTGTTTCTACTTTTAATGTAATGGGAAGCCTTAAATACAGTGTGGATTATACACTTACGTGTATTACACGTTAGCAATACATGAACATGCAGTGCACCGTAGACGTGTATGGGTACGAGTGTATGAGTACTAACGTGAATTACACGGCACGACGCCGATCAAGACGAGCTTGGACGTTGTCCCATATATTGGACGTGCTACAGTCAAGTTCCACCCAGTCAGGTAGCCACGTGCCGGATAAAGTGCACGTGGCGTTTTTAGGTTGTGTGGGGTTAGTAATAAGCGATTTACTAGTGAGTTGTGTTAACGTATAATGTTATCATGATCGACGCTGACTCTTTTCTATCGAAACATTTTCATACGACGTTTATTGAGGCCTATCGCAAACATCATTGTTTATAGCACATATAAAGTAAGGGCTATTTACTACAATCGTGAAGGAGGCTGTGTACGAAGGTCTTGTAGAATTAACAAAGTGCATAATTCCTTACTACTCTGTTAAATTTGTTTAATCGATAATTTATTTATTGAGAGGTAACTGTAAAAGAAAAGTCATGAAGGTAAAAGCCTCAAAGAAGTCAGGAAATACGACTTCCAGCTAAACCGTATACACGCCTAAACTGTAATATTACAAACTGTTATTGGTAATTACCGACCAACAGGAAGCGACAGTTAAAATTTTACATTGGATCCTCCTCCCGTCTGTAAGAAAAAGTGAATTCGAGATTTTAGAGCGAACGGAACAAGAACAAACATTTATCAAAATTGTTATAGCCTTAATAATTTTCATTTTTAATTTTCGTTATTCTTTGTTCAATAACTATTTTTAAAATGTAAAAAATCACTTTTATAAATGTAGTAACGTAACACTGACATTATGTGAGAATAATATTAGTGAATCATAATAAGTGTTGCATTAAAATTTCAAGTGTTTATTATATTATATAATTTAAGTAACTACAAATTTACAACAGTAAAATACGACCATCAAATTCAATGTAACATACAATTTTTTAATGAAAGAGCAAATTTTAGTATAGAATAGCTAAAAAAAAATCGTTTAAACATTCTATATCATAATTGTTGCTATGACAAAAATCGTTTTTACTCTAGTATCATTTACATACCACAAAATTCACAAAACTCAAGTATAAATTTCAACTATAAACAATTTGTAAGAATTTATACATAGTCAAAAATTGTACACATAGAGGCAGCATCAGCCACGTAGCGAGACTATTGATCAAGTATGTAGATGTCATTTTGCCGCTTTAAAGAAAACTAAGTAATTCAATATTTGTATCTTAAATATATTTTTAAGTAATATAAGAAAAGTAAGTTGTTTCCCCTTTTTCAACTATATGTTTAACTTGCCGTTTGTTATAATATGCTATTGATCTTTCATTTACAAACAAATTAATCTACATAGTCCAAAAGTAACAGGTAAAAATTAGTAGACGTAAAGGTAGAAAACTGTAGTAGACGTTGAGCTTTGACAAAGCTGGGTAGAATCAGAAACGACGAAATAAGATGTGTTGGATTGGACATACATGTTACAGAGGCAACCAAAAGGAAAATGTAAGCTTATGTGGTCGCGTATTGTATAAAGAATCAAGGAATAAGACAGCCTAAGGAAATAAACATCAAAACAACATCGAAAGAAAGGCTGAGCTAAAAGTTTGATGAGGAAAGAATTATAAAGTTTACTAAAAAATAGAGGCTATTAGGGAACGGACAGTGAGGACGGAAACCAACACATCCATAGAAAATAATGAAAAGTAAGTAAAAACTTTGTTTAGAAAATTAAAGTAGTTCATTATGTTTTATATGGAGTAGAAGAAACTATATCACCGCATACCGTCATGTCCTTGAGCTACAAGCACTGTCGTAATTTTTTAAATCCCAGGATAATGTTTTGCTGAAATCTATTTCCATAAATTAAGGAATAATTTCATTTGAAGTGAAGGGTGTTGACGTTTTTTGATCGCAGAAAGAATGTAGATGTTTTAAATCAAACTTTTTACAAAACGTTTTTTGTCTTCATTCAGTCTCTACAGGTTTAGTAGAAACAGAACAAAAGTTTCAGACTTTTGGAAATAAAAGATGGCGGTTTCTACTTTGCTTTCTTACACTTAATTCTGGAAACTATTTTTCAAAACTAATTTTTTATTTCTCCTTTGAGATATTAATTCATTTAGGACTTATGTATTTTAATATAGTATATTATACGTAATTTCTATTTTTTTGTAACATACATCTGTGTAGGCCTATTTAGTATGCCTATCATATAGTACTGGAAGTGTGTGGATACGTTTTGATACAGAGACTAACCTTCATTCACTAAAAGCGTACGAAAATATTATTACTGAAAGTAACTCACAAAACACGCTATCATTGTGTCGTTTGCAGTTTATAATACAAAAGTCTTGCTAATATATGCCTATTTGCATTCTGATGTATAACATTTTATGTCAGTAGTCTAATATAGCAACTTTATTTTTTTATAAACAACTTTGTACAGATAATGTATACAAAGTCAGTTCCATTTTAAATTACAGACTGTCCCTCGTTGTAATTATGTAACGAAAAACGAACGTAACGTCCGATAAGAAGATGACTGTTACAGATTTGTTCAATATTTTACAAATTTGGTATTGTATGTAGCTTATGTAAGCGCGCAAGCATGTGTGTGAGCCTGTATGCTTATCTGTCTCTGTAAATGCGAAAGAAAACAAGATCAAAAGAATTAGGGTCACTGTCCATTGGCAAAGATTTTACGTCTGGCTTTTTCGTAACCTGAATTATATGTGTAGTGGATGTTTTAAATAATGTCAAAATCAGAATTTCTGTTCTACGTGAAGATATGCTACGCTGAAGCAATAGAGAACACATATGGCACGCTTTCCATGCGTTATGTGAGCGGAACGGCAGTATTACGCAACGGTCTAGACACACCTTCCAGACATTAGGCGATTATTCTACCGGCATCCATGTCAGTTTTGTCACATATTATGCCACACAACCGGACTATGAATACATGACTCTGAAACGTTAATCAGTTAATGTTGTGAGTAAGAGTGCGTTTGGTGGAAAGTGACGTGATAATTGTTGTGTGCCGACATGTGTACTCGGTGACATATTATTTTAAAACGATACTGTTAAATAAATGGTATATTTGTGTGTTACATTAGTGTATGTTGGGTAAGCGTAAGCACGAAAATCTGTTTTGTACGAGTGTCCTTGTTTATTTAAACTCCAATGAATATTCTAAACAGCAATAATATTTAATTATTCTCTTGCTACTGTTCAGACAAGACGACATTTGGTGTCATAAGTGGCACAGGCCTACAGGACTTAGAACAGTGGAAACATATTGATATTCGTAGAAGAGTTTAATGTGTATGATAAATGATTTGCAAATATGGATACCAGTTTGATGGTGCATGATTTTCAAGCCCTGCTACTGCAAATGTAACAACTATAAAAAAGAGTGCGTAAACGAGAAACACAACATGCAGAAAAACGACAGAATGGGAAACGCAGGCGTTAAGCGGAATAAGCAAAAACAGGATAGGGTAAAAAACGTCAACAGTAGGCGGAAGAAGGAGTAAAACGATAGGATGAGAAACGTAAATAGTGCTAAAAGGAAACAGAAGCTCTTTTAAATCTATAGAAGGAAAGGAAACAAAAATAAAGCACGGCAGAACTGGGTTCATTGCAAAGTGAGCTGAATAAACAGTATATACAATATCTGAATTATAAGTGTTAGCGACTTTAAAAACGCCTGACTTAGAAGAAACAACGTATATAAAAATATCTGGAATAGAAGACTAAAAGTCGATTAAAATATCTGAAGTAGAGGAATCTGTAGCAATAATGAAAAAATGAAATATGAAAATCAATGAAAATAGAGCAACGTACTTCAAAACAAAATATTTAGCCCACATTACCAACAATAAAAACAGAAAACGACACAGAAAATAAGATAATAGAAAAACCAATTTGCTTGTTTTTTCGCCAGTACTATAAAGATTAATATTACACTATATAATATAAAAATATAATGTAGTAATAAAGAGGCCAAACTGTTAACTTTACTTGTCTATAGTTTATAATTATCAGTGATTATTTGATAACCGCAATCGATATAGTTAAAGAAAAAAACAACAGAATCGGAATCATTGGCATCAGAAAACTAAATAACTTTTACAAATTATTCAGTTGTTTTATTTTCTTTCAGAACTAAAAAATAAAGAAGGAGTCATCATACCAATAAAGCAGTGAATATTATTAATGTCTTAAACAACTAAAAGGTATTTTTTAAATTAGAATGTGTAATTTATAAACAATATTTTCTGATATTTCCTATTAAATATAAATAACTTTCACAAAACGACTGACGGTTTTCAGAAAAATGAAAGCAAAAATAACAAGTGTGCACTCACACTGACACGTAGCTATTAGAAATTTATTTCCGTTAATTTGGCTCCTTAAATTTGATGTCCATCACATTTTTATTTTATATTTGTTTTGGAATTTTAGTATGGGATCTAAAGAGAGAAGGAATAGAATGAGTACGAGATGGAGTAGAACGAACTGAGGAAGCGATGGGAGCCCACCGACTAGAGGACACAGTCGAACTTCAGAAATAAAGGCGGTTTTAGAAATAGAACTACATTTTCTATCCAAAGTGTAGTGACGTTTAGAGAATCACTGAATTGTCAAAATATTTATTTTCGAAACGCCCATACTCAGTACGGAACAATATCTGCTGTTACAACGGGCATCGGTGTAAATCACAGCGGTCATTCACACTATCCAAATCATAGGCTGAAGCAGGAACAGGAAGGAGGAAGTTCCGTCTCGTATGCTCTATAGCGTTGCATAGCTCCTGCCTGCAGCATAAGCATTAATCAACTTTGCCGTTTCGGGTTTCACAAATGAGAGGAAACACATTCTCTCACAAGCGCACTCGCTCTTCTGCCGTACTGATTTTACGTGTGGTAACGTGAAATGACGACACAGCGTTTTAAAGCTGTATAGAACATTCCTTAATTGTTCAGAAAATGAAAAATAAACTCGGTGAGAAATTCTCTCAAGTTATACGATTTACATTAAAACATAAAATAATTATTTATATAAACGCTTTTGCTACAGTTAATTTTTTCATTCATAAATTACTTAAAATTTATGACTATTTTACAATTTTCAAGATATACGTATATGTTTTGGGAAATATTTTTCCCATCCTCAGCCATATTTGTTTTTGGTCTTGTGGAATATTTGTGTCCAGGTTGGTTGTTGCTATAATTTCCTGTTGGTTTTTTGTAATTTAAATTGGTATTATTGTGTGTTGGTGTGATATATATACTTCTTTGTTGCGTGTTTCCAATGTTGAATATTTTAAAAATTGTGTCGTGTTTGGTGTTGGTTTGTATTTGTCCAGGCATTAGTTTGTTTTGTGTTTATAAATGTTTTCATATATTCATTGTTGTGCCTATGTTTGGTGTATTTTTGTCAGTGTCATGTTGTTTATGTCTAGGAATTCGTGTCCTGTATTTATTGGATGTGTGGCTAAATTGGATTTATATATATCTGCTTTTTTATGCGTTTAAGTGTGCAAAATAAGGGTTTTCTCCATAGTTTATTTGTTTGAACTACGTAACATCTACTACAGTCTTGATACAATTTTGCAGTCTATTACATTCAAGTTTGTATATTCTATTAGTCGTTATATTACCTTTGTTGCATGGGTTATTTAGTTTTTGTAAGTTACTTTTGTTTGTTTTGTAAGCTGTATTTTAAATAGTTTTTTAGGCTTTGTAAACCTATTGTTTACGTTTGTGAATGTAGTCTAATTTTTATTATTGTTGTTATTACTGTTTATGTCTTATGGATTTTGATAATTTCTTAAATGTTTAATCTTTATTTTATATTTGGTTTTATTTTAAATTTTCTGTATAGTGTTTTTAATATATCAATTTTCATCAGCAACTTTTGTTAGATTCTTTTCTTTCTCCAATTATTTCCTGTATGGTTAGGTGTATTTTATAGATTCTGTTGAAGAGTGAAAGGAAAGCTGCCATTTTACGTTGTGGTGGGTGGTTGGAATCGTTAGGTATGGTGATGTTAGTAGACACTGGTTTTCTGTGTACTGCATATTGTAGTTGGTTATTGTTTATTGTGATGGTTATGTCTAAATAGTTGATTTTGTTATGTTTTCCTCTTTCTTCTGTAAATTGTCTTTTTGGGTGTATGTTGTGAAGTTGTTTTAATACTTTATCAGCACTTATGTTTTTGTTATTAGATACATATAATACATCATCTACATATCTTATCCAAATTCCATTTGGATCAAATGGGCTTATATAAATCCAATTTAGCAACACATGCAATAAATACAGGACACGTATTCCCCAACATGACACTGATAAGACATATACCACACAAAGGTTTCTGATAAGACATGTACCACACAAAGGTACAAGAATTAATATATGGGAAAATTTATAAACACAAAAAAAAAGCAAAACAAACGAATGCCTAAACAAATTGTCACCCGACAAAAGGCTTGCCGCATGACAAATGGCCCCAATCGTACACTCTAGTGTTTTTAGTGGCCCTAAAAAGGACCGTGTGGCGATAAGGCTGATGTTGGTTGTGCCGGGCTGAGATGTTCGGCGGCTGCGCCCACTGTTCGTGGCGCACTGCAGTCCTCCTCTTCTTTCTGCATCGGTTGTAGAGTCGGCTGCCGGCCCAGCGACGTCCTTTAGCTGGCGCGGAACTGGACGGCGAAGACGCAAGAAAGCCGGTTCTATTCTTCGGCCGTTCCTACCGGATGACTCCGCGTCGATATCGTCCGAGAGAGGATAGGAGATGAAGTGCGTCCGATGGCGTGGCGATGAAGAGTGCGCCATTACACACAACTGGGGGTTGCGCGGCCCGCGCGAAGCGCGGGTCGCGAGTAGTGCAGTGTCCCGAGTCTCAGATAGGACTCCTGCCACTGGGTCTGTTTGAGTTCATTATATACTTTTTACCTAATTATGGGGGGGGGGTCTGAAGCGACCTGCGATTGGTGGATTATACCACCGGGACTAGCAAACGAGGTCGCTTCCAGGACTCACCTGGTCGCGGGGTGTATTTACCAAGTCCGGCAATGAGGGAATTGTGGGTCACTCTGTCGGAACGAACATAGAATCTACGCGCCAGGCGTCTCACGGTGTCATCAAGAGAGCGGACACCGAGTCCTCTCCTCAAAAGACGAGAAGAGTACCTCCGGGGGACTTTGCACGCGAGCTTCAGTCCCCGGTCGAGTACGCGCTGGAGCGTTGTTCTATGACCACGAGCCAGGTATCCCCAAACAGGACAGGCGTAGGTAATCACGGGCAACACGTACGTGTTGACTAAGAGCTTACCTAGCCGGGGGGTCATTGCCGGATTAGAAAGCACGGGCCAGAGTCTACTGAGTTGCGCCGAAGCGCGTTGTCTGATGTAATTTGTATGGGTTCGCCAGGTGAGTCGGGAATCCACGTGGAGCCCGAGGTACTTGACGCTATTGGCCCAGGGCACCTCGACGGGGCCTAATTTAAGCGGCCGAGACCGCTTACGTTTTCGCGAGAATATTACCGCGGCGCTCTTGGAAGCGTTAACGGCAACTCTCCAGTCATCGGTCCACCAGACATACGCGTCGAGTTGGCGCTGGAGCTTAACTGCCGCATAACTCGCGTTCGGCTCTGAGGCAAAAGCCGCAGTGTCGTCCGCGAACAGCGACAATTTCACTCCAGGAACTCGGGGCGTGTCGTTGACAAACAACGAGAACAGGAGAGGCCCAAGGACACTTCCCTGAGGGACGCCAGCGGTAATACGCCTCTCCGAAGAGAGAGCGTGGTCTACTCTCACTCGGAAGCTGCGGTCTCGCAGAAAGCTGCCGATCAAGTGAACGTAGCAGTCTGGGAGAAGGACTTCCGTGAGTTTGTACAGGACACCCTCGTGCCACACGCGGTCAAAGGCTTTCTCTACGTCTAGGAAGATCGCAGTCGTCTGTTTGCCCTGGCAGCCAGCCTCGGTTATGCATTCCACGAGTCTCATCAGCTGATGAGTCGAGGAGTGCAGCTCACGAAAGCCGAACTGTTCGGGGATCAGCACGTCTAGCCTTTCTAGATGGTCGCGGATCCTACGCTGGATCAGACGCTCAAAAACCTTGGACGTCGCGGACAAGAGGCTGATGGGCCTGAGGTTTTCCACGCGAGAAGAATTCTTTCCCGGCTTAGGTATCACAATGACGGTACCCGTTTTCCATTTCACCGGAAAATAGGCCAGTCTGAGGCATGAATTGAACAGGTCGGTGAGGAACTGGGTTCCTCGCTTCGGAAGGCGATGGAGGGCGGAATTCATGACTCCGTCCGGGCCAGGCGCCTTCTGGGGCTTGAGTTGAACAATCCTCTCAGAGACCTCCTCCGGGGAGATGGGCTCCGGTTGGACTGTGATATCGGCCGATAGAAAGCGCTCTACCTCGCGGCAGATTTGCTCAGTGAAAGCCGGGTTCTTGGATGGGTTGGGAGCGAACTGTCGCTCTAAACTGTCAGCCAAGAACTCTGCCTTTTCGAGGGGGCGGCCAAGGGGTTGACCGCCGGGTCCGGCCAGTGCGGGGAGAGGCGCGCGTTTGCGCTTTCCCGTTAGGGCACTGGGAATCCGCCAGACATTACGGTCCTCGGCAGGGCCATCCATCTGTGTCACAGCTAGCTCCCAGTTGCGTCTACGGAACGCCAGCATGTCGCGACGCAACTTGCTGGACGCTCTGTTGAACGCAGCCTTGTCAGCCGGGTCACGAGTCCTCTGCCAGCGTCTCCGGAGGCGATTCCTCTCGCAAGCGAGCTGAGACACCTCTTCGGGGATACGCTGATAGTCGGGCGTGAGCCCCGGCTTCATCCGGGAGGACACGTCTACCGCCGAGACTACGGCTGTGTCGAATAAGGCAACTGCCTCGTCGGCATGCTGGGTAGTGTCGAGCGGGATATGCTCTGGTAGGCGGCGACTGAACGCCGGGCCAAAGCGGTCCCACTCGATTACCCGCCGCTCGTCGCGGACGGTGGCGTGCTGGGTAGCTATATGCACACTTATAGGGCAATGGTCCGAGGACAGTTCCGAAATGACGGAGACGTGGACCGGGCAATAAACGCCCCTGACCGCGGCAATGTCCAGTACGTCAGGGCGGGAGTTAGCCCTTGAGGGATAGTACGTAGGCCCGGTAGGACCCATGACTGTGACCCGAGCCGCATCAGCATACCTGCGTAAGCGGGTCCCGTTTGGGTTCACCAAGCGGCTCCCCCAATCAGGGTGCTTACAGTTCAGGTCGCCCGCCAGGACTACCCTCCTGTGAGCTCCAAAGACGGCCTCCAGATCGTTCGACAGGAGCTCCGTTTGTGGAGGCTTGTAAGCGGAAACCACGAGTAGACCGCCGAGAGCACCATGGAGCTCGACCGCGGTGCACTCGAGGTACCGCCGCTGAGGCAGGACTACGCGGTGATGGCGAAGACTCGCCTTCACCGCGATGGCTGTGCCCCCTCCTGCGCGACCCGACCGGTCGTCCCGGTGGCACACGTAGTTTGGTAGTCGGAAACGACGATGCGGGGTCAGGTGCGTCTCACCAAGAAGAAGCACGTCGGGCTTGTGACGGGCAACGAACTCTAAGAGCTCAGAATGCCGGGAAGCGAGGCCGTTGGCGTTCCACGCCACGAGTTCGAGGTCTCACTTGAGGGATTGCCGTGGCTGTCCGTTCATAACAGACCTGTAACACGGCAGGCTTCCACCAAGAGGAGGAACTTGTCTTGGGGCGAGGCTGTTGCCAAGCGTTCCTTGATTTTCAGGAATGTTTGGGCTACTTTCTGCAAGTCGTAGCTTGCCAGAAAGTCGGAAACAACGGCGAGATCATCGGATGATGAGGCCTGGGGAGAACGCTTGGCGGCAGCTGCATAGCTGTGGCGGGGCGAGATGGTGGAAGCCTTGGGGGCAGGTTCTGGAGCGGGTGGCCGCTCTGGCTTTTGATGGACGGGCTTGGGTTCAGTGGCAGGTAGTTTTGGCTGGCCCGTGTTCTTGGCCTGGGTCCTACCTTTCTTGCCCGATCTGGGGAATCGTGGCTTGGGTGGCGACGGCCGTGGAGGATCAATTCCCTCGTTGTCCGGCAACGGGACTAGAGCGTAGGGGGGTACCTCGCGTTCCGGTTCCGGGGCGCGGTAGTTGGTTTGGCCTTTGGAGCTTCGCTCGGGCTCACTGCACTGGGTTTCGGAACCGGAGCAGACCTCGGGGCTGGTTTTCGGACCACAGGTTCAGCGGCTTTGGCCGTCTTGACTGGTTGAACAACAACATGTCGAGGCTTAGGCTGGACGGATTTCTTGAGCTTGTCCAGCTGCTCGCTATAGACTGGGCAGCGCCTGTTATTAGCAGCATGGGCGCCGCCACAGTTAATGCAATACCGGTGATTGTCCGGAACGGCGCAGGCCTGCGTCAAGTGGTCATTTCTACAGCGGACGCAGGTCGGCGCGTTCCGACAACCGAAGCTGCTATGGCCGAACCGCTGACACCTGTGGCACTGGGAAAGTCGCCCGGTCTGACGGCAGGGCTCTACGCTCACGCAGAGCCCGAAAAGCCTTTTCAAATCCAACAGGGCCTGGGAAGAGTCGCCCTTCACTACCAGGAGTCTGATTAGGGGGAGGCGCCGACGCGAGCCATAAGTAGTGTACAGCCGAGAGGCTCCCACAACCTTATAGCCCGCGTCGCGCAGTTTGTCTAGGACGACCTGCGGATCCTCCTGTATGTCCAGGCCCCGAAGGACGAAGGCTACAGGCTTGGTTCGGTTTAGTGTGTAGGTATGGAACTGGAACGATTCACGTTCCAGCCACTGGACTACTCCTAAGTGTTGGGATGCACTGCGGCAGGCAACGCGCACAGTCTCACTCGCAAGGAGCTTGACCGATGCGTTGTCTGCCAGCGCAACGACCTTACGGAGTCGGCGGACGAAGACGATAATATCCTTGATGTTCGTGACGAACACCGGCGGGATCCTTCCTTCGGAGGTGCGACTAGGCGCAACCTCAGCGGAGGCTTGGAATGCCGCCGAGTCCGTAGCCGAACTCAAGGAGGTCAGGGAGGGAGACTTTCTCGGCTTGCCACCGTGCCCTACTACCACCCAGTCGGTGGAAGCCGAGGTGTCCATGGCTGGGGAGTCAGACTCCGGCAGAGGGTGCGGACTGCTTGGTCTACTAGGGGCCGTGCAGCCGGAAGGCCCGGCCTTTGCGGGCTTGGTCGGCCCTGATAAGGACCGATTGGTCTCACGAACTTGCGCGGGTTGAGCAGGGATACCCGCGCGAGTCGTAGGGTTCCCGACTGGCCCAAGTGGCCGGCCGGGGGGCTCGTCGCTGCCGCACAGTGCTTCAGGGGCACTATTAGCTGGTCCACTGCTGACTAACTCAGCTCTTTTTCCAGCGGGTATCCGGGGGCCGAACTGTGACACCGTCACAGTGGCGGCGCAACCCGCATCTCTATTTGTCAGTCCTACTCTCGGACTCCCCGGATTACGCTGGACAGCGCTACCTAATCGACTTACCGGCACTGTGCGGCAGGTCCCAGTTGTGTTGTGTTGGTTGTCTTCGTCCTGGCAAGACGGCTGGTCAACTTCCATCGCTGCAGCTGGATGATGGCGCTGGCGATGGGGCGAATCTTGATCTGGCGGTTTCTTCTTTACTGCCGCCGCAGTAGCTTGAACTGAAGGCCTCTTCATGGCAGTAGAGTAGAGGTCGAGGCAATCTGTGACGATTTAAAAAAAAAAAAAAAATTTAAATTTAAAATCTCACATTAAAACAGAACATAAAACCCCTAATGAAAATGATAATGTAACCCCGCCATAATACCCAAAATAAATAGTTCTAAAACCTAAAACAATTCTATAATAAAATTGCGATAACACCCCTTAATATTTAACCCTTCCCTGTGTACTTATATGCCTGTATCAACTTGTAAAAATCTAGTACGGACATGAAAATTACTCTGTATTGAAGCGAAAATTAATAATTATGATAATTAAATAAAAAGACGTAATAATAATAATAAGAAGAATAAATACCTAACTCAATAAAGAAAATGTAGTATGATTAATAGTAGTTAATTAGTATGATAATAATAATAATAAAGTACGAACTACTTTTCTCTCTCCGCGCGAACAGCTCCCTCTTCCTACTAACCGCCGCATAACCAACCCCAGTCGAGCGAGAATCAGAGACAAGGTAACAGCTTTACCATGTGTCGTAAAATAAAGTGTAAATATAAAAATTAATGACGATGTAACTGAACGTAATATTTCATGGTGACAGACTCCACAAGTAATTGAAATGTGGTGAAAGTAAAACGAGTTATGTAGTTGAACTGTAGTGAAATAACTAAAATTAACTAACTTAGCCGACACGTCTCTTGTTAAAAAAGGAAACGAAATGTTTAAGTTGTAAAGTATGTTCTATCCAAACATTATAGAGTAACATTAGTGCAGTTAAAAGCAAAATGTAAAGTGTAAAAAGGTGAACACCGTACATCAGGAGTGAAGTAACAACGACAAACTCACGAGCTTCAGGTAACAGCATCCTTTCGTCATGTTCGCAACTAAGAATCTACAAAATAAATGGAGACACCCGAACGACATCGTAGAACTTCTAGGAAACCCAAGTGAAGAGTAACAACAAGAAAACCTGGCGCTGATTCCATTGTATCAAGGTGAAACCAAACCATTATATTTTTAACAATGGCAACAAAAGCAGTATATTTTGCAAAGACTTATTCTAATCATGTAAATGTTAACATAGTAGTATCTGTAATTACAAAAATGAAATAGTAATCTGATAATAGTTAAAGGTAAAAGGTAATTCGAAATTTGAGCAAACTAGTATTCAAATAGCTTGCATAATGTTGACTTATTGTAGAGCATTATTAAGTTAAAACCCGGATCCGAGGTATTTGATGTAGTTAATAAATATATAATTTTATTTTGATCACTAGAGTAACATGTTAAAAGATGTAAGAGCATTTGATGCACAACTTTTGAGTAATTTATTTGTTTAATGTAATCAAACAAAATAACAATCACATTTAAAGTATTATTCAAGAAAATATAATAAAGAGATGTTATGGTTATCCAAAAGGTGAGTGAATATATCTACCAAATCCCTTGTCAATACTCCTCAATTCACGGGACCCTATTTAACATTTGTGTACTTAGTAAGTATTTATGATTTTGTAAAGATTATGGCAGCCTGTTTAATTGACCTGAGCCAATTAACCAGGTTCCCGAATTGTTACGTTATGCGAAACGTTTCAGATCCTCTTCTGCGATGTTCTGTTCTGTCCGATCTCTTCCAAGGTTGAGTGCAGAATGCTGTCACCGTCACCGATTCTGTCCTCACTGTCACGTCTCTCTCACACCAGTGCGCCATTTTTTTACCGGCGCGGATTTTATGCACAAGCCGGGATCGCTGATTGGCTCGCTCCTAGCACGTTAGTTGGTCACGTCTCGGCTGCTGATCCCTGATTAGCTCGCTGTGTCCGCCGCTGGTAGCGGCTAGCAGATTTTTGCATACCGCTGCCGTCACAAAATACAAATCAACAGAAAACACGAGACAATTTTGAAAATACTCATTGGAAACACTAAAAAAAAATATATATATATATATATATATATAAGTTTGTATACCACACCCACATAATACTACCAATTTTAAATATTAAAAGCCAACAGTCAGCCCTACAACAACCAACCAGAACACAAATATTCAACAAGATCAAAAACAAAGATTGTTGAGGATTGGAAAAATATTTAATTCTCGAAATAATTCCAAGTAAGAAAACAATATATTTTAATTGTAAATTAGTAATAAATATTAAATAAATTATTTAGTAGTGACTTTTGAGGGTGCAATGTAGCAGGCCTCCTCGTGGTGCACCCTGGGTAACGCTAAATCTGCTACGGCGAATCGCCGCGAACTCGAGCCTCTATAATGACAGCGATCGCTACAAGAAACGGCCCTTGTAAGGGCGGCGACAATCACCTCCGCATCCTATTCTGGAATGCGGGTGGCTTGAGCAATTCAAAACATGCGGAGTTGAAAGTTAATGCTTTTAGACACGACGCAGACATTATTATAATTGTCGAAGCTGGCGCTTCCACAGACGCCACATGTTTTTACGAAATAACTGACTACTCGTTATACGTCATTAAAAGATCAAGGTAAGTCGCATCCGGTATTATTGCCTATGTACGTAATTTGTATGCAAGTAAGAGCACTATAATCCATGAGATGGATAACCAAGACAAACTGGAAGCTATCTCCATTGACATTTGGAAGAATGCAGTTCACTTTACAGTTATTGGCCTTTATAATCCGCCAAATAATGTCCCAAACCTGGACTTAATCATGAATATGAGCCTGCACCACAACACCATTGTCGTTGGTGACTTCAATGCCCGCTCTACACGCTGGGGGTACTCTTCTTCAAATGCAACCGGTAAATGTGTTGAAGACATGCTCGACCAGTCCAGTCTCATCCGAATTCCTTCCGACCGAACGTTTTTATCGTACGCCGGGCACACTAGTACCCCTGACCTTGCACTAGCGCACGCAAACCTACCTTCGAGAGTAATGCTATCCTTGAAAGACCCCCTGGAGGGATGTGGACACCGCCTTATATATGCAAAGATTCTTGGTAAAAACCGCCAGCCAGGACCACCTAAGCTTACTCGATGGAACTTCAAGAAATCAAATTGGGCTAAGTACTCCTTGTTGTCGGACGCTTATTTACCCGCAGACCTGGTAAATGCAAATCCCGATGCCTCAACTGAACTATTCGTAAAAGGACTGCTACGAGCAGCCAATGAAAGCATTCCCAAAGGCCAGGTAAAAAAGTACTCTCCCTTTGCTGAAAAAAGGTAAATCCGCTGGACCTGACGAAGTTTTTCCAGACCTCATTAAGAACCTGGGCCCTCTAGCCTTAAACACCTTCCTGAAACTTATCAATTTGACATGGAACACCAGAGTTCCCCACCAGTGGAGAAAAGCAGTAGTAATGTCGCTTCTGAAACGAGGGAAGCCGGCAAGTAATCTCAGTAGCTATCGTCCAATTTCACTGACGAGCGTATGTTGTAAGGCTGCGGAGAAAATGGTTGAACGTAGACTCCGTGAGTTCGTCGAAAAGAGGGGCGCCATCAGCGACTGTCAAGCGGGATTCCGAAGGCATAGATCCACAATGGACCAAGTTGTGAAGTTCACACAAGCCGTCAAGGACGGTTTCCACATAAAGCAATCCACATTGGCTGTTCTGGTGGATTTCAAAGCCGCATACGACAAAGTATGGCGCCGTATGCTTATATCCAAGCTAAAGAGACTTGGCGTGAACGGGAACATGCTTAAATGGATATGCAGCTGCCTTTCGCAACGCTATATCCTGTGCAAATTTCAAAACTCTACTTCCCCTTACATGATGCTGCGCCAAGGTCTCCCTCAAGGAGCCGTCCTAAGCTGTTTGCTCTTCAACATCATGATTGACGACCTGATGTTAGCTATCCAAAAGATCCCAGGAGTATCTTGCTTATTCTTTGCTGACGATGTCCTAATCTGGGCCACCGGAAGTAACATCCTCGCCCTCGAAGGAGCTTTGAACAAGGCACTTGCTAAATTGGAAGAATGGGCGGATCTGAACAAAATGGAAGTAAGCGCTGATAAGAGAGTTGCACAGCTATTCACAATGTCTACCAGGACCCACCCAGTCAACCTAGAGTACAAAAATCTACCCCTAAAGCAAGTATCCTTATCCAAATACCTCGGAATCAACCTTGACACCAAACAATCCTGGGGTGCCCACATTACGGAGGTAGCCGAGAAAAGTCAAAAGCGCATCAACCTCTTGAAGAGACTATCTGCAACCAAGTGGGGAGCTACGCAGGACGTGTTATCCACAGCATACAAAACATATGTCCGTCCCGTCTTGGAGTATGGAGGCGAGGTAACCTCCCTAGCAAGCAAAGCAAGCCTAGCTAAATACGACGTCGTGCAAAACAATGCCCTTAGACTGATTACCGGAGGAGCCAAATCGACTCCAATCCCAGCTATGCTCCTGCAAACTGGCATCGAGCCCCTCTACAGTCGGAGAGAAAAATCTACATTGAAATTCTGGGAAAGGGCCAAGAGAGTGGATAAAAATTACTGGAGTGGGTACAACCATGCTTCCCAACGACTCAAAACTCAAACTTCACCCTTGACGTATGCTGAGTCCATAATTACCAAATATAATCTGGCAATGGACAACCCAGCTCCTCTAAGACACTTCACCTCTATAGTGCCTGCACTACCTTCCAAGCGGCTTGATCTCATAAGCCTAACTACAAACAAAGCCGAAGCCACCCCTCTCGAACTCAAAGCTTGCGCTCTCGAAACCATTAACTTAAGATATCCGTCGACAGAGTGGATTCACATCTATACCGATGGCTCATATCTTTCTGACATAAAAGGGGCCGGCGCAGGATGGTTCTGCAGCATGTTTGAAGACTCAATGGCTGTAGGGAAAAATGCTAGCAACTACGACGGGGAGGTCTGCGCGGTGCTTGAAGCCTCCAACCAATTAAGCACACAAAACCTAACTCCTTCCAAAGCAGTCTTCCTCATTGACTCACAGGCCGCAATATCAGCTCTGAGTAGCAACGCTTCAACTGACTGCCTCCGTACCATCCAGTGCCGCGAGAAACTGGCCGAACTCATCAAGAATGGCTGGGTTGTAGCTCTTCAATGGGTTCCAAGCCATTTTGGAATACCAGGCAATGAAAGGGTGGACATCCTGGCAAAACGCGGCGCAGAGACTGACCAGCCTGAGATACCTTTCACACTCAATAGAGAAAAAAAACCTCATAACCAACACCATCAACAACGCCACGCTCAAAACTCTGAAGGACCTTAGCATTGGCAAAAAGTGGGAAAGCCTTGCCACAGCGGGAGCGATTCCAAGGCATCTTGAGAGATCTGAGGCAGTAGCACGATTTCGTCTTGCTACTGGACATGACTACCTCCAAGCGCATCTCTACCGTATCGGTCTTGCTGCTGATGAAACATGCCCTCTCTGTGGTCTTGGCAGGATGGACGGCGACCACGTGCAGACGTGCCAATCGCTGACTTACCCGAACGATGACACAATCAATCGCTACTGGGAGGCTCGACGTCGAATGGTGGAAGCACCAAAGACGGGCGTTGGATAAGTAAGTAAGTAGTGACTGAAATAATTTTTTTAGGCAAAATAAATATTAATGGTAAAACAAAAATTTCATAACTGTTTTGCCCTTCTGGCGTTGTGTATACTTAAGTTGACTACATATATTTATCCGTTTAAATTAAACATTTTTGTTATCATCTGGGTCACAAGTAAGTGCACATAAGTTATGTAAAACTACCTGACATTTATGTCACCCGACTAGTTTTTGAAACTGTACACTTACGCGTCTACTATTAATTTTCCATTAACAACTGATTTTATTTGTTTAGCTTCCCCTGCCAATGTGTATACTCCAGGGGAATAAGTGTATAAGTTAAAAAGTTAATATTTGTTTGACGTACAGTTAAGAAATTTTGGTTTTCGTAATTGCTACGGATTCTATTCGTCTAAATTAGTATGCTTGTGCTTAATTTGATGTTTCCTGTGCACAAGAACATGGCCTAGGGTTACACATAAATATTTCGACTTCATATGGTACATGTAGCTAACAACAATCACGGTGCTTCTGTTCTCTGGACATTCAAACAAACCACGTTTTTGTTCACCTACACTTTTAACAATTAGACTAATTAAACAGCAACTAAACAACTAATTAAATAATTACATACACTAATTTGAAAATAATTTAAAAAATAAGATATTATTTTGTGGAAACAACGAATAGCGAAACCGATACTATGATACTGTTTATTAGAACGTCAATGGACACATTAAAACCAATCTTTAGACGAATATTAAACTGACAGTAGATAAAGTAAAATATTTACAGTCTATCCATCTCTTTTATTGAAATTACACTTAATTAAGCAAAATTCTTCACAAACCCAATAATGTATATTATTTGTAACGAACCATTTTTTACCACTAGAATCGTCACGTTTACTTTATACTTTACACATAATATATAAATACACAAATTATCCGAAAGGCTGTAACCGTGCAGGTACAGTCGTCATTTGCTTTAACGTTGTCATTGACTTTAGTCTGGATCCGTATACACGACTTTCAAGAAATTACTACTACTACTACTACTACTACTACTACTACTACTACTACTACTACTACTACTACTACTACTACTACTACTACTACTACTACAAATAATAATAAAAATAATAATCTCAAAATACTATATAAGTATTATACAAAATGTGACCGTTTTACTCTCTGGTATCAGTTTTATGTCTACCGTACTACATGACCATTTCTAATCGAACGTATTAATAGGACGAATATATTCTACAGTACAGTATGTACATAAAACAATCATTTAGTTTTTTCCAAAAAATTAATAATTGTAAAATCAAATAAAGTGAAAACAAAGGGTAAGTAATTTTAAATATATTTAAAACTTTTAAATATTATTTACATCTTACTGAGCACAAAATTATTCTTAACATTACAAACTGAATAAAAAAAATTTTTTTTTCTTAAAAGTTACATAAATTTATTTATTCGATTAACATAGTAGTCTCTTATGTTTAACAACCTACAATCCGGAAAATAATAAACTTAAGATGTATGGTTTATACGATAATAAATAAAGAAAGAGAGTAAATAATAAAAACAAATAAACAAGGGGTTCCTAGAAATACAGACAGGTTCGGCTCCAGACTGAATAATTGTGTCATTATTTTCCTTAACGACTGTTTACCTGTATAAGGTAGCGAAGGGAGCTGTCTGAAAGCAACTGTCTTAAAGTGATACCGGTGCGTTGACTTCTCTTATTGCGTTAATTTTCCATGCAGTTTAGAATTTTAAATTAAAAAAATTGTATTTTGGGATCATTATATTATTATTATTATTATTTGTAGTAGTAGTAGTAGTAGTAGTAGTAGTAGTAGTAGTAGTAGTAGTAGTAGTAGTAGTAGTAGTAGTAGTAGTAGTAATTTCTATTAAAACTACTACTACTACTACTACAACTACTACTACTGCTACTACTACTACTACTACTACTACTACTACTACTATTACTAATACTAACAATAATAATAATAATGATGATCTCAAATACTATATATAGTATAACGATCGTTGTGATCGTTTTACTCTGTGGTATACGTTTTATGTCTACCATACTACATAGATATTTCTAATTGAAATAATTAAGAGGAGAAATAAATTCTACAATACATTACACATAAAACAAAAGTTAATTTTTTCCAAACGAAGATAAATAATTTTGAAATGAAAACAAAAGGTGCGTAATTTGAAATATATTTTATAAGCGGACACCACTCCTACTTTTGAATTAATTACTCTGAAAAGTACTTTTTCTTTCAAATCTAAACCTCAACACTTTGTTAGGTAAAGCGTGTTGAATACGCTCATTTATCAGACACTCCACTTTCCTCTAACAAAGAATTCTTTACTCACATTGTTTAATTATATTTTTATAATCTTTTGCAAAGACAAAACCATCTTCTTTAAACGCAACTATAAAGTGTTTTAAACGCGTTTTGTAAAAAAGTAAAATTGTATTTCATCTGCTCAATTTTACTTTTTCAGCTTCAATTATAACTAAATTACCTAATATTATTTTGAATGTTCATCACCATTTTTTTCACAGCACTTAATAATTATTGTTTAAAGATACTTTCACTTGTGAAACTTACTTGTTGATATTTCCTCAAATGTCGTTTCGGAGTTTTAAAGATACTTTCACTTGTGAAACTTACTTATTGATATTTCCTCAAACGTAGTTTCGGAGTATTCCGCATTCAAACCTCACTGAAGAAGGAGAATACAACTCCGAAACGACGTTGGAGGAAATATCAACAAGTAAGTTTCGAAAGTGAAAGTATCTTTAAATAAAAATTACCTAAATATATAATTGTATAATTTTGTGAGTATTCAACGGTGATTTATTCAAAAGGTGTAGGAAAATACATTAATTAATCTTCTAGGATCTGAAAGTAAGCATCAGTTTTTATATAAACCATATTTATATGAATTTTCCGATAATAACTTTATATTGTAATACACAGTTGTCTCGCCGATGAAACAACGATATAACGCCTAGCTTAGTGCGTAATTTTAATGTAGTTAACAATATACAAATGATTTAGTTTATGTGTGTATATTGTTACAACGGCCACTCTGATCGTCGTGTTGTTACAGTTTAAACAGAATAACTGACACAAATGGAGTCAATGATTACAAAGTTTAATTAGAAATAAACAACAGTTATAAATCAACAATGCGCTCTTATACAATAGTGCAAATTAAATTTACCTAACAATAAGTCACCTTTTATTGTTACCGATAGACAACATCGTTGATTCTCTTTTTCACAGTGTAAGATCCTTCCCAGTTAGTCTGCAGTTTACGTGAGCAACCACTACGGCGTTTTGGATTGTACAAATAAACCTGATTTCCTTCTTGGAAATCTACATTATAGCTCCGAATGTCATAACGAGTTTTAATTTTATCACAGGCTATGTTCAGCCGTCCTCTTATCAAGAGACTGATTTTCACAATTGCTTATCTATTACAACGGGTAACTGGTTATCTGCCAGTCTTGGTATTGAGTCTCGGGTGATCCAAACATCAAGTCCCCAGAAAAACAAATCTCCCGCACAAACACAATTTTGCTGGAGTCATGGCGGTTCTTTCGTGTACTTATGACCTATATGCCATTAGGAATAATGGTATACGCTGGTCCCAGTCTGTTTCGTTCTCGTCAACAAACTTCGACAGATGCTGCTTAAGTATCCTATTGAACCTCTCAACCAATCCGTCCGACTGAGGATGGAGAAACGTTGTCCGGGTCTTTCAAATACCGAGTAAACGGCAGAACACTTCAAAAATTCCAAACTCAAAATTCCTCTTCTGATCGGTATGGATTTTTATAGGAGCTCTATAACGGCAACAGAAGTTGTGAACTCATGCCTTCGCCGCAGTGGTAACCTCCTGATTTGGAATTACACCCACTTAATAAAATATTAACCTATTATCATCCTATTATCATGATGTACCTGTTTCCATCGTCGATAACTGGGTAAGGTCAAACAGTGTCTATGGTAATTCTCCCGAAAGGCAGTCCAGCATACCCTATCTCATTTTCTCCTGCTTCTGTTTTGGTGACCTTTGCCTGTAGCACATATTTCTCACGACCGACAACTTTCCTCTACATCGTGGCAAAGTTGAAGCCAATAGAGTCTTTTCAATTGTTGTATTGACATTAAGATGACCTCCAGATGCTCCATCATTCATCTGCTTCAAACAGGCTGTACTTTTCTTCGGAGAACTATTAGCTGCACGTCTCGTCCATCTGCACTTGTCCTGGCGTTGTCAGATACTATTTGCAGGTGGGGTGTTCGACAGTTCGGGACGAACAGGCTTAAGAAGGGGATAGTGTTTTGCTGAGGAAATGAATAGTACGGTATCGCTGAGTCCGTCACGCCACGACGGGCGAGTTTGTTTCAGACATTTACAGATCAATATATTAGGCAGAATTATGTAAAGCTCTGAACTGTTCTATGTCACGCGAGACGCCGAGGTCCCTTCCAGATATTTACTCTACTACTCTACCCAACATCCAGGCTCGCTATTTAACATTAATGCAAGTTGACTCTGACGAAATGCTGGATTTTGATGTGGCTCAGTTTAGTTTTGTCCCTGCGATATACAAGTCGTGATGGAAGATTTTGTTGCCGTCCAGTAAAATGTGATTAGTTTGTCAATTAGTACAAAATTGTAATAAGGTGACATTTATTATTGTAAAAATTCAACTTGTATTATATTGTGTAAGAGTGCTTTGTTCGCTGCTGTTTGTTGCTAATTAAAGTTTGTAATTAGCGACTTCACTGGTGTTAGTTATTCTGTTTCCACTGTACTCATGACGATGTGGTGTGGCCGTCGTAATAGTGATCTCAGACGTTGGATAGAGCCGATAGAGCCTGTAACAGTGAAAACAGAACATTTCGTAGATGAGTATTGTACGAGGTTTTTTAATTTGCAAACATGTATTGCAAATAATATGGTTTCCTCTTAAACATATATGTATAAACATAGTACATGCATAGTAAGATGGTAGAAATTTTGCAAAGCGTGGCAACTGGAAACGAAGGAACGATGCCGACAGGAGCCAGAAGAAGTAGAGAATTGTAGGGTGAAAAACAACGAGAAGCCGAAAGACAACAAAGAGACAAATGTAAACGGGAAGCAGAAGAAGAGGAATGGCAAAAGCATTCTTGCTCGAGACAAAGAACGACAAACAGAAGAACGTAAGCAGTACGCAGGGGAATGGAAGTGTTAACCAGAAAATATAAAAGCACTTATAAAGGAGAAGAATGAGTTAACAACACTGATAGAGGAGAAAAAGGAGTTACAAAGGTATACTATTGCAGAATTGGGTCTTTTACGTGATTATCTGAATGGCTAAAAGTTAAGATTATCTACAGTAGAAAAATCTATCTCAAATTTAGAACAAACAGTATCAACAAAAATATCTCCTATGGAATACCTAATTACAAACATAAAAGAGCAATTAAAAGTGAAGTCGAGCAGAAAATAAACAACTACAAATTTCAAAACAAATTGCCAAATGGTAAATACATAAATGACATAGAAGATATTTGCCTCCAGTTGCGACAGTTCATGTCAAGGCCCCAACATTTGATGTAAGCACTCATTCGACGACGCATCTTCGGCAATTTAAAGCCCCTGCATGCGCAATTAATAGGACGGAGATGGTCAAAGCAGTTTCACTCGTACCCGTTTTAAAGGGTCTGCGACACTGCTGACATGTAAAATACTACCTGACAGCCAGAATACATATATGCCGAATTGATAAAACCTCTAGAATTAAGTTATGATGACAAAAAACTGGGAATGGATACGGGACACAGTTAAGAACAAGACGGCAGCATTTTTGGGAGAGTTTTGAAGAGGTTAAAATAAGTATTGATAGACTAATTAGACTGGCCTATCATAAAGCACCAGAAGATTTTCAAATGAGTTTTGCGGTGCAGAGAGATTTATTGATGGCGTGAGAGATTGTAAACTTCAGCAAATTTAACAATTTTTGAGACACCGAAATAACTCGGAAGCTCTTGTTTGCGCCCTCGAGATCGAATCTGAAATTCGGCATCCCGCCATATTAATGAGTTTGTCATCACACTGTAACCAGGAGATCCTAGTTCACATTGGGGTTACGATGGGGGCAGAAAGAAATGGTACAAGACAAACAATTCAAAGGGCCAAGAGCACCGCAAAGATTTGACCAATGTGAAAGAGACAGAAGACCGAAGTGTTACAACTGTAGGAAACGTGGTAATCTACAGGCAGATTGTTGGGAGAATAAAATATAGAGATATCGTAAGATCAAGCAACCATTCGATCAACCTAAAAGAAAAATCAATAGGCGCGTAGAAGTGGAACCCTTGGGTTTGGATGCGGAAACGGAAAAATAACTACTTGATGAGAGGCCGATTTGTGTGGCGATAGCGAGGTTATCGGAAAATCTATTACGGTCGTCGAGGAAAAGCTCTTGCTTGTTCCCGATTTAAAGGAAACGTCCTGGGGGAAAACAACTTTTGCAAGAGGTTGGTGACGAGAACCAAACTGACTGGGAAACCACTACACTGTAAAAAAGGAATAAATGATATTGGTCAAGGTCGTCCATCTAGACCGTCTGGTCAAGTATTACTGCAGAGACGGTTGGCGGTTCGGTACGAACAGGCTTAAGAAGGGGGCAGTGATGTGCTAACGAAATAAATAGTACGACATCGCTGAGTGAGTACGTGATTCGTGGCGTATAACAGCGGGAGAGGATGTTCCAGACCTTTACAGATCACTCTTCGAGGTAGAATTATGTAACACTCTAGACTGATGTATGTCATGCAAGTGTCGATGGCGCTGCCAGATGTTTACTCGACTACTCTACCAGCACCCAGGCTTGTACTTAACTACAGTGCAAGGCAGCGGAGGTATTTTGAACTGGATTTTGAAGCAACTCAGTTCAGTTAAGATCTGGCGATATAAAAATGCTAATCAAATTGCTTGTTACCGTTTAGTGAAAAATGATTAATGTGTTAACTAGTACAAAACTGTAAGGAGGTTACGTTTATTGTTGTACAAATTTAACTTGTGTTATTATGTAAGAGTGCTTTGTTGTTGTTGATTTGTAACTGCTGTTTGTGTCTAATTAAAGTTTTTAATTAGTGAGGTAGTAGAGGGAAAATGCCGGTCCTGACTCACTTTCACTTTCTATCAGCTGGACCACAGCATCCGCGACTTTTTCGCTGATCTGTGTTGCTGGACCACAGCATCCGCGACTTTTCCGCTGATCTGTGTTGCTGGACCACAGCATCCGCGACTTTTTCGCGGATCTGTGTCAAGATCCGCGACTTTTTCGCGTATCTGGACCACAGCATCCGCGAATATAATTTTTATTTTTTTATATGCCACCTTTCGCGAGCTTAGATCACTTTCACATTCTATCGCTTGATGCATTATAGTGAATATATTAAATATATGATCAGGGTTACCAACCTTGCATGAGTTCAAATTTGTTGTGTGTTATAATGTATATTAAATCTATATGATCAGGTTTACCAACCTATGGTGGGGGGGTTCCGACTTGATGCATTATAGTGTATATATTAAATATATGATCAGGGTTACCAACCTTGCATGAGTTCAAATTTGTTGTGTGTTATAATGTATATTAAATCTATATGATCAGGTTTACCAACCTATGTATGGGTTGCATATCAGTGGGTGGTGTTGGGTGGGTGGTTTTTTATTTCATATCAGTGGGTGGTGGTGGGTGGGGGGGTGGTTCCAACTCGATGCATTATAGTGTATATTAAAATATATGATCAGGTGTACCAACCTTTGCATGAGTTCAAATTTGTCGTGTGTTATAATGTATATTAAATCTATATGATCAGGTGTACCAACCTCTGTATTATTATTATAGTGTATAGATATTTTATATGAGCAGGGTTGTCAACATTTTCTGTGGCGGGGGGAGGGAAATTCAAATATGTGTTATATAGTGTATATATTAAAATATATGATCAGGGTTACCAATCTTACATTATTGTGTGTGTATAGAGCAGATCTACCAACATTTTTTTCTCTTCTGTAGTGGGAAATTCAAACTATATGATCATAATTGTTACTCTCTCTCTCTCTCTCTCTCTCTCACATTTGAATGTAAGTAAAACTATCTCTCTCTCTCTCTCTCACTCTCTCTTGTTGTCAAACGTTATGTTCAAGCCGTTTTCTCCTCTCCCTCTCTCTCCCGCTCGCAGACGTCGGAAGCAATTCCTAGTTTATAATGTAATTACCTGTGCGTGTATGTCTCTCTTTCGCTGCAAACGTTGACAAGCATTCCCTTATTCAAAGCGATTTGTATGTGCACACGAACTTAAACATGGTTTACAGACCATTGTAATTTTTAAAATTCATTTTTGCATTAATTAAATATATATCGTATACAATGAAATAATAATATTTCGTCATTAGAAAATATATTCAGTGTGGTAATTAGTGATAGAAAGATTAACTATGCACGCACACACACACACACACACACACACACACACAAGTTGACAGCAGTTTATAATGTAATTACCTGTACGTGTACTGTTACAGATGTCTCCTCAAAATCTGTTGTACAACATCTCTCGCTCACAGACGTCGGAAGAAATTCCTAGTTTATAATGTAATTACCTATGTGTGTGCTGTTACAGATGACAAATCCATACGTTAACAGCTTCACAGTAAATGTTAGCCTATTGTGTGTGTGTGTGTGTGTGTGTGTGTGTGCTATGGAAATTGTTTGTACATCAATGAATAATATAATCGTGATAGTTTTAATGTAATGCGTATCGTGTATTGCTGCTGCTGCTGCAAACTTCGGTAGAAATTCCCCATCTATCTCGCTCGCAGACGTCGGAAGAAATTCCTAGTTTATAATGTAATTACCCACATTGTGTATGTCTCTCTCTCGCTGCAAACGTTGACGAGAATTCCCTTATTCAAGACGATTTGTATGTGTACACAAACTTAAATATAGTTTACAGACCATTGTAATTTTAAAAATTCTAACGACATATAAATTGTAGTAGCAATAATAATAAGTGATATTTACAATGAAACTATTTTCAAATAAAAATGATGTTGGTTCGACAACCTTTTGTTTTTAAGACTATAAGAAGAATGAGACAAGGATCAACTCTCTCTCCCCCTCTCTCTCTCACACACACACACACACACATTTAGTATGAACAGACGTGTCTTTGTTAGTAAAATGTACAAATCACATGACTTTATGTGAACTTCAAAGGGTTCAAATGTTTCAAAATAAAAATATATAAAACAAAAAAATACAGAATATATGAAATGTATATTACAAATAAAATATATATTACATATTATGAATTTTTTAATTTGTGAAGCAATCTTCAATACGCTCTTCTTCTTCTTCATTTGGTACTACATTAAGCCAGTCCTTGGACTTCACTTTTATGGGGTTTTCATAAACATAAAGATCACTACCACCAATAATTTGTGGTACAATACTTCTGTTTAATGGTAAAACCTAAGACAAAGCATTAAATAAAACATGCAATCAGTATTAATAGTACAAAATATCACTGTTTTATTAATTTAAAATACTGTATAATTGCTTACGATTAACAAATAAGAGAAAAGACATACTTTACAATTCTTTTCATTCTTTTATTCAAATGTAACATTCAAATTTAAACGTTACAATCTGTATAATGTTCTGTTTCAGATAATAGTTTGAATATAAAATGAAATGGAATGCAGTATTTTGTTATGAGAAATTACATTTGTAAATTACAGAATTGTTCTCTAACTACTGATACAATCGTTCAGTTTCGATTTGGTACTCAATATATTTTAGTCTCCTAGTATTTTCATTGATACATTTGGAAACTGAGTACAGAATAAATCTACAATCACCTAGTCGGAATCATTAAGTTTTACAAAAGATCTTATTGATCAGTGTGTCAGAGTCCAATTTGTTGGCAGAAAACAATTATGTGATCAAATAAACATTACCAGAGAACAACGTCCTCCTAAAGATAAATTTACCAGAGCTCAAAACAGTACAAAGTCATACTTTTGGTGAAGAAACTCACGTCATCAACAACAAAAGTTGTTTGTGTTTAAACAGCTATAAACAATAATTAATTTTCTTACACTAGTAAACATTTTGCTATAATTGTTTCAATTAAAGGAAACATATATATATATATATATATATATATATATTCGTTGAGAAAATCTGTTGTGGCTGGACGAAACATGTGTCTGAATAAATTTTCTCTCTACATAGCAGTTGTAAAAGTAGTCATATATATATATATATATATATATATATACAAAAGGCTTTCAACGTGTTTGTCATTTCAACCAATTTGTACCGCGCTCTAATTATGTAAAAATAACTGTACCGCTCCATACAACTGAGAATAAATCCGTACAAACACACACACACATACACAACGATGTTTCTACTTATTTGAACAAGTCCTGTATTAAATGCACTTGTTAACGTTTTAATGTGAACAATTTTACGTTTAAATAAAATCTGTACATACAATAAAATTATGTTTCAGTATTAATGATATAAATATTAATGTTTTATTAATTTAAAATACCGTATAATTGCTTACGATTGACAAATAAGAGAAAAGACATACTTTACGGAATTTCTTGAAATTTTTGCAGTTAGTCTTCTGCTCATGTGTACTAGCAGCCTGTTTGGTTACAGTTAACCATTTAAATTCAATGTTCTTGTTGTTGTTAACCTTCTGCTCGTCTCCCTCTCGTTTACTGGCGGTATGTTTGGCTACAGTTAACCATTTAAGTTCAATGTTCTGAGAAGTATTCATCTTCTTGTTCCTATAATAACAGTACCTGCTTCAGTACTATATATATTATGTGCTATATATACATAAGGCTTTCAAATCTAATTGTGTAAGAATAACTGTACCGTCACATACAACTGAGAATAAATCCGTACAAACATACACACACGCACACACTTAGCGATGTTTTTACTTATTTGAACAAGTCATGTATTAAATTCAATAAATAATGCACTTGATAATGTTTTAATATGAATAATTTTCCGTTTAAATAAAATCTGTACATACAATAAAATTATGTTCACTTTAAGAAATAAAAACTGCACAGTATGTTTCTTTGATTGCGGACGAAACATCAGACATTCCCGTCTGTATTTCAGTTAGTTATAGTTTTCCACTATGTTTTAGCTAATGATCAACCAGTTGAAAGTTTTTGGAAATTTGATAACCCCGAAGGCACGACGCGGAATCTATTGGTCTAAGCGTACATTTATTATGTAAATCATCTCTTTTTCAGTCATCTACGTATGTGCATTTGAATTATTTGCGCATGCGCATAACAGCTTTTTTAGTACAGTTGCACACACATCGACGCTCGCACTATATATATATATATAAAACCGGTGAACTTCACAACAGCGTCTTACTTACAACTCGAATCTATATAACGTTCTGTTTCTGTTTCAGATAATAATAATAGATTGAATATAAAAAGACTGTGTATAAATACAAAGAAATATCAAACACAACAGATCAATTATTTGAGTGAACATGATTGTGTATGTGAGCTACCGAGATCTAATAATGTGAATAATTGTCCGTTTAAATAAAATCTGTACATACAATAAAATTATATTCACTTTAAGAAATAAAAACTGCACAGTATGTTTCTTTGATTGCGAACGAAACATCAGACATCCCGTCTGTATTTCAGTTAGTTATAGTTTTCCACTATGTTTAGCTAATGGTCAAACAGTTGAAAGTTTTTGGAAATTTGATAACCCCTGAAGGCACAACGCAGAATCTATTGATCTAAGTGTACATTTATTATGTAAATCATCTCTTTTTCAGTCATCTACGTATGTGCATTTGAATTATTTGCGCATGCACATACAACTGAGAATAAATCCGTACAAACATACACACACGCACACACTTAGCGATGTTTTTACTTATTTGAACAAGCCATGTATTAAATTCAATAAATAATGCACTTGATAATGTTTTAATGTGAATAATTTTACGTTTAAATATTTCCAACAACTATGTTGATTAGAAGTGCTGTAATTTCAATAACAATGTTCGCTACGTAACGTATTCAAATCTTTTTACTCACCTCTTAAATGTTGATGTACGCAATTATCGATTTCACAATGAGGTATGAAGGCTAATTGCATTCTTCACGTATATATATTGTTGTATCTTACAACGGTAGGGTAGGGGTAGCTTAGCGTGTTTGTTTTGAAAGTCGATGTAAGTCATGTACCCAAGAGTCATTGTCCGCAGTGGAAACTTTCAGAAGTTAGCGATACTGAAAGTATTTTCGTACATTAGTCAAAATTAGGAAAACAATCGAATCGACAAACATTATGAATTCCGTTCGTGGGAAGAGTGTAATTTCATAATATTATTTGTATATATAGACATTTTACAAAATCATAAAGCATCAAACTGTATATCCCTTTGTTGGTTTGTAATTATTACTAAACAGTAATACATGCTTAGGATGAAAATATTTGTTATGATTTTAGTAACTTACAACAACAGCTTAACCCAAGGAGTCATCGTCCGTGATGGAAAAGCTTTCCCTCACTGCTTAAAGCTTTAAGAAGTTAGCGATACTGAAAGTATTTTCGTACATTAACCAAAATTAGGGAAACAATCGAACCGACAAACATTAATCCAAGAATTTACATTTTCAGCATACATAGATTTCAACCCGCAAAGATGTATGCAGATAAATGAAATACATATTTTACATTAAAATACATTTCTGATTACTATACAAAGAATTACATATTGTTATTCTTCTCTATTTATGTTTCCAATTGTAATGGAGTGTTATACTCAGCATAAAAGAAGGACAATAGTTTCAATACCACATAAGAAAGATCTTTTAAAAAAAGGTGACAGCACTTGCTGAAAACCGTATGCTTTCGGTATTCACGAAGATGAAGATTGTACAGCAAGCAAACAAATTGTCAATAAAAGATATGGACTTTTTGGGCAGGTGACGAAGGCAGCACTGATCCGCTATTACCGAACAGTATTCGTTGTATACATTACACACACATGTTAGGTTAAACGCAACCTCTATACAAAAACAGATATCGGATTTAAATAATAATTTCGTGCTTACAATATATACTACCTATGTACACAAATTTAAAATATAGTTTACTGACCATTGTAATACAAGAGGTCATTGACATGACTTTACACTGGTTTAGCATAGTTACTCATGTTAGGTTGAACGCAACACACACACACACACACAATCAGGTCAATGACTGCTACGTGCTGTCACCAGCCAGACGACAATACAAGAAGAGTACAAACAAATAGATTATCATATAGGAGAGTTAGTACTGGTTCGTAACAGACAACTATCCTCTTTTGACATTGTATGATTTTAATAAAAACAGATATCGGATTTAAATAATAATTTCGTGCTTGCAATATATACTACCTATGTACACAAATATAGTTTACTGACCATTGTAATACAAGAGGTCATTGACACGACTTTACACTGGTTTAGCATAGTTACTTATGTTAGGTTGAACGCAACACACACACAAGAATCGGTTTTTTTGTATACGTTCTAGGTGAAAAACTACTGGGGTGTCTCTGACTTTAGTTGGAAATAAATAACATTACAGATATTGATATGGTACTATGAGTAGCCTATACATCAGACTGCATGTATCTGTCATTAGCAATCTAACGTTACGACGGCAGCATAACGATAATGAAAGCCATACATTATCGTTTGCTAACATTTGTATTTTGTCTAAGCTATGTTAACTTCACACACACACACACACACACACACACACACACACACACACACAAGCGCACAGGTGCAAGCGGGTAGTCGGAATGCAAGTCGTGTAAGGTATTAGGATAGTGTAGGTCGACTTCGAGGATGTACCTGATGTCGGAAGCATCACTCACATGTTATTTAAATTATTATTTAAATAACATGCCGCAACGGGAGTGATAGGTCCAATTAGGTTTGTTACACATTGTGTGTTAGGTTAAAATGCGGTCCATTCACGTTTCATGTTAGGTTAAAATGCAACATAACATACACACGTGTAGTGTTTAGGTCATCATTACATGACGCAACGGGAGTGATAGGTCCAATTAGGTTTGTTACACGTTGTGTGTTTGGTTAAAATGCGGTCCATTCACGTTTCATGTTAGGTTAAAATGCAACATAACATTAACACGTGTAGTGTTTAGGTCATCAGTACATGACGCAACGGGAGTGATAGGTCCAATTAGGTTTGTTACACGTTGTGTGTTAGGTTAAAATGCGGTCCATTCACGTTTCATGTTAGGTTAAAATGCAAACAAACACACACACACACACACACGTGTTAGGCTGCAGCAACATGAAACGTGAATTTGTTTGTGTTTGTGTGTGTTTGTTTGCATTTTAACCTATCATGAAACGTGAATGGACCGCATTTTAAGCTAACACACAACGTGTAACAAACCTAATTGGACCTATCACTCCCGTTGCGGCATGTTATTTAAATAATAATTTAAATAACATGTGAGTGATGCTTCCGACATCAGGTACATCCTCGAAGTCGACCTACACTATCCTAATACCTTACACGACTTGCATTCCGACTACCCGCTTGCACCTGTGCGCTTGTGTGTGTGTGTGTGTGTGTGTGTGTGTGTGTGTGTGTGTGTGTGTGTGTGAAGTTAACATAGCTTAGACAAAATACAAATGTTAGCAAACGATAATGTATGGCTTTCATTATCGTTATGCTGCCGTCGTAACGTTAGATTGCTAATGACAGATACATGCAGTCTGATGTATAGGCTACTCATAGTACCATATCAATATCTGTAATGTTATTTATTTCCAACTAAAGTCAGAGACACCCCAGTAGTTTTTCACCTAGAACGTATACAAAAAAACCGATTCTTGTGTGTGTGTTGCGTTCAACCTAACATAAGTAACTATGCTAAACCAGTGTAAAGTCGTGTCAATGACCTCTTGTATTACAATGGTCAGTAAACTATATTTGTGTACATAGGTAGTATATATTGCAAGCACGAAATTATTATTTAAATCCGATATCTGTTTTTATTAAAATCATACAATGTCAAAAGAGGATAGTTGTCTGTTACGAACCAGTACTAACTCTCCTATATGATAATCTATTTGTTTGTACTCTTCTTGTATTGTCGTCTGGCTGGTGACAGCACGTAGCAGTCATTGACCTGATTGTGTGTGTGTGTGTGTGTTGCGTTCAACCTAACATGAGTAACTATGCTAAACCAGTGTAAAGTCATGTCAATGACCTCTTGTATTACAATGGTCAGTAAACTATATTTTAAATTTGTGTACATAGGTAGTATATATTGTAAGCACGAAATTATTATTTAAATCCGATATCTGTTTTTGTATAGAGGTTGCGTTTAACCTAACATGTGTGTGTAATGTATACAACGAATACTGTTCGGTAATAGCGGATCAGTGCTGCCTTCGTCACCTGCCCAAAAAGTCCATATCTTTTATTGACAATTTGTTTGCTTGCTGTACAATCTTCATCTTCGTGAATACCGAAAGCATACGGTTTTCAGCAAGTGCTGTCACCTTTTTTTAAAAGATCTTTCTTATGTGGTATTGAAACTATTGTCCTTCTTTTATGCTGAGTATAACACTCCATTACAATTGGAAACATAAATAGAGAAGAATAACAATATGTAATTCTTTGTATAGTAATCAGAAATGTATTTTAATGTAAAATATGTATTTCATTTATCTGCATACATCTTTGCGGGTTGAAATCTATGTATGCTGAAAATGTAAATTCTTGGATTAATGTTTGTCGGTTCGATTGTTTCCCTAATTTTGGTTAATGTACGAAAATACTTTCAGTATCGCTAACTTCTTAAAGCTTTAAGCAGTGAGGGAAAGCTTTTCCATCACGGACGATGACTCCTTGGGTTAAGCTGTTGTTGTAAGTTACTAAAATCATAACAAATATTTTCATCCTAAGCATGTATTACTGTTTAGTAATAATTACAAACCAACAAAGGGATATACAGTTTGATGCTTTATGATTTTGTAAAATGTCTATATATACAAATAATATTATGAAATTACACTCTTCCCACGAACGGAATTCATAATGTTTGTCGATTCGATTGTTTTCCTAATTTTGACTAATGTACGAAAATACTTTCAGTATCGCTAACTTCTGAAAGTTTCCACTGCGGACAATGACTCTTGGGTACATGACTTACATCGACTTTCAAAACAAACACGCTAAGCTACCCCTACCTACCGTTGTAAGATACAACAATATATATACGTGAAGAATGCAATTAGCCTTCATACCTCATTGTGAAATCGATAATTGCGTACATCAACATTTAAGAGGTGAGTAAAAAGATTTGAATACGTTACGTAGCGAACATTGTTATTGAAATTACAGCACTTCTAATCAACATAGTTGTTGGAAATATTTAAACGTAAAATTATTCACATTAAAACATTATCAAGTGCATTATTTATTGAATTTAATACATGGCTTGTTCAAATAAGTAAAAACATCGCTAAGTGTGTGCGTGTGTGTATGTTTGTACGGATTTATTCTCAGTTGTATGTGCATGCGCAAATAATTCAAATGCACATACGTAGATGACTGAAAAAGAGATGATTTACATAATAAATGTACACTTAGATCAATAGATTCTGCGTTGTGCCTTCAGGGGTTATCAAATTTCCAAAAACTTTCAACTGTTTGACCATTAGCTAAACATAGTGGAAAACTATAACTAACTGAAATACAGACGGGATGTCTGATGTTTCGTTCGCAATCAAAGAAACATACTGTGCAGTTTTTATTTCTTAAAGTGAATATAATTTTATTGTATGTACAGATTTTATTTAAACGGACAATTATTCACATTATTAGATCTCGGTAGCTCACATACACAATCATGTTCACTCAAATAATTGATCTGTTGTGTTTGATATTTCTTTGTATTCATACACAGTCTTTTTATATTCAATCTATTATTATTATCTGAAACAGAAACAGAACGTTATATAGATTCGAGTTGTAAGTAAGACGCTGTTGTGAAGTTCACCGGTTTTATATATATATATATAGTGCGAGCGTCGATGTGTGTGCAACTGTACTAAAAAAGCTGTTATGCGCATGCGCAAATAATTCAAATGCACATACGTAGATGACTGAAAAAGAGATGATTTACATAATAAATGTACGCTTAGACCAATAGATTCCGCGTCGTGCCTTCGGGGTTATCAAATTTCCAAAAACTTTCAACTGGTTGATCATTAGCTAAAACATAGTGGAAAACTATAACTAACTGAAATACAGACGGGAATGTCTGATGTTTCGTCCGCAATCAAAGAAACATACTGTGCAGTTTTTATTTCTTAAAGTGAACATAATTTTATTGTATGTACAGATTTTATTTAAACGGAAAATTATTCATATTAAAACATTATCAAGTGCATTATTTATTGAATTTAATACATGACTTGTTCAAATAAGTAAAAACATCGCTAAGTGTGTGCGTGTGTGTATGTTTGTACGGATTTATTCTCAGTAGTATGTGACGGTACAGTTATTCTTACACAATTAGATTTGAAAGCCTTATGTATATATAGCACATAATATATATAGTACTGAAGCAGGTACTGTTATTATAGGAACAAGAAGATGAATACTTCTCAGAACATTGAACTTAAATGGTTAACTGTAGCCAAACATACCGCCAGTAAACGAGAGGGAGACGAGCAGAAGGTTAACAACAACAAGAACATTGAATTTAAATGGTTAACTGTAACCAAACAGGCTGCTAGTACACATGAGCAGAAGACTAACTGCAAAAATTTCAAGAAATTCCGTAAAGTATGTCTTTTCTCTTATTTGTCAATCGTAAGCAATTATACGGTATTTTAAATTAATAAAACAGTAATATTTATATCATTAATACTGAAACATAATTTTATTGTATGTACAGATTTTATTTAAACGTAAAATTGTTCACATTAAAACATTAACAAGTGCATTTAATACAGGACTTGTTCAAATAAGTAGAAACATCGTTGTGTATGTGTGTGTGTGTGTGTGTATGTTTGTACGGATTTATTCTCAGTTGTATGGAGCGGTACAGTTATTTTTACATTACTAGAGCGAGGTACAAATTCGTTGAAATGACAAACACGTTGTAAGCCTTTTGTATATATATATATATATATATATATATATATATATATATATATAACACATAATGTATATGACTACTTTTACAACTGCTATGTAGAGAGAAAATTTATTCAGACACATTTTTCGTCCAGCCACAACAGATTTTCTCAACGAATATATATATATGTTTCCTTTAATTGAAACAATTACAGCAAAATGTTTACTAGTGTTAGAAAATTAATTATTGTTTGTAGCTGTTTAAACACAAACAACTTTTGTTGTTAATGACGTGATTTTCTTCACCAAAAGTATGACTTTGTACTGTTTTGAGCTCTGGTAAATTTATCTTTAGGAGGACGTTGTTCTCTGGTAATGTTTATTTGATCACATAATTGTTTTCTGCCAACAAATTGGACTCTGACAAACTGATCAATAAGATCTTTTGTAAAACTTAATGATTCCGACTAGGTGATTGTAGATTTATTCTGTACTCAGTTTCCAAATGTATCAATGAAAATACTAGGAGACTAAAATATATTGAGTACCAAATCGAAACTGAACGATTGTATCAGTAGTTAGAGAACAATTCTGTAATTTACAAATGTAATTTCTCATAACAAAATACTGCATTCCATTTCATTTTATATTCAAACTATAATCTGAAACAGAACGTTATACAGATTGTAACGTTTAAATTTGAATGTTACATTTGAATAAAAGAATGAAAAGAATTGTAAAGTATGTCTTTTCTCTTATTTGTTAATTCTAAGCAATTATACAGTATTTTAAAATAATAAAACAGTGATATTTTGTACTATTAATGCTGATTGCATGTTTTATTTAATGCTTTGTCTTAGGTTTTACCATTAAACAGAAGTATTGTACCACAAATTATTGGTGGTAGTGATCTTTATGTTTATGAAAACCCCATAAAAGTGAAGTCCAAGGACTGGCTTAATGTAGTACCAAATGAAGAAGAAGAAGAGCGTATTGAAGATTGCTTCACAAATTAAAAAATTCATAATGTGTAATATATATTTTATTTGTAATATACATTTCATATATTCTGTATTTTTTTGTTTTATATATTTTTATTTTGAAACATTTTAACCCTTTGAAGTTCACATAAAGTCATGTGATTTGTACATTTTACTAACAAAGACACGTCTGTTCATACTAAATGTGTGTGTGTGTGTGTGTGTGTGTGTGTGTGTGAGAGAGAGAGAGAGAGAGAGAGAGAGAGAGAGAGTGAGAGGGGGAGAGAGAGTTGATCCTTGTCTCATTCTTGTTATAGTCTTAAAAACAAAAGGTTGTCGAACCAACATCATTTTTATTTGAAAATAGTTTCATTGTAAATATCACTTATTATTATTGCTACTACAATTTATATGTCGTTAGAATTTTTAAAATTACAATGGTCTGTAAACTATATTTAAGTTTGTGTACACATACAAATCGTCTTGAATAAGGGAATTCTCGTCAACGTTTGCAGCGAGAGAGAGACATACACAATGTGGGTAATTACATTATAAACTAGGAATTTCTTCCGACGTCTGCGAGCGAGAGAGATGGGGAATTTCTACCGACGTTTGCAGCAGCAGCAGCAATACACGATACGCATTACATTAAAACTATCACGGTTATATTATTCATTGATGTATAAACAATTTACATAGCACACACACACACACACACACACACACACACACACACACAATAGGCTAACATTTACTGTGAAGCTGTTAACGTATGGATTTGTCATCTGTAACAGCACACACATAGGTAATTACATTATAAACTAGGAATTTCTTCCGACGTCTGTGAGCGAGAGATGTTGTACAACAGATTTTGAGGAGACATCTGTAACAGTACACGTACAGGTAATTACATTATAAACTGCTGTCAACTTGTGTGTGCGTGTGTGTGTGTGTGTGTGTGTGTGTGTGTGTGTGCGTGCATAGTTAATCTTTCTATCACTAATTACCACACTGAATATATTTTCTAATGACGAAATATTATTATTTCATTGTATACGATATATATTTAATTAATGCAAAAATGAATTTTAAAAATTACAATGGTCTGTAAACCATGTTTAAGTTCGTGTGCACATACAAATCGCTTTGAATAAGGGAATGCTTGTCAACGTTTGCAGCGAAAGAGAGACATACACGCACAGGTAATTACATTATAAACTAGGAATTGCTTCCGACGTCTGCGAGCGGGAGAGAGATGGAGAGGAGAAAACGGCTTGAACATAACGTTTGACAACAAGAGAGAGTGAGAGAGAGGGAGAGAGATAGTTTTACTTACATTCAAATGTGAGAGAGAGAGAGAGAGAGAGAGAGAGTAACAATTATGATCATATAGTTTGAATTTCCCACTACAGAAGAGAAAAAAATGTTGGTAGATCTGCTCTATACACACACAATAATGTAAGATTGGTAACCCTGATCATATATTTTAATATATACACTATATAACACATATTTGAATTTCCCTCCCCCCGCCACAGAAAATGTTGACAACCCTGCTCATATAAAATATCTATACACTATAATAATAATACAGAGGTTGGTACACCTGATTATATAGATTTAATATACATTATAACACACGACAAATTTGAACTCATGCAAAGGTTGGTACACCTGATCATATATTTTAATATACACTATAATGCATCGAGTTGGAACCACCCCCCCACCCTACACCACCCACTGATATGAAATAAAAAACCACCCACCCAACACCACCCACTGATATGCAACCCATACATAGGTTGGTAAACCTGATCATATAGATTTAATATACATTATAACACACAACAAATTTGAACTCATGCAAGGTTGGTAACCCTGATCATATATTTAATATATACACTATAATGCATCAAGCGATAGAAAGTGAAAGTGATCTAAGCTCGCGAAAGGTGGCATGTAAAAAAATAAAAAATTATTTTCGCGGATGCTGTGGTCCAGATACGCGAAAAAGTCTGGATGCTGTGGTCCAGCAACACAGATCAGCGAAAAAGTCGCGGATGCTGTGGTCCAGCTGATAGAAAGTGAAAGTGAGTCAGGACCGGCATTTTCCCTCTACTATGAGTTCATTGATGTCAGGTCTCTTTGCACTGTACCCATGACGATCCGGTGTTACTGTCGTAACAATACATTTACAAACCTAAGCTAGTCGTGGATTTGAACTTACTTGAGTTACATTCAAATACTACTGGTTTGGTACACACACACACACTACCTACTAACTCTACATTATTGATACTGTGTATATACATACAGACATACATTTGTGTGTGTGTGTGTGTGTTTGTGTGTGTGTATATAAACGGCGAGGGAGGGAGAAAAAGGAGACGAAGAGAGATTGGGGGAGAGAGAGAGAGCGAAAGAGAGCGAGAGAGCAAAGAACATCGCCAACCGCCAATTTTCAACAAGCATGAAAGAATTCTTGTCGGCGTCAATATTCTTTCGTATGTATTAGTCGGATTATGGGTTAATTTTTTGTGTGTTATTTATACAAAATAAAGATTATCTAAATGTCAATTCAATAAACCTAGCTTTCGGTAGTTTTTGTAAACTCTATCATCTAACAAGTACGTTAAACATTAAGTAGTATAAATGAATATTCATTATATCATACTTAACAAAGATATCTTCAGCAGGTGTGACGGAAACAAGTTACAGGAACACAATACCTTGTAGTGTGCACGAGCTGATGTCTATAAAAAATGCGGTAGTAAGCAGTCAGATACGTTTTATTAACCAATACTGTACAGTCTTGTATGAGCAGCTGTTCGGTGCGGTTGTACTGTCGTGTGTGGTAACTTAATATTATCGCTATCTGTCTTACTAAATAGACTTATATTTGTAAGTAATACTGCAACAAAAATAACAACAAAAGGTTTATCTGATTACTCGAACAAATCCAAGCAGCCGGCCAGGGGGAAATCCCGGCAGACGAACAAATCCTACGTCTGCTCGTTTGTGTCGCACTGTGTGTCTGTCTGCGGCTTGTGGTTGTTTGTATTTGTTTTTCTACAAAACATAAACACAAGGCCATAAATTACTCATCTGGAAATACACGCGTCATTTAATTTATCTGTCTACTGTAATTATCGACAATAATGGATTAACAGCAACCAGTCCTGTCAACTAACGTTGAACGTGTACCTACAATCCACTCAGGAACTGCAAATATGCTGCCTACAGTACCTCCAGTGTCGCAAAATGTGCTTCAATCCTATAGCAGTCAACAGCCAGGGAGAAATGTTAACGTTGATTTCACACAACACGGATCCCACAGCTGGCAGATGGTGTAAAAACGAAAACGATGTAGCCAATCTTCAGAAAACACATATGAAAAACACACTCAGCTTAATGAACACAACACATTTACGGTGTTACCTATAGATGACCCTGATGACGTCCAACCTACTCAAGTCTTGGCTCAGCAGAAAGTACCTAGACTTTCTCCTGTATACCTTCATGGTGTCGTCAATTACAATGAAATGATCAATAACCTTACAAAAAATTTTGGAATCAGAACAGTACAGTACTAAATCGTTCGATGACAATACGGTAAAAATCAACACTTTCACACCTCATTCTTACAGAAAATTAATCCGTCACCTCCAGGACGAAAAATTATTTACTATACATATCAAATTAAAGACCAGCAAGCATACCGGGTTGTCATAAGAAACATTCATCCTAGCATCGGTGTACACTTTATTAAAGAAGCACTAAAAGAAAATGGACACACGGTCAGAAATATAATGAACGTTAGACACAGAGTAGAGAAAACACCCCTCCCTCTCTTCTTTCTTGATCTTGAACCTGCAGCAAAGAATAAACAAATATATAACCTAAGGTCATTAGGTAATATGCAGGTTACTGTAGAGCCACTTCGGAGAAAAAAATTCATAATCCAGTGCACTCTTTGTAAGTCATACGGTCAAAGTAAGGCGTACTGTAGAAAACCTTTCCAGTGTGTCAAGTGCGGAGGTGAACACAACTCCGCAACTTGTTCCAAGCCTAAGGATACACCAGCCACATGTGCATTATGCGATGGTCCTCATAGAGCTAATTATAAAGGCTGTGAAATTTATCAAAATCTGCAGGCCAGAAAAAGCCCCGTACCTAACACCACACCTAGGAGAACCCCTTCAATTTTTAGGACTATGAACACGGAACAGAACATGCAGAACATGAATACCCGTAACGTCTCTTTTCCTACTTACGCTCAAATTGCAGGACTACAGCAACACTCAGAATCCTCGCCTCCTGATGACAGCAATCCCAAACAGACAACAAATGAGGACATCACACTTTCACACTTCCTGACAAAATTTTAGACTATGTTCAGTCAACTCATGCAGCAAATTAGCATTATGCTTGATCTCCTTACAACACTTGTCAATAAACTTTTTAATTAATAATGAATAACAATTACAGGATTGGATTATGGAACGCCAATGGACTCTCTCAACGCAGCCTTGAACTTAAAGCTTTTCTAATTGACAACAGGTTAGATATAATGCTTATATTTGAGACAAATTTCACAGACAAAAGCCATATTAGGATTCGTGGATTTACTGTTTATGATACCCAACATCCTGACGGTAAAGCTCATGGCGGAACCGCTCTGTTAATCCGAAACAGTATAAAACATTATCTCTTCTCTAAAGTCAAAACTGCTCACCTACAGGCGAAAAATGTTTTAATTGGAGACCAAAGAGGCCCTCTAATGGTTTCTGCAGTCTATTGTCCCCCAAAACACGGAATCAATGAAACTGACTTCAGCTCCTTTCTTAGAACTCTTGGTGCACGTTTTATGGTGGGAGGTGACTTCAATACAAAACACCCGCAGTGGGGTTTGAGATTAGCTAATCCAAGAGGTAGAATTTTATATAATGTCATTAGACAAGAATCCCTGTCTTTTCTGTCTACTGGTCAACTAACCTATTTGCCTTCCGATACAAATAAAATACCTGACCTCATTGATTTCTTTTTAATACGAGGCTTGTCTCATAAATACTACAAAGTTGAATATTGCCTTGATTTGTCCTCTTAGCACACTCCAATTATTGCCACTATTAGCAATACTATAATTAAGTCTGAAAGTTTACCTACATTCACAAATCGTAATAACGACTGGGACTACTTTAGAGAGCTTATAAATAATAATATCTCGCTAGAACTTCCACTTCACACGTCTGCTGAATTGGATGCGGCTGTAAATTATCTCACCAGTACTTTCCAAAACTCAGCCTGGGAAGCTACACCTTGCAATACAGCGAACAGTAAGCACTTAAACCTTCCTCCGTTTGTCGGAAAGAAATTAGCTGAGAATCGCAGATTGCGACGAATTTGCCAGCATACTCATCATCCGGATGATAAAATAAAGTGAAATTCCGCGGACAGAAACTTAAAACGATTGTTAGAAAATTTAAAGGATGAAGGCATTCAGGATTATCTAGAAAATCTGTCACCTGATGAAAGTACTGATTATTCCTTGTGGAAGGCTACAAAACGATTAAAAAGACCACTATTACAAATACCACCAATACATAAACCAGATGGTAGCTGGGCGCGAAACAATACAGAGAAATCCCAGAATTTTGCCGTACATTTGATCAACGTTTTTCAACTTGAAGCCAGCAAAAAGTCTCTTTCGATGAAGACGTACAAAGATATTTACACTCCCCCCCTCTAACTGACTCTACCAATTAAGCCTTTTAAGGTTAACTCAAGGAAATAATACTGTATAATTTGATAAGTAAAACGGCTCCCGGAATTGATTTGTTATGGGGGAAAATTCTAAAGGAGCTGCCTCAAAAAGGTGTTGTACTAATAACATACATTTTCAACGCATTACTCAGACTTGAATACTTTCCTCTTCTCTGGAAATCGGTTTAAGTAATCATGGTCTTAAAACCTGGTAAAACCCCTCAAGAACCCTCCTCTTATCGCCCCATAAGCCTTCTACCGATACTTGGTAAGATCTTTGAGAAGCTGTTTGTAAAACGACTTATGCCAACAATTGTAGAAAACAACCTAATTCCCGATCACCAATTTGGCTATCGAGAAAAGCACTCTACGGTAGATCAAATACACAGACTAACAAATGTTATCAATAAATCGTTGGAATCGAAGATGTTCTGCTCAGGTGTGTTTCTCGACGTTTCCGAGGAATTTGATAAAGTCTGGCATCTTGAACTCTTATACAAAATAAAGAAAAATCTGCCACATAATTGTTACCATATTCTACATTCCTACTTAGTGGGCAGAGTGTTTCCAAGTCAAGTACTCGGATGTCTTCTCTTCTATTACCAGTGGGAACAGGTGTTCCGCAGGGTAGTGTCCTAGGTCCTCTGCTCTACCTCCTGTTCACCTCGGACTTAGCGTCAGCAAGTGAAACCACTGTTGCTACCTACGCCGATGACACAGCAATCCTAGCTACACAATCCGACCCCTCAATAGTATCTCTTATACTACGAGAATCATTAAACAGCGTTCAGTTATGGCGCATAAAAATCAATTCGTCCAAGTCAGTACACGTTACCTTCACCACACGTAAGGCAAACAGCCCTCCAGTAACAATTAACGGTCAACCAATACCGCAAGCTGAAAGTGCTACTAAGTACCTTGGGATAAATCTGGACAGGAGACTAACGTGGAAAAAACATATAACATCTAAGAAGATTGAACTTAATCATAAGGTCAAAAATATCTACTGGCTGATAGGCAGAAAATCACGGTTAAGTCTCGTCAACAAACTGTTGATCTATAAAGCAGTTCTTAAACCGGTATGGACTTATGGTATTCAACTTTGGGGTACTGCAAGTACAAGTAATATTGAGATTATCCAGCGCTTTCAGTCAAAAACTTTAAGATCAATAGTCGACGCTCTATCGTTTGTCTCCAACAACTCTAAACACCGCGAACTCAAAGTTCCAACCGTGAGAGAAGAAAAAATGCGCCTCTGCAGGACTCACATCTCCAAATTAGAAAACAGCCAAACCACCTGGCAGTTAATTTGTTAGATAACAGTGAAGATATTTATAGACTAAAAAGGCACAAACTGTTAGACTTACCATTCAGGTATAACTAATAATATATTCTCTGTATTATCTGTATTGTAATAGCTTTGATATCTGTTCTGTATGTTTTGTATTCGTGTCAATATTAAGTGTTAACGTCAATCAGTGTATGTGCCTTATGGCCCCAGTGTTTAACATTTGAACTTATTGTATCATGCCAGCAGCAAGTGGGAGTGATTTTTGTTCATTTGTTTACATGTTTTTGTCATTTAGTTTTGTAACTTGTGTATCTCTTTAATCTATTCACAACAACAACAAGAGCTGTCAATGGTCAGCTCTTTATAATCCTATATGTGTGTTGTTGTCAGCCAATTTGTTCAATGTTCGGTTCGCTTAGTTGAACAGATTACAAATTTCCAATAATTTGAAAAAAAAAATTAACCAATACTGAAAATAAAATCCGGGACGACCTATAATTTTCTCAGATTACGTAACAGGCCTTCATGGCATACTATTTTAAGCTCGAAACCTCGAATTAATAGGCGTTTTGTAGGAAAAATTTGTTCACTTTCATGCCTCACCGGACGCCTATTACGCATATCCTTCTTCAATCTACGTACAAGAGAAATGCAAATTTTAACATACTTTAAAAGAACAATTAATAGATGTAAACTGTATAAAAATAAACTATCACAAATCACAATTTTATTTTATTTTTATCGGTCAACAGACCAGTTTCTGAAGGAAATGAGTAGTAAGAACTTTCAGGTACTTTACCAATATCCGTACCCACCTTAAATTTTCTATGTTTTGAATATGCGATTGTATCATCGATACTCCACAATGTAAAGAAGAAGAAGAAGAAGAAGAAGAAGAAGAAGAAGAAGAAGAAGAAGAAGAAGAAGAAGAAGAAGAAGAAGAAGAAGAAGAAGAAGAAGAAGAAGAAGAAGAAGAAAGAAGTGTACTAATTATTATATTTTTTAATATAAGGCAAAAATACGTAATGCTTTTTTTGTGAGGTTAGATGAAAATGGCTTGTGGTTTTTAGATTACTTGTGAAAAAATAAAAGCTCTGGTTAGGAGAAATATGGCGTTAAAATATAAAATGCTTGCAAAAGAGTAAAAATAAAAACCAAGTACATAACGCTTTTTAACCAAAACAACAACAGAAAATGTAAAGTGAAAATGCAATTATGTGTAAGATTGAAACAAAAAGAAACAATGTATTAACAAATGAAAAAAAATTGTTATTCATTAGGCGGCCAATATTTTTTATGTTATCCAGTACAATTTTGAAAACTTCTATGGAAGCAAATTTTGTGCGCAAGAAAAAACGGCAGATATGTATAACGCCCCGGCTTGCTTAGAATTAGTTGCTTTTCCAGTGATCTGCATAAAAAATGAGTGTTTGTGGGAAGAATAGATATTAGTGGACAACGAGTTCTGCCACAAAAATACACGTATAGTAACAGGCCTACTTCGAGATAGTTTTTTGACGTGGATATTGTAACGTAACAAAATTGTAGTGTAACTATATATTGTAGAATAACTAAAGTATAAAGCCAAGTGTGTATCCATATACAAATAATGTCGAAGCAAGCCAACGCAGGAGAAGGAAGAACTATAATAAAAGCATCATCAAAGTGATAGGAGGAGAATAGAAGATAAAAAACCAAACCAATACGTTAGCAACAAAGGCCCAATAGATCATACAAGTGAGGGGACATATCAACTATTATCATACAAGTAAGTGGACATATAATTTAAGCAAAATAAATATGAACTGTGACAAATAAGTATGAATATGATATAAATAATTATGTCATAAATATGATATAAATTATCATACGAGTGAGGGAACAACAAATACCCTGTAAGTGATAAAAAATAAATATGAAAAAGAAGAAACATGATAGCTAGAAGAGGAGATGTAAATATCAAGAAGAAGAAGAAGAAGAAGAAGAAGAAGAAGAAGAAGAAGAAGAAGAAGAAGAAGAAGAAGAACAACAACAACAACAAGAAGAACAAGAAGAAATTTATAATAAATAATGAAGAATATGTAACAAGAACAAGACAGCAACATTCCCAGTGTAAGGAAGGCACCACGACCAGGAAGATGATAAGACAAGTGTAATGACTGCGAGATTAGTAATTATAATACCCTCCAACAAGGAAGAATATAATGAAGACAAGATGATTAAGAATCAAGTGTCGACAACTTAATAAGTAGCCACAAACAATGATAGTGAATATCTTATGTGAGTGCATCGATACATAGTAAAATAACACTACCCCAAGTAAACACCACAGACAATAAAAGTGTAATGTTTATAGAAGAGGAAGATAAAGAAGTGTTAACAAGTAGAAACAGTGATTACCAAGTAAACTACACAAACATTTAGTGTACGATTTATGAACTAAGATTGTAACAAAATACAAACATAGTAAGACCACCAATATACTGAGATTAAAAAGAGAAATAATTGCTCAAAAACAACTGAAACAGAATATAAAATCCTTGATAAGATATATGCCTAAATATCAAAATAACAAAGGACAAAATATATATAATGTGATAACTAATGTATTGTAAATAAGACAATTTGTTATAGAGAGACAAGACAATTTGCCCAAACCAAAATACAAACACATAATGTGTGTAACATAAATAAGTAAAAACTAAGTATTGATGTATAAACAAATAGTATAAAATGTGTATAAAATAGTCAGAACATTGTAATAAACAATAGTAATAACATATCATAATAAGATTATAATAATTAAGCAGAATGTTGAACAGAGTAGGATGTGTATTGTTGTCAAATCAGTAAGAGACACATAACCTCAACTGAGCAGGATCTACAACATAAAACCACACATAATAATTAGAAAAAGGCAATCAAAAGTAATTGTTCAAAGCAACAACCAAAGTAAGACAAATGAATAAGATAATGAACACAGTATAAGCTGAGAAACACAATTATATAATTTAAATTATTGAAACAAACAATAGCCAGATCAATCAAAACACAAGGTGACTACCAGAGTTACACAAAATACACTATTAAAACTTGATAGTAGAGAGGAAAATAATTTACCAGTAGTAAGTAGAATACTTAATTCCTCTATGGGTATACTTAACAATCATTAAATGTATAAATTAATATCAAAATAATGATAAACATATATACTTGACCAGTAGGACTAGATGCAAATAACCATCCTGCTGAAATTTAGAGATATTTAAACCAACAGAAAGGTATTACACACACTAGACAGACAATGTACAAGGTCTAGGTACACTTTAATAGATAAATATACATGCATTAAGTACAAACAATAACAAAATGAGAATATCAAAGTAACGGAATTGTGACAGGGTGTATTTAAACCATACTATATGACTAAATGAAGCACTATATACAGAAATAAAGCTTCAACAAAGGTGTACAAACGTGTGAAGTACAATTTGAATACCGGAGAAGTATCTTATGATAAGATAATATGTTAGAATAAGTAAATACAAGTGCAAGGACATGTATAGCTTACACGCCAAAAATGCATTTTACTAAAATTGTAAATATTTTAATATTTAGAAATAATTGGTAAGAGAAATGGACTCTGAACACCTAAATATAAGTATTAGAATAAAATTACATAAAAATAAAGTGGAAAGGACTTAATTATATTAAGAACCACAATAAGTGAATTTTCGGGAAGTGAGCTAGGTTATTTATGAACCTTTATAGAAAGACCCAAGTATCCGCAGAATAATGATACCAATAGTTTATTAATTAGACAAGTCATAAGAAAGTTACGAATAATAACAAATTTTCTGTCATTTCCAAAAAGGATTGAACGCGTCACAGCTTACTCTCAAACCCAAAGACTGACGCCAAAAAATAAAATTTTTAATGTTACTAAAGCGTTTGGGGTTGAGATTAAAGAATTTTCAACCAATGGGAAGAGCGAATTGTAGGAGACGTCAGCAACAACTTCGACGAGAAGCATCAATTGTTCTTGGACCATCAAAGCGAATGGAACGCACGTTAGTCAGTGACAAGATATTTGAATTTGTGCGCGTCCCCAAGTATAGTCAAGCATTGTAACCTAACCTAAGTAAACAACCATTACGTGTGACAGTGCAACGAGTGATGTGATAAATAATAGCCATCGCCAGTGTATAATAAGGGCGATGATGAGTGTTAAATGCAGGGAGTACTATTTATTAACAATATTTTTAAAAAATGAAACCTAATAATTACCGATTGATAAATTTTATGTTGACACTACTCTAGTCAAGCACGGGTTGTACATGACTAAATTAGTATACAATTGTCAATTAATAGGCATATAAGTAAAGGTTCTCGATTTTATTAATTGTATTGATTAAATAAAATATTATTGATATTTTTAAAGAAAATAATAAACGAATTCAATATGATAACAAATGTCGAAAATAACAAGAGTGAATATAGACGCTAACTTGACTACGTCGATTGCTGACTCAAGTCATTTATAAATTAACATTCGAGAACAATCATTGCCGTTAATAAGCAATGCAATCACTTTAAATATATGTTATGTATAGTTTTAAGATTTTTTATACTATAAATTAAATATTTTAGTAACTCACTTTGAGCAACAGGTTATTCTAACATATACGGTACAAACGTTCAATATCAACACTGAGTCCTGTTTTAAATTTATAAGCTGCAACGAATCACAGGATCATGATAAGCGGGGCAAGCTCATATAATACACAGACTATGGACATTCATGTTTATATTGGTAGATGGTTAAATTTGGTTATGTTATCAGTTGTATTTAGTAAGGATAAGGGTTTAGTTTAGTAAAACTGTGCATTATTTATTTATTGTTATTCATGTACTGTGTTTGTGGAAATGTGCGCGCGTGCGCGAGTGGTAAACGTTTCCCGGGCTGTGCGTGAATTAATTATCGTTGTGTTTGACATTGAACTGAACATAGACATATGTATTGCTACAATCCCTGTATAATTCTGGCTATTATTTACGTTCATATATGATAGTAGTAAAGTATGCAGTTATGCATGAGATAAGGGTATTCTGATTACCGCTATGCATGCTCTTACAAAGTAAATGCACTTTACAGCATGAAAAGTGCATGTCATGGTGTACTAACCATGTGACTTGCTTCCACCAATAGAATGCTGGAAGGTGGTCGGAAATTTTCCTAAGCCTGTTGTTACACAAGCAGTTCTTCTCAGCCTGCTACCGCGAACGGGACGTACAATTCTTGTTCAAGATTCTGTCGCTTGCAAGAATTTGTAAAGACTATTTGTCGATAGTAACGCGTGAAGACTCAGAGTTGTTCGTGTTTTACAACTGTACACAGTGTTATTATTACAGCATTGTGTGCATAATTACGAGAGTTCGTCTCTACCCGCTATCACGATCGGGTCACGCAGTTCTTGTACAAGATTCTGTCGCTTGCAAGCATCTGTAAAGACTATTCGGGGATAGTAACGTGTGTGACGCAGAACAGTTGATTATTATCTATTTACACACGGTATTATTATTATAGTATTACGTGTGTAATAACTGAGTGTAACTGTATCACTGTGTGAGATTTTCTGCAGTGTCAGTAAAAATTTATAGTTACGCAATAGTAAGTTGTTCCATCTGGAAGTTTCCGTGTTAGTGGAAGATTTCCGCATAGGGAGGTCTGCTGATCGCGGTAGACCTTGTTATTCGCGTGAACACTTGAAGAATCCTTAGGGTATAAGTTCAATATACCGTTATTAGATTAAACTCACTGTCATCTGAGATACTTGTTGGTCATAAACTCTATATTAATTTTACGGGTAGTAAGATCCTTAGTACCGTTGTGTGTGCGAAGCGTCAGATTCATCGTGGAAATCACAGGACACCAGCCCAGTGGTCACAGGACACCAGCCCAGCTGTTACAGGACACCAGCCCAGCTGTTACAGGACACCAGCCCAGCTGTAAGCGTTTCAAGGTGAACGTCTGTCATTTATAACCCACACCTGACAACCCAGCTACACAGCAAAGACCTGCCGTTCTATTCAGCAACATCATCGTGGGAATCTTCTTTATGTAACGTATCACGTCATGTGTATGAACAGTATTTAACATTTAAAAAAGAAAGACTCTATATCAAACACTACATTCTGTACATATCAAATATACCATATAAACAATTACTTATGTCTTGTGCAATAAATAATCTTAAACCCTCCAATATAGACTTTTAATTTAAGATACACATACTATCATATCCTATGCGCCAATAGTTTAGTAATTTGTGTTGTCGCATAGAGATATTTTGAATTCGGATCGGTGTTTTCAAACAAACCTACCACCACAAATGTATATGAACACAACATTCAAGTCACCGATGAAAATAAATTTGTACGGAAGACTTACCCCATCCCCCTTCACTATCAACAACAGGTTGATGCGGAAGTTAAGAGTATGCTTGAGAATTGTGTGATTGAACGAACTGATAGCAATTTTCTAAATCCTATGGTTGTTGTTAAAAAAAAATAACGACATTCGATTATGTCTCGACATGAGAAATCTTAATTCTATTACAAAAAAATGCTACGACTGTGCTCCGAATGCGGAGAACCTATTCATTAAATGTCAAGGGGTTAAATACATGTCTCGCCTTGATCTCAAAAGTGGATTCTGGCAGATTCCCCTTGCCAAAGAGTCAAGAAAATACACAGCATTTCTATATCGCAATAAATGCTACCAGTTTAGAGTAGTTCCCTTTGGTTTAGTTACAAGTTTAGCGGCCATGGTCAGATGTTTGGAGTTAGCTCTGGGACCCGAGGTAGAGGACTTTGTCAGCATATTTGTTGATGATATTTTGGTCATATCAAAATCATTTGAGGAACATCTTGAACATCTCAAGATTTTATTTCGGAAATTGCAAGCCGCTAACCTGACTCTCAACCTTGAAAAGTGCGAGTTTGGAAAATCGCAAATTAAATTTTTGGGACATATAATCTCAGCAGAAGGTATAACAACGGACCCGGAAAAAATACGTGCGATCATGGAGTTCCCGAAACCCACAAAGCCCAGGGATATCAGAGCGTTCCTTGGATTGACTGGTTACTTCCGACGTTTTACTCCAGAATATTCTGGAACAATTGAGCCGGTATTGGAACTGCTTCGTAAGAGTACTAAATGGAGATGGGAGGAGCGTCATCAGCATGCATTCGACGCGACTAAAAATTTGTATCGCAGAAACCTGCACGTGTTCCATTCTGAGAAAGAGGGCACGTATGTCTTGAATTGCGATGCTTCTGATTATGCCATCGGGGGGGTACTATACCAACGGAATGAGAAGGGTGAGCACAAAATAATTGCGCACAGCAGTAGGTCACTAAAAGGGGCCGAACGCAACTATTTCACATCGGAGAAAGAAATATTGGCTATTGTATACTGCATCAGCAAATTTCGTTATTACCTGGTTGGACAACATTTCGAAATCCTTTCGGACAACCAGGCCTTATCGTTCATGCTGCGCTGCAAGTTGGCTAACGCTCGCATATCCCGTTGGATCATGGCCATCCAAGAGTACGACTTTACAATTAAGTACTGTAAGGCAAGCGAGAACAAAGCAGCTGACACGTTAAGCCGATACCCTCCAATGGTGGAAGAACGTCATACGTCTAATAACCAGGAAGTACAAATTCTAGCTGTCAAATATAAACTAGAAGACAGTCTTAAAAATAAGTTAAAAAATATTGGTATGGAACAGCAGCGGGACACCAAATTGAAGCAGATCTGTGACGCGATCCGGATACAAGAAAACCCCAAGTACAGAATATATAAAGATGTATTGTATAAAATTGTCAATGGCGGATGGAAGATTATGGTGCCTGACGCGATGGTGGAAGACCTCACCTGGATGTGTCATGAGAGTCTGGCTCATGCGGGGCCTTATAAATGTTACCTGGCAATGCGGGAGGATTTTGTGTGGCTAAATATGACCAGGAAAATAAAGGCCATACTCCGCACATGCCACATCTGCCAAACAGCGAAATATCCGAACCAACATACCCAGGTAGAAATGGGTAACATTGTTGCACGTAATAAAAATGACCTTGTCTGCATTGATTTTTTGGGTCCAACAACATCATCGTGGGAATCTTCTTTATGTAACGTATCACGTCATGTGTATGAACAGTATTTAACATTTAAAAAAGAAAGACTCTATATCAAACACTACATTCTGTACATATCAAATATACCATATAAACAATTACTTATGTCTTGTGCAATAAATAATCTTAAACCCTTCAATATAGACTTTTAATTTAAGATACACATACTATCATATCCTATGCGCCAATAGTTTAGTAATTTGTGTTGTCGCAAACCATTTGAAGAGACTCAGTTAATAAGAATTTATGACTTAAATAAAATACACTTCATTGTTAATACTTAGCCAAATAATATTATTTTGACACGCAGCGTTTATGAACGTGCATCACACCTATCTGAATAGCTAATAATTTTACACCAGTTGTACCATAATACGATAATTTCTGATATCGTATTTAAAGTTATTTTTTTTGATTTTTAATTATTCTGTATAAAATAATATTGTTATGTTTCAGCATCTTTGTAACTTGTATCATGTTAACTAAAAGAACACACGAATTTTGGTAATTATAACCAAAATGAACCAAATAAGGTTAGCAATAATATTGTATACCATATCAATGTTACCAGCCCTGAGCTGAAAGACTCTCATTAATTAATTAACTTGTTTTTTAACAATGATTTATTGTTTTAAAAGGATTTCAATTTGAATTAACTTAACGTTAATAAAGTAATAGTTCTTTTACCTGTGGATGACTCTTATTATTTTTTCAAAATAGGCACAAGAAAAGTTTATTTAAAGAGCAATTGTTTCCTAAGGTAGCAGCACGACAATTTGAATTTCAATTCAGTATCAAATACAAAATTATTTTATTTACTGTACACATACTAATACACAAGTGACATATTCTATAAATTGTGTTGTGACATTTCAGTGATACAGGGCCTATATTGGAAGACTGAGGACATTCACCGTTGGTAAGTGAAAAGGTAAACCTGACAGAGTGCACCGAGAGAATTTTAACATTCCTTTTAAACAACTTTATAATAATTAAAATCATAATAACACTAAGAATCATTACAAAGTAACAAACCGTTTTATTACAAAGTAACGAACCCAACGCGGGGCTTGATTGTTTGAAAAAGAAAAAAATAAATAAAATTGTTTGATTATAACGTGGAGGGGGTTTGATTCCAGAAAATATATCTACAAACATTTTAAAATTGTTTGATTATAATATTAGAAAAGCAGAGTATTAGTGAATAAACGGGTACTAGTGGAAAACGAGTTCTGTAACAAAAAGGAAGACGTGTAATAAGACATGAAGGAACAAAGGAATGGTTCTTACTTCGTTTTTTTTAGGTAGATTCTACAGAAAGCGAGTGTTATTTTAAAGGAATATTGATTTTGATGTGTAATTTTATTTTGACTGTTAACCTAACAACGTTACTTTTTTCGTCACAGGCAAACTTAGGAGTTTGAAATTATTAGGAGGAAAAATATTATTGCTAGAAATATTAAAAAAAAAATATGAGTATAAAACACAGATGCAATCACCAGCAAACTATTTTTATAACATACACATACTTTCACGATTACTACTACCTAACTAAGTAATCAAAATATCGAAAATGAGTGTAGGTAGTAGGTACGGTTACTGTGTAAGTACCGAACTTTCAAATTCAAACATTGTTCAATGAACCAATTTTAAATTAACCATCTTTGCATATATTTGTCTCGGCAATATTAATTTTATGGTTAGCCGTAACATCTCAATGTGTGTGTGTGTGTGTGTGTGTGTGTGTGTGTGTGTGTGTGTGTGTGTGTGTGTGTGTGTGTGTGTGTGTTCAACAATACATATATTTGTATATTTACCCAGGGCAGTATTTTGTCTATAATTAGTGTAAAAAGAGTAGGATAAATACATTTAAAAATTTAGTGGGTGAAAGTTGAAATATCCCACTTTTTCTTTAGATGATTTATCTAACTTATGATGATTTAGTAGGTTGTATTATACCCTTACGCCTCCCGTGGATCGCCAATTATGAAAATACCAATTACTAAATGAATTACGTGTGTCGTTGTTATTGTCTGTTTATAAAATACTTTGAATTATGCCCTTAATTCATTTTTCGTGGTGTAAAATCAGTTTAATAATTTTATTTATAACTTATACAAGTGGAGTTGGTTTGTAATTATGGTGGAGTGGTTCCCTTGTGCTCGCTGGTATGAAACTAGATTGCTCTGATTTTCTTTTATTTGTTTATTATTAATTGAGATCTTAAAAGTTTGTATTAATTGTTATTCGTAAGTTTTATTTCATTTATTCTTTTTACTTTATTAGAGTTCACTGACCTAGTTAAATTATTTAAAAAGCATGTATTGTTCCATAATAGGTACTGCCAACTTATTTTTCTGGAGTTGATTTAAACACTATGTTCATATATTTCTAATGAAATATTAATTATTAAAATGATAATTTATACACCATTAATTACTTTCACTTTTCCTTTATTTTCATTTAGAATCCTCTTCTATTTTTCTGATATAAAAATAAATAAAATTTCTTGTAATAATAAATGACCAGGTTTGTTTCAATTATCGCTCAACAGTTGGTAGCATGAGTTCAGTTTTTCAGAGATATAGGTTACAATTTACGTTAGGAAAAAATAACCTTTTTGGGTTCTTTTTACTACAATAATTAACAAAAAAATGCCTTTTTGAAGAACAAAACATTACAATAACAAAATTAATTATAATATTATACAACAATAACTAACATCTAAAGTGACGAACAGTTCGTATATTGGACCGAGTCCACTTTTGAGGTTAACCCTTGGTGGCTAGATTATTCAAGTTTAAATATTAAGTACAATGAAATAATAGTTAAACACAAAATAATTATAATATTGTTAGTGTTTCCATACTGTGATGGTATAAAAATTAGTTCACAAGTGTATATAAAAGTTACTGTGGTATACTGATACTTAAATATTAAGTTTTGTTATACATTTTTTAGATGCACTATATACTTTCCTTTTCTTTATACATATAATATAATTCACTGTTATTATATATTTACTATAATGTCCTTTAAATATAAAAAATAACTTCACAACACTTGTTCACTGTTAGGCTACTTCCCGGCTTGAAGGTTAGATCGCCTTTTGTTTACACTTCATCTAACCTCACTCGGGTTATAGACTTTGGGGACAAGACTATTTACACTTTGGGTTGGAGACTATTTACAATTTCCTTGTCTCAGAGGAGGTGTTCTTTACTGTATGATTACCGGCGAAAGACTGTCTCTTTGGCAGTGAATTATGGGTGGATTTACCTGACAGGTGAAGGCTTCTGATTGGTGGAATTTACCAAGCATTCCGTTTTTAATTACAAAAATTCCGTTTTATGGTTTGATGCTCACCAACAGACGCTAACCTAAGCGTCCCTTTTTTGATCAAATATATTAAAAAATTTTAATATTGACATATTTTCCTTATGCTACTGAATATAACAAAGATATTACCACCATTAAACTGCATTTTTTATGCTGATCGTTCTGAGATCTCTTAAGTCTTATTTCTGTTCAGTAAAAACAAAAATATCATTTTTAACTGATGGCCTATTCTAACATTTTTGTTTGAAACTAGTCCTATTTGTACATACCTAAATTTTTGTGGTTGTACCTTCTATGCTAATAAAAGACATTTTAATATTAGTACTGATAACTATAAACATTAACTTTTTTAACAAAACAGTAAATTGCCCTCTAGGCCCCATAATGTCCATTGTTCTATGGACTATAATTCTTTTCTTTAAACTAAATTATTTAACTCCAATACAATTCAACAATTATTAATTATTCCTCATGAACTACATGAATTTTTAGTGTATATATTATAAACTAATACACGCTTTATTCCCTGCAATGTTCATTACTAACTTACACAGTAGGTGTAAGTTGGTTGTCTAACTTGATTTGTTATTATTTACATTATTATGGTCCATTATTAACACCTTTTATTACTAACAACTTTAATAACTTACTCTACTAACATACATTATCTTTTAATCTATAGAGAATGATTTAACATATTTTATATATACAATTTGTTTCCTTTTTCCTACTCAGTGTGTGTAGGCCTTCGGTGTAAGATGAGTTTCTTACTAATTTTATTATTATTTGGTTTATAACAACAATAGTCATGTATCGTTGTTTTAGCTATTATTCAGTTTATTGGTTATACTTTCTTTACATTACTATCTTCTTCATTTTCTTCCCTTTTTTTAACATATAACAATGGTTCTTAACGTAACCTACATTGCAATATGTTCATACAAAATTAAAACTGTTATTACACTTATCTGATAATATTTATTCTCTGAATTGTCCATATGATTTCATTTACACTCAGGTAGAATTATTCTGTAGCTTTATTGTTTGATTTCATTAAATTCTTATTTAGTTTATATTCAGTTTCCTACTTGGTAACCCAGTTAGGTTCTGTTGAATAGGCTTTCACCTATTTTGTCATATTTCTTATTCATTCTACTGGAGTTATTTGTTACAAAGTACCATATAGTCATAATAGTCATATATGGTATCTTGGTCTTATTATTTTATTTTAAAATTATCTTAATTTATTGTTTGACTTCATTATTTTAGTAATACAATTTTTTATTTTAAGGGATATTATTTATGTTTAGGGAAACATCACGTTACAAAGTATAGGTGTGGACATTCGATAGCCTGTCGAATGTGAACACCTGCCTGACGGAATTGTTACAGTGAAGTATGTGTTGTGTGAGCCAGCATGAACCTGCACTGTACTGCGTTACAGGAGATGTAGGAGATGTCTTTGTGTACGTATGAATTCTTAGTTTTTATTATTAAATCAGGTATTACATGATTACAGTAAATAAATATTTTTTTACCAGTACTAAAAGACATATCACAATTATAAAAACAGCATTAGAATAAGGTCATTTAAACGCGTATGGCGATGCAAAATTATAGCAGAAAAGTGTAATAATAAAGACCTCACACAAATTAAAGTTAATTACTATCACAATTAGCTAGTAATTAACGGGTGTGTTATATGTAAACAAGGAGTGAAAGTTACGAGGAGAATGCAACCACTTGCCTGAAGATAAAGATTTTGGTTACAGCAAAATCAGACTAAAAAGTGATCAGTTAAAAAGAGACGCTACACAAGAATTAACAAACTTGTACATGTCAGAAACAATATCTGCAATGTCAGTTTTCCGTCTACTATAAAAACTTCCGACAATTTTGGACGAGAAACAGAGACTCAAGAAAGTTTCACGCTGGAACGCTATGTCTGTTTGCTTATCAACTTGAACTCATCGTCATCATCAACGCCATCCGCAATACACCACGATTGATGGACGAGCGCAGGAGTAACATTAACAACAGGCTATAGAATACTAAGGAAGCCTGTAAATACTGTGTAAATATTCAGAGTAAAAGACGTAATTGTAAGTTGAGGTCAAAAATAAATTATGTTATTGTGTTTAATTTGAAAATTGGGTGTGTGATTGCAAATCATATTTATTATTAAAGTGAATATTATTTTTATCAAAATGTTAATCACAACCCTTTAATTTTTATTTGATAAAGTTATTATTATTTTTATGAATGATTTGCTACGATTTAAAATTTTAATAATGATTCAAAGTGAGACACCGAAGCAATATAAAAGGAGTTTCTAATTTGTTCATCATATGTGTTGAGACATGTATGACTATATGTTATTAATGTGTGTTCAACAGCAAAGATATGGTATGTTTTCAGAGTGTGTAGTAAACAGTCCGCTAAGGAAAGGAATTATTAATTTGATAAGTGTGCAGTAAGACCTATTGTTCAGGATTTCTATAAAAATCAAAACACTATGTTCACTCTTAAAAACTCCTACCTATTGTAAAAGAAATAATCCATTTTCCATAGAGCGGTAAATCATTAGTGGGAACGCTTAAAAGTGTGCGATTTAAGTGCAAGAAATGTAGAAGTAAAAGAAAAGTGTTAATTGAAAAACAGAAATTGTAATGATGCCTTAGATGTATCTAGTGAAAATTAAAAGTTAGGAGAAACGTATTTTTTTAGATGAACCATGGGCTGACAGTAATATAACATTTGTGATTTTACTTGCGGAAATTAAAAATGGCTTTCTTCCACCTGCTAAACTTTTGTACAAACTTGAAAGTATTAGTAGTGACTATAATAGGCAGATGAACTACAAAAAGTTTAAAAATGCGTTGAAAATAAGTTGTTGCTAATATTCCGCCGGAATCACAAATAGTTACGGACAATGCGCCATATCATTCTCCTCTGAAAAAATCCAACAAAGTATTCTACGAAACTTGATATGATACGATTTCTGAGAAATAAGGGTATTTATTTAGATGATGATATGAGAGAGGAAAATCTTTTTTAAATTATTGAACTCCATCGCCAAAGGAAGGTAGGAATAAGATGGATATATTTTTATCAATCAAGGATCATACTCTTGTACGGCTTCCTCCATATATGCGCGACCTCAATCCTATTGAACTTGGCTGAGCAAACGTTAAAAGCTACGTACAAAATAGCAACAGTCATGGAAGTCTTAATTTTACGGAATTTACTGTAATAACTAAGAAAGCAGTAATGTCTGTAACTGAAAGTGACTGGGTAGGGTACTGCAAGAAAGTCGGAGAAGTAGGCTACGTCTGGTATGGGATAGTGTCAGACGTTATTGACGTTGTCAGTCACACCAGATTTGGATGGTGACAGTATTAACAATGATGGTGATGACAACACAGACAGCAGTGACTGTGATTCTGGTCGCAGTGGACATGCTGACAGGGAAGAGGAAACACATGAGGAGTTAGCTCGCCCCCTTTAAAATTTAACTAATTTATTATATTTAAAAATGTTAAGTTGTGTGAAATTAAAATTAGATTTAAATACTAACAATATTTTACAGTGCCAATTCTTGTACCATACATAGCGTCTCAGTTTTCTGGCTTAATGCTCTATGAAAAGAAAGTGAAGGTTGAATGAGTTGTAATAAAGTAATGTGAATCAGTATTTCTCAGTAATCACTGTTTGTTTAATAATACAACTGCACGTTCGCGTGTCTCTCTATTTCACATTCCTCTCAGGAACATAGAGTTTAGTCTAAAGCAGTGCATACAAAATTGTACATGAAGACCTGCAAACTTTTGCAGTTAGACACGGACGTTTTCATAGATAGTTGCGGGAGGAAGCTCAAAAACATCACACTATTTTCAAACATCTTAGGTCGTTGTAAATTTGTTCACATATGTTTAAGGCTAATACCTGTATGCCTCTACTAATAACATATATAATTCTTATAAATGTATAGAGGGGTGTTTTCAGGTTAACGTACATGTTTCTCCTCTCTGTGTATGTTTTTCCGCTTGTGCAATACGGTTCTAGGGAGCGCGATAACAAAGAGAAATTGTGCCACAAAAGAGTAACAAAGCAAACAACCAGAGATATTAGTTATCAAAGTGCTAAAGTAATGTCGTTCCCGTTTGGTTCGTAAGTATTATTGTCATAAACACATAGGCCTAGGTATCACGGCATGTAAATTCACGTCTGTAGCAATCGTATACAAGCAAAAAGTAAACAAAAATAAAAACGTGATTCTAAATATCAACAAAAGGCTTCATGAAAATAATTATTAATAACGCATTCATGTAAATTTCACAATATATTGATATCTACTTAGGCCTACATACTTATTAAACCCATTATTACCCAAGCCAAAGGATCAAACTCCTTTGCAGATAGCCACAGATCTTTAACCTGAATGCGAATAATACTAATCATACTAAATCATTAGTGTATAAAATAGAATACTTTTAATTAGTAAGGTTTTTGGAAGGGTAAATGACATAGGTACCTCCTAGGAGCAGGGAGTGCGCATCACACACTAAACCTACATGCATACCAAAACAAATAATATGCATTGCAACTCTCTAAAATATTTTACATTACCACAGATTAAATGAGTAATGGGGAATCTCACGCAGAGAAATGGGTAACTATAAATTATCAGGAATTAGTAATTGGACTACTATAACACAAATATAACTAGAGTATTCAAAAAGTGAATAAAGTCAGATATTATCTTAGGCGTCATTACACTGTTAAGGCAGTTTCATCTTTCTACAAGAATGGCGTAACTGTAAACAGTATGTACAATCATATTATTTAAAATATTATTATTGTAAATCATTTTGATTTAAGTCTACGACTCACAGTTTTTTAACTGTGTAGTTTATAAACATTCAAAGGAAATCACACTATGAATTATTTCTTTTAATTCAAGCTAAACAATATAAGACGGTAAAAGATAATTAAGGAATAAAATATGTTGATCGTAACAGGACAGTCAGCAATTTTCACTTCAGAAGATTTTACATGAGAGCCAAAAGAAAATCACAGCAGCAGATTTTATCAAAAATGGCAAAATTGTTTTCTAGTGGTTCCTAGTAATGATACTAGAATATGTACAAAATATTTTGGCTGTATCATTAATATTTATGTAATTACAGAGGGTTTTATTTGAAATTGCCGGTTTGCTTCCAAGAATTGGATTTTGCTACGAACAATCTGTGAAACCTTAGACAAGTTTTTCATTTAATTTTTTTCAATAGATAAAAATAAAGAGTAGTAAACTCTGAGAAAAAATTGTATTACTAATTGAAGTAAAATCCTATGTTAGCGCTGTCATAAATAATTACAATACGTTAACCAATTAGGAATATAATACGCTGAAACAAGTTTTTAAAAGAAGTAACATAATTTTATTTATTACAAAATATTGTCATAGTCAGTCACTGTATTATTTTGTGGCTATTACCAATATAAATAAGAAAAAATTATACATATCAGTCAAACAATAAAACAGATTTAAATACTCCAAAATAAGCCTAACTGGCTTTTTCGTGAGGAAAACGTATTACTAGCCTATGGTCTCAGGTAATTCCTCTGTTTTTTCACACTCTGGTTCCCCCTCGATATTTTGAGGTTCTTTTTGGCTATTACACTTGTCAAAAAGCTTTTTCTAAAAGTCAAAACTTCTGTTTTCCATCCTACTTGGTCACCAATGAATTTCTAGCAGCCTTTTCACGTCTGAATTGGACTAGGCTCCATGTCTGCTATGGTTGTATTATGTTTCGCTACAAATTTGTATTAATTTACCTCGTGGTAATAAAAGTGTTCACCTTTGATCAAGACCTATTATCTGTTTTTATATCTTTTAAAAAAATTTTTGTTGGCTGGAGCGAACTGAAAATGCTATTCATATGTCTTCTTAATAACTCTGTAGGCCTCACTTTGCTATCGAAAAATTCGCATTCAGAAAATAATATCAATTTCATTGAGAGTTGCTAGCGCCTCCACATCCCTTTGCAAACAGCCTGAGTTTGGTTTTTTCAGTGAAATCTGTGTTACTCAAAAAGTGGTGAAGACATGAGCATTGAGCCTATCTTGTGAAGATCCTCAGTCCATAAGTAGTTGGTGCTGTTTCCTTTAATTAGCTTTTCCTTAGAACTGCATTTTACAACTGTCAGGTTGTACAGATATAGCTGTCTTCTGTAGTACACTTCCTGATTTAGAATATTTGAGAGTGAAATAACTAAGTTCGTGAAACAATGCGAAATCTGTGCCCTGAGCAAGCCAGCAAGAAACAGTCAAATCGGAAGATTAATCTCAGAAATCCCCACAACACCCTTTTGAAAGATATACATAGATTTTTCCGGACCCTATCCCCGTTCTAAGTCAGGAAACACAATGCTATTAATTTGCGTGAACTCTTTCACTAAATTCGTGTGGATGTATCCTATGAGACGTGCCTTAGCATCAACGACAATAAAGATTCTACAAGAGAGACTATTTAAAGATTATGGTACTCCAGTACACCTAGTATCTGACAATGGACTTCAGTTTAAATCAAAAGAATTTAATGACATGTGTTTTAAATTAGGAATAAATCATATTACGGTCACAGAGTACCGACCGCAAGGAAACCTAGCTGAGAGATACTTACGAAACTTAAATCAGCCTTAATATCGTATCACGCTAAAGACCAGACAGCGTGGGATCAAAATCTATCATGGATACAGTTTGCATTCAACTCTGCGTATCATGAGGGACATAAATCAACCCCATTTGATTTACTGTACAAATATAAACCTAACCACCCATTAACCACAAAGTGGAAAATTCATAAGTTATTGCCCCGCGAAATAAATGGGAATAATATAAGAAAAATATGGAACGAAGCTCTCGCAAATTTGCGAGCGAATTTACAAAAATCGCGGAAATATCATGAGCAATATAATAGGAAAATAAAGTACAAAGTAGGTGATTTAGTCATGTATAAAACTCACCCTACGAGTAGAGCCGTTGATAGGACCACTTCCAAACTATCTTACTGATGGTGTGGCCCCTACACGATTCACAAGTTCATCACCCCCGTGACAGTAGCCCTGTACGAACCCAATACAGATAATTACGTTCGCAGAAGTCATGTATCACAGATTAAAATTTTTTCTCCTTGTGAAAATAAAGAAGCACGACTACGAGAAAGATAGTAAACCAAGAATACTACCAAAGTATTAAGAATAAAATATAGGAAACATATTATGTGTATATATTTTATACAGAAATACAATAAGATTTTGTGACATCCTATATCGTAATTGAGTCTAAACTCAATTACCTCGTACGAATACTAGCAAGGCCTGATCAACCTTAGCGCATATTCTGCGAGAATAAAATAAATAATGAGAAGTCAGCTGACGCACAACAAACCTCTAGCGCAAGAAACTAAAGGTAATTCTCTTGTTGTTATGATACGTTATTGTTATTAATAACCTATAACATGTTAATCTTTGGGATGAACATGATATATTTTATACAGAAATACAATAAGATTTTGTGACATCCTATATCGTAATTGAGTCTAAACTCAATTACCTCGTACGAATACTAGCGAGGCCTGATCAACCTTAGCGCATATTCTGCGAGAATAAAATAAATAATGAGAACTCAGCTGACGCACAACAAACCTCTAGCGCAAGAAACTAAAGGTAATTCTCTTGTTGTTATGATACGTTATTGTTATTAATAACCTATAACATGTTAATCTTTGGGATGAACATGATAGTGGTAATATACTAAATTGTAGTCCACGTTTGTGACTAAGAGAAAGACAAAATAAGGAAATAAGAGGAGTAGCCGAGAACAAAAAGTTAAAATAATCAGCGATTCTATGCGTTGAATATTATGAAGATTTCGCAACCTTATAATATGCGAAAACCCTTCTGTAAGAAAGTTAGAGAAACTTTAACCTTACAGTAATACAGTATATCTGAAATATGCTGAAACCCACTCATGAGTGTAACTCCTCCTTAAAACAAGTGAAGAAACAAAAAAACCGGTAGTAGATTTAAGAAATTGAAATAAGGTAGATTTATGTATTTGTGTGTTTATGTGTTGTATATGTATTGAATTTTAAGTATTTTGTATAGTATGTAAGATAATCGATCGATGAATCGAAATAACCTTGTGGAGAGAAATTTCATCACGAAGTGCCGTGTCAAATATAATTGTATTTCTTAAGTTTTCATTTAATATCCCGTCGCCCCGTCCTCATCTTTAAGTGGAGGAGGATGTGACGATTTAAAAGGAATTTAAATAGTACAAAATAATTTTTATTCAAAATAACATGTGAGAAAATATTTAACCCTCCCCTTTGTACTTATATGCCTGTATCAACTTGTAAAAATCTAGTACGGACATGAAAATTACTCTGTACTGAAGCGAAAATTATTAATTATTATAATTAAATAAAAAGACGTGATAATAATAATTAAAATACCTAACTCAATAAAGAAAATGTAGGATTATTAATAATAGTTAATTAGTATGAATATAATAATAATAAAGTACGAACTACTTTTCTCTCTCCGCGTGAACTGCTCCCTCTTCCCTACTAACCGCCGCAAAACCAGCCCCAGTCGAGCCAGAATCTCAGACAAGGTAACAGCTTTACCATGTGTCGTGAAGAAAAACGTGTGAATATATAAATAAAAAAAAACAAACGATGTAACTTAAAGTAATCTTTCGTGGTGACAGACTCCACAAATAATTGAAAGGTGGTGAAAAGTAAAACGAGTTATGTAGTAGAAATGTAGTGAAATAACTAAACGTAACTAACTTAGCCGACACATCTCTTTAAAAAAGAAACGAAATGTTTAAATTGTGAAGTATGTTCTATCCAAATATTAAAGAGTAAGATTAGTGCAGTTAAAAGTAAAATGTAAATAAGGTGAACACCGTACATCAGGAGTGAAGCAACGACAACCTCACGAGCTCCAGGTAACAAAATCCTTTTGTCATAATCGCAACTTAGAATCTACAGAATGAATGGAGGCATCCGAACGACAACGTAGAACTTCCAGGAAACCCAACTGAAGAGTAACAACAAGAGAACCTGCCGCCGATACACATTATATCAAGGTGAAACCAAACCATTATCTTTCTAACAATGGCAACAAAAACAGTACATTTTTGCAAAGACTTATTCTAATCATGTAAATGTTAACATAGTAATGTCTGTAATTAAAATAATGAAATAGTAATCTGATGATAGTTAAAGGTAAAAGGTAATTCGAAATTTTAGCAAACTAATCTTCTAATAGCTTGCATAATGTTGACTTATTTTAGAGTATTATTAAGTTAAAACCCGGATCCAAGGTATTTAATGTAGTTAATAAATATATATTTTTTATTTTTGCTCACCAGAGTAACATTTTAAAAAGGCATAAGAGCATTTGATGCAGAATCTTTGAGAAGTTTATTTTTTTTAAGTAATAAAACAAAAATAACAATTATTTTTAAATCATTATTCAAGAAACTATAATAAAGAGATGTTTTTGCTAAATATCCAGAGAGTGAGTAAATTTGCGTAACCTAATCCTAATCCCTGTTCTACATATTTTCAAATTTGTTGGTAAGTAATTTGTACTAACAACGGCAGCCGTTTGATTGAAAGTAACCAATTAAACTGGTTCCCTCTGTTATGATGTCTCAGACAGGGGAGACGTTATAGGCCTAACATTTGTTTAAAAATTCACGCAACAGTACATAAGATAGAAATAATTTAATTGCCTTATCAGCAAAATTGTTGCTAAATTATTAAGTAAAGAATTTACGCGATTGTAATACTCGGGCGAGACTTAAACCAGTAGACAGTGTTAAGACATTTACCTGGTAGTTCCTATCACGTTAGCATGTCATTTGTCATTATATATTGATCTTAAGTTTTGTTAACTACATGCGAGGAATGGCACCTTTTACTTATATTTGTAACAGTGCAATAACTAAAAGCTTCGTCATTCTCTATTCTTAAATAGGCAAGGTAAGTTCTTTAATCCACACGTTAAATATATCCCTAAACAAATTTATTACAAAACTTTATAACATGTGCAAAAAATTATAAATTTTATGCTTAAAATATAATTTTAAATTATAAATATATTTATGAAACATATTTTAAAATTATGTAAATTTTTTTAAATATAATAATATTTATATATTATAAATATATAATAACATAGATAGTAACGTAAGGTACTAGAGCTACACAAGATGGTACTGATAGAAGATAATATAACAAATAAGTATAACAAATTTATAAAAATATTAAATGTTTATAAAATATAATTTATAAATTAAAAATATGTAGAATATAATTTACATAATATCAGTTTTATTAAAAGGAATTAATGACAAACATTATCTAAACGTAGGTATATGAGTTCAGAAATCTGCTAAAAATTATGTACGATAGGTCATAGCGTGATTCGTGACATAAAACCTTAATATACAGTACTACGTTCCAAGTTTAACACGAACCACACGTATACAAACTGCAGTTCAACAGTTATGCCACATGTGCACTGACCACATTTCAAACCACATCACGTATATAGAGCTTGTTACGTATACATAGAAGTATATGCCATACATACAAAGCAGACTTGTACCAGTATTTTATCATACATTACAGGGAATACACGTTTCATATATATAACCATAAATTGCAATCTTGGAACACGTAATCTTTCTGTCAAGCATATTCTTAAGGCAAACTTAACTTAAGAAAAATAAACAACGGTGTTTTTAGAATGTCCTAATATTTAGTTCAGAAACGATAGGATTTGATTTAACACAAGTATTTTTTTTTGTTTCAATTTGTTTTGTAGTTCCTCCGCAGTTGACAAAAACTACGGTTATGTTGACAATTTTTCATTGTCTCTGGGATTCAGGTTCAGAGATTTTTTTATTAGGCTCAGAGATTCAAGATTCAGGTTCAGAGGTTAGAGATGTTTTTATTAGGCTGTATATAAAAATAATAATATATAATTCAGTGAACTATTCTCCACAGTATTCAACTATCACTCGCAATACTCAACTCCACCGGAGTAATTGGTATAATTGCTGCACTGGTCGGTGGGTTTGAATATTCTCTCAAATCGTTAAACCATGTCAAACTTCTAAATCAATATCGTAGTATATAGGGATTAATCAAATTACAGTATAAATTGAGTAGTGGATTTTCATCCTCATCCTGCAGCCTATTAATTTATGATTTTTCTGTGGTAGCTTTTTTTTGTCAAAGCCCTACAGGCGTACAGGGAATAAATTAAACACAACATTTAGATATTTTGTATTAGACAATAATGACGATGACGATAATGACATAATATTAATAATTAATATTATATTAAGTCTCGTCCATATATTGTCTAAATATTTAGAAATTCACGTTTGCCGAATCTACGTATGATTGTTTACTTTATAGTTGAGACTCCCTATGTCTCTGAGACTGTTGACAGTCTGGTTAATGAGTTTTGCAGGTTTACAGTTGTGGTAACAGCTAATGTTGTGTAAACAAACTAGTTTTGTGAATTATTCTACTATATATATGTGTTCCTAATGTTAGTTTAGAACTGACACTATAATTTAGCTGTGATAGGATAATAAATCTAGGTAAATGCAAGGTAAGAACAAATATTAATATGTGTAGAAGAGGCAAATTTGAAGATAGAACATTTTAATGGCATTGCGTAGATTCTAGTGTCTACTGTAACTTGTTAAAAAACGACAAGGAAATATTCGTTTTTAGTTGTTTAAAACTGACCTTAGATGTAAAGTCTGAAATATCCAAGTATTTTCAAACTGGGAAGCAAAAACAGCAAAATCCAGTTCTACCAATCAGCGCTCTAGTTTCGGTCACGTGACCTGTGTCTTCCTGCTTCTAACAGCTGACATTTTTAGCTGGTGAGCGTTATTTACTACGCTAGTGTTTTTGCAGTGTTCACTATTTTAATTAAATTCATTAAGTTTAAAACTTTTTAACATAAAAAACCACAATGGAGTCTGATTTATAAGACCATATTTCTCCAGTATTACCTCGAAAAGCGAGGAAGAGACCAAGGAGATCTGAACAATGTAAACGAAATATCACTAAGAACTTGAGGTTAGTAGACTAACCTATCCTTAGTCAGCTAATTTTCATTATTAACATAAGAGCTTCATTTCCCTATTATGTTATTTCCACATTTGGTTTACTATTACACCACCGAAATTATATATTCAAGAACAGCATACTTGGAATAAACTCTTATCTCTAATATATGTGTGCGTAGTAGAAGTAGGCTTAGATCTAGACTTGTTTTTAAATTGTAGATTACTGAAAGGTTATAGAGCTATCATATCTATTGTTCATCCACGCTAACCTTTCTCAATTTCATTTTTTGCAGACATGAGGCCCAAAATCTTACCACATATCCTAAGTGTGGCCATCACTCAAAAAGCTTCCAATGTGTCGTACAGAGAAGGAAACAGTGCTTAGATTTTCATTCTCTGTTTTATTCAAACAAAGACAGGTAATCGCAAAACAATTTTATTTTGCTGTACACTAAATCCAAGCCAGTGCAAAAAAATTGGCCTAAAACAGCAACACAGAATCCCAAAACATTCCAGACAAAATTCTTTGTTAGGAAAAATAAAGGAAGTGAGACAATTCCCGTATGCCAAGGTGTCTTCCTAGGAATCCTTCAGATAAAACAAGCACCTGTTGATTTTGTTACCAAAAACGTCCAACGAAGTGGAACCATCCCGAAAAAACTAGGGGTGATGATCATGTATCCATAAAATTTAGTGAAAGGAAGGAATCAATAATTAAGTTTGTATCTTATTTGACAGGTAGTGATGTACACTATTGCCGTTCTAAAAACGGAAGGAAATGTTTACCTGCTGAGCTCAATAAAGTAACGTTACGCAGAATGTACAATGAGAGTGTGGTGGGATATTTGAACGTGAAAGAAGGCTATTTCAGATTTTTGTTTAATCATAAATTTAACGTAGGCTTTATCAGCCTACGTTTGGACACGTGTTCGACATGCATTTAATTAAAGTAGAGAATGAAACTAGAAATTGATCCTGAGAAGAAACAAGGATTTTTCAAAAACCAATTCATAAAAAACGAGCAAAGGCGTTTTATTACCTTTTGGGGGAAGCAGACCCGAATGCTATGACTGTTTCCTTTCGTTGTCAGAAAAATTTCCTCAGCGTAACCCTGAGCGACATGCAGACAGCTTAAAATGCTTACGGGTCAGCATCAAGAATAAACGTCCCTGGAAGATCACAAATGGTGTCATTCTTCTGCATGGATTACCATTCTTCTACATTCGACCCCATGTAGCCCAGACGATTCAAGATCTGCTTGTTCGTCTGAAGTGGGCAGTCTTACAACACCTACCTTACAGTCTCGACTTGTGTTCGTGCGATTATCATTTTTCTGGCTCATGAAAGAAATCACTAAAAGGACGGCGGTTCAAATCGGACTTTGAGGTAGAGTTTGCTGTTAGCGAATGTTTCCGCAATCAGACGAAAAAGAATTTTACCATCAGGGAATCTACAGATTAATGCAACAGTGGGACGCATGCCTTAATATTAATGGCGACTTCTTTTAAAATCATTGAATAAAAAATGCTTTACATCCTCTAAACGTGTTTCTATTGAACAATCCTCGTAATTTCAGAAATTTCTGTGTCAGCCTTCAGGACGAGCCTGACCATTGCCCGTCAACTATGGTATGGTAGTTTACTACCACCCCCCTAAGTTATGGTAGTTTAATTAAAACTACGGAGATTCTTATCTTTTATTGTAAACAGCTCATAATACATTATTTTATGAAGCGTTGTCGAGTATGAAAACACAGATTAATAAACTAGTTTTAAGTTGAATTATAGAAAGTAAACAAGCAAATGAAAACATTACAAATAGTAAGGACAAGAAATGAAACATATCCTACGAAGTGAGTAACTTTTAAAAAAATTATTTTAATTTTTGGTACAGAAAGTAATGTTGTAAATAGGCTTGATTAAAAATATCGCAGAAAAAAATATGTACTACGTCTACAATCAGTAGTAAATTTCAGTTCAGGCCGGCAGTGAGCACACGTTTGAATGAACTCCTAAAGTCAATGCCTTGTCGCTGTAGCCACGTCACTCTACCCCTTGCGATATTCTTCATTTCTTCATAGGACCCACTATTCACGACACTCATTGTGCTGCGGAAGTATGCAGTTCTTGGTCTTCCTTTGGGCTTCTTCCCCACTACTTTGCCCTCAAAGATGTTAGTTAAAAAAGCACTATGTCTGATCACATGCCCTATCAACTTAATCTTCCTCACCTCTATACTCCTAAGCAGTGTTCTATTCTCATTTATTTCCTCTAAGACCTGTTCATTCGTCTTCCTATCTGTCCAACTGGTTTTTGTCATTCTCCGCCAAATCCACATCTCCATTGCCTGAAGTCTGTCACTCTCCACCTTCCCTAAGGTCCACGATTCACACCCGTAAGTTAAAACACTCCATACAAATACCTTAACAAACTTTTCCTTGTTTCAATACTAATATGGTTGCTTGTTAATAAGTTCCTTTTGCTCTGGAATGCTTGTCTTGCCAGAGCTACTCTCCTCTTAATCTCTGCCAGACACTTATTCCCACTTGTAACTATGCTACCCAGGTAACAAATTTCAGTAACGTGCTCCAATATTGTGTTGTTCAACATAATGGTTGATTTAATGTCTTTTCTTTTTTACTTACAACCATTATTTTAGTTTTCTTAACATTTATCCTCAATCTCCAAGCGTGAAGAATTGTGTTAAACGTACCTAACATTCGGGTCATATCCTTTTCTGAGTCAGCCATCAGTACAATATCATCTGCGAAGCGAATACTGTGTATCTGTTCCCCATTAATTTTAATTCCCCTAGAACTCCTTTTCATCTGAGTTACAACATCTTCTGTAAACAAATTAAACAAGTACGGTGACAGTGGGCAACCTTGTCTTACCCCTCTTCTTATTATTGCTTCCTTTTTACATCCATTTATGTCTATTTCAGTACATTGCAACCTATAAATATTGAAGATTACCCTTCTAACTTTCCAGTCAAGTCCTGACTTCCTCATAGTTTGAAACAACAGCTTCCAATCAACATTGTCGAACGCCTTCTCGAGATCCACAAATACTAAATAGGTTTTCCTGTTCACTTCAATTCTCCTCTCCAAGATCTGCCGCAGAGCCAAGATTGCTTCTCTGGTTCCTCTACCTGCTCTAAATCCAAACTGATCCTCCTCCAAAGTGTGATCAATCTTTCCTTCCAGTCTGTTCTTCACTATGTTCAGCAAAATCTTAGCAGCATGAGATATTAAGGCTATCGTTCTATAATTAGCACAGTCGTCTACTTTACCTTTCTTTGGTATTGTGATTGTTCTACTTTTAATGAAATCAACTGGCAATACTCCCTCTTCATAGCACCCAGTAATTATTCGAAATAGCTGGTCTTTCGTTCTCTCCCCTACATTTTTCAAAAGCTCGGCCGGTAGACCGTCAGGCCCTGTCGCTTTTTTCATACTCAGACCTTTAAGGGCATAATCAAATTCCACCCTGCTAATTGGCGGTCCTACCATATCAACGCTCGCTGACCTTATCATTTTCGAAAAGTGTTTTACCATTTTTATCCTTAACAACATTACTTCGAGTCTTATGCTTCAACTGTAACGATTTTGTCCTTAAATATGCCTTATCACGTTTTCCTCTACTGAAATCGTCTTCTATTTCAAGACTTAGTTGTTTCATCCAATTTTCTTTTTCAATGCGACACATATATTTGATTTTTTATTCTCTTGTACTCCCGATAATCCTTATTTCTCAGCTTATTACGCCTCCTTATTAGATCCAACATTTCCTGTGTCATCCACGGTTTCCGTGGTTCTAACTTCCTCTTCCCTAGAACACGCTGTGCTGTTGCAATTATTCCATCTCTTACTTCCTCCCAACTTGACCTTCCTTCCATCAACATGTCTGTCTCCTCTTCCAATTCTTTTACTAATTGTCATCGGTCAGTTTTTCTAAGCACCAGTTCTTTTGTTTAGATTTCCTGATTTTCCTAAATTTAATACTGCACTTGTCCATAACGGGAATATGGTCACTATCTATATCCATACCAGGATATGAATGACTAGATTTGACTTGATTCTTATATCTTTGTCTGACTAGAATATAATCGATCTGATGCCTCCTAACATCCCCCGGTGCTTTCCAAGTGCATCGTCGTCTTTTGGGGACTTCAAAACATGTGTTTGTGACGATCATCTCATACTGCTCACAAAACTCAAGTAACCTTTCCCCTCGTGCATTGATGTTCCCCAAACCAAACTTCCCGGCACATTTTTGACTACTGTTAGCACCAATAGATGCATTAAAGTCGCCCATTATAACTACATTATCGTCTTTCTTTATTATCTTGAGCAACTCTTCAATCTGTTCATACATTAATTCTATATCTTCACCGTTACTACTTGTTGTTGGAAAGTACACCATAATTATACACAAATCAACTGGTTCTGCCCTAAGTTTTATCATCAGTAATCAATCTATCACTACTGTGGCATGTATTCAAGACACTACTCTTCCATTCACCTCTTAAGAACAATACTACTCCATTTCTTCCTGGTTCTTCCTTTCCACTGAAAATAATTCTGAAATCACCTGATACGAAATCACCACATCCTGCCCATTTTGTCTCGCAGACACATAACATATTAAGCTCTGCCTTTATCATAGAATGCTTTACCTCTTAGCACACGTTTATCTCACATTTAATCCGAGCATACAAGTGTCTTTTGTAATTTACTCTCAACACTAGTTCACAGCCATATTTTCTGTCGCATATACATTCTACATGTTTTACCACTTTTGTCATGAGACTCTCGTCTTTCTTACAATTTCTCTCATTCTTTCCTCTACTCTCTCGCGCTGTCTGTCCCTCAGACTCTCTCTTTTTCTCACTGTCTCACTAAAGACATAGACACGTACTCGTTTAATTAAATTCTTTGTTGAGAAAAATCAATACAGCGCATAAACCAAGGAAATTATCTACACAGTAGTTGAGGTTTTGTTATGTAATTTTTAATATTACTTGTTTACGTGGATAAAGGGAAAGTTAAGTTATAACAAAGTTACATTATACAGTACCTTACTCTCTCAGTTTTCTTTCAGCCTTTTTCACAGAACAGTGAACAGTGCCCTTATTTATCTCGGAACAGGTCAACAAGATTAAGTACATTTTATGTTAATAATATATATCGCTGTTAAACTAATAACAATGCTCTCGTTAAACAGGATTTATGTCTCCAAGCTCACATGGTTGAGACTACTATATATGTGTAGGGTATATGCATATGTATATACTTCATTACCATTCTTACATTATTACATTCTGTACATAGTCACAAAGTATAAAATTTCATGAATTCTCGATTTATGTAATGTCTCTATACGCGGAATCAAAAACTTAAAATGTTGTTCTGCGCGTAAGTGTGTTTGTGTGTGTTGCGTGTGTGGGGGGCTGAGAAGGAAACAAGAAAAACTGTTGTGCACAGACGTCTTACGCACACCTCATTATAATGTTTTTCAAAGCAGTTTTCGCCTGGGTATCCTTTTAAAATACACAGTCAAAATGCAAAGGTATACCTGGCTATTTTTCGCATACAGAAACAAAACGTCTACTGAATTCACATTACCACTGTCAACAAGCGTGCGCGCGTGTGTATGTATATGCATATGTATATGTACGTATATACACATATGTGGTAAATAACACACTTAGTTATCACGTGTCTATGAGAAAAAATTTGTATATAGAAGAGGTTATATATAAATGACACAAGACATTTGTAAATATGTTGTGCATAACAAAATAAATAATGTAGAATTCAAAATGAAAAAGTTTTAAAACTAGATCACATTTGTAGCCGAAAATCAACACGCTATTGAGCTGAAAATGTCGTTCTGATAACGATAAATATAACTGACCAAGAGACATCGTTGAACCATAAAAGGGACAGATTACAGTAACAAAGTCTATACGTCTGACAGCCTACTAATGTTTATACACATCTGCAAATAACAATAATTCAGTATAAAGCACAAAGTCTCCTTTTCTGTAAAAACGTGGGTAATATTAGAAAGCATACCTACCCAAAATGGGACATTTATAAATTAAAATTAAAAGTAAGGCAACAAGAAGGTTTGAACTGAAAACTATCGATAGCAGCTCGTGCTGTTTACAGGTTACATTTAAGTTATTGTACAGTAAATACTAAGAAACCAATTTAATATTACTACACAAAGTTGGTACGATTGAACAGGAGACTCTTCTTTCTTACTAATTTTTTGTTGATCCATAATATCAGATAACAAACACTTACATGTCCGAGTTTGCAGGCAATCGTCAAATTTAATCGTAGGTAGGCACTGACTGTTGGCAGATTGTGAACAAATTTATATATTGCTATCCTATAGGGTCACACAGGATAGTCCTGCGTACAGTGGAAATAGAATAACAGAATAATTACAAACTTTAATTTACAAACAGCAGTTATAGGTCGACAAAATCTTCCTACACAGTAATTAAAGTTAAATTTGCACAATTAATGTCACCTTGTTAGGGCTACAGGTTTGCAGTTATTAACAAAATAATCACTTTTACTAATCCGCAGCAGTCACTTGATTTGCACTGAATAAATCGCCTGCTGTGACTGAATCTTTTACAATTGCTACAGACTCCTCTATGTTAGATATTTTATTTGACATGAATTTCTAAGACAGATATTTTTCAAGACATCGATTCTTTTACGTCAGATGTTCTAGTAATTTGGTTGGTAAGCTCATCTCGTAATAGGAGTAGCTATGTTCTTGCGTCAGTTTTTGCTCCTGTATTAGTGATTTTATGTCTTCTGTTTCACGCTTCCGTTCCTCTGCCACCTGCGAACGTTTCTCTTGTCCGTTTTCTGCTTCTTCTACTTTCCCTTGCCGTTCGTCTTATGTTGTCTTTCTGCTTCTTCTTCCGCCTCCTGATGGAGTATCTCATCCTTCTTCGGCTTTCCGTCTGCGTTCTCCTTTTTGTCTTTCTTCTGCTTGCAGTAGACGTGCTTGGAAAGCTTCTATAATCTTACTTGTTTCCATGATTGCAAATTAATTACCACACACACACACACACACACACACACACACACACACACACACACACACACACTACTTTCTACGAAGCGTTCTGTGTTTCAAGTGTTAAAGTTACTATTGCTCCTCTGATGCTATTGTTACGACGGACACACCGGATCATCGTGGGTACAGTGGAAACAGCCCCTAATTACAAACTTTAATTAGGCACAAACACCAGTTATAAATCAACAGAACGTTTGTATAAAATATCAAGTTAACTTTGTCCAAAAATTAATGTCACCTTATTACTGTTTTGCAATTATTAACAGTTTTTTAATAATCGCTTTTCACTACTCCGCAATAATCACTTGATCTGGACTGAATAAATCGCCTCTTGTAACAGAACTTCCAAACCTGACGCTTATATATACCCCGCAGAAGTTATAAGATAATCTTTTTCGGGGTTTGCGGGTCAGCGAGTATAATGTGCTTAGCCACAGGTACAATCTGGAGACTAGGTAAAAAGTTCGACTTTGAATGCTTCCGCTAGGGTAGTCGAGAAACATGTATAGAACGACATTTTTGAATCTTCATGAGCGGTACGCAATTGTCTTTGATCTCAACAAACATAGCAATATAGTCATTGGTAACCTAACGAAAAATATCAGGGTGTTACAGATATGTAGCATCTAATTAGATGCTCTTTTTTAAACCAATCTAAAAATAAAAACAGAATTGGTATGTGATATCAATATATTACGAAACAAACTAGTACTAGACAAAATAAGGACAAACCTTTGGTGCACATTCTTTTACAAACCATTGCATGATATGTGCGTATTACGGTTCGTGGGTTTTAAAGTATGCGGAAAGTATATCAAGCAGTAAACCTCAATTGGTGAGGCATGTGACTATAATACATTCTAGGAATGATGAAAAGTCAATACGTTTTTAGTAATCACAGTTCGTCAAGAATGATAGTTAGATTACTTTTACTACTTCCAGACCTAAAGAAGTTCATTTGTAAAGTAACTTTTTGTCACAATTTTTTATAAGTATAGTAGAATTTTATGTAAAAAAAACATTAACCTGTACTTTTACCAATAAAAGTTACCATTAAGCAACATTTCTTCCAGTATTCGTTAAAATATATTCTTATGGCATGAAAAAAATTTCAGCAAAGTGTTAGCAATCGTTTCATCACTTTACAATAAAACCGTAATTAATTTAGATTTTGATTGTACGTCTCTTTAATAAAATAATGTACGCCGTAGTCAAATTTTGTATCGAAATAAAGAATGGTATATTATATTTTCTAGAACAATAATATATAATTTGGGTAGATCGATGCATGTAAATTAATAAAGTTAGTAGGCTATTCCCAACACATATTCCCCACACAAATTTAATGGTGGCCTATTGTGAGTAGTCCTACTTTTTAAATAATACCAGAAAAATAGAACATACAAATAAATCAAATAAAACGAAAACAATAAAAATAAACAACAGCAATATCTTACTTAGTTACATAAAGTTAGAACTTCAAAATATTTATTTGAAACAGAATTTAACATCAACTACTTTCGCAAATAGCAGCGTATTATATTTCCTATCAGTAAAGTGTAACATGATCACGATGTAAGTACAGATTTCAGTCAGTATGTTTTACTGCGTGTCACTTTATCTGCCCTGATTGTAGCTGGTGAATCGATAGTGCCAATAAATAATGGAGATAAATGTTTTTGTTTGTATATTTACCTGTGGTTATTACTTGACCTGCACAATACAGGATTTGATTTATTCATACTGTTCCATATATGGTTTCCGACACTACAGATAAAACAACAACCGATCTCGATGTTTACTACTGTTTTGTACTCAACTATAAAATATGTATGTACCTACACTTTTGTTTAGAATTTATAAGTTAACCAGAGAAAGAGAAAAATTCTTGTTTTGATAAAAAAACAAATGCATGTTAATAGTTGCTGATCACGTCAACTTCAACTTATTACTGTATCTACAATTTATTTATTTCAAGAGGACTTCTTGAACTTCTTCATTTACACAAAAGATAAGGAAAACTTGAAAAATATGATGCAACATACAATACATATTTGTACATAGGAGGAAGAAAGGACGCAGTAGTTGCATCTTGTAAAACAGTTGCACGAAGGAAAGTGGAGAAATAATAACATCAGTAACTATTGAAAAATAGAAATACTACTTTATGAGTAGGTTTTATGATGAAACCGGAGAAAGGTTTTACCACCAAAGAAGATATCGTAATTGGAATGAACAAAATCTCTTTTAGTAGTGGCTCTAAAAGAGGTAATGGAGATATAAACGTATATCAGAGATTCTTTAGAACGGAAAGCCCACCTCCCCAAACAAACAATAACCCAGATGAATTTACAAAACAAAAACGAACAGTTTAGTATCACTTGAGAAAGATATTCAAAGACTATGTATTAAAACATAGTGACCCCAAAATATCAAAAACATCGACTAACCACAAAAAGTAAGTAAAGAGGAATGAAAATGTTTTAGAGGAATTGTCGAGGTTAGAATAAACACACTAATACACGATGTTCTGCTACAACAGTCACAGGAACCGTCATGTTTAATAATGATATACTAAAGATAAGAACTGAAGTCAAGTACACTGAAGACATAAAAAGAAACAACCAACCTGGTATAAGCATGTCCAGAGGATTTCAGTGGAACTGCGGCTCCCAAAGATGTAATGTTATGGACACTTCAGGTTAAAAGAGGAAGATAAATATGAAGAAGAAAGTGAAAGAGACGGAACGAGAAAGTAAACAGTGCTTTTCAACAGTGTTTCCGCCTATGTTTATGGACACGCAAAATTATAATGCTGACGTGTAATTTATTAATGTTATTAAATACACACTTATTTTTGGTATAATCTAGTTTTGAAAATAGTTTATATAAATACAAAATACAAAGTTCTACACAAATACACAATACAAAGCTAACTCATTCAATACTTACTGTATGCATATTTACAAACTGTGTATGAGTATGAACGTTTGCTTAAACTACAGTATGCCTATTGTAAGCTACCACTTGTTTTTTCTTAGGCGACATAATCCTCCAGATACTCACTTGGTCTCGTACTTTTTTAATGTATAATGTAGTCTGTACAATTAAAGTTTGCCTTCAGGGTTTATAACATTAATTTGTTTTGTTTTCTCAAGCGCTTCAAGGTTTTGAGTTTTTAAATAGGTTTAAATGCGGTTATTATGTTTTATGTAAATATCTTTTGCCACAACATAAGAGTATTTTAAGGTACTGCTTTAGTTAGTAACTATGCACTAGATATTTTAATAAATGAATCAGTCGTACCGCAATCATCATTATAAATTTTCTGACGTCTAAAAGATTAGTCGTTCAACAAATCTCATTTTAAGTACTAGTACATATTAATATAGCATTATGTAATCACATACGAAATTTAGCTACAGAGTAAAGTTGGAAGTTATATTAAGCATAACCAAGTATTTTATATAACTTAATATGACTCGTTAACACTATAATATAATTTATTCTGTTGTCTATACGACCGCCACTTTCTACTGTCACATTACAAGTTTATTTACTTAACTTTGTTTTATTCAGTACTTAACTCATGAATCTCTTCAGTGTTCTAAGACTATTCTGTCACGATTTGCTGCACACGACCTGCTTAGTCATTTATAGATACTGACAGGACAGGACATTTAGAATAAATACGACCTTGTCCTAAGTTCACGTATGCATATAATATTCTTTACACGTACAGATGCGTTAGTCACGATCGGTAGATTTATATTCTCTGTAAACTCCAGAAATGAAGTAATATGGAATTCAGTCACACTGCACTGTAGCCCATTTTGGAAGTCAGTCAATTGTAACAGTTTAATTTAAACATCAATAGGCGAACATATTGTCTCAATTGTTCTACACACCTGTTTAGTTACAGGATTGTCGTGCATCCCTTTAGCACTGAGTATTATGGATTGTTATTATGTTATTATTTACCACCCAAAGGAAATATTCATGCTTTGGACGAAACAAAATTAATTTTTTTTTAAATATAACTCAAAACTTTAGAAACAATTACTACCCTTTTCATGTAATTAGTTATCAAATATTTCCAGTATACAGTGGATTCTTCCCGAAATATATAACTTTACATTACAACACGAAAGATGTAATAAATTTAATGAACTATGAAGCTAATCTCGGCAGTGTTTTCCTATTTCTTTAGTACAACACAATTAATATGCCAATACTGTTTCGAAATCGTAACACCGCAATGGATGTCTGCAATAAACGTGTTTTACATATTTAGTAAATAGGCTACTTGGTAAATACTAATTACATAGTTAGTAAATACTCAAACCAAATACGTCAGCTTCATAAATCAGTATCATTACGTTTCATAGGACTACCTAACTTTTTTATTTGAAAATAGTTTTGTATCTGTAATAGTAATTTCTTGGCGTCGTTGTGTCTAACAATGTTGATTTTGATTAATATTTTCCCGTATACTTAAAAACATACTGTTACGACGATCTACTTGATCGTCGTAGGTACAGTGGAAACAAAATAAGTACAAGACACCAATTAAATCAATAATCACACCATTAATTTTTACAGTAAAACAGTTCGTAATTACCAACACAATCTACTACAACAAATCAAATCAAAATTGTTCACACGCCATAAAATGTCACTAATATTAACACAATTGTATTACTATAAATTGTAATTATACCGCCCGATTATAAAACGCAACACTTAACTAATAACCACTTTAACGCGCACAGTAATATCGCTACTACAACTCCCGAACCGCACTATCCAAAATCGCAACTGATACTGACTGAACGTCACTGAGTACCGGTATATACACCGCCCCAAATTATTCTAGATTATTCGAAAGCGCCAGAATAGTTACGACGTAATTACTTGCGGCCTTGACGCAGTCCGCGCGGCTGGCGCCTTCGAAAAACTTCTCGTATATGCGTTGTAGCATGACAGATAATCCACTAAGTAATAATTCAAAGATGATCATAATTACATTTAAATTAATTAACTCAAAAGAAAGTTCGAAGGAAAGTAATTAAATATCAAATAAAATTAATTAAATATCAAATGGAAATAATTAAGTATCAAATGAAAATGATTAAATATCAAAGTGAACAACACCACCATAAAAGAAAGGTATAATTAAATTATAAAAATGCAACCATAAAGTATAAAGGAAATTTAAATCCAAAGAGACTAATATAAAATCAGGAGAATACCCAGGAAGGTTAGGAGCAGGTGATAAAGAAGATACCCCGAACCAACCAAAGGACATAATGAAATACTTACCTTGGAAAACCCAAGACAGAAGGAATGAAGAAAAGAAGATGTAGGATGGGAGAACTACGAAGAATACCCATGAAAAACCTATTAATAAAAATAACAAAACTAGAACCAAATAATAATGTAACCCCAAGAAAGTATAACACCCCAAAACCTCATGTCAAATAATTATAAACAAAAGTGTTTAGTAGTAAATAGAAGTGCACCAACTAAAATTATTATGTAATAAAATAAACAAATCTTCACAGTCCCTTATAACTAAAAGTTTGGTCTTAGAATATTGTAGAACGCAAATATAAATCAGAACCAACAGTGTACGTGTACCAGTGCATGTTATTTCTATATAATAAACTTCAAGTATAAAGGTGTAACTGATATTTTAACTATGTACAATCAAATAACTTTAAGTTTTATAATAAATACAGAAATGACATATCATGAAGTATTGTTATGAAAATGTGTTAAATGTTTCATAGAAGAGGCCACATCTTTTTATCAAAAAACATTCATAGAAATGCAAATGATAAAGAGAGCAGATGGGGAAATAATTACTGTGACAGGGGATTAAAAAATGTAATATACAATAAACAGAAAGGACTGTAATTAGATTAAGTTTAAAAGAAAAATTAACAATCAAATGGCTAAATATGTTTATGTTTAGAGCCTATGAACTCCACATTTCAAAGTTGTAATAGAGTATATAATTATAAGTAATATAAGAATGTTTATTATGTATAACAGTGCTCATACAGACTAAAGTGTTTCTGTATATATACTAGACTAATTGTAAAATGATTGTTATGTAATTTTTTAGAAATAGTTAAAACCAAAATGTCTAACTTTAAAGACTGATAATTAAGTTCAATATTGTTTTTATAGTATAAGCATGAATACCATGCTACATGTTCCAATAGTTGTATAAGGAAATTTTTATTTAATATTATGTTAATTTTAGAAAGTCAGAGAGGGTATAGAATTAGTAATATTCAAAAACCAGTATATGTAAAACAATAGAAATCTAGGCCAAAATGGAAATTCCCATAACATTTATATTTGAGTAAGGAAGTTAAATAAACCAAGCAAACTAGTGAGATTTATATAAGGTGAATCAATCACCAACTACTATAACTGAAACTATACTTTAAAAGAATAATATAAAAGGTTGTATAAAATTATTAAAAATTTTGTAAAATGTAATACCTAACTATTCCAGATGAGGAATAGTAAATTCATGAATTATAACTAAAAGAATGATCAATTGACAAATTTATAAGAAATTAAGGAAAGGTAAGGATTTATATCAATCAGAAATTTATTATAATCATATTTATAACACCTAAGATGGCTAATATGTTGGACAAGAACAGGAAACAGATATTGGGCCTATATTTCCAAAAAGACAGAAATATAGCAATTTTAACAAAAAACTTTATAAATATGGACTATTATATGTCAAATTAAACAGGATGAGTTAAAGAAACCAATTATATAATTACTAGTTCACGAAAGCAATCAATAAACAAAAAATATTCTGAATATAATGTATTTTATAATCACATGGAGAGGAAGTGATTTATATTTAAACAATACTTTTCTAATATTAACTTGGCAAGATATTTCAGTAGACGAAGGAAGTAAAACAGTTCTTAATTAACATTCAACGCGAACGGTTGTTATAAGCTCGCGTTAAGAATCTGTATAGAGTATATTCAATGGCGAATAAGGTTATGCATTTCGTGCATTGAAAAAACGAGAGTTACCGAAATTGTGACATTAAACATAAAATCAGTGAACAACACTACCACAAACAGTCAAACAATCCATAAGTAACCAAATACAAGTGAAATAAACCAATAAAACTATAAAATATTAATAATTCACACGACAAACGAACTCCACGAATTTTCGCCAAACACAGGCAACAGTGAACACTCCAAATACGAAACATTTTAAAGCCAGTTAACACAGAACACTTCACCAGAACACCTATAACAACACCATAGACATTATACAATATTACGGATATAATAAAGCAGTTGTGAAGGCAATTTTATTATCAGAATTTCCAACCACCATTTCGCAGTTTACTTCATCAACTCAGTCAGCAGCCATTTTGGAACTCCCAGCATGCAAAGTGTCCACCAGCAAGGATTAATCGCCCCAGCATTGGTTTGAATAATTCAATATTATAAACATTTTATATCATAAATAACTTTTTCATTTATTAATTGTTAAGACTTATTTTGTTAATGTTATACTTTCTATGCTTGCCCCTTCTCTGACTATTATAATTATAACCGTTGAAAGAACCATTCGAAAAATAATCACATAATATAACCTGTATTGAGAATCGATTATCGCTGAGAAAGAATCGAACATTATATCAATATCGATTTTAAATCGATATTTTTAAAACTATTGTCAATAAATCATAATTATTCAAGTTTCTGGTTTTAAAATTATTTCAGAAGTAATATAAGAGTTTTCATTAACGACAGGACTAACCCGAAGGCGACCATTATTCGACGAGAGTAATATACTGGAGTATAGAAGAAAATCGCCAATCGATTTGTGAAGAGAGACAATCTGATTAACTCCGGATTTAGTTATAGTTAACCAGAAGTGCATAAATTGACTTAATTAGTTTACAGAATTTTAAATTTTCGACAAAACCCAATTACAAGCATTATTTCTTGAATACTTGAACATAAACAAACATAAAATTCTTTTTTGGAAAATAAAATTGTTTTTAAATCAAATTAAAATTTTTTTGTACAGTACAAAGAATTATTTATTTGTAACCAAAGTGTATACAGGTCTTGTTACAAATTGGTGTCCAACTAGAGGGCTTCAATTAGCGATTGAGGATTACAGTAGCTTTCCCAATTACTAATTAAGCTTGGCAGCGGTTATACCGTCAAGAAGAAAACAACATGCAGCGTCGTGCTACTTCTAAGAAAAGGGCGGCAGAGGCCGAAAGGGAGATTGATATGGGGGACAAGGAGGCAACGCCTGTAGAAGATGTGGAAGAGTTATTAAACCCAGGGGAACCTAAACAACCCGCACCACCAGAGGAACAACCTGAGAAACCCTCACAAACAGAGAACACGACAATACAAGAGATGTTCAGGGTGATGATGGAAATGAGGGAAGAATTGAATAAGAAAATAGATTCTACAAAAGAAGGAAATAGTAAGGAACGGAAGGAAGACAAACAGTCCTTGAAGGAAGATTTGAGTGAAATGAACAAGAACTTAGGTAGTAAAATTGAAAATACCAACAAGAGAATTGAAGAAACCAGTAAGAAGATGGAAGAAAGTAGTAAGAAGATAGAAGAAGTAATGGGAAAAGGTTAGGAGAATTGAAGGAAGACAACCAGTTGTTAAAGGAAGAATTTAAAACAACCAAGGAAGAATTGGGTAACAAAATTGAGGATACAAATAAGAGGATTGAAGAAAATAACAAGAAAATGGAAGAGAAGATGGAGGAGAAGTTGGAAGAATTGCGAGAGGATAACCAACTACTGAGAGAAGAATTAAGGGAAGTGAACCAGGAGAACATGAACAAGGTAGACGAGAGAATAGAGTTGGCGAAGGAAGAGTTGAACATGAAAATCAGCGACAATAAAAAGGCTATAAATAAAAAATTGGAACAAGAAACAATAATAATAAATCAACAAATCAGGGAAGTGGCCGAAAGATGTCGCCAAACGGAGAATGAAGTACAGGAAGGCAGGGAAGAAATAAATACCGAAATTACTCAGATCAAGGAACACCATAAGACAAGGTTAGAAGAAAACCGAAAAGAAACACAGGAGGAAATAAGTAAGGTGCGAAACCAAGTCACAGAAAGGTGCGACGGGATGGAAGCGGTAATGACCAATATCAGCGGTCAAGTGCGGCAGAGCCAGGAAGAAATGGAGGTAATCCGAAACCGACCAACTTCACTAATTTCCCCATGAATGAGAATCGAGAGTGGTTGAACTTCCGCCAATATAAAAGAAAGCCCATGGAGTTCTTGGCCCGAATAGAGGAATACATGGCCAAACATAGGGGCAACAGATGGGTCAATAACCGGGAATTGTTAGACGAGTCATTTCGAGAAATGACCGATCATGGGTTGATGGCCAACCGTAGTGACATCGAAGATTACCAGCAGTTCAAGAGCCTGTTTAAGGCGAAATACTGGTCTGAGACTACCCAAAATTTGATACGTGACAATATCTGTCACGGCCGTTACAAACAACAGGTGGGTAGCTCAACGACTGCGTACTTCCTCGGCAAAGAATGTATGGCCAAGCATTTGGAACCAGCCATACCAGAAGAATGCCTCATAAACAAGTTGTCATATCACTATGATGAAGAGGTGATTCGAGCAAGGAGAGGCAGCCAAATTAAGACCATACAGGCCATGATTGAACTTCTCGAAAATTATTAGAACGAGGAGTACTACCGACAAAGCCGAAGGAGGAATGATCGGCCAGAACCCAGGAACTATCCGTATACCAACAACGGTACCAACAACAACAACAACAATGGATACCCGGGAACCCGTGCTAATCCACCGAATAATAACAACATTAACAATAATAACAATAACCACGTTCAAGGTAACCCAAATAATAATAGAACAAATAATGGTTATCAGGGTAATAGAAACCCATATTACCCAAACCCTAATAGTCAGAGAAATCCCAACTATAATAACAATGAACGTTATTATAATAATAATCGGCGAAATCCAACAAATAATAACAATAGCAATAATAGGTTTTCTAGACCGACGGTGAACTTCATACGAGCTGAAGACGGTCGCCAACGTCGGTATTACCATCAGCGACGCAACAGCTATCATGAATATGAAGATCGGTGGAGGAGCCGAGAACGTGACGAACCAAGGTATAATCCTACTAGACGGAGTACCAGTCTAGACAATATGGAACGGTAGACAAACCGCGAACAACCGTTGGATCATCGAACAGAGCGGCAGGGACCCACTCAAGGTCTCCCAGCTGATGCATCAATCAGTGGGACCCATAATGAAAATGATGTCGAGCATTTAAACGGGAGGAGGCAGTAATAAATCGCCTAGACCCTTTGCTGCTCCTGACTCCTGGGTATATAAATGAGTTGCCAAGAGCAACTGACACTAATAGTATCACAATAATAGGTTGTAATTATTTAAAAAACCTTCGACACGAGTTATTGGAAGAGGATGATACTAGTCCCAACAATAACATAAATAATGAAATAATACATATCAATGCGGAGGTAGAAGGAGTCCCCGCCAATTTAATGATCGTTACTGGTTCCAATGTATCTATAATTAGTACGACAGAATTGTAGAGAATACAAAGGGAATGCGGAATTACCGACATTGCCGTTGAATAATATTATTTTATTAGGTGCCACCGGTCGCCAAAACAAGACAATAAGAAGACAAATCTCAGCCAATGTGATTAGCTGTGGTATAGTGATTGACATGGAATTTTTAGTGGCAACTGGGCTGCCATTTAACATATTAGTAGGGTGCGATGTGCTCAGACGAATCACCGCCATAATCGACTTATGAACGGAGAAATTATCACTTTTTACGAACGGACAAACTTGGACGGCTGACTTGGTTGGTAACAACACAGTAATTCCCAGCGATATCCAGCAACAGATCCGTAAGATCAATTATATAAACAAAACTCCTATGATTGAGCGGATAATAGACGATAACTCTAATGAGGATTTATGGTCCCAAAAAATCCAGGACATCAGGGATTTCCGGAGCGGTATTACAGGGGAAAGGTTGCAAAAACACCAAGCAGATAAATTAGTAAATATTTACAAACCAAACCGATCAGTGTTTTCTGACGAGCCCGGTAAAGTAAAAAACTATCAGTGTACTCTACAATTTCGAGATACAGTGGACTTTAGCCGGAAGTCGTACCCCATCGCGCAATCACGAAAGGAAGCTGTAAGAGCTGAAATAACTAAGATGATTAACCGTGACATAATAGAGATTAGCCAATCCCCATACACCAGTCCTATTGTGGCTATTCCTAAGAAAAACGGACAAGTCCGTCTTTGCCTAGATGCGCGAGAAATCAATAAGATGATAATTAATGACAGGACTTCGCCCGGTGAGATAGAAGAGATTTTAAAACGTTCTCACGGTACCAAGTACTTTAGTACCTGGGACACGGTGTGCGGCTACTGGCAGGTAGAATTGCACCCACAGAGTCGCCAGTATCTGGCATTCATATTCGAAGGGCGGAACTACCAGTTTAAGAGATTGCCCTTCGGACTCGTGAATTCGGTCGCCGTCTTTGTGCACTGCATGGACCAGATACTTGGCCAGGAAGCACTACAATTCACCACCGTGTACGTAGATGATTTGCTAGTGGCCTCAGAAACTTGGGAGGAACACTGCTACCGTGTGGAACATGTGCAAAAGAAATTGGCTGCGAATAACATCACGCTCAAGCTAGAAAAATCTCAATTCATTGCCAAGGAAATTCAGTTCTTGGGCTTTATATTAAGTGACCAAGGAATCTCACCGTCGGCTGAAAAAGTAGAAGCGATTCAGAAATTTCCAACACCAAAGAATCGAAGGCAATTTCAGTCGTTCCTGGGACTCTGTAATTACTATCGCAAGTTCCAGGAAAAGTATTCTGAATTGACCGCCAGATTTCAACCGCAACTGTCATCCAAAAATAAATGGATATGGGGTATAGAGCAGAACGAGACCTTAAAACTGATTAAAGAAAAATTTCTTGAACCTATTATACTTCGCCATCCAGATTTCAGTAAACCGTTCTTCCTAAATTGCGTTGCCAGCGACATTAGCCTCGGCACAACACTATATCAAGAGGATGAGGAGGGCGATCACCTCGTAATTTTCTTCGCAAATAGAGCATTAAACCAGTGCGAAAAGAACTACCACGTCACTGAGAAAGAGCTGCTGTAGTGTTCGCGTGTGGCAAATTCCGCACCTACATCCTAGGTTACCCCGTTACCGTCCGGACAGACCATAAGTCCATATCTTTCTTGAGGAGGTGCAAACTGAGTCACGGAAGGTTGACCCGATGGATACTGTTACTGCAAGAATACAATCTTAAGTGGGAGTACATCCCAGGAAAGAAGAATGTCGTTGCGGACGTGTTGTCACGTATTCATATAGAAAAGCAAACATTCGAAGGGGAGAAAGAAAGTGTACTCAAGATATACCACATTCTTAGAACCAGAGCCGATCTAGCCACAATATTAACCAACCTGAGCACCCACCAACTAGCAGAACCGAAATTAAAATCTATTAAGACAAGATTAGAAGCAGGGGACGAGACTATCGCCCGATATTACCAAATTAATAATGATATCAAACCATCATTAATTCATTAAACCATCTTTGAGGAAGGAGAAGTGGAAGGTAATCATTCCAACCCATATCGAAAAGGAGATAATAATTAATTTTCATATTCGATATAGGCATATGGGCGCCTTAAAGGTGATAAAGGCCCTGGAGGAGAGCTGCCACATAAAAGATGTCAACCGGAAGGTCCGGAAGTATATAAAAGGTTGCCACATTTGCCAACTCGTTAAATCGAATAATGAGAAAAAGGAAGGCCAAATGATTCCTATAACATCACAGGAAAATTTAGAAAAGGTATTCTTGGACATCTGCGGGCCATTTCCCCGCAGTGGTGGTCGTCACAGATATAAGTATCTAATAATCGTGATGGACCATTTCACGAAGTTCGTCAAGCTATACCCAGCAAATCGGGCAACGACTAATAAAATTCTCGGAATATTGACCAACCAGTACTTCCCAAACGTCGGAAAACCAGTTTCGATCATTACAGATCACGGAACCCAATTCAAGGGGAAAAAATGGCGTGATACCCTGTAACCCCTCTTTCAACTTTTAGACTTTATTAAAAAAAAACCCTTTTTTTATCTTTATTTTATTTTATTTTTTTTTTTGAAAGAGGGGCCACTAGTTATTTAAAAGTAGGCCAGAGCCTAGGGAAGCCAAAACTGCGCTGGGTCCGGTATGACGGGACTTGCAATTAAACTCGTTGTTTTGCAACAATAACAATTTTATTCACAATTTCAAATAACATGCAAGTATCACTCCCTGTCATTACACTCCTCTGAAAATATGCACGTATCATCTCATCAAAATATAATGCATGTAAAACATCAGCATAATAGTATCTCCCAAATATGAATAATATATAACATCGATCAATAGAAATACATAAATACACATAAATAAATAGTTACATAAATACACATAGCGCACACATATCGATATACACACATATATATACAACACACATGTTCACCTGGCAGGCAGCTCGTAGACATTTAACCATGTCGCCGAAGAATACCATCTACAGTATCAGTGACCTAGATCCCCATCCCAAACTACTGTAAAAGGGTAAAGTCTCCAGTCTCCATAAAAAAACTTTCATAAAAGAAACCATTAACCAGTCCGGTTATGACTGCTTGCAACCAATGAAATTATCACAAGAATTCAAAATTTTAGAAAGGTTCCCCCCAGACAGGACTGCTCCATGGCCAGGTCAACATGGCTGCACGGCCGTACGAATGTATAACAGAATTATGATTAGAAGTAAGAATCAATAGTGTACTCATATTAACAACTGCACTAGTAGTACACTGGCTATGGCAGTAAAAGAAACTGAATGAAATTTCACTTATTTTGAATTATTACTGAGTTAAGATAATTTTTATAAAATATATATATAATACGGTTTATGGTTGAACCAATAGTGTGCTCATATTAACAATTGAACTAGTAGTACACTGGCTATGGCAGTAAAAGAACTGAATGAAATTTCACTTATATTGAATTATTACTGAGTTAAGATAATTTTTATAAAATATATATAATATGGTTTATGATTGAACCAATAGTGTGCTCATATTAACAACTGAACTAGTAGTACACTGGCTATGGCAGTAAAAGAACTGAATGAAATTTCACTTATATTGAATTATTACTGAGTTAAGATCATTTTTATAAAATATATATAATGACAATTTTAATTTAAAAAAACTTTGTAACATCAGCCCCTAATAAAACACATTTGAGTTGTTTCTACAGAATTGGCTTGGCCACAGGCGAGGCCATGCGCACCACCAGATCCAGCAACCTAAAACATGCTATAGACCTGTTACTAACGGCACCTACGGGTGACGTCCACAGGTTACAGCACCTCCCCAAAGCTTTCAATAAAAAAAAACGATACCCATATAGCTATGAATACCCTTAATCAATGTAAGCATAATTCACCCCCTATAAATCAGTAAACTTAAGTCACACACACTTTTACCCTTAAAGAAAATTTCTCAGCAAAATTCGGTAGCGCATGACCCCGTCCGGGCTCACACTTACTCAGGGGGCTTGAGCCTTAGTAAAATACACTGACAAAATTTACAAGCACTAATTGTCTCGCTGGACTTGTGTCCCAACAACTTTAACTGGAGATGTTCCAGGAAGAGAATACGGTGTTCTACATTGTGAAGGCCAAAATATAGATAAATGGGTTAAATGTCACCTGTAAAATCCGGCACAAAACCTGATGTATTGTCCATTTCTTCCTCCCGACGGCACAGACGGAGAATCACTCGTGTAATACCATTGGTGGCAGATGTTCGGCCACCCGCTGGAGTGGATCGAGAATCGTCTTAGATCGGGAACCCGAAGAGTCACGTAGTCGCTTATCTAGTCATGATAGATTTTCGCAGACAACAAAATCAAACTGATGGCCGCCGGGAGAAATTGGTAACTGTTTCTTGTTCGGCTGCCTGACGAATACTGCACACCGTAGTCACAAGAAAAATATTACGTATCACTCCCGCCTAGAGCGCGCACGGATCGGCAACAAAGCATGCATATATCGGCTTATACTTCGCTCAAATAATTAATTCACAAACCCCCGCAATGACCGTCACATAATTAACTGGGAAAAGGGCCGAGTATACCAAAACTCGGCACACCCCCACTCCAAAAGGGCAACATGGTTGCCCCAATTGGAACTCAGTGGTACCCTGCAGTGTACCATCCTTATATACCATACTCAAGTTGTTATCGGTTTTCCCATCAGTCATGGCTCCCAGGAGAACAGATGCACCTCACAACTGCGTCCATTCCCCATGCGACCCTACAACGATCAACAAACAATTCCATTACTATAAATAACGAAACAACAGCCATAACTTCTCCATTTTAACTTTTAGAACAGAACAGGGGAACTTACAATCTCGAGGACCACAACCTACTCACTTCCGGCAAGTCTCTCTAACTCCTTATTGATAGTTTTTTTTTTTTTTTTTTTTTTTTTTTTTTTTTTTTTTTTTTTTTTTTTTTTTTTTTTAAGGGGAGTGGTAGGAAAATCGGGAAGATGAAACGGGGCAAGGATCATTTGGCGGTCAATAGTTAGGACTAAGGGTAAGGGCATGGTTCCCTCCGAAAAGGAGAGTGACGGGAGAAAACCAAGGCTCGCGTGGGCAGGGGCGCAACCCTGAAGTAGACAACACCACTGGGAGTGTGGTGAACATCTACCCGCTACCAGTTAACCACTTCTTCTCACTTTTCTGTGACGGACTTTAGTGACTCGTTCCTTTCGCACACCACTCTCTGAGGGATTATTTCGTGTTGAGCTGCACTGATTTGTTTCCTCGGAATCAGGATCGAGGCAACTTACCTCACTACTTTCACTCCGCTTTGGATTATGCTCGTCGTCTAACTCCTCTGCTACAATTTCTTCCCTTTCTACAATTTCCCCTTCTTCGTCCACATAATCCAAATCAACATCCTGACACTGCACCTCCTCAGCATCTTCCAGTTGCTCCTCTGATCCATCTTCAACCGCATCTTCCCTCAGCTCCTCACCAATTTCTTCATCACATTGGTCACCAGTTGCTGCACAAGCTTCTTCTCCAATCTCCTTGACATCCTCCTTTTCATCAACACGTTCATCATCAACATCATCGCCATCACGTCCACTACCACCATTCGAACACTGCACATCTTCATCCTCGAGTTGCTCATCTGTTCCACCTGGAACTTCTTTCCGTTCTTCGGAATCCTCAACCCTACTTACAGAAGGCGTCTGCACATCTTCACACACTACATCATTCTCACTCACACACTCCACGACGCTGCAACCAAATTTCTCCTCAACTTCTACCTCATCTACTTCTACCATACTTGCGGCATGAACATCCCCTTGTCCATCCACAACCCCAGAAACACTTGCAGCCTGGACATCCCCGTGTCCATCCGCAAACTCAGACTCTTCAGTCTCTCTAACACCCACAACTATACTTCCCTGTGCAGCATCTGCAGACCGCTCTTCTGCCTCTTCCTTCGATTCCTCTCCTTCACCACTCTCAGCAACTACAACGTTCTCAACATTTTCCACCCTGGAATCCAGCTGTCCAGGTTCATGTGCAATGACTAAATTAATTTCTACTGGCGATGGTAAAGCGACACTCTCGAGTGACTTCTCACATCCCTGCGTAGACGATGATGATGTTACAGGATCTGGATCCCTCACGAAGCGAGATGGAGATACCGGAACAAATTCTGCGGCCTCTGGATTCAACCATGACGTTCTCACTGACGCAGTATTAACAGACGTTTTCTTGTCGTCTTGTATTAATCAACTGAAGTTATTCCGCTTTTCTTCTTTCTCTTCACCTGCTTCATCCACAACTCTATTATGCACTGGTACTTCCTCTGGAACCTTTAAAGTTTCCTTACTCTCCAAATAGGAATAACTTTCTACCGGCTCCCTACTTGCCGCTGTTTGTTTACTAACATAATTTCTTCTTCCCCTGTTAATTTCATACTTCTTTGTTTTGTGTGCTGTAGCTGTTGTTACCGTCTTCTCACTTGCCACCCCCTTGTAGCCTCCATTACTTCCGGAATATTCAGTTTTTCTGACCGTCTCTTGGGTTCTCCTCCAACCACCATGTTTGTCTTCTTTGGCTCTTCCTAATGAACCACTGGAGTATTGGACATCTTTAGCAGCTCTTCCCCGGGACTCGTCATTCGCCTGGACAGTCCTGGCATGCGCACACCACCGGTCCAGGTCCGCAAAAGAACGTGGAGGCTCTGCGAAAACCAGCCGGGATCTCTCTTGGGGAGTCAGACCTTCTCGTATTACCTGTATGACTTACGTCTCGGGCAACCCCAGTCTTAATATACGGGCAGCTTTCCTTACATCATGCACGAAGTCCCCCAATGCCTCTCCGTTGGCCTGTAGACGATAGAATAACTTAAACTTCAACTGGTCTTGTCATGCTGGTGACCAGCCATGCCAATGAACCCCGGCAATACGGGTATATAAGGGACAAGACCTCCTCATCAGACACACCCGGGAAATCTGCCAACTGCAGGACCAGGTCCAAGAAGACCAACAACCTGTCCTCATCTACTCCATCCAAAACCGAAAATTTCTGGAGAACTCCGGATAGAGGGTGGGGCAGTTTCTGGTCGCATACCCCCGCCAGAATTGCACAATTCAAAACCCACAACAACAAACATAAATTTCCACGAAACACCTAACACACAAACATGACTTACAAAAGGAAAATCTCAAGTACTAGTCCTTCCATTGAGAGGACCCCCGGGTTCCCTGGCGCTGCGAAAACCCGATCCACTCCAGAACCAACTCTCCGTCAGCCGCCAGACTCAAAGAAGAAACGACATCAGACACTAACACTAACATACAATCCACACCACCGAACAACTACCACAACATATAACAATTCAACAAGACATTTATTATAACTTCCGTGACTAAGTCGGGTCAATGACAGTACCGACTTCCGGTCAGGCCATACCGCATCCAGTTAACCTCTCGCGCTATTACTTCATAACTATTTATATAACAGGCAGCCATTCCCCCGGCAACACCCCCGCGCCCTCCGGTAAGGTCCAATCTCAAGAATAATAAAAACCCCAACTAAAACGCATGCCACGTGGCGGCACCAGGTTTACAATGGAAATCCCATAGCATCTACCAATTATTTTCATTTTCAAATATTGCTGATGTTTGATGTTCTTTCCAAACTATTTCCGAGTTTGCAAGCCCCGTCACACCACAGGACCCAAGGGTTCGACCAAAGAATCAACCACGCTCTGCTACCATTTCTTACCCCTTTTTCAACTTTTAGACTTTATTAAAAAAAAAACCTTTTTTTTATCTTTATTTTATTTTATTTATTTTTTTTTTTTGAAAGAGGGGCCACTAGTTATTTAAAACTAGGCCAGAGCCTAGGGAAGCCAAAACTGCGCTGGGTCCGGTATGACGGGACTTGCAATTAAACTCGTTGTTTAGCAACAATAACAATTTTATTCACTATTTCAAATAACATGCAAGTATCACTCCCTGTCATTACACTCCTCTGAAAATATGCACGTATCATCTCATCAAAATATAATGCATGTAAAACATCAGCATAATAGTATCTCCCAAATATGAATAATATATAACATCGATCAATAGAAATACATAAATACACATAAATAAATAGTTACATAAATACACATAGCGCACACATATCGATATACACACATATATATACAACACACATGTTCACCTGGCAGGCAGCTCGTAGACATTTAAACATGTCGCCGAAGAATACCATCTACAGTATCAGTGACCTAGATCCCCATCCCAAACTACTGTAAAAGGGTAAAGTCTCCAGTCTCCATAAAAAAACTTTCATAAAAGAAACCATTAACCAGTCCGGTTATGACTGCTTGCAACCAATGAAATTATCACAAGAATTCAAAATTTTAGAAAGGTTCCCCCCAGACAGGACTGCTCCATGGCCAGGTCAACATGGCTGCACGGCCGTACGAATGTATAACAGAATTATGATTAGAAGTAAGAATCAATAGTGTACTCATATTAACAACTGCACTAGTATTACACTGGCTATGGCAGTAAAAGAAACTGGATGAAATTTCACTTATTTTGAATTATTACTGAGTTAAGATAATTTTTATAAAATATATATATAATACGGTTTATGGTTGCACCAATAGTGTGCTCATATTAACAATTGAACTAGTAGTACACTGGCTATGGCAGTAAAAGAACTGAATGAAATTTCACTTATATTGAATTATTACTGAGTTAAGATAATTTTTATAAAATATATATAATATGGTTTATGATTGAACCAATAGTGTGCTCATATTAACAACTGAACTAGTAGTACACTGGCTATGGCAGTAAAAGAACTGAATGAAATTTCACTTATATTGAATTATTACTGAGTTAAGATCATTTTTATAAAATATATATAATGACAATTTTAATTAAAAAAAACTTTGTAACATCAGCCCCTAATAAAACACATTTGAGTTGTTTCTACAGAATTGGCTTGGCCACAAGCGAGGCCATGCGCACCACCAGATCCAGCAACCTAAAACATGCTATAGACCTGTTACTAACGGCACCTACGGGTGACGTCCACAGGTTACAGCACCTCCCCAAAGCTTTCAATAAAAAAAAACGATACCCATATAGCTATGAATACCCTTAATCAATGTAAGCATAATTCACCCCCTATAAATCAGTAAACTTAAGTCACACACACTTTTACCCTTAAAGAAAATTTCTCAGCAAAATTCGGTAGCGCATGACCCCGTCCGGGCTCACACTTACTCAGGGGGCTTGAGCCTTAGTAAAATACACTGACAAAATTTACAAGCACTAATTGTCTCGCTGGACTTGTGTCCCAACAACTTTAACTGGAGATGTTCCAGGAAGAGAATACGGTGTTCTACATTGTAAAGGCCAAAATATAGATAAATGGGTTAAATGTCACCTGTAAAATCCGGCACAAAACCTGATGTATTGTCCATTTCTTCCTCCCGACGGCACAGACGGAGAATCACTCGTGTAATACCATTGGTGGCAGATGTTCGGCCACCCGCTGGAGTGGATCGAGATCGTCTTAGATCGGGAACCCGAAGAGTCACGTAGTCGCTTATCTAGTCATGATAGATTTTCGCAGACAACAAAATCAAACTGATGGCCGCCGGGAGAAATTGGTAGCTGTTTCGTGTTCGGCTGCCTGACGAATACTGCACACCGTAGTCACAAGAAAAATATTACGTATCACTCCCGCCTAGAGCGCGCACGGATCGGCAACAAAGCATGCATATATCGGCTTATACTTCGCTCAAATAATTAATTCACAAACCCCCGCAATGACCGTCACATAATTAACTGGGAAAAGGGCCGAGTATACCAAAACTCGGCACAACCCTACTATCTATGGGTATTCGTACTTACAAAACCTCGGTCTACCACCCGAGCAGTAACCCGGCAGGGAGAGTATTACGAGAGGTGGGGCGAATATTAAGAACATATTGCTACAATCAACAGAGGAGGTTGCAAGACTATCTAGAAGCCACAGAAGATTTCTTCAACTTGGCATACCACCCAGCCATAGGGATTACGCCCTACTCCGCCATGTACGAGAAACAACCCCCAAGAGTGATCGAAGAAATATTAGAGTTCCCAAGGGATAATATTTATACCTTTGATAGAATAAAGTTTTACAACAAGGTGGCCGAAGACCAGGAGAAACGGCGAAACAAATATCAAAAAGGTATGGGTAAGATAACAACATATACAATTGGTGAAAAGGTATTATTAAAAAATCGGGAATTACCCAGTTCCCTGGAAGGGATAACAAAGAAGTTGTTACTATTATACACTGGACCCTATATAGTCTCCATGGACAGAAACAATAACACTTATGAGATAAAGGAGATGGGTTCTGGTAGAATCAAAGGTGTATATAACCAGGCTTCCATGAAAAAATATCATGAGGAGTAAAGATGTAAAACCTAAAAATTCAAAAACAAAGTAAGAACAACTTACTACCAATGATTTATGAAAGTGCTTTTGAAATATAAAAAGGAAAGGATTTTGAATAAAACAAATAAATTCAAAAATATTGTAAGCACACCTTACAAACCAATTATTTATAAAAACTTTATGGAATAAAAAGAAAAGAATTTAGAATAAACATATAAATTCAAAAAAATATATGGTAATGTCAAAATTACAACCAATGATTTCTAAAAAAACGTTTTATGAAATTAAATAAAAGGAAATAAAAACCAGTGATACGATTAAATGAATAAACTTGTGTTAAAATAAAAATACTAACACTTTGAAGTAATACAAAGAGAAACAATGACCACATTAAAATTAATTAAAGCATTCATTTGAATAAAACATCAGAGGGAAGTAATTTATGAAAAGGAACAAAAAATAAATGTAATTAAATAAATCAATAATGAAATGATCATGAAATAAATGTCAAGTGTAATGAAGACAATTAGAAGAAAGTGCTAGAACATGGAACTAGTGGAATAAATAAAAACTAAGAAACAAACCAAAAATATCAGAAATATAAACTATCAATAAAAAGAAGCAGATTGTAATAAAAACCAGAGAAATAATAAAGAATTAATAACAAAAACTTTATATGATAATAAACATTGATAATTATATTAATAAAAGAGCTTCCCACCATAATAAGAATTGAGATAACGATAAAGCTAACAAGTCAGAAGAATAACTGAGATAGGAATATTAAAATCTCCGAGCAATATACGAAGTGAAGTATCCAAAGATATTTTTTTAAATAGTCATAAAGAGGACTATTCTTAAATAATTTTTTTTTTGAATAACTGTCTGTAGATAAGTCCAGCAGTATTAATATGTTTTTGAGCAGAGATGATTTGCCTCTGTACTCAATTAGAAGTGAAGTATTGGCCAGCAGAGTAAGTAGCGTACAGTGCCTCTCTGGACTGCACCAGCTCACGTGTTAGGGAATGATAGGGAATAAATATCCCAGGGATAAAACACCAAGAAGAAAAATGAAAATAAAATAATAAATATGAAACTCAGATGACTATTACTATCAAGGAAGATCAATTAAGATTGAAATAGATGTAAGCTCAAATATATATAAGAAAAATTTAGAAATGAAAGGAAGTCAAGAATAATAAAAAATATAATAACTATCATAAGCAATTATTTCAGACAAACCAAGTATATAATTTTTTTATTCGACTAAGCTTTTCGTCATTACTGACATCTTCAGGTCTTAAACAACCTCTTATTATTTTAATTTATTTTTGTTTATTGTTTAATATATAATAAAATATTCTTCATTTGTAAAATCCACTTTTATATTCATTAATTTATTTTTATCTTCTTTTTTAACTTTAAGTATTTCTACTTCTTCTATTAATTTTCTTTTTTGCGGATTGTTTTCTATTTTGATTATTTCCATATTTTCATTGGGATTTATGAATTTATGGCCTGATTCGTTGAAATGTCTTGCATATAGTGAGTTCGTTACTCTACCCCTTCTCCTTTTGCGTGTTCATTCATTCTAATTTTAAATTTTCTTCCAGTTTCGCCCAGATATATCTTATTACATTCCCCACATTTTAATTTGTATACGCCGCTTTCTTCTGTTATATCATTTTTTGTATATTCGAATACATTTTTCGTTTTCTTTATTCCTATCTGTATTCCATATTTTTCGAAACATTTTTGTAACATTTTTGTTTGATATCCTATGTATGTTATTGCTCCTATATATTTCTTTTCTTCATTTGTTTTTTCTTTTTTGTTATTTTCTATTTCTTTATTTTCCTCTATTTTCTTAACTATTCTATTAATTATTTTAGGGTTGTAATTATTATTTTTTGCTATTTGTTGTAATTTCTTTAATTATTTTTGTTTGAGTTCTTCATTTTTTAGATAATTTATAGCTCTATAGCAAAATGAATTTAATGCTGCCATTTTATAATTGACTGGATGATATGATTCTTGTGGAATTATTAAATCTGAGTATGTTTCTTTCCTACATATATAGAATTTTAGTTTGTTATCTTCAATTTTTATATTGATATCCAGGAAATTAATTTCTAATCCTCCAATTTCTTCTTGAAATTTTATTGTTTTTTCTATGTTATTTAGTTGTTCCGTAAATTTTTTAAATTCATTTACTTCACCTTCCCAAACTATTAGTATGTCATCTACATACCTGATCCATTTTTTAATTCTTCTTTCTTTATCTATATCTTTTAAAATTTTGATTTCAAAGCTATTCATGAATATCTCTGCCATTAATGGTGAAAGCGGTGATCCCATTGGTAATCAATTTTCTTGTATGTAAAATTTGTTATTAAATCTGAAGTAGTTCTGGCTTAGGCATAATTCTAATCCTTCTATTATTTCGTTTTTCCATTCTACATTACTTAATTTGTTTTTCTTTATTATTTCTACTGTTTTTGCTATTGGTATGTTGGTGTACATATCTTTTATATCTAATGACATTAATTTTGTCTTATTTGTTATGGTAATTTCTTTTAATCTTTCTATTACCTTTTTACTATTTTCTATTCTGTGGATTTCTTCTTTTTCATATGCCATTTTGATTCTTTTACTTATTTCTTTTGATATTTTGTATGTTGGCGAATTTATAAATGATACTATAGGTCTTAATGGCATTTCTTTTTTATGTAACTTAATTTGACATCTAAATTTTGGAGCTTCAGGATTATGTTCTATTTTTTGTTTCTTTTGCCATTCTGTTAAATATTTTGTCTTTTTTACCAATTTCTTTGTTTGTGCTTGAAATTTACTTGTGTAATAATATTTTATTTTGTATATGGTCCTTTTTGTATAAATTGTTCTGCTTTTCGATATAATCTCTTTTGTTCATTACCACTGCTGTGTTACCTTTATCGGCTTTTATAACTATCAAATTGTTCTCCGTGATTTTCTTTTTTAATTCTCTTATATTTCTTTTTATTTGTGTTTCGTTTTTATTTCTTACATTATTGTTTTTCTTACATATTTTTTCTACTATTTCTTTTACTTCACTTCTTAATTGTTTTTTAGTTTCTTCATTTTTTATTTTATCGATTATTTTTTCACATTCTATTATTGTATTTTCTTTATCTATGTTTGTTTTTGTTGCATATTTTAAACTTTTCCCTAATAATTTATGTTCATTTTCTGTAAACTTTGTTTCTGTTAAATTTAATACTTTTTCAGCAAATTTTATTTCTTTATCTTTTTCTTTATTTTTATTTCTTGTTCCTTCTATTAATTCCTTGAGTTTCTTATTTAATCTCTCTTCCATTTTTCTTATTTTCTTTTCTATGTATTTTTCACCAAACTCTTTTCTCATTTCTTCTATTTCTATATAATTGTAACTTGTATATAATTTTTGATGTAATTGATACATTTCTTTGTTATATTTATTTATTTTACTGTATAAATTCTTAATTTCAAGTTATATCCATATTTTTTCCGCCATGTTTTTCACTTGGTTTGCTACTTTGCTTTTGTTATTAATTTTAATTTTTGCGTATTTTGGAGTTATTTTATTAATTAAACACTGTTTATTAAACCAAATTTTCCCTAGCGTTTTTTTCAATTTTGCTTTAATTTTTAAATACTTAAAAAATTCCCTTATATTTTTATATTTATCTGCTTGCAATTCGCATGTTTTATTCTTCGTATTGTTTAAATTAGCAGCCATCCTTACTATTTCTTTTATGAATTTGCTAACTGCTATAATTTTTTTCTTATTGTTCGACTAAGCTTTTCGCCATTACTGACATCTTCAGGTCTTAAACAACCGTTGTTTAAGACCTGAAGATGTCAGTAATGACGAAAAGCTTAGTCGAACAATAAAAAATTATAGCAGTTAGCAAATTCATAAAAGAAATAGTAAGGATGGCTGCTAATTTAAACAATACGAAGAATAAACCAAGTATAGTCTGAAAAAATCACTTCTGGAGGAGGGAAATCTGTAGCATGACAGATAATCCACTAAGTAATAATTCAAAGATGATCATAATTACATTTAAATTAATTAACTCAAAAGAAAGTTCGAAGGAAAGTAATTAAATATCAAATAAAATTAATTAAATATCAAATGGAAATAATTAAGTATCAAATGAAAATGATTAAATATCAAAGTGAACAACACCACCATAAAAGAAAGGTATAATTAAATTATAAAAATGCAACCATAAAGTATAAAGGAAATTTAAATCCAAAGAGACTAATATAAAATCAGGAGAATACCCAGGAAGGTTAGGAGCAGGTGATAAAGAAGATACCCCGAACCAACCAAAGGACATAATGAAATACTTACCTTGGAAAACCCATGATAGAAGAAATGAAGAAAAGAAGGTGTAGAATGAGAGAACTACGAAGAATACCCATGAAAAACCTATTAATAAAAATAACAAACCCAGAACCAAATATTAATGTAACCCCAAGAAAGTATAACACCCCAAAACCTCATGTCAAATAATTATAAACAAAAGTGTTTAGTAGTAAATAGAAGTGCACCAACTAAAATTATTATGTAATAAAATAAACAAATCTTCACAGTCCCTTATAACTAAAAGTTTGGTCTTAGAATATTGTAGAACTCAAATATAAATCAGAACCAACATCGTAAGTGTACCAGTGCAAGTGATTTCTATATAATAAACTTCAAGTATAATGGTGTAACTGATATTTTAACTATGTACAATCAAATAACTTTAAGTTTTATAATAAATACAGAAATGACATATCATGAAGTATTGTTATGAAAATGTGTTAAATGTTTCATAGAAGAGGCCACATCTTTTTATCAAAAAACATTCATGGAAATGCAAATGATAAAGAGAGCAGATGGGGAAATAATTACTGTGACAGGGGATTAAAAAATGTAATATACAATGAACAGAAAGGACTGTAATTAGATTAAATTTAAAAGAAAAATTAACAATCAAATGGCTAATTATATTTATCTTTAGAGACTATGAACTCCACATTTCAAAGTTGTAATAGAGTATATAATTATAAGTAACATAAGAAAGTTTATTATGTATAACAGTGTTCATACAGACTAAAGTGTTTATGTATGTATACTAGACTAATTGTAAAATGATTGTTATGTAATGTTTTAGAAATAGTTAAAACCAAAATGTCTAACTTTAAAGACTGATAATTAAGTTCAATATTGTTTTTATAGTATAAGCATGAATACCATGCTACATGTTCCAATAGTTGTGTAAGGAAATTTTTATTTAATATTATGTTAATTTTAGAAAGTCAGAGAGGGTATAGAATTAGTAATATTCAAAAACCAGTATATGGAAAACAATAGAAATCTAGGCCAAAATGGAAATTCCAATAACATTTATATTTGAGTAAGGAAGTTAAATAAACCAAGCAAACTAGTGAGATTTATATAAGGTGAATCAATCACCAACTACTATAACTGAAACTATACTTTAAAAGAATAATCTAAAAGGTTGTATAAAACTATTAAAAATTTTGTGAAATGTAATACCTAACTATTCCAGATGAGGAATAGTAAATTCATGAATTATAACTAAAAGAATGATCAATTGACAAATTTATAAGAAATTAATAGAAGGTAAGGATTTATATCAATCAGAAATTTATTATAATCATATTTGTAACACCTAAGATGGCTAATATGTTGGACAAGAACAGGAAACAGATATTGGGCCTATATTTCCAAAAAGACAGAAATATAGCAATTTTAACAAAAAACTTTATAAATATGGACTATTATATGTCAAATTAAACAGGATGAGTTAAAGAAACCAATTATATAATTACTAGTTCACGAAAGCAATCAATAAACAAAAAATATTCTGAATATAATGTATTTTATAATCACATGGAGAGGAAGTGATTTATATTTAAACAATACTTTTCTAATATTAACTTGGCAAGATATTTCAGTAGACGAAGGAAGTAAAACAGTTCTTAATTAACATTCAACGCAAACGGTTGTTATAAGCTCGCGTTAAGAATCTGTATAGAGTATATTCAATGGCGAATAAGGTTATGCATTTCGTGCATTGAAAAAACGAGAGTTACCGAAATTGTGACATTAAACATAAAATCAGTGAACAACACTACCACAAACAGTCAAACAATCCATAAGTAACCAAATACAAGTGAAATAAACCAATAAAACTATAAAATATTAATAATTCACACGACAAACGAACTCCACGAATTTTCGCCAAACACAGACAACAGTGAACACTCCAAATACGAAACATTTTAAAGCCAGTTAACACAGAACACTTCACCAGAACACCTATAACAACACCATAGACATTATACAATATTACGGATATAATAAAGCAGTTGTGAAGGCAATTTTATTATCAGAATTTTCAACCACCATTTCGCAGTTTACTTCATCAACTCAGTCAGCAGCCATTTTGGAACTCCCAGCATGCAAAGTGTCCACCAGCAAGGATTAATCGCCCCAGCATTGGTTTGAATAATTCAATATTATAAACATTTTATATCATAAATAACTTTTTCATTTATTAATTGTTAAGACTTATTTTGTTAATGTTATACTTTCTATGCTTGCCCCTTCTCTGACTATTATAATTATAACCGTTGAAAGAACCATTCGAAAAATAATCATATAATATAACCTGTATTGAGAATCGATTATCCCTGAGAAAGAATCGAACATTATATCAATATCGATTTTAAATCGATATTTTATATCTATTGTCAATAAATCATAATTATTCAAGTTTCTGGTTTTAAAATTATTTCAGAAGTAATATAAGAGTTTTCATTAATGACAGGACTAACCGGAAGGCGACCATTATTCGAAGAGAGTAATATACTGGAGTATAGAAGAAAATCGCTAATCGATTTGTGAAGAGAGACAATCTGATTAACTCCGGATTTAGTTATAGTTAACCAGAAGTGCATAAATTGACTTAATTAGTTTACAGAATTTTAAATTATCGACAAAACCCAATTACAAGAATTATTTCTTGAATACTTGAACATAAACAAACATAAAATTTTGTTTTAGAAAATAAAATTTTTGTTTAAATCAAATTAAAATTTTTTTGTACAGTACACAGAATTATTTATTTGTAACCAAAGTGTATACAGGTCTTGTTACAGCGTCTACAAGCACGTACGCCACACGCGTTACATCGAGTTTCTTCTGGCACATTCGACAGACACGTAGATTGTTTTGTGATGCCGTAACACTGCCCCTCCTTATGCCTGTTCGTCCCGAACTGGCAAGCCGTCTCCGAAGTAATATTCGACCAGGCGACCAGGTGGACGTCCTTGCGAAGGATAAGTTTCCCGTTCTTCGAATTCAGTCTCGTGTGATCCTAACATAACGTTTCCAGGAATGCGAGTCTTTCGCGCAACCACTTTTAGTTTCGCTGGAATCACTCCCGTTGGGTCATGTACTGATGACGTAAATACCACTGGCTGAGCCAAGTTTGTTTGGTTCTCGTCAACAACCTCTTGCGTAACCTCATCTACAACCACTTTGCCCTCGGGCGCTTCTATCAGCTCAGGAACAAGCAAGAGTTTTGTCTCGACACCCATAGTTGGCTTTCCAATCACTTCTTTTGTCGTTATACTTATTTGTACTTCCTCTGCTAGTTCTTCCTCCGTTTCCGCTTGCAACAGGGAGGGTTTCTCTTGACCAGACTTGTTGACTTTTCCTTCGACTGATGCCACTCGCTTAATAGAATGGTTGGTAGACCCTGTCATTTTAGCTATGCAAAGCTTTATCTTCTCTTGGTCAACCTTCAGGACATTCTGTCTTAAGTCCACAACGAAACCGTAGGCATTCATAATGTCCGTGCCAAGAATCACTTCATCGACAATGTCTACAACGAGCATTTGGTGGCTAAACTCGAGGAGACCCCAAGCTTACACGTACGTCTACCTTTCCTAGCACCTTGACGGGGCTTCCAGTCACAGTCTGTATTGTACAAGAGCTAATTAGAGGCTGGCGGTTTCTGACTAAGTCAGGGCGCACAATGGACACTGTTGGGCCCGTTGTGTCAACTGTAAATGATGTTGGTTTACCTTCTGCAAATCCATTAACGATCAAGTTCCCATTGGTCTTACGTAGCGTGGAAACTGTGTGCTGTTCTGGGGCTTTACTTCTCCAATTGGTGCTATCACTCTCTTCTCTCGGTATCTTCTTCTCCCAACAGTCTACCAGTAGATGACCACGTTTTCCACAGGTGTAACATTTCGGTCTTCTGTCTTTTTCAAATCGTTGCGACTCTCTTGAACTTTTGAATTGTTTGTTCGACAACATGGTTTTTCTGCACCCATCGTAACGGCAATGTGATCTTCTGACTGCAATGTGATGGCACAAACCCATTAATGTAGCGGGACGCTGACTTGGCAGCTTAAAACTCTAGGGCGTGAACAAGAGCTTCTGAGCTATTTCGGTGTCTTGCCATTCGTAACACTTGCTGAAGTTCACAATCTCCGATGCCATCAATAAATGTTTGCACCGCAAACCTTATTCGGAAGTCTTCCGGTGCTTCAGGATAGGCCAATCTAATCAATCTGTCGATACTTGCTTCAAAACTCTTGAAGACTCTCCCCGGAACGTTGTCGTCTTGTTCTCAACTGAGCGTAGTACACCTCTCGCAAATGTTTATCACCGTAGCGTAATTCTAGAACTTTTATCAACTCGGCATAGATTTTCTGGCTGTCAGGTGGCAGTTTCTGTAGTAGTTCTGCCGCGGGTCCTTTTAATGCGAGAACGAGTGAGACTGCCTTGTCTTTCTCTGTCCAATTATTTGCGCATGCAGCAGCTTCAAATTGACGGAGGTACGTTCCCCAGTGACTGCTTCCGTCAAAGGTTGGAGCTTTGACATGAACTGTCCCTACTGCAGGCAAAGTTACTTTCTCTATTGACTTATTTTCTGCGTCTGGCTCTGTCTTTACACAGTCTGTTCACAAAGTTGTTTTGGTTGTTGAAGAATGAAGACCAAATGCCTTAACACCAATTTATTGAATTCATGATAAAAGGTCAAACACAAAGAAAGATTGTGTACAGATAGATATAACATTGAGTTTTGATTCTCTTTAGCTGTAAAATACAATATCTCTAATGTTGATAAACATAGGCCTACTGTATAAACGATTTACATTTGCCGTAGCATAGGATCGTCCTGAGACTTGAGCGACAGCCTGTTTCTACTTCCCAGTCAAACAATAATTAGATGTGTATATAATGAATGTAATAATCTCTTCACTGTAATCTCTAATAAAACAATTTCAATTTCAATTTTAAATACACGTCACATTTTTACCACTAATAATAAAGTGACAATTTTATCAATTTAATATTTCCTCAGGCAAGAAGTTCAGCATGGGGAACGAAAGGTGTAATCTTGGGGCATAAATATGTCACCTGTAAGGGCGAATATATTTTGACATTAATAACAATAACAACTTAGTATATCAAGACATCGGTCTTTGCCAAGTTTACACACAATTATGATTCTTATATCAATTTCTAATTCATTATTATTTACTGCAATATGATAGTGTACACAAATTTACTTTTTCCTTAAGATAAGGCGTTAAACATTTGTTGGTTTGATCGTTGGTCCGTATAAATCTCAGACTTTTACATCTGCGAAACCCTTTAAAACAAACTTACATTGCAATTTTATAACAGATTTAAAACATCATGTATTAACGACAAGGTGTCAAGGGGCAAAAATTAATTAATGTCTAAAGACGTAAATTATAATTGACTTCTTTCTTTATCTTGTTATAAATAGTTAACCATACAGTCAATATGTAACATATCCTATGTTACTTGAATTATTGCCATGGTTGAGATATATTTCCATATATTTGGGAGTTGCCTAGTCAATCAAATCCAAAAAAAGTGTCTTGTAATATTTCTCAAATAACATTGCGCGATAGGGGAACACTATCCCCCGGACTGAGTAGAAGCAGGATGCCGTACCATCCCCTCTCGCTCGAACCAACGCAGAACTCTACCGATTCAACTAACGCCCGTCCGTTGTGAGAAGAGAACGAGAGATCCGAGCTCTCGAAACTACTAGGGTTCCTCTGTGCCTAAAAAGGACATCACGGACAAACTGGGCACGCAAGCTCGCGGTCGCTATACGCTACTGGGCTAAAGGGTGCATCCCCGCCGTTCGCGTGATCGACATGCACATTTCCCAACCAACTGTGCCGATGCCACCGAAGGTCAGGTTACGTGAAAGCAGTGAACATCTGGGTGGGATCTTGCCCCTATGGGAGGCCACCTGCAATCGACGGTGATAACCAACAATGGCACCCCGGGGCCCCTCCCCCGCCACCATCAGGGGTCGCCACGGGTCAGGCAGGTCTGGCCTGCCCCCCTGGCGGATTCTTGTGTTTCGGGTTCACCCACCGGTTTCCCAAATAACGGGTCTTCTGTGGGCTCCTTTCTAGGAAAGTGAACCCTGGTTTCCGAAACAAGGCGCTACTTAGGCTCACTACATCTCCGTGTAGGTATTTTACCAGGGACGCTGGAAGCCCTGGCTACTATTCGCAACCGCTACTAGGCTGCACTGCACTTTTTTGCTAGCTACTAACCGGGGAAAGCAACCTAGGCAACAGGAGGGGCGTCAAAGTCTTACCTCTGGGGAAAAAGCCCCCCCCCCCCCCCAAGGGGCTTACAATAGAACAGACACAAATTTAGTGCAACAGATTAAGTCTGTTAATTTACTGGTTACACTTATTAAATACCGCATTCACTGAAAGTAAGCACCTCCATTAATACGTAGGCCAACTGCTCCGCTACTGTACGGGTATGGGAATACTTCAAATGGTAAGGAAAGAAAATCTCGACAGTACTGGGTAGATAGACCAGAAAGGCCTCACTTCCAGGGAAACACACCTCACACAGCCTAGACTTCTAGGTTGGAGGTTAGAACGCTTTACTAACAATCAACACCTGTAAAACAACAATTTTTACTTAACAATTAAGAGAAGACGTCTTTACGGAGGCAAAGAGTAGAAGATTTAGATGATCGGATACATCTTGGGAAAAAAGACAAAGTCGAGATTGATGGAGGTGTCTTGGGGTGGTTACCAGAAGGGAGAAGGCAACCTAGATGCCACAAAGTAACATATAGGGATTAGGTGACAGAGGACCTTGTAATCTTAGGACTGAAAGAGGATAATGCGGTGATAGAGTGTTTTGGAGGAAGATGCTCAGCGAGGACAGAAACCATCTAAGATTTCTATGGCCATGAAGGAAAATAAGTAAGTAAACCTAAAAACAGTGTTGCTTTTGATACTAAAAAAGCACAGAAAAAAGGTATAAAAATATATAACATTTCAGCTGTTCTATATAAACTAATATAAACGCAAAGTTGTTTTTCAGCTTCTGACCTACAGTTTAACTGCTTACCTTTAACATTGATTACATTTAAGATTTATGTCTCTCTTGTCCTCTAAGTTTGAAGATTGTAAAGTAAGTTTTAACGTCTATTCTTTGTATTCTAGGGAACACTCGATATTATATTGTTAACCAAATACACTGTTACTCACCGTCTATGGCCTTTCCGTGATGTTATTTCGTTGTTTACATGTTTCGAGGCACTTGCCTCATCATCAGAACTTTATAAAAACTAATGTATGTCATCAATGATGACATGTGTCGAAATACTAAAACACAATACGGCATTAAACTATGTACAGAACTTGCTTTAAAAATGAGCACGTCAATGTTAGGTGTGCCTTGCAAGACAACACGCGCCGTACTGACGAAATCTAAGTTTTATCTCGACCATATCGCATAGCGGTATCGTACAGTATATTTGATTTATATTGTATTTAGTCGTTGAACACGTGTGGCTTGGTACTGGCGTCGTTATATGCTTTATAAATCTCATATTCTTCAAGGGCGTTCAAATAACGCCCTTTATTGCAGAAATGAAGGGGTATTAGATTCGAGCTAAAATCCGTGTAACTGTGATTGTTGTCTATAAGGTGCCTGGCGAAATTTGACTTGATGTTGTCAAAGTTGTAAACTCGTGTAGGGGGTCTATGTTCAGAAAATCTTTTCAAAAAACCTCGACCCGTCTGGCCCACATAAAAAGCCTCACAGTCGTTGCAGACTAGCTTATAAACCCCTGTTTTATTTTCAAGACTGGTATGTTCACGGCTGCGGAGATTATTTAACATGTTATTACTGGTCTTATAGGAAACAACTGACTTTATTAATGGTTGACTTAAAAATTCCTGGCATGAAATGCGTATAAGGTGCTGCAATGTACTTGCGTGCCTTTGTTTCAAGGTTCTCATTTCTATTATTTATATCTTTAGTTTTATTTTTAATAGCGTTACTCTTCTTTTTCTTTTGTTTTTTTAAAATATTATCTATTATTTTTTCGTTGTACCCGTTGTTAAACGCAATGACTTTAATGGTGTTTAATTCTTCGATGTAATCCTCGATGCCAAGGGGTATAGACAATAGGCGATGTATCATGCTATGGAATGCAGCTAATTTCTGTGAAATGGGGTGGAACGATGAGGCATGTATGACAGCGTCAGTCATCGTGGGCTTCCTAAATATATTAAAACATAGTTTTTTAGTAACAAAGTCCTTAGTTACTGTCAAATCCAGAAAATGTAATTGACCTCTAACTTCATTCTCCAAAGTAAACTGTATTTTGTTATTAATGCCATTCAAGTAATTGTGGAGATTGTCAATTTGACGATTTGTGCCTTTATACACCACAAAAGTGTCGTCGACATATCTACCATAGAACACCACATTGTAATTATGTGTAGGGTTTGCAAACAAGAAAGAATTTTTAAAGTAATTTAAGTACACCTCCGCGAGAATACTAGAGAGTGGGGAACCCATTGCCAACCACTCCAGCTGTCTGAAAAACTGTTTGTTATGTGTGAAATAATTCTGGTCCAAAATCACTCCCAACAATTCTAATATTTCATTTATGCAATTAGCGTCCAGTTTATTGGTGTTAACAAGGTTAGTTCTTAATAGGCGTAAGGTTTCACTCACCGGTACATTTGTATACAAGTTCACAATGTCAAAAGAAATAAGTTTATAGTGGGTGGTTGATGCGCACCGTGAGGACCAAAATGTATGAGAGAAGAATCCAGGCAGGGTGGACCAAAAAATGGTTGATGTCCGGTCCACGTGGACCGAAGTGTTGAATGAAAATAATGATCCAGCAAGTGTGGACAAGAAGAATTAATGAATTGGGCCCAAGTGGGCTAAATGTATGCTTCTTGAGTTAAAATATTCTGTCGGCTGGTCTTCCATAGTAGTTGAAAATGATATGTAATAAATGCATTGATTCTGCAGGAAGAAAATGACAAGAAGTGGACTGTATACGAATAATTTTAATATCTGAATTAGTTACATTACAGCTGTATTAATTTGAAATGAGGTTGGCTAATACTGCATTTTGCTAAGTATTATAAAATTTGAATTGAAATGAAGTTATGGCGCTAGTTGGCCATAAGCGAGAATATAAGGGCCTAAAGCCTACATTTAATGTCGACACTAATTGACAGCGAAGGATTCGGCGAACCGAACGCCGAGAAAGCTAGCTACGCACTGTGCAAAGTACAAACACGCGAATATTGGGGCGAGGTATAAAGCAGATTAGCCAACCTAGAAAACAAAATCATCGCGCTACCGTACATAAGCTGCCCGTCAAAAATCAAAAAGATTTTTAAACACATTTTTTAATAAATTATAATACATTTACAATTTAATTTAAAAGAGTACAGTTCTTACTAACGATGGTTAGCTTCAAGGCTGAGTTGAACCTTGAGTTATGCGATTAGATAACGGCGATCTGCCACTAGTTTAGAGATAAGCATGCATAAGATAAGCCTATAGATAGGCGGTTGTAGGCCAAGGTTGGCGAACAGCTGTTTCATGTACGAATAAAGTCTGGTTGACAATATTACTGACACAAGTGTGTGCAGTCTATAACATTATAAAACATGAAAGAAAAATACATAATTATACAATGTTTAATGCATGATCGGAAGCTCATCACATGATGGACCGATCGCTGGTAGCCTTATGCAAGTCATAGACGGCTACTTTAAAATTAATTGAATCCCGTAGACCTGTACAGAGAGTTCATTACATGAACAAAATTGTTGTTGAACATGTTGCAGTTACATGTTCTATTGTATATTCAGCAGGGCGGCATGTATTGACCTAGACATGCTATTCCTGAAGTTTCAGGAATTTACAATATAATAACGTATGAACAAGATAGATGCTGAATGCGAGCCCCAGATATGACATGTATGTCATAATTTTAAGTAAAAGAATTGTGCATGCTTACTTGCAAAATGAATAAAATATAAAGTACAATATACAATAAACCTAGACGTGGCAGTTACATACGGCAGACGCTAAAAATAGCCCTTTGCATAGACATAATTTATGCGAATACAGTAACAATAATTTGAATAATTACAAGATAAATAATTGCAATGTCAAATAACAATACAATACTGAAATTACAGAAACAATTGAAAATAAGTTTAGAAATAACCAAAGTTGTACACAATAGTGAGGAAGACATGAGCCATGAATCAAATGTTCCACATACGAAAATACAAATAATAATGAAGCCTTGCATATTAACTAAACTAATACTTGCTTAAGCAAACAGACAGTTGCTAACTCAAAAATAATTAGGCTTATGCTAAAACGAGTGTTTATAACTTAACAAGTTGGAACATTTGACTTATGTGTCCTCAAAATAAAACAAAGTAATAACTCCCGTACGTTATTGTTCGTCTCCTTTACAATTTTAAAATGAGACCACCAAAACATGAAAATTAGAAGCGTGCAATGACGCAAAATTGACAAGAAAAATATTGTGATGATTCATCACGATTGTGTTGACCAAATGGTCGTAATAAGTAGTAAGCCAATGGCTGAATAAAGTAGCATTGTGCTAAGTAATCATAATGTCAAATCTCGTCTCGCGCTGGCAACAGACATAATTTATGTATGGGTCTCCGAAAAACACCCGTAGGCGTGCGAATGTCCACGACACGAACCAAGTTATCTGGGCCGGGAAATGTGGCGATGATTACGCCAAATTTCCAGGCTAATGGAGGCAAGTTATCCTCAATAAGCAAAACTAAGTCACCAATGGAAACATTATCTTTGGCAAACTTCCACTTGTGACGCTGTTGCAACTGGTGCAAGTAATCGCGAGACCACGCCTTCCAAATGCCCTGGACAAACCTCTGAAGGAGTTGCCAGCGCCCAAGACGAGAAACAGGAACGTGAGAAATGTCTGGGTCCGGAATCGCTGTTAAGGGCGCGCAAATCAAAAAATGGCCAGGTGTAAGCGGCACCGGGTCGTTAACATCCGATGAGATAGCAAATAAAGGTCGAGAGTTCAGACATGCCTCTATCTGGGACAAAACGGTCGTGAACTCTTCGAAGTTTAGTATAGATTTGCCTACCACGCGGCGCAGATGAAATTTCAAACTCTTTATGCCGCTCTCCCAAAGGCCACCGAAATGAGGTGAGGAGGGCGGAATAAATGACCATGATATCCCCTGAGAGGATGTGAATGACTTAATCGAGGAGATGGCATCCTTATCGTGCCAAACGTTGTAAATGTCATGTAAGATGGTGCGGGCCTTCCTGAAATTTGTACCATTGTCGGAGTACAGCTGACTGGGTATACCCCGACGTGCCATGAAACGACGTAAAGCAGCTATAAATGCGCTGGCCGTAAGGTCAGACACCAATTCCAAGTGAATAGCCCTAGTCGCTAAGCAAACAAACAAAGATACGTATGCCTTAGTAAGAGTTCTAGACTTCTGCCCGCCATGACGAATCATGAAGGGACCACCATAATCAACCGCGCAAAATAGAAACGGCCTTGAAGGAGTGACTCTAGGGGATGGTAAAATACCAAGTCTCTGAACCTGCTGTGTGGCACTAAACCTGATACACTTGAGACACTTACGAATAATGGAACGGATGACTAGCCGGGCATTAACAATCCACCAACGTTGACGCAGTGAATGATGCACGAGTTGAGCACCAGCGTGAAGTAAACGAATGTGTTCACGTTCGATGATAAGGCGTGTAATATTCGCCGATGGGGGTAATACAATAGGATGTTTCGAATCGTAGGGTAATTGGGAATGCTGCAATCGTCCGCCCACGCGTATCACTCCAGAGTCGTCAAGAAACGGGTCGAGAGAAGCCAACTTGCTCCTAATGGAAACAGAAGATCCGTTCCGAAGACAACTAATTTCGGTTGGGAAGTGGATCGACTGAGATTGTTTTATGAAGAAATTGAGAGACTGATGAATTTCTACAGGGGTCAGATCGCCCGAAAGTTTGTCCGCAGATGAGTGCCTAATATTTCTGATGAAACGAAAACAGTAAGCGTATACACGTGTCAGCCGGTGCAACGAGGAAAAGTCCAACGATAAGTCAACAGCCAGGGTAGACATTAGCGACCGGTTATGTGTAGTTTTCTCTTCCGCGGTGACTTCAGAGGACGACTGAGTGGCCGGTACGAAGGATGGGAAGCAATTGGAATCTGACGATTCAGACAGACAGCTAGGACCTTGCCGCCAAAGCGAGCAATCCGCAAAACGTCAGGGAAACACCCCCTAGATATAATGTCAGCAGGATTGCGTCGCGAATCAATGTGATGCCAGGTATAAGTTACCGTACGACGCTGAATTTCAGCAACCCGATTAGCGACGTATGTTTTCCAACGCGTAGATTGCGCATGAATCCAGTAAAGAGCCACCATAGAATCAGAATACAAATTTACATTATCAATAAACGAATAAAGAGCAGGAATAACCTTAGATACGAGTCGCGATAATAACAAGCAAGCGCAGAGCTCGATGCGAGGTAATGACACCTGGCGTAGGGGAGCCACGCGAGATTTGGAGCACAAGAGGCGACAGGAAGCAGTAGAATCTTGATAAATGACTCGGATATATATGCAACAGCCAAACCCTCTCTCTGAAGCATCCGAAAAACCATGCAACTGAACTGCAACCGCCTCATGAATGCAACGAATGGATCGCGGGACCACTATTTTACCAATCAGAATCAATTTGTCACACAAAGAATGCCAATCCGAAAGTGACTGACCGAAAATCGGTTCATCCCAACCAAGCTTACAAAGCCACAGTCGCTGCATGAAATGTTTATACAAAAAGACAACTGGTCCGATTAAACCAAGAGGATCATATATTCCAGCAATAATTGAAAGAATCTTTCTCTTGGATATGCTAGGATCAACCGGAGATAGTTTGATATCAAACAAAAATGAATCGGCAGTGTTGTTCCAAAGAATGCCCAGGGTACGCACATTGTCCTGTTTATTTAGGGGTCGTGAAAGGTTGTGATGATTTGCGACCGCTGTGGGTTCATTTGATGCCCATTTGTGCAACGTGAAACCATATTGACCAAGTAACGCACCTAGATCGGATTTCAGCTTGGCTAGATCGGGGATAGTGTCCGAACCGGTAAGTAGATCGTCGACATAAAAATCGTTGGTTATGGCTAAAGCCGCTTGGGGAAAGGAAGTCTGATTGTCTCTAGCAATTTGTAGAAGGCACCGAGTGGCCAAAAAGGAGGCGCTAGCCGTGCCGTAGGTTACTGTTCGCAGCGCGAAATGTTTAAGTGGTTCGAGGGGAGAGTCACGCCACAAAATGCGCTGATAGTGACAATCCCCTTCAGCTACGCGAATCTGACGATACATCTTTTCGATGTCGGCAATAAGGACATACTTATGTATGCGAAAACGCAACAGAATGGAGAAAAGATCTTGTTGAACATTGGGGCCTACTAATAATATGTCATTTAACGAAAGGCCATTAGTAGTCTTGGACGAACCATCAAAAACAACGCGCAGTTTGGTGGTCAAGCTAGACTGTTTAAACACGGCATGGTGAGGCAAGTAGTAAATATTTGACGCTCCTAAATTGATAGCGTCATGATTGATGAGTGTCATGTGCCCAAGATCCATGTATTCCCTGATAAAGTCCGCGTAATCGCGAGCGAGCCTGGCATCGCGCCTAAATCGACGCTCTAAGCCTAAGAATCTTGATTCGGCACTTGCGTAAGATTCCCCCAAGTGGGGATTATCAGACTTGAATGGGAGCGACACTATAAATCTACCCTCGTGGTTGCGCTGAGTAGAGCGCAAAAAATGCTCTTCGCAAGCCGACTCGCCATCAGGGGTATCGTCAGGGATTGTTTCTGCCTCCCAAAATATCTCGAGAGATTGCAGAATTTGACTGTCATTGTTCCTTGCCAGGAACGAAACAGCAGGACCATCGGTGTGGCAGTGCTTGGGCAGATTGCCAGCCAGAATGTAACCCAGTTTTGTTTCCTGAATGATAGGGAAATTGGTTCCGCGTGTGTATTTATTGGCTAATATTAAATCCAGATAAAATTGTGCCCCTAATAGTATGTCGATCTGTGAAGATATATTAAAATCTGGGTCGGCCAGAAAAATTTTATTTGGAATGTGGAACCGGTTGATATCAAACGAGATTGAAGGCAGATTGTGAGTTAAGTTAGATAAGACGGCACATTTCGCCTCGAAACTATGTCTCTGATAGCGAGAAATAATACGTATAGAAGCAATGTCAGTAGCGCAACACGCTGTGTTGTTTATTCCTGTGATTGGAATATTAGATCTGGTTAATTTAAGGTGTAACCTTTTCGCAAATGATTTCGTACAGAAATTGATCTGGGAACCGGCGTCTAGAAGCGCTCTAGCCTTATGCCTGTTGCCAGCCTGATCAACGACATATACAACCGCTGTGGATAAAAGAACATTGTTTTTGCACTGTAATTTAAATGAGCAATAATTGCTGCTAGCAGCTGTTGATTTCGGCACGTAATTTGCGTGCAGCAATGTGTGGTGTCTTTTTGAACAAATTTTACAGGCCTGTTTACTATTACAGTTAGCTATCAAATGAACTGCTCTAAGGCAGTTGATACAACATTTATGATTTGCAACCAATTGTCCCCGCTCAGCGGCACTTAATATACGAAAATTATTACACATGTAAAGCGGGTGGTCAGATTTACAACACACGCATGAACAATGCTTTGCCGCTGCGTGATAGTTTTTAAAGGTATTGCTGCCAGCAGTATTTCTTAAGCTACATTTCTCAAATTTATTGTTGCGTTTTACGCTAAGTTTGTTGAATTGCTGTCCGGGTTCAATAGGCATTGTATTTTCTAAAAGCTGTCTGCGTAAGTTTAAAAAATGCGTAAAATCTTGAAAGCTAGGCAAGTTTTCAGGGTCTATTGACTCCTTCCAAAGTTTTAAAGTAATAGGGTCAAGTTTGGTGGAGAGCAACTGTATGGTAATAAATTCAAATGAATTCACTGACAGCTTCATTGCCGCCAGTGAATTAACGGAAGACGTTATTGTATTCGTAAACTCCGCCAAGCTTTGGACTGAGTCCTTTATTGTGGACTTAACCTGAAGCAGGTTTTGTACATAGTATTTGGCTAATATAAATGAGTTGTTATACCTTTCGGACAGCAAGTTCAACGCTATTACATAATTTTCTTGACAAATTGGTAATGATTTAATTAAATCTAATGGTTCACACTTCACAGAGGAATGCAAATAATGCAGTTTTTGCACTGGTGTCAAATCGAATCTTGAATGCACTAGATCATTGAAAATTGAATAAAAATGTTGCCACTCAAGTATGTTGCCTGAGAAGCAGGTCAAACTTATCTTCTTTAAATGCATAGGCGTCGATAATACGGGAGGCACAGTCTGAGTATTAAAAGTGTCAAGAAGTTGTAAAATGTTTGCCTCAGTTGAGTATATCATTTCTTCAACCCCAACTCGGTCTGCCTGAGCAACGCTCGTGTCTTTACTGATAAGCTCTATCTCAGACTGTACCTCGTCGTACTTCGAGGCCAAGCTTTTGAGACTTTGCAGTCTTACAGTTAGAAAATGTTTTGTACTTTGATTTATGTCAAATGAATTTACCGCGGATTGTATCCGCACTATCGCGGATTTTAATCCGCCTCTCTTTCTGGTCAGCACCTTGAGGCCTTCTTCAGACATTTTACGCACCTTTTTACTGTTGTTGGTGGTACCTTGCTGTTGATGTCCTGCAGCGTCGGCTCCTTGGTGAAGATGGTGAACAGCTGGCAGAGATGACCATTTTGAGTAAGCACTGCAGCCGGCAGGAACTTGCTACTACGTTGTCCGAAGATGACGAGCGAAATGGCGACGCAAATCACGCCACGGTCGCATTAGCTGACGTGCTAATTCGCCCGTGATGGCCAGAAACAGATGTAAAAAATATTAAATGGAAATCCAGGTCCGGAGTGACCAAAAAATGGTTGATGCGCATCGTGAGGACCAAAATGTATGAGAGAAGAATCCAGGCACGGTGGACCAAAAAATGGTTGATGTCCGGTCCACGTGGACCGAAGTGTTGAATGGAAATAATGATCCAGCAAGTGTGGACAAGAAGAGTTAATGAATTGGGCCCAAGTGGGCTAAATGTATGCTTCTTGAGTTAAAATATTCTGTCGGCTGGTCTTCCATAGTAGTTGAAAATGATATGTAATAAATGCATTGATTCTGCAGGAAGAAAATGACAAGAAGTGGACTGTATACGAATAATTTTAATATCTGAATTAGTTACATTACAGCTGTATTAATTTGAAATGAGGTTGGCTAATACTGCATTTGCTAAGTATTATTAAATTTGAATTGAAATGAAGTTGTGGCGCTAGTTGGCCATAAGCGAGAATATAAGGGCCTAAAGCCTACATTTAATGTCGACACTAATTGACACCGAAGGATTCGGCGAACCGAACGCCGAGAAAGCTAGCTACGCACTGTGCAAAGTACAAACACGCGAATATTGGGGCGAGGTATAAAGCAGATTAGCCAACCTAGAAAACAAAATCATCGCGCTACCGTACAGTGGGGTTCAATCACCAGGTCTTTCACTTTTTCAACGAAATCACAACTATTAATCAAACTTCGATTATTATTCAAATGTAAATTATGTTTTAATATACTCACTAATTTTCTAGCTGCTTTGTAACCGGGTGCAGTGGTAAAATTTACTAGTGGTCTAATAGGAATCCCCTCCTTGTGAAGCTTTGGCAGACCTGATAAAACAGGCGCTTTAGAATTAATTGGTTTTAAAGATCGTCTAGTACGTTCATCAAAGAGATGTGTACACATATTTAAGCTACGATTAAGACGTTTTACATATAAATCCGTGGGGTCAGAGGTTAGCAGGGTGATATTATTATTTGCAATGAAATCGCGTATTTTATCGTCATAATCATTCTTATTTATAATAACCAGGGTGTTACCCTTACGTGGCTTGGGACTACAATAGGAGTTATTCCATTTAAATCAAAATTATATTGTTTTTTTGGCAATGTCCTTTATGGAACACAATCTCTTTTTATTTCTAGTTCAGTTCTATGTCACTCATCCTACATTACAAAAGACTTTGTTAGATACGTTTGAGGTTAATCTGTGTACAAATATAGCCAGAATTATAGAAATCTTAATTTCAAATGCGTATCGTACTTCTAACATATACTTTCTAACAAACAATTCTGTATAACCCATGTAATTATTAGGACTATCTGTAAACAGTTATAAGATATAAAATAAAGACCTTTAGTACTATAACAGACAACAGTCATGTATACTTGGTTGAGACTCAACATTTTTTAAAGTTGTATACAACTAAGGTAAAGCACTTTATGGATACTGATGAAGAGTCATCAACGACCTGCACTAAATGAAAGACTTAAATGGAAAAGGATTTAAGTGTGTTTACCAAGAACAAAAGGAAACCTTCTAATTAAGAAATACGCTTTTGCAGAGAGAAGGGAGCTCTAATTACACTTCAAATATGTCCTTGATTCATTACTGACTTGCCTCTTTACAATATCACTATCGTTCTCTTACTTATGGCATTTGTGTGTACTATTTGTATAACACTTAAAAATTGCAACTTCATTATTTAATATGGTACGCTGTTTTTATTTCTTTGTCCTTGTGGCAAATAAAGTAAAATAACTACGTTAATATAAGTACGTAACTGTGTCTCTATATATAATTAAAAAAAAAACAGGATACGTTTATATTTAACGTTGGATTTAAGATCTTAAATTTTACTACGTTAATTAAAACGCCTTTTCCCGTAAGGAACAATAACAAGGTTACTTGTTACATTCTAAAACATACAAATTAATGTGAAATAGTATCCACAATTGTAGAATGCTAAACAATTAACTTGTTCGTAAAGTAACTGCAAGAGAATTCGGCTCAGACCTACAGTACTTACAAGGTACTTCTATTTTCGCACAATGCTACACATATTTTCAACCGTTCTTTACACTAAGTCAGAAGGGTGCCACTCGGATACAGAAACGGCATCATTTTCCAGTACACTGGTCTGCTGTTTAGATGTTCCACCCACTGCCTAAAAGAAGAATAAAAGAGTGACTGTTTTTTGCGTTCTTTTTCTTTTTGAAAGATATGTTTAAATAAGCAACGTAACGACAGGACTAGCTGTTTATGGTAAATGTGTGTGTGTGTGTGTGTGTGTGTGTGTGTGTGTGTGTGTGTGTGTGTGTGTGTGTGTGTGTGTGTGTAACAGTACATTCTGTTAAATAGTGAATAGAAAGCTGCCATTTTATGTTGTGGTGGGTGGTCAGAATGGTTAGGTATAATGATGTTAGTAGATCGATTTCTGTATATTGCATATTGTATGTGGTTTGTTGTTGCTTGTGATGGTTATGTCTAATCACAGAAGAAAAAGAAAATCACAACAAAATCAACTATTTAGACATAACCATCACAAGATACAATATGCAATATACAGAAAACCAACTTCCACTAACATCATTATACCCAACCATTCTGACCACCCACCACAACATAAAATGGCAGCATTCTATTCACTATTTAACAGAATGTACAAAATACTCCTAAATAAACAAGAAACAGACAAAGAAAGAAATATAATTTACCAAATTGCTTATGAAAATGGATACAATAAAAATACTATAATCAAAATATAAAATAAAATCAAATATAAAATAAAAACTGAACAACTAAGAATTAATCAAAATGAACAACACATAAATAATAACAACAATAAAAAATGGACCACATTCACATACATAAAAAATAAAATGACAAAACTAACAAAATTATTTAAAAACACAGATATCAAAATAGCATACAAAACTAATAAAAATTATCTACTAAAAGTAAATAACCCACACAAAAAAGATAATACAACAACCAATGGTATATACAAAATAGAATGCCAAGATTGCAATAAATGTTACATAGGACCAACAAAAAAACAGCTGAATGAACGTTACTTTGATCAACTAAATGCATACAAAAAACCAGAAATATATAAATCTAATTTGGCCACATATGCAATAAACACTGGACATGAATTCCCAGACATAACCAATACGACACTAATAAAACATAGACCTATACCACACAAAGGGACCATAATGAACATTTGGGAAAATTTACAAATATACAAATATAAAACACAAAACAAACTAATATCTGAACAAATACAAATCAATACAAAACATGACACAATTTTCAAAGCACTCAACATCGAAAATATACAAAATACTAATACATACACCACAATCACACACAAAAATACCACTTTGAGATACCAGAAACCAACAGGAGACCACAATGGCGACAGACCAACACATAGGTACTTCACTAGACGCAGAATTGCGAAGGCTGAGGATGAGATCACAATAGCTCTCGAAACATGCTCCTAGTAAGGAAAATAAAATATCTTGAGGTAAAGTAATTATAAAATATATATTATATACATCAATAAACGGACTGTAGCAGAAAGTGTTTGCATTAATAAGACCATACAAAGTAAATAAGACTACAGTGAAAATAGGGAACAAAACGAAAAGTGAGGTTATTAAACAAATTCAAAACAAAAGTGTATTGAAAAAATAGTGAAGTGAATAACAATAATAAAGTGAAAGCAAAATCAATTAACAGAAAAATAAATATATAACACATTATCTTTCATATAAATAAACATTAACACGCAAACAACATAACCACAACTTCAGATAACCACATTACCAAATTATTAAATAAATTTCAGACACGAAAGAAATATCTAATGAACACAAACATGAAAATATACTTCAATAGACAATGCCAAAAACACAAATTGACACCTAAATACATTAACATAAATACAAACAACAAAAATATGTCTGCACAAAAAACAATAAAACAAGCACGAAAGTTACGGATAAAAACGAAATTAATCAATTATACTGTAAGAAAAATAGCATAACACTAGACATACATAAACTACACTTATAGCTAACAAGTTTATTACATCCAATTACATTAAAAAATAAATACAATAACATAGAAAGTAAAATAAATTTTGAAAAAAAAAGACAATTACAATCAACAAAACTCAACACATTAAAACAACAAAACGAAAATTGAGAGCAAAAAAACAAAAATAAACACACATTTTATCCTCGAACCATTAACCTAAACAATACGGAATTTAACAAAAAAGAAACGAAATATTTAAACAATATGTCAAAAACTAACCTAACTCAAAACACAAACAAAAAGCTAGAAAATGTAGTAGTAGAAACTGAATTTGCCATTAACCTAATAGAAGACAACATACAAGAAGGAAAACGAACAGAAGCAACACATATAATTATAATTAAAAAAATAATCACTAGTGAAATGAAAAACAAATCTAAACAAAATAAGGGCAATAAAACAATAAAAGAAACTAAGAATAAAGTAAAGAACAATACTTTAATAATAACTAAAGCAGACAAAAGTCAAGCAATAGTAATTATTGACAAAACAGACTACATCAGAAAAACTGAATACTTTACCAACAATAATAAATGCACACAACTAAACAAAGACCCAACAGAAAAATATCTTAAACAAACAATGAAACTAATAAAAACAGTTAAAAACATATTCAATAATTAAAAAAAACATCTATATTAATAATAATCCAGAATCACCTAAAATGAATAGCCTAATAAAAATACACAATTTAAACAACCCAATATGTCCATTAATAAACTTCAAAAAGCACCTACATATAAAATAGCAAAAATAATAGCACACAAACTGAAAAATAACTATCCAACAAATAATCATCATAACATAAAAAATACATACGAATTAATAGACAAACTAAAAATAATAATTATAAATGAAAATATATTTTTCACACCATATGATATCACAAACATGTACACCAACATCCCAGAAGATGAAACAATAAACTTAATAAGAAACAAAATTAAAGAACAAAATGAAGACACACATTATATAACTGAAATAAAAATAGCCTCCAACTAATAGTAAAACAAAATTACTTTGAATTTAATAGCAAAATGTATCAACAGCAAGAATGTTTAGCAGTGGGAACTCCATTATCTAGCATCATATTAGAAATATTTTTACTACACACGAATACACCAAAATACAATATATTATAAAATCCTTTGATCCAAATGGCATTTGGATAAGATATGTAGATGATGGGTTATATATATATATCAAGTAAGAAATGTACAAATGCAGATAACATATTAAAACAACTCAATAACATACATCCAAAAATACAATTCACAGAATAAAAAGAAAACACAACAAAATCAACTATTTAGACATAACCATCACAAGATACAATAACCACCTACAATATGCAATATACAGAAAACCAGCTTCCAATAACATCATTATACCTAACCATTCTGACCTCCCACCACAACATAAAATGGCAGCATTCTATTCACTATTTAACAGAATGTACAAAATACTCCTAAATAAACAAGAAACAGACAAAGAAAAAAATATAATTTACCAAATTGTTTGTGAAAATGGATATAATAAAAATACTGTAAACAAAATAGAAAATAAAAACTGAACAATTAGAAGTTAATCAAAATGAACAAAACAAAAATAATAACAACAATAAAAAATGTGGCCACATTCACATACATAAATAATAAAACGACAAAGCTAACAAAACTATTTAAAAATACAGACATTAAAATAGCATACAAAATTAATAAAAATTAGCTACAAAAACTAAATTACCCACACAAAAAAAAAACAACCAATAGTATATACAAAATTGAATGCCAAGATTGCAATAAATGTTACATAGGACAAACAAACAAAAAAACAGCTGAAGAAACGTTATTTTGTGCACCTAAATGCATAAAAAAACAGAAATTTATAAATCTAATTTGGCCACCCATACAATAAACACTGGACATGAATTCCCAGACATAACCAATACGACACTAATAAAATATAGACCTATACCACACAAAGGGACCATAATGAACATTTGGAAAAATTTACAAATATATAAAGGTAAAACACATAACAAACTAATATCTGAACAAATACAAAACATGACACAATTTTCAAAGCACTCAGCATAGAAAATACACAAAATACTAATAAATACACCACAATCACACACAATAATACCAATTTAAAGCACCAGAGACCAACAGGAAACCAAAGCAACAACCTGCCAACACAAATACTTCACAAGACTCAAAATTAGGAAGGCTGAGGATGGGAACACAAGGCTTCCCGAAACATGTTCCAAACAGGGAGAAAACATCTTGAGGTAAAGTAATTATAAAATGTATAATATTGTAATAAAACGACGACTTGCTCGAGTTTATGTTTAAATTAACCCTTTCTCGGTTTTCAGTAGTTGAACAATTAGTAAAGTTAGTCGGCCTATTCAGACAAGTTTCTATGTCTGCTTGGTTCTGGCGAACCTGGCCATTTATACTGGTAACAGTATACGTCTATCCCTTCACACTTTTCTGTGAATCGGTTCTACATCTTCTCCCATTCTTCACGTGTTTCCTTTTGTTTCTCTTCTATATTTGTAACTTTGGTGTTGACTTCTGCTTGAAAACTGTGCACTTCTCGTTCAGTCTGACTCCATTTTTCGTCAGCTTTCGTAATTTTTTGTTCTATCACGGTTATTGCCTCTTCTATCTTTTTGCTGGTTGTTTCATTCTTCTCTACCATCTTCTGGCTCAACTCTTCCTTTAACAACTCTATCCTTTCATCTAACTTGTCCATATTTTCCTGGTTAACCTTCCTCAATTCTTCTCTTAATAGTTGGTTATTCTCATCCATTTTCTCCTCCATCTTCTTGCTATTTTCCTCCATCTTCTTACTACTTTCTTCCATTTTCTTACTATTTCCCCCAACTCTTCCCTCAACTGTTGGTTGTCACTTTCTATCTTCTTACTATTTTCTTCCATCTTCTCTTCCATTTTCTTGCTATTTTCCTCCATCTGCTTACTGTTTTCCTCCATCTTCTCTTCCATCTTCTTACTGGTTCCTCCAATTTTATCACTCAATTCTTCTTTTGTGGATTGGTTGTCCTTCCTTAATTCTTCTTTTGTTGATTTGTTGTCCTTCCTTAATTCTTCTTTTGTGGCTTCTATATTTTTATTTATTGATTCTATGCTCTTCTGATTCTCTTCCATCTTCTCCATCATAAGCCTTAACATTTCTTGCATTGTCGCGTTCTCTGTTTGTGTGGGTTTCCTGGGTTGTTCCTCCTGTTGTGCGGGTTGGTTCGGTTCCGCCGGAGGTAACATCATCTCCATATCTTCCACTGGAGTCGCCTCCTTGTTCTCCATGTCTATCTCCTTTTCGGCTTCTGCCGCCCTTTTCTTTAATGTCGATCTCTTTGGAATTTTTATCACTTTCCTGACCTGTTAACAGCTGCCAGCTAAAATATGGAATTTGGCAAATTATCTTTATTTTATAGGCCTATCAATTCCTACTTTTAGCCCCTAAAGTTGAGCGCCAATTTGTAATAAAACAACGACTTGCTCGAGTTTATGTTATGCCCCACTGTTGTGAGCGCCAATTTGTAAATAAAACGAAGTTATTTTACAAATAAGTGTACTAATTGTTTGATACAATTTTTATTATTTATTTATTTTTATTGGTATAAGTTAAATATTTAATTTAATTTTTTTAAATTATTTAATTATTTTTATTATTTTTTGATTGGTGTTCAATTAATAAAAATACTAATTAATAATTGGGTATGATTCGGTGAAGAAATATTTGTTTCTCCGCGTTAAATAGATTGTCGTGGCCAAATCGACTGCATGCCGCAGTCCCTTCAGTAACTTTATTTCTTCTTCTGCTCTTTTTTTTCCCTCAGAAGTTCTCGTTTATAATTTAATAATTAATGTATTTTAAACTAGTTCTCAACTAATCAATAAAACAGTATTTTAGAACAATAATTATATTTATTATGCTTAAAATAATTATTCGACTTGCGTCGACCAATTCGAGTCGGATCGAGACTAGTTCCCAGGTCGATTATTACATACAAGAAATTGTTCAAATTAAATCTTTATATAATAAGGATTCTTTGAACTGTAGAAATAGTCAGGAAAGGCAAGAGAATTCAATACTTACAATTATAAAAACTTAACAGACAGTAATAAAACATAGTATATAGAATATTTAAATATTACGATCCAGCTAATTGTTCTGATGTCACTCGTCCCTCCCGGTCAGATTCGTTCGACTCGAAATGACAAGATGGCTGCCTTCGTGAGTTGTTCTACGATGTAAATCAGGCTTCGAGATTTTCTTTCAAATAAACGTATCAGTTGATTAATTCCTCTTCTGTGATGCCGCTATTGGAATATCCACACGTTGTAGTGTGTAGTTTTAGTCCTCCACTGGATTTCGTTCGGTAATAGGCGTATAGTGTCAAATGGTTACTTCCAATCAATTGCTGGTTGTATTAGGTTAAATTTATTCATCAGTCGTGTCCATACGTTTTGACAGATAGATTTAGTGTTGTTTAATTTAGCTTTGTGATTCCAATGACTGTTATTATCGTATTCATTAATTTAATATATATTCTTTTTATAATTTCATAATATATCTTGGTTTGTGTTAGTTAAAAATTCCAATCATTTTTCTCTGAAATTTCTTCTGACACGTCTGTTCTGCTTGGCGTTTAACAATCAACTAACTACATTTGTTTCTTCATACAGAAAATTCTGAAAGATTTTGGTCTCATTTCTAATTGTTCATTATCAGCTGTTTTCATAATTACTAATTCAATATTATAGAAATAGATGACATTTTTTATATTTAACTGGCTATAAATTATTTGTTTAGTTCTTTTATCGAATTTTATCTATATAACAACATTCCTGCTTTTATTTTATACAAGTTAATAATAAATTTGACCTATTTTTGTTTGAATTAAGCTTCTGAATTACATTCCTTGAAATTTACATCTAGGCATTATTCTGATTCACATAATTAACCATTAAATTGTTTACAATATGTTTTATGTTTCAATTTTCCTCAAATACGATTACTAATTACACCATTGTAATTTACTTTTTCTACCTGGGTATTATTCTAAACATTTAACAATTTATTTGCATTTTACTAGTACTTGCTTTTCTGATTATGGCATTATCTTGTACAATCACCATTTAAGTCGATTTTACACTCTGATTCTTTTAATCACTACTATAGGTTGTTGTTATAATTATGATAATGTATTTGTATTCTGAATGGGATAATTTATATCAATTTGGTCTAGTTTCTATTAATTTATTTTCTCTGATTTGATTTACAGGGTCAAAGTTAAATTTGACTTGGTCATCAATTTTCAATTTTCCTACCAAAGTTATAATCGATTCACATTATTATTTTTATATTTTCTGATTCACTATTTATAGATCGTTTGAATTAATATTTTGCCTTTCCTTACTTAAAAAAATTATGTCATTAATTAACATTATTCAAATACAATAAACACTTACATACTAACATCTAGTATCTCCTACTATCAACATGGTCTGTATTGTATACACATAAAATAATTAAACATAATAATTAGATAAATAAACAAATTAAAGTCTTATCCTAATGATTGTCTTTTAACTGGTTTGGGGTGTTCCCCTCAATCACACACTATTTTATTTATACCTAAGTTTACATTAGCCCTGATTATATTGTATTGTATTCTCTTACATTGTTAGTTGTTTTTCTAAGTTGGTATAGCTAATATAGTTAAGTTCTTTCATTTATGTGGTTTGCTGCTATAGAGTGTTCTGTCTTTAAAGTAGGTTTTTGAGTATCTTGAGATTTTTCCTTTTTATTAATTGGTTCTTGGCTGTAACTCCTTACTACTCCGTATCTTACTGGGTATACTAATTATTTTACTGGGATAATAATCATACTATTTGTTTTTAACACATTTTGCTCTAAATTGTATGTATATTATTTCTTTGAATCGAGATTTTTTTAGTTCTATTACGGCATTTTATTTATTATTGTGATTACTTCCTTCTGTTATTCTTATTTAAGTTTACTTTACTTCTTCCAGATGGCTTCTTCACTTCTTTTTCTATGTGATCTTAAATTGTAGAATAAGGCAAAAACTTCGTTGTGCTATACATACATATATATATTGTTACAACACAAAAAGCAGACCCAATACCAGAGAAAAACTGTAATGAATTAACAATATTAAACTAAGGAAAGAAAATGACTATGACGAGACAAATGACTATGACCTAACCAAAGTGATTGACCCCATAAAGAAAATAAAATGAGAAGGTTTAAACTCAAATAATGATAAAAAAGGCACAAACAAATAATAAATGTCTAGTAGCAAGTATTAAAATAAAATAAAATAATCTTAGTTAAAGTACACTAACCAGAGTAATAGATATTGTATGTCATTAATAACCCTATGATGATAAGAAAATCAAAACATAAAATTGTTAATAGACTAATTATTAATTGTGTATAAAATAATAAAAACCCAAAAGTGAGAGATAGGTAGGAAGTGAAAGTGATAAATCGTGTAAGTGTTATAAGTTATAAGTGAGAGAGTAAACAATTCACAATAATAAGAAAAAGGAAACAAAGGTAATAAAACAGATAGTAAAAGATGGATAGGCCATTAATATAATAGTGTTAATTCATAATAAACAAGTACTATGAGTGCGCAAATGTCGGCGGCCCAGCTGCAGGAAGACGGCGACTGCTGATGTCTGTTACCAACTCGATTCTCCTCTACGGATGCGAGGTCTGGGCCGACGCACTGAATCAAGAAAAATACTGCAAGCAGATGGCCGCGGTACAACGAAGAGGAGCACTTCGGATTGCAAGCTCCTACAGAACGGTGTCGGAACCAGCAGTGTTGGTCGTCGCTGGAGTAATGCCAATAGAACTGATGGCTGAGGAGGGGAGGAGGGTCTACACGACCAAGGAAGACTTGGGGTTTGTAGAAGCAAGAGCAGTGGCCAGGGCACACTCCATGCGGAGCTGGCAACTACGATGGGAGCAGGAGAGTCGAGCTAGGTGGACGGCGAGGCTCATTGAGAACCTGCCTGAATGGGTGGACAAACGCACGGCGAGGTAGATTATTACCTTACTCAATTCCTGACAGGGCATGGTTATTTCTGTGCATACCTGTGAAGGATTGGTAAGATGGAGGATCCGTCGTGCGTGTATGGCGACTCAGACTCTGATGACGTTCATCATACTTTTTTCGAGCTTCAACGGTGGGTGCTGGAGAGGCGAGGACTGGAATCGGAGATTGGCCCCATGACGCCTGATAACATCATAGGCGTCATGCTAAACAGCAAAGAGAACTGGGACATGGTTGTGACCTTCGTGAGGATGGTCCTGCGGCAGAAGAAGCCTGAACTGGACCGTCTCACAGGTCGATGATGTAGATAAAGCTGTAGAAGCCTAGTAGGCGCAATACGAGGTGCCACCCTAAAGCCATACGAATAGTTGTTCCAGGGGGGTTCCCTGCCCGTAAAGTGGAGGTTTTTAGTGGGTGCGAGTCCCACACACCGGGGGACCAGTCGGGTGTCTCCTGCTGGTGCATAATGCATTTTTCCTCCCCCGCAAAAAAAAAAAAAGTATTATGAGTGCAATGAAAATAAGACATCCTATGTTAATAATAAAATTCAAGGGATAATTATCAAGATAGAATAAATGGTGTGATAATGTTATTCACCAAGATAGTTATTTGTTCAATTAAAAGAGTAGAGTTTGTAAGGAGGAATATGGCTGAAAAGTAAACAGACCATAAACCTAATTTTTGTGTTATGTTTTATAAGTAATATTAAGTGATAAACAAGTTATAAGAAATGGCAATAGATATAAGAAAGGAGATAAATTGTACGAACATAATATTAATCATTAGAGTAAAGACAGAAAAAGAAATAAGAGAATAACAGACAAGCAATGATTTTGTAAATTAATAAGAACATTCAATTATTGTAAAACAGCCCAAAATTAATTCAAAAAGTAAATAAGTCATAAGTGACACCAATCAAAACATATGTAAATGAAAAATAATCTGTAATTTGTGTAAAATAAGAAGAGATAGTCAATTACTACTTAGGCCTATAAAATGCCTAACTGTATAAATGCAAAATAAACAAATTGTAAGAAATTAACTACTGTATTAGAAACTTCAGGGCAAGTAACTCATTAATTACAATTAGTTAACCATATTAAGATGTCACAGTTAGATTAAAAACATAAAATAAGAAAGAAATGTGATAATATAATATTAACATTTTTGTCAAAACTTTAATACATGAACAAACCCAGCTTTGTTGGATGTCAAAATGCTCTTTGAAAGAAAATAGAAACAATTATGATAATATCTAATCCATTGATAAGAAGACAGAAGGATAATAGCCATCAGAAAATATTTATATATTTTGAATTAAAATTCAAATACTATAACAATAGACATAAATGTAATCAACCAATGAGAGTATACACAGTTGCCATAACAACGGAACTTTATTATATTTAAGTCCGTTATAAAACTTTAGTCCATTATTGACGAACAAGAGATACAGAAGCCAAACCATATTCGACTCAATTTTCAATTAAAATACTAATAAATACTGCAAAAGTTAACGAGATGCGGATGCAAGGAGTCTAATGAAGAATCAGTTAACCCAAGAGAGCTAATAAACCAGATTTTAATATTCCAAACTACTGATTTTACCCAAATTAATTGAAAAAGAAGCCAGATGCAATCCAAAGTATAAAGGATGGAAGATAAATGATCGTATCTACCCAACCTAACTAAGAACAAAGTGACTCTTCACCAGAATTCAACAAGATTTGTTAAGTATATCTGAACTACCCGAATTTACGAACTAAATTAATTAACTTTTCTTACAACACAAAACACTCTCACTCCGAACTTGGTAACTAAATTTCTTTCAAGGATTGATTGATAATAAATATTAAACTTGTATGTAAACATAATTTTAACCTGTGTACGAAGTACAAAATTATAACAAACACTTTTTAACACTTAAAAAACGAATTGTATTTAACATTAATAGTATATAAGTACCATTGATGTAAGGTAGTGTATTTTATTAATATCTTATTAATATTTTTTCGTAATCAAAAGGACTCAATGATTGAATAAATTGTAGAAAATAAACTTTGACGGCAGCCATGTCGATTTAGAAACGATTCAATCAACTTAGCCAACCTTCAGATATTGTCTATTTATTGCCGGAGCAACATTATTTAATAACAGTATATTTTTGTATCTAACTGAATAACTATTAACTATTTCACGTTAATAAACTAGTACTGATTAGTAATAACCGTCCTCTATTTCATTATAAATTGTATTATAAAGTTTGTGTACTTTAGCGATGAGCAAAATTGTCTGCCAGCGTTAGGCGTCGGCAGCACGACGAACTACAAGCGAGATTCAAATGCCCGCCAGTTCGCGAGTTTAATTTGAATTAGTCATCACCGCGTAGAACGACCGCTCAGTTTAACTTTTTTAATCGTTTTCATAAACAATTTGGCGCCGCCCGGGAAATAAAGATACTCATTACTCATTGAAGGACAGGTAAGAATTACACTCGTGATATATCGGTACTGGTAATTCGTGCGTTTGCGACGGACACCGTCAGCGTGAGAAGTTAGAGATAAACACGAAGTAACGACTACGACGTGTGGGGCTAACACACATAAAACACACTTTTGCAGAGACGATACAGGTTTCGTCGTTACAATATATAATATTATGTATGTATATATATTGTATATATATTGTTACATGGCATTTTACCATGAACTAATAACATAAATATACTATGATTATATTAGTAAAAAGTACCAAGAGACATAAGATTTTTAAGAAAGACTGAATTGAACATGTTTTATTTTAATTGTTTATTGTATGTTGTGTTTATCATAGTTAAAATGATGTCAATGATGATAAGTAAGAAGAAAACTGTTAATGAACTTACTTATGGAATTTTGTTTTATTTGGGCATACTGTAAGTTTATAAACACAGTCAGTTAAGGGGAATTATAACATATTACTAATAGTTATTAGTAATTAGTTTGTGACACATTAATTAATATTATGTATGATAGTGTTAATAACACTAATGTTATTCTTAACAAGAAAGTACCAAAATCATAGTCAGAGATTTTTGTAGAACTAGGCATATTGAGCTTAGTCAGTTAAGATATATGAATAAGAATTTATATTAAAATAATAAGGAAACAATGTCAGTTTATGTTAAAAGATTACTAAATGTATAAAATAAATTTAAGAAAGTGAAAAGTACAAAAAGAAATAACAATAAATAAGTTTGGAAGAAAAATAATAAAAAATTTTAAATCAATAACTCAGGAAATATAGATCAGAAAATAGTCAAGAGTGATGTCAAAATGATCAGTTTTTTATCAGAAGAACAAAGAAACAAATAAAATGAAGATTAAAGCTCTTATAAAAAAAGGTATATCCTTTTAAAGAAAATGAAATACAAAATAGTAAGAGTTTGTTTATATTAATAATATGAGATCACCAGGGTGATATAAAACCGGTTACATTGGAAACCAGGGAGATATCTAAGGTAGGCCTTAGCAACTATTATGTTGATAGAATAAAAGAAAGAGTATTATTGGCATCTGAATGAAGAAAGGTTGATTTAAAAACAACTGATAGTGACTAAAATAAATTATAATATATGTTATACCAGAGCATCTCAAATAAAAACAATTAAATAATTATATTTATGAAGATTAAAATAGAAGAAAGAAGTGCTACAGGACTCTACAGAATTAAACCAGGACATCTATGAAGAAATTGGACCAATTGACACAGGAAGAGAAGTATTTTTGATCTAAAATTAATCTGAACCATTCCCTGTTAAGCCTAGATTAAAGGTTTCAAAGACATTGAGTACACTTTTTATAAAAACTATTTTTGAACTTCTACTGACAACAATAATAATTAATAGTACGGACATAAGCATAAACAACATTGCTGTATAGTGCTAATATAATCTAAAGCTATTTAAGTCTAAAAAACAGTTTAATAACCTAACCTATACACTGAACTGTTTTACACTCTTTATATAATCTTTTTAAGACACATTGTGACTATTTCTAATCATATGTATTTTGGTACTTTCCCTGTCAATACTGTTGTTAAATCGTAGCCAAAAGGACCTACTGAACACATTATAATTGTATTTTATTTATTAAATATAAAATATGAAATGTTTAAAATGCCTGAGATATAAGAGTTACTGCTGCCACTCTGAGCATATTAAAATACAGCAGGCCAAACTTTGTTAAGAATTATATTTGACATTTAGAACAAGTTAAAGAATAAATAAAGGATTTGAGTTTACAAAATACAGAAGAAGGTTTATTTGTTTCTTATTTCATGAATACAATATGGGTATGATATACTGAACAAAATATCTGATACTGTGAGTTGACTTCAGTAATTAGATTAAGTTGGCAACACTCATCAATTGAAAATCTTAGCAGATTTCTTTTAAATATGTTTTGATGAACACAAGTTATCATATTCATTGCTGAAAGAAAAGTTTAAAAGAGAGTTAATTACAGAATAAAGAAACCATATACTATTTAAATAAATTTGAATAAAAATGTATTATTGATATTTCACCAATAAAATTTTATTTGCAAACGGTGACTGCAAATTGGCGCTCAACAAACATCCCCCTGAACAGATACTCATCCTTAATTTAATATTAACAAAGTATATACAAATAATAACAGAGTTAAACAAGATACAAATTCAGATAAATAACCCATAGACTCGATTCTAGATGTAACAAATTGGCTATCCCAATAGTGAGGCTAAATAACATACAATTTAGAAAGTACGATTATTAGATAAGTAAGGGTAAAACACTATTACACGTTACAATATATATATATATATATATATATATATATATATATATTGCAACGTTACAACAATTATACAAGTATATTATCATATTCTCAACGCAACTATAATACGTATTACAACGGCCAGGTCGCAGGATTTTGTTTCTCGTTGCGTCAAGTATATGTGGTTGCACAATAATTATAATTTTTTAAAGAGGAGTGAGATGTTGTTGACATGAAATAATAATTTAAAACCGTTTCAAAATAATCATTTTAAGAGTTATTAATTTTAGAAAAATATTCAAGTATTAAAATATCAAACGTTACACAAATAAATATTAACCTTTATAGGCTTTACAAATATACTGTAACCTGCTATGCTATTCATAACGTACAACAAAAATAAACACCCATATAATTTTACTAACTAACCAAACATGTTAAACAAGTTATTTAGATTCTTTTTATTTATGTGGCTGAAATTAACTAAAATTTTAAATAATGATAGCAACTCATTTACCAACAAAATAATATTAAGATTCAAGAATGAATTTATTGTTGCTATAAACAAATAAAAATGCTATTACATTTAATTCCAATCTATTATTGATTTATACTGACACACCCAAAAATACAACAAAATATTAGTATTTCTTTTCTACAAGTTGTTGTTAAATTACACTCTCTTATCTAACTACTATTTTATTTTAAAACCCTAATTATTATCTGTTCATATTTAAGTTCTTTTCGAGAGATCTCTTCACAATAAAAAAATTTAATTGTTTTTGTATCACCTCCGTATATCTACCGTTACCGTTGCATGTGTGTGTGCGTCCAAAATCCTGAGAGTATGCTGATGCTGATGCTGATGATGATGGTGATGATGACTATGCTAATGCGGTGTTTGTTGTCTCTATGGGTTGTTGCTGTTGGCGATGCTCCAGCGTTCCTCCTTACGTCTTGGTGTGAGTGTGGTACAGTGTGTGTGTCCTGGTCAATCTGCAATCCGGCAGCGTGACGTCGTGTGTAGATTTCTTGAGTCTGAGTGTGTGATCGCCCAAAATTTGCGAGTGGTATTTATACTGTTGGCGATTTGACAGGTACAGGCCTGTTTTCGACAAGCTAGAGATGGTCAGTTCGCGCCAAAGCGTCCTTTTTATTACACTCACTTTTTGGTTAATTATCGCGACCTCATGAACATACTAATCACATGAGCGATATCATGGTTTGCGTAATTTTTTTTTGTCACTCACATATATCACACATATTAATTACTCTTTAATTACACTAGTAATTAATATTAATTAGTTAGTATCTTTAATATAGCACCTTTGGCAATAAATTTTACATCACCATACTCATCAAACATTCCTTAATGTAATGTGTCTTTATAATTGGTGTAAGTCTTTGTTTACAGGTTTAACAAAAGTAATTAGTTTATTATAATCCTGTTAAGACCTGATTAATTGTCCCAGCTGGCTTCACGCACACAAACACACACACGCCGTATTTTTAACTATCGAAGCAGGTGCACTCTCGACAGGACAGAGCCTGTATTTTCCGGCACAAATTGTATAAAACTGTTCCTTATTCTATTTACATTAATTACAATATAAAACATACCGCCCTGGGAAAATATGAAAATATATGTATTGTTGCAATATATATATTGCAACAGATCAAACTTTATTATTCTAACAAGGATATTGTGAGTGTGTAAAAATTGATACAAGTCTATTATGGAGGAGATGAAAAATTATTTATTATATACAAATATTATTTATAAAGATGTATAATGTATTTTAAATTGTCATGTATTGATAATATATTTAATTGTTTGTATTGTTCGATAATATAAATCGATTTTACTTGTTTGCTGCAACGTCCTCCTCTCGTCTCGTCGGTCCCGTCTTGGCGTCCTCTTCTTCCAGTGTCCTCTTCTACAGCTTCACTCCTTCCTGGTGTCCTCTTCGTCCTGGCGTCCTCTTCGTCTCGTCGTCCTCTTCTACAGCTTCACTCCTTCCTGGTGTCCTCTTCGTCCTGGCGCCCTCTTCGTCTCGTCGTCCTCTTCTACAGCAAGCGGCTCCAGCGGCGATATTTCACAGAGTCTCGTAGTTATGTTTGACTGCTTCCACGATATCTTGTAGTGTCTTTAAGTTCCCTAAGCGGATATCTTAACTTACACGAAACAGCACTGTATTATATTTTAAATTTTATCTAATTATTTACCCTCTCGGTTCTTATCGCAAAACTTCGTTAAGAATTTCAAGGTTTATAGTTTATTTTATATAAGATCTTTTTTCTTTTGTAAGAGAATAACTCTCTTACCCGGGGCACAACTTCCCCTAGCAACGTCGACAGACAGACTGTGTCCATCCTAGCTCTGCAACGTATGAGTCTCACTGAATTTGGTGTATTTTGATAGGCCAAGCCCAAGTCACATGATTGAAGGAACGACCAGATACACAAATTTCATGAAATGCTTTGTATAATTTTGCATAGTAATGCATGGAAATTATCTACAATTTTTATTACCCTATCATTGATAAGAGTTACACTTGAGTTTTGCTTTACTTAAAAAACCATATTTCTAAAATAGTCACAAACCTCAGGGTATACACAAATCGAAGCTATGTACTTATATAATTATGTCAAATTTTCATGTAAATCGGTTAACTACCACTGCCGCAATAGCGATCGCAGATTATCACACCCGCACACGCACACCAATTCATACAAAAAATACATGACAATATAGTACATCTTTTTATGAAGATTTTGGTGTAACCTATATGCTTATCAATTTTTAAATACAAAACTTATGACTAAAAGACAAAATATTACACAAAACAAATTTAAACAAGAAAATGCTCGTCATTCATGTTCTCTGATATAAACAGCATATCTTATCATCCTGTGTTCTGTTGCAATACATATGTAAGTTGTATATATATAGTAAGAAAGTCCTTTTCATGTTTTATTTTTCGAGTTGATGGTAGGTTAATTTTTGAATAAACATCGTAAAACCATTACGGTAATTAGAAAATAATTTTCCAATTCTATCTAATAAGAGTATTTCAGCCCCCAGATAGAACCGTATAGAGGTAAAAGCAAGTAAAACCGAACAAGCACTGTATGCGCAACTTGTGCATAGACTCTGCTGTAAGGCTTACCGTTTCACGAATTTCTGTGTTTGAGATTAGCATTTGTGCGCATTACTGAGTCCTCTTAATGTTGCAGAATTATATTACGCTGGACATTAACGATATGTATTTTTCTAAACTTTAAACTAATTTTCTATGTTTGTGTAATTTTATATAATTTTTCAATGAATTATCTCCTGTGAAAATATTTGATAGAATAAAAACTATGTTGAACATTATGAAATTATGTGTGGCTACTTATTTACGTGTTCTAAATTTGCTGAACTTATGTTAGAATTGTTTTCTTATCAAACTTAAGTAATTAATAGTTATTTTTCATTGCTTATGGTAAATAGTTTTATCAGTTTATTCCCAGACAAAATATAAATATTAGGAATACATATTGATTACAATTATTGGTTAGAAGGCATGTTACTTTCAGAAAGTTAGAAGGTTTTTCGAAATACTTTCAGTGCCTTTTTAGTACTTTTATCGCATCCACGTGCTCATACCTGGTGTTGGGATTTAATAAGCCACGTTACAAGAGATACAATTTAAGAGCGAGATGACACGAAAGAATGCAGGAAAGAACGATGGGAAGAGAAAATCTTAGAGAGAAAGATAATGAATAGGGAGGATGAGTAGAAGAAAAAGAACTATTTTTGATGAAAAATATTGTATACTCTTAATTTATTTTGTATTTACATACAGCAAAATAATTAACTTAGAAGTAATAACGTTTCTAGCCACTACTTGTTAGTATTAGTTATGTATTGTTGTAAAATTATATGTATGTAAAATATAATTAAGTATTATATATATGTGCATGTATGTATGTATAATTGTTGTAATGTTAGTTATGTATGTATTGTTAGTAAAATGCTATATAGGTAGACATTACGATTAAGTAAAATTAAGTGAACACCGTATACTTATATAAACTTTTACCATCTACTGCTGATAAGATAATAGGAAAACCAGCTACTTGCATGTAGCTTTATTTATTAGTTAATACAAGTGTTACCTAAGGAATAGTGTCTTAAATCATAACTCTTATTTCAAGCATAAATGTCTAGCAAGGGGAATGTAAAGGAAGTATGGTAGAAATCGTGTTTAACATCAACGTAGAATGCAGTAATCTGCACACCCCATGTCATGTAATCTTTTCCTCCGTAATAGCACTTACTCTCATGCATATGTAATGTGATTTTTAGAATGAGATTAGAGACGTACATTTTCCTTTAGCTATAGCAGTTTGTGGCTTTGATGTTACAAAATAAGCATTTCCTTATAAAGGTTGCGTTAAATCAGGTTATGCATCTTCTGCTTATTTTTTTAGAATAAATTATTTACCCAAACGATTTATCTGTTTATTTGGATTTTGTTTGCCTATATCTTGTCTAAATATAGGATAGATACATGGTTTGCTAGGTTGTTACTATTCCAGAAGCAGGCATCATTCCAATATTTGTTAGAACTTCTGGTAAAGCTGGAAGTTTATTGTGGGCGTGCTTATTTTGTAGAATAATTTTGTGGGAAGCATTTTGTAGAATGAATAATTAGACAAACATAAACCTTTGATGATGAAGCTTATTTATGCAAACATACATTAAGAAACAAAAAACATAAGCCTACGCAATTTATTATTATTGCGTTTACAGTATCGAATAATCAAAAAAATATTCTACGTAAACAATATAGTATATATTTAAATTATATACCGTAATAGCATATTTTGACAGTTTTAGAAACACTGTCATTGTCAGATATTCGTATGAAGTAGAATATTTGCAATCTAAATAAAAGCAGACATTAGACAGGAGAATATCACTTTTTTGCATGAACTTATTATTAACATTGTAATATACATATTTTTGTTCATTTTTTATTTCATCAATTTAAAACGATTAAAAATATAATTGTTTCAATGTTACTATATTTTTGTGACTACTATTAATTTTGTATTTGTATATTTGTAAAGTTTTTCGAATGCTACTTTCTTGGCTTTCCAATACTTGTTTTAGTAATGTTATATTTTCTAAATTTAGAAAAATATGTTTATTATCGAGTAAATGGGTATGTGTACATACAGGTGCGCGCTTACAAAAGTATTTATAGATTAATAAAATCTAGTAACCTCCTTTATAAATCAAATTTGTTTTTTAATTTTACAGTTGTTCATAACATTGCAATCGCGACTAAGAGTCAAAAATGAATTAAGATAAACAAAATATTCCTTTTAATGAAGCTATTTTTTTTTAGAAAACAGAAAAATATTCAAAAAAGTTTTTAATTTGTTGTTATTAGGACACGATTAATTTTTTAAAAGTCTTATGTTCTAGACTAGAATTGTATTAAAGACCTAACCACTCATATTATAATTATTTCTACAGCTGATTATCTCCCTACTGTCTTCAATATCCTAATAATAATTATTCTGCTTCTCACATTTTTCAATCTTTAATTGTACGTTTCATTGTTTGTACAAATTGTTTTTCATACCATATTTTTCTTATATTAAATCATTTAACTTGATGCTTTATTGGGAAAAAGAATCTGCTCTAAATGGTTAATGAAAAAACAATACATACGTCAGTGTAGGCGTGTCTTATTTAATTATGTAGTTGTTCTTATAATGTTGTTACATGCCTCATTAGGTTACACAAAGAAAATGCTTTTGTATACTATTACTGAATATTTGAAATAATGAGTATTAGACAACCAACTCCTCTCCGTTACAAAAATTGATGAAGAAAAATCGCTTACCTAAACTAACTTGTTATAAATTTAAATTTTATATAACTCTTTCGGCACGCATTTAGATTATACCAGATTTCAAATACGTTAACAATATGGCTGAAAACTAACGATACAGGACAAGAAACATTTCTGTGTCCGAACGTCGTTAACCAAACAAGTATAACTTGGACTGATGTCCAAATCAATGTAACAAAACGGTCGATTCTATTTGTTACATGCGTAACAATAACACTTTCATGTAATGATGTTAACTATTTTTCATTGCGTAACAAGTCTCTTGACTTACCCCAAAAAACGTTATCACAGGAAGTCTACACAGAGTGAAATTGGAAGGATCACATTTAACATTATCTGTTTTACGGTATTTAAACTTTTTGCTGAACACTGAATTGTAAATATTTTACGGTTGTGTCATATTTTGCTGCAGATTAATCCGTTAAATTGCTGTGTAACGCAATGTGAGAAAACATTTTTTTCAAAATGCGTGTTACGATATACGGGTATCCTCAACTACTTCCCAGGCAAAAAGTAATATATTCACCGTTGTGTGACTTTAATCTTGTACATATTTAAGTTAAGGTATTTCGGTTTAAAGTGGTTGTTCGGATTCAAACAATATTGTTACGACGGTGTCACTGATCATCGTATGGAACAGTGACAAACAAAATACAGACACCAATGAAGTCACTAATCACCAGCTTTAATTAATCACAAATAACAATTTGTAATCAACAAGTTATTCAACAAGATTATACTGGTACAATTATTTATGAACATTTTTACACTCGCAATATCTATGTCAACTATTAGACTTCTACCCTAACTATAACCCAATAACGCTTTGCGGCACTTGTGTAAATCGCCACACGATCCGCACTAAGGAAAATCGCTCAACACAACTAACTGACATGACGGCTGCTGTGGCTTTTTATAGGTAGCGCACGTCTTCTAGAAGATTTACGTCCTCACTGTGGTGTGCCAGCTAATGCGTATTTCAAGTGTTCTCCAGAGTACTATGAAACGTAATTGAGCGCTGCCTTTACTGAAGTTACACCTACACGATTAATGAAGGGACGGGTGGAGGACGCGCTCGGTTGTTCAAGACGGTTCTCGTTACAATATTTTTATATTGCTGAAAGTTATTATTATCTTTTTCATCTTCCTAATGGAATAAGCTGCATTAAACATACAACATTATGGAAATGTTCGAGATGGTTCTCGTTACACTGTCACCTTCTTAAACTTGTTCGTTCCGAAGTGGCAAACCGTCTCCAAAGTTACGAAAGATGCTGTTCAAACGTCCAATTAAACCTCTCAACCATTCCGTCTGACTGAGGATGGAGAGATGTTGTCTTGGCCTAACTGGGAAAGGACCAGAAATGTTTATGACAATTCTCTCGAAAGGCAGCCTAATGTTAGACTTTTTCATTTTTCCTCTGTTTCTGGTTTGTGGGCCTTTGCTTGCAACACATATTAGACAAGTCTGACACCATTCATCTTTTGCTGTCGAGATCGTCCAGCTGTGTCGTCCAGCCGTCTGCCAGGAAATCTACAGTGATGTCTTCAAAATATACGCTTGCTTTCTGTTCTTCATTTCTGTAGCAATGTCAGCAGTCTTCCGGTCACGGTTTTCGAGATAAGTCATCTGGATTACCATGCAGCCGCCCCCGTCTGTTGTACCTTGGATTTGTACTATTGGAGACGTTCCAGTCACCTTGCGAATTGCCCTTCCGGATTGTTAAATCTCAAGAGCCATGCAAGCGCGGCATGGTCAGTGAGTGGTACACAGTCTGTCCCATAGCTGTATTTATGGAAGTGCTCCAAAACTTGGACGACTGCTGGCAACTCTCTCCTTGTAACGTAGTCATTTCACTCTGATTTAGAAAGTCTCTTGCTGTAATACGCTATTACTTGTTTTTCAGCGTCTTGAACTTACTACAAAACTGCTCCTAGACCAGTTTGCTTGCATCTGTGTTTACAATGTACTTTTGTTCGGAAGCTGGGAAAGCAAGAATTGGCTGCAAACATAATGCAATTTTCAAAGTCCTGAATGCTGGATCACGCTCTCTTTACCACTGGAAGTTTCGTTTGTTTCCGTTAGCTCATATAGTGGTTTAGCACTATTAGCGAAACCTCTTACAAAACGCCTGTAATACGAGCATAACCTCAGGAAACTTAGAACTTCGTGTTTACTCTTCGGAACTGGCCAGTCCCTTACGGTGTCTAGTTTATTGGGATCCATGCTAACACCCGCTGCCGAAACCAGCTGGCCCAGATACTGTACTTCCTTGTGGATTAGAGAATACTTCTTCGGGCTCAGCTTCAGTTGTGCACCCTGAATTATAGTTAGAAACTAGTTAAGATTTTCCAAATAGTCTTTGAAAGTCTTCCCGATGGCTATGACACCATCTATATAAACAAGGAAAGTTTTCCATGTCAGGCCTTAGAAGACCAGATCTATCAATCTTTCAAATGTTGCCGGTGCATTACAGAGTCCAAATAGCATGACGTTAAATTGGAATAGGCTACTTAGGGTCAGGAAAGCTGTCTTTGCCTTGTCTTCTAGACGAAGACCCACTTGCCAATATCCACTACTCAGGTCCAATGTGGAAAAACACTATGATCCACTCAGCGTGTCGAGTGTATCGTCAACGCGAGGTAGTGGATAGCAGTCTTTCTTTTCACGTCGTTCAAACTCCGGTAATCTACGCAGAAACGTAATTCACCGTCCTTCTTCGCTACCACCACTGCCGAAAAAGACCAAGTACTTGACGAAGGTTCGATTATTCCTTCTGTCAACATTTCTGTATTAACCGAGACATTTCCTCTTGCTTACCTAATAGAGGTCTTCGAGGAGGCTGGGAAAATTATTTTCTTTTTCACATTTCTAATGGAATAAGCTACATTAAAGATATAACATTATAAACATGTAATATATTCTTCTTTCTTTATCTACACTTTGCGATAGAAAGTGAATTCACTGAAGTTACTTTCATAATAGTATATAATTTTACAGAACATTTACCACATTTAATTCATGTAATTTATGTTTTATTTTCTTATTATTTGTACAATTGTTTTAGCCAATTTTATACTTTTCCTAGTTGCTAAATTTGTAATAATTGAAATACACAAAAATGAAATTAATATTTTAAACCTTCATGTACTTTTATTTTAAGTTTATTGTAATAAACGTAACACGTTCAGGAGTAAACTGCAGATTGCAAAAATAAAAGCAAATATAGGGATACTTTTTAAATTTAAATAGGATGTATGTATTAACAATTACTAAAATATTTTTACTTTATAAAATATATTTACTTATGACATTGTGAAATATTTGAAACGAAATGGATGCGCAGACTTCAGAAGGTTTCGGTTTGTCTTAAACGACATTCCGTTTAATGTCTTCTACGATCGTAGTGTCCCCAATCGTCTATACAGGTGACGAGATTAAGATTTATTTCTATATGTAAAAAAAGAAACAAATAAAATGTGATGATATTTTCACGCTGAGTGACACAACACAATTGTATACTTAATTCAAAAATAAAAGTTTGCAAAAAATCAATGCCTTATGCGTTTCGTGTACATAAAATTTTAATTTTTCTTTTATAATTATACAATTGGAAACAACTGTTACCCAACACTACTGCTTTGCGCCTGTAAATTTTGGAATTATAAAAAACCGCGCTAACAAACCTTATATCCTCTACACTGGGTGTAATTGTGTCGTTCCTTAATAACGTTTAACCGCAAACAGGGAATAGTATGTACATGATTTTCGTCGTAACAATTTGTACATTTCGCTAAACCATCATTATGATTTACATTATGACTATTACACTACAAAATATCTACTTGCAGAAACTAATCATGATAATACATTTTTGCATTCGCAAGACAAAATGAAAGTACAATTATACAATTCTAAAAATCGCTGTGTTAATCATTTTTAAGCTAAATTTATATTTATATTTTTCCTTAATCCTGTTTTGACTGGATGTTATTATGAGGCAACTTCAGTCGGGTCTTCAAATCTAATCTAAACAAATATGAAACAACATTCTTACTTTTATTTCCTTATACCTTGGCTTGTTTTACCTGAGGTATCAAAGCCCTACAGTACACATAACTTCTCTTGTTACGACTAGTAATGTTACTAGCTTGTATTACTAAAGAAACAATTTATTTTTTTAATCCTGTGATATTATGTTTGCGTTCCTACACTTATTCCTGTACTTATTAAGGAAAACGAAGTTCATCTTCAAATAATAAATTTAGTTCAAAACCTTATTTTGTTTTAATTGAACATCGTTAGAGAATACCTTTATACGCTTCTCTACAGGTTTTTAAGAACTCTCGTCGGCTAATAACCAATGATTTGAAAAGAATAATTACTAGTAAGTTGCTGCTGCTGCTGTTGTTGCTACTACTACTATTACTACTACTACTACTACTACCACCACCACCACCACCACTACTACTACTACTACTACTACTACTAAGTACTATTATTAGTACTATTCTCCCCGGGAGCTTACGCCTTGTGCATTACGAGCGTGAAAGCGCGGGTACGTGCCGGAATCTCACTTTGCTTAAACCTGCTATTCTGTTTGCCTTCCTTGACCAACTCTTCTTTCCGACCCTGATGTTATTCGAGTATCTGACGGCTAAGGGTCTTCAGGTGCCTCTTACTGTCTTGTCTTATTTTGCCTAGTGTGTCAAAATACTCCGGAAAAGAATCCTGTACAAAAATACAATATGGAGTTGGAAGGAAAGAAGAATAATCCACTGTTGCAGGGAGTGGCATTCTTAGTACCAACGATTGTCAGGGGTGAGCGAAAAAGGGGCTGGGTCATCGTTATCCAATGGCCGCGATGCCACTGGGTGGGTCACTTGACCTCTCTGGCAGATAATACGCCAAGCGGCACAAAAGACACGTTGAATACTCCTGAAGGAGATCCTTTTCAGTGGAGTTCATTGCTGCAGAGGACCGTACTTACAGATAACTATAACATCCCAGATTGTCGGAACAAGGTTAGGAGCCTCCGGCGAGGTCTTCAGCAGTTGGCCCAGAGAGTGAGACGGTAGGAGGCAAAGCGGAGATAGAAAATGAGGGTCAGTCTGCAAACGAAGAAGAGAAGCACAGCGTGGGAGCTGACTGCGAGTATCCCCATAAGACTTCTTTCCGTAAGACAGCACTAATTGCGAGGAAACCTCAAGAAGAAGAGACTAAGAGGTGCTGATAAATCACTTCTATTATGAAGGCCGCGGTCTGCCGTCAGAGAAACATCTCGATGGATGTGAAGAACGGCTTGATCAAGCTGAAGGAAGGAACTGACATAAATGTTGATTGCCGGATTAATTGAGAGAAACTGGTGAGTCAACTCTAAAGATGCGGTAGTAAGAGGTCTCGATACAATCTCCTGAGGTGCCTGCTGGTAATAAGAATCGGGCAGCTTCGATTCTTGGAGGAAAGAAGAAGAGAGAGGAAAATGTGCATGAGCAAGAAGAGCACGGTTGTCTCTCGAAGGGGAAAAGGCATGGAAAGACAAATTCGCAGATGAACTAGCAAGAGGAGTTTACACGCTTGAGGTACAAGATCACAATATTGAGTCTTGTGAGGCAAATATCCCGAGGGCAATACATCGTCATGGTAGGCATCCGGTGTACTGGTAGACTCAAGAAATTGCGGATGTGCGAAGGAGGTGCCACAGGCTGCGAGGGAGCGCGCAGGGTGCAAGGGATTGTGCTGAAGCGAATATCGGATTTGCTGAGCACAAGGTTGCGAGGAAAGGACTTTGACGGGCTATCAACCGCAGCAATGCGCGCTTTAGGAAGAACTTGTGTGAAGGTGGCAAACAGGGACCCATGGAAACGGGGGTAAACGATTGTTACCCAAAAACTCGGAGCCATTAAGATCACCGGTGTAATGGATGCTTTCTTTGTAATGGATGCAAAAAATCGTAAGAGCTTTCTTTCCCACCCTTCCGGAGCAAGGCAGGTGGATGTTTGGAACGTCGAATATTTTCCTTTTTTACAACCAAAGAGATGGACGATTGATAGGACGATGAAATACAAGGAATCCCCAGGGAAATGTACGATAAAAATGCGTTCATTTCCGTAAGATGGAGCAATATAGTAGAGGAGTTGGACCATAACTTTCGCGTGGGTACCTGCTCCGTATGGTGGATGATTACCTCACGGACAGATCACTGTTTTATAGAACGGAGCAAGGACAACGGTATATGGCTGTCTTGGCCGCGCCGGGCCAGGGGTCAGGCCTTAGACTGGACCTTGCTCCAGGTTATAATTATAATAGGTTATCCTTATTATAGGTTATAATCATCCTATGACAGCCTGCTGAGGATAGAGATGCCGGAAACTCGTGTCTGGTGGGTACGCCGACAACGTGGCGGCTCTTGTTGCTGCTCGTACCATCGACCTGGCCCAGATCAACCTGAACAGGGTGATGTTATTAATCAACAACTGGACGGCATTTCACAGGCTGACGTTATCCTTCAGCAAGACGCAAGTCGTCGTCTAAACGAAGAAGAGGATTCCCACCGAAATCCCGGTACACGTCGGAGACGAAGTGGTCGAGTCAAAGCCAACGGTGAAGTACCTCGGAGTGATGATGGACTCTAAGTAGAGCTCTTTGGATCAGATTTGGCGTACGGTGAACAAAACGGCGAAGGGAATGATGGGGCTTAGTCGGCTCATGGCCAATATTGGCTTCCCGAATCAACCAGAAGAAGACTTTTGATTCCAGCTGTCCAGTCAGTCCTACTGTATAGAGCGGAAGTGTGCGCAGACCACTTAAATTGTAAGATTTACAGGAAGAAAATAACCCAGGTCCAAAGACAAGGTGCGTTTAGAGTATCATCGGCCTACCGCACGGTTTCCGAGCCGGCCGTCTTGGTCGTTGCCGATCGACCTACACGGCAAGGAACGTAAGATGGTCTTTTAAAGAAAGAAGGAGGTATGTGGTGAAACTGCACGCCGATAGGCACGAAACCAGACGATGAGGAGCTTGGGAGGAAGATCGCTGGACGAGAAGGCTGATCAAGCAGGTGCAGATGTGTGAGGAGGGGAAGCATGGGGAAAACAACTATTACCTCATCCAGTTTCTGACACTGGACACGGGTATTTCCGATCTTACTTGTTGTCTGCGACAGACGGGAGCAACATAGAATATCGGTGTATCAAGATATTGGGAAGGAGATCTCCCCGGATAACAGTGTTGAAGCGATGGATCAAAGGAAGCACACCTTCCAACTTCGTAGAATGCCGTACACAATAAAATCGCTTGTTTCACGCCTCAAGATCATTTTACAATTGACAACCAAATATACTATATATTCAGCAACTGATTTGACAAAAACAAAACAGGTAGGATTTAAAATTAAAGCAAAATTGGATAATTGAAAATAATCAATTAACTCCGTTGCTTAATGTGTTTTGCTATTTAATTTCCTTTCATTTCAATTTGTTTACTGAGCAATTGCGTAGCTTGTAAACCACACATTCTTTATCTACACTGGGAGAGTTTTCGATAGTAATCTGTTTTCATTATGCGAAACCTAATTAGAGGTGATCGGGAAATCGTATAATCTGCGGACAGCTGTCCTGACTTATGACGTCCTTTCTCCCGGGAAGTATAAAATAGATTCTTTACAGAAAGTGGCTCCGTGTGAAACTGAAACGTTGTTATTGGTGTTGTCACTGAACCGGTGTTAGACTTGCGCAGGAAACTCTTGCCGTCTTTTTTCCACCGTGAACGTCTTGTCGTCTCAACGGTTAACTGGAACTGGACAAACGTGCGCGTGTTGTCACCATAGTTACCAATGAACCTTTATTTTTGTTTAACCTGAACTGACGATTCACACTTATTCTTTACCACACATTTTAACTTTATAATTAAACTAAAACTTTTCATCCGCTCAAACAATCCAAAACAAAATGTCAACTGTGTTATTGTCTGGACAGAATTATATACAACAGTATTATTGATGTCAAAATCCTGTCACTCGAACTTCATTTCGGCATCCTTCATAACCATTTCGGCCGTTACCAGTTTTTTTTTCATAATCCGGAAGTTTTCTCTCTTACACTTTCATACCCAACTAAAGTTTACAAATGATTCATATCGTAAGATTCAACATTCTAATTGCTTTTGATATAAGATAACGCATAAGTGTAATCAGAATAATCTGAATGATACTCTTTCCTATAGTCTTCTACCAGTTTCTACGCTTATAATTTTGATTCTGCTCCTCAGACAGCTGTAGTTATGCTTGTTAATAACTGTATATGTGACATAATATAATTTTTACTTTACTGCAATTTATTTCTTTGCAAAATATTTCTGTCTATTCAGTTGCAGTTTCTTCTCCATCTTTGCAACTCTACCAACCATTTAATTATAACAAGTCCAGTCGCAAATATAACATGCTTGATAGTACATTATAAGAATTTTTAATATTGATTTGTCCCGACAATATTGATCAACTCTAGCTGCATTTGTTTTGACGTAGAATACGTCTTACCTTTCAGGCCAGCAATAGGCACCCCCAACCAGAAAATCGAGCATTACGTTTTCACGTCACGTTTGAAATTGAAATATTATCTAAACGACAAAAGATTCACGCTTATATGAGGTACCATTCGACAGATAAAGGAACAAAGATAATAAATAGCACAATATAAGCGGGCTATTGTATCACTAGCGCGGGATGAGCGGGGGGAGAAATAGAAATGTTTTGCGCCGCTCGGGGCGCACTAAAATTAGTATTTCTCCGGTTTCCGATGCGATAGAACGTTGAGTGAGGTGTCGATAAAATTGTCTCATCGAGTACTATCTACATAGTGTACCGTAATAGCGGTGATATTATTTAGAGGTTTGAATAATCGTAATTCAAATAGTATAAATCGTGTGTTTGGACAAAATGTCGCGGTATATGGATGCTAAACGCGCTCAAAAGTATCGTAAACGCATACAAGAGAGTAGAGAAAATCATGGGTAATTCAAAAAATCCAAAACGACCAATGCCAAACGTCAGAGGATTTACCGATGACGCTTAAGAGACAAGGAAATAAATACTGAAGTCGAGTTGAATGAGGAAGAGCTCCCGACTTCGCAAGTGTATCAGCCGATCGAATTCAGCAAAACGTGGCAGTTAGCTACAAAGCACATCTATAAAATATTCTTTAATAATGAATTTGGACACGCGTGTGACGTTTGTGACAGACTGTGGTTCCAGATGGACGTAAAGATAGTGGCTGTTATACTGATGCTGTTGCAACACCATGGGGACCAGATTTAATTACCATAGTAACAAGTAAATAAACAAATGATATTTAGCGGCATCGGAACTATACCTTTATCCGTTCCTGAGGTGTTTAATGTTTTTACTATAAATATTGTATATGATTGTATTGATATATTTTGTAATTTTTTATACAGATACGTCTATATATTTTGTAATTGTCTTAAGCGATTATAAAATGTATGTTTATATGTATTTCTGATGATGCAATGAATAAGTAATGAAATATATTGTCGAAGCTACACGATTTTAGCAACGATGGTTCGAAGTGGACGCCGATCAGCAAACGTACGGCTACAATCAGACATGGTGGATCAGTTAGATGTAAACGTCGACAATTTCCGCTGGTTCCTGCGCCAGCTATCACAATCCACAAGTCTCAGGGAGCGACGTTCGACCGTGTCGTCTTCGATTACGATAAATCTCAGCAAAATCAACTAGTGTACGTGACAATGAGTCGAGTGACCAGCTTGAACGGTCTTTACATAACCAACTCACGAGAAGATTTTAAATTTTATCACGGTACGGGAAGCACGGCTCCGATGGTGAAGCAAATTCGAGACGAATATTCCAGATTGCTACAACACCGGTTGCCTACGAAAACACAGCAAGTGCGATGCTTCATGCCCCGCCACGAGGTGGAAGACGAAGAGGATAGTGGAAGAAAATAAAGCGCGATCACGGTTATAATCACCAACATTAACGCCCAGAGTTTGGTCGCACACGCTGCTGACATCGCATCCGATAGTCAACTTCTAAAGTCGGACTATCTCGCGATTATGGAAACGTGGATGGATTTAGACAACCCGGTTCAATTGTCAGGCTTCGAATTGAAGGAGCAAAGAGACAACGGTTCGCAGTCAGTGTCGCCCAACAGTAGAAAGCGACAACGGACGGCCGGAGGTGTCGCAATTTATAGAAACATACGAATGTCGAGTGATTGACATCAACTTGAACAACAAGAAACAAATGATAGATACCGGTGTTGAAGACATGTGTTTGTGGACATCACGCTAAATGGGAAATCGAGATTCGTACTCTGGTGCACTTACACCCGAACGTCACCATTTCCAATCTCAAGATGTTTCTATTCGGTAATATAATTAAATATTCTGAAAGAACGAAGAAAATATTTGATGATGTGAGCGTAGACACCGAAGTCCCAATGGTGATCATGGGGGATTTCAACGTCGACGCACAGACTAATTTACCTACGCTGGACTTCATGAAGAAACAATTCAATTTAGAGCACGTGCCGTCGCCACCGACTACGCTGGGTAACACCACCATCGATTTGACTTTCACCAGAAACATCAACGTTTATATCTTACCTTATATCAGCTACTTCTCCTATCATAGGCCCATTGTATCTTGTACAATTAGTATTCAAGTTTAACCCATCTTGCTTGAACCAACTAATTAACTAGTGTGATGTGTGTAAAACTAAATATGTGTTTGTTCATTTTATTCATAACACATTAGCAACCCTAAAGCACACAGATGTATTCTACGCTCTGAAAATTTGCGGCCGTGGTTCCGACACAGCTCCCGCCGACGTTTTCTCATAGGTTAGTTACAGGTCACCTTTAGGCTATTGAAATATTTGAAGTTTCCAAAATCTGACACCAACATTATGTAATTTTTAACAAGTATTAGCTGTATTTCTTCAAACATTAAATTATCAGCAAGGATACAACCTAAATCATTTGATTTATTGATTTTAAATCTACCCTCGTGGTTGCGCTGAGTAGAGCGCAAAAAATGCTCTTCGCAAGCCGACTCGCCATCAGGGGTATCGTCAGGGATTGTTTCTGCCTCCCAAAATCTCTCGAGAGATTGCAGAATTTGACTGTCATTGTTCCTTGCCAGGAACGAAACAGCAGGACCCTCGGTGTGGCAGTGCTTGGGCAGATTGCCAGCCAGAATGTAACCCAGTTTTGTTTCCTGAATGATAGGGAAATTGGGTCCGCGTGTGTATTTATTGGCTAATATTAAATCCAGATAAAATTGTGCCCCTAATAGTATGTCGATCTGTGAAGATATATTAAAATCTGGGTCGGCCAGAAAAATTTTATTTGGAATGTGGAACCGGTTGATATCAAACGAGATTGAAGGCAGATTGTGAGTTAAGTTAGATAAGACGGCACATTTCGCCTCGAAACTATGTCTCTGATAGCGAGAAATAATACGTATAGAAGCAATGTCAGTAGCGCAACACGCTGTGTTGTTTATTCCTGTGATTGGAATATTAGATCTGGTTAATTTAAGGTGTAACCTTTTCGCAAATGATTTCGTACAGAAATTGATCTGGGAACCGGCGTCTAGAAGCGCTCTAGCCTTATGCCTGTTGCCAGCCTGATCAACGACCAGGATACAACCGCTGTGGATAAAAGAACATTGTTTTTGCACTGTAATTTAAATGAGCAATAATTGCTGCTAGCAGCTGTTGATTTCGGCACGTAATTTACGTGCAGCAATGTGTGGTGTCTTTTTGAACAAATTTTACAGACCTGTTTACTATTACAGTTAGCTATCAAATGAACTGCTCTAAGGCAGTTGATACAACATTTATGATTTGCAACCAATTGTCCCCGCTCAGCGGCACTTAATATACGAAAATTATTACACATGTAAAGCGGGTGGTCAGATTTACAACACACGCATGAACAATGCTTTGCCGCTGCGTGATAGTTTTTAAAGGTATTGCTGCCAGCAGTATTTCTTAAGCTACATTTCTCAAATTTATTGTTGGGTTTTACGCTAAGTTTGTTGAATTGCTGTCCGGGTTCAATAGGCATTGTATTTTCTAAAAGCTGTCTGCGTAAGTTTAAAAAATGCGTAAAATCTTGAAAGCTAGGCAAGTTTTCAGGGTCTATTGATTCCTTCCAAAGTTTTAAAGTAATAGGGTCAAGTTTGGTGGAGAGCAACTGTATGGTAATAAAATCAAATGAATTCACTGACAGTTTCATTGCCGCCAGTGAATGAACGGAAGACGTTATTGTATTCGTAAACTCCGCCAAGCTTTGGACTGAGTCCTTTATTGTGGACTTAACCTGAAGCAAGTTTTGTACATAGTATTTGGCTAATATAAATGAGTTGTTATACCTTTCGGACAGCAAGTTCAACGCTATTACATAATTTTCTTGACAAATTGGTAATGATTTAATTAAATCTAATGGTTCACACTTCACAGAGGAATGCAAATAATGCAGTTTTTGCACTGGTGTCAAATCGGATCTTGAATGCACTAGATCATTGAAAATTGAATAAAAATGTTGCCACTCAAGTATGTTGCCTGAGAAGCAGGTCAAACTTATCGGCTTTAAATGCATAGGCGTCGATAATACGGGAGGCACAGTCTGAGTATTAAAAGTGTCAAGAAGTTGTAAAATGTTTGCCTCAGTTGAGTATATCATTTCTTCAACCTCAACTCGGTCTGCCTGAGCAACGCTCGTGTCTTTACTGATAAGCTCTATCTCAGACTGTACCTCGTCGTACTTCGAGGCCAAGCTTTTGAGACTTTGCAGTCTTACAGTTAGAAAATGTTTTGTACTTTGATTTATGTCAAATGAATTTACCGCGGATTGTATCCGCACTATCGCGGATTTTAATCCGCCTCTCTTTCTGGTCAGCACCTTGAGGCCTTCTTCAGACATTTTACGCACCTTTTTACTGTTGTTGGTGGTACCTTGCTGTTGATGTCCTGCAGCGTCGGCTCCTTGGTGAAGATGGTGAACAGCTGGCAGAGATGACCATTTTGAGTAAGCACTGCAGCCGGCAGGAACTTGCTACTACGTTGTCCGAAGATGACGAGCGAAATGGCGACGCAAATCACGCCACGGTCGCATTAGCTGACGTGCTAACTCGCCCGTGATGGCCAGAAACAGATGTAAAAAATATTAAATGGAAATCCAGGTCCGGAGTGACCAAAAAATGGTTGATGCGCATCGTGAGGACCAAAATGTATGAGAGAAGAATCCAGGCACGGTGGACCAAAAAATGGTTGATGTCCGGTCCACGTGGACCGAAGTGTTGAATGAAAATAATGATCCAGCAAGTGTGGACAAGAAGAGTTAATGAATTGGGCCCAAGTGGGCTAAATGTATGCTTCTTGAGTTAAAATATTCTGTCGGCTGGTCTTCCATAGTAGTTGAAAATGATATGTAATAAATGCATTGATTCTGCAGGAAGAAAATGACAAGAAGTGGACTGTATACGAATAATTTTAATATCTGAATTAGTTACATTACAGCTGTATTAATTTGAAATGAGGTTGGCTAATACTGCATTTGCTAAGTATTATTAAATTTGAATTGAAATGAAGTTGTGGCGCTAGTTGGCCATAAGCGAGAATATAAGGGCCTAAAGCCTACATTTAATGTCGACACTAATTGACAGCGAAGGATTCGGCGAACCGAACGCCGAGAAAGCTAGCTACGCACTGTGCAAAGTACAAACACGCGAATATTGAGGCGAGGTATAAAGCAGATTAGCCAACCTAGAAAACAAAATCATCGCGCTACCGTACAGTGGGGTTCAATCACCAGGTCTTTCACTTTTTCAACGAAATCACAACTATTAATCAAACTTCGATTATTATTCAAATGTAAATTATGTTTTAATATACTCACTAATTTTCTAGCTGCTTTGTAACCGGGTGCAGTGGTAAAATTTACTAGTGGTCTAATAGGAATCCCCTCCTTGTGAAGCTTTGGCAGACCTGATAAAACAGGCGCTTTAGAATTAATTGGTTTTAAAGATCGTCTAGTACGTTCATCAAAGAGATGTGTACACATATTTAAGCTACGATTAAGACGTTTTACATATAAATCCGTGGGGTCAGAGGTTAGCAGGGTGATATTATTATTTGCAATGAAATCGCGTATTTTATCGTCATAATCATTCTTATTTATAATAACCAGGGTGTTACCCTTACGTGGCTTGGGACTACAATAGGAGTTATTCCATTTAAATCAAAATTATATTGTTTTTTTGGCAATGTCCTTTATGGAACACAATCTCTTTTTATTTCTAGTTCAGTTCTATGTCACTCATCCTACATTACAAAAGACTTTGTTAGATACGTTTGAGGTTAATCTGTGTACAAATATAGCCAGAATTATAGAAATCTTAATTTCAAATGCGTATCGTACTTCTAACATATACTTTCTAACAAACAATTCTGTATAACCCATGTAATTATTAGGACTATCTGTAAACAGTTATAAGATATAAAATAAAGACCTTTAGTACTATAACAGACAACAGTCATGTATACTTGGTTGAGACTCAACATTTTTTAAAGTTGTATACAACTAAGGTAAAGCACTTTATGGATACTGATGAAGAGTCATCAACGACCTGCACTAAATGAAAGACTTAAATGGAAAAGGATTTAAGTGTGTTTACCAAGAACAAAAGGAAACCTTCTAATTAAGAAATACGCTTTTGCAGAGAGAAGAGAGCTCTAATTACACTTCAAATATGTCCTTGATTCATTACTGACTTGCCTCTTTACAATATCACTATCGTTCTCTTACTTATGGCATTTGTGTGTACTATTTGTATAACACTTAAAAATTGCAACTTCATTATTTAATATGGTACGCTGTTTTTATTTCTTTGTCCTTGTGGCAAATAAAGTAAAATAACTACGTTAATATAAGTACGTAACTGTGTCTCTATATATAATTAAAAAAAAAACAGGATACGTTTATATTTAACGTTGGATTTAAGATCTTAAATTTTACTACGTTAATTAAAACGCCTTTTCCCGTAAGGAACAATAACAAGGTTACTTGTTACATTCTAAAACATACAAATTAATGTGAAATAGTATCCACAATTGTAGAATGCTAAACAATTAACTTGTTCGTAAAGTAACTGCAAGAGAATTCGGCTCAGACCTACAGTACTTACAAGGTACTTCTATTTTCGCACAATGCTACACATATTTTCAATCATTCTTTACACTAAGTCAGAAGGGTGCCACTCGGATACAGAAACGGCATCATTTTCCAGTACACTGGTCTGCTGTTTAGATGTTCCACCCACTGCCTAAAAGAAGAATAAAAGAGTGACTGTTTTTTGCGTTCTTTTTCTTTTTGAAAGATATGTTTAAATAAGCAACGTAACGACAGGACTAGCTGTTTATGGTAAAATGTGTGTGTGTGTGTGTGTGTGTGTGTAACAGTACATTTTGTTAAATAGTGAATAGAAAGCTGCCATTTTATGTTGTGGTGGGTGGTCAGAATGGTTAGGTATAATAATGTTAGTAGATCGATTTCTGTATATTGCATATTGTATGTGGTTTGTTGTTGCTTGTGATGGTTATGTCTAATCACAGAAGAAAAAGAAAATCACAACAAAATCAACTATTTAGACATAACCATCACAAGATACAATATGCAATATACAGAAAACCAACTTCCACTAACATCATTATACCCAACCATTCTGACCACCCACCACAACATAAAATGGCAGCATTCTATTCACTATTTAACAGAATGTACAAAATACTCCTAAATAAACAAGAAACAGACAAAGAAAGAAATATAATTTACCAAATTGCTTATGAAAATGGATACAATAAAAATACTATAATCAAAATATAAAATAAAATCAAATATAAAATAAAAACTGAACAACTAAGAATTAATCAAAATGAACAACACATAAATAATAACAACAATAAAAAATGGACCACATTCACATACATAAAAAATAAAATGACAAAACTAACAAAATTATTTAAAAACACAGATATCAAAATAGCATACAAAACTAATAAAAATTATCTACTAAAAGTAAATAACCCACACAAAAAAGATAATACAACAACCAATGGTATATACAAAATAGAATGCCAAGATTGCAATAAATGTTACATAGGACCAACAAAAAAACAGCTGAATGAACGTTACTTTGATCAACTAAATGCATACAAAAAACCAGAAATATATAAATCTAATTTGGCCACATATGCAATAAACACTGGACATGAATTCCCAGACATAACCAATACGACACTAATAAAACATAGACCTATACCACACAAAGGGACCATAATGAACATTTGGGAAAATTTACAAATATACAAATATAAAACACAAAACAAACTAATATCTGAACAAATACAAATCAATACAAAACATGACACAATTTTCAAAGCACTCAACATCGAAAATATACAAAATACTAATACATACACCACAATCACACACAAAAATACCACTTTGAGATACCAGAAACCAACAGGAGACCACAATGGCGACAGACCAACACATAGGTACTTCACTAGACGCAGAATTGCGAAGGCTGAGGATGAGATCACAATAGCTCTCGAAACATGCTCCTAGTAAGGAAAATAAAATATCTTGAGGTAAAGTAATTATAAAATATATATTATATACATCAATAAACGGACTGTAGCAGAAAGTGTTTGCATTAATAAGACCATACAAAGTAAATAAGACTACAGTGAAAATAGGGAACAAAACGAAAAGTGAGGTTATTAAACAAATTCAAAACAAAAGTGTATTGAAAAAATAGTGAAGTGAATAACAATAATAAAGTGAAAGCAAAATCAATTAACAGAAAAATAAATATATAACACATTATCTTTCATATAAATAAACATTAACACGCAAACAACATAACCACAACTTCAGATAACCACATTACCAAATTATTAAATAAATTTCAGACACGAAAGAAATATCTAATGAACACAAACATGAAAATATACTTCAATAGACAATGCCAAAAACACAAATTGACACCTAAATACATTAACATAAATACAAACAACAAAAATATGTCTGCACAAAAAACAATAAAACAAGCACGAAAGTTACGGATAAAAACGAAATTAATCAATTATACTGTAAGAAAAATAGCATAACACTAGACATACATAAACTACACTTATAGCTAACAAGTTTATTACATCCAATTACATTAAAAAATAAATACAATAACATAGAAAGTAAAATAAATTTTGAAAAAAAAAGACAATTACAATCAACAAAACTCAACACATTAAAACAACAAAACGAAAATTGAGAGCAAAAAAACAAAAATAAACACACATTTTATCCTCGAACCATTAACCTAAACAATACGGAATTTAACAAAAAAGAAACGAAATATTTAAACAATATGTCAAAAACTAACCTAACTCAAAACACAAACAAAAAGCTAGAAAATGTAGTAGTAGAAACTGAATTTGCCATTAACCTAATAGAAGACAACATACAAGAAGGAAAACGAACAGAAGCAACACATATAATTATAATTAAAAAAATAATCACTAGTGAAATGAAAAACAAATCTAAACAAAATAAGGGCAATAAAACAATAAAAGAAACTAAGAATAAAGTAAAGAACAATACTTTAATAATAACTAAAGCAGACAAAAGTCAAGCAACAGTAATTATTGACAAAACAGACTACATCAGAAAAACTGAATACTTTACCAACAATAATAAATGCACACAACTAAACAAAGACCCAACAGAAAAATATCTTAAACAAACAATGAAACTAATAAAAACAGTTAAAAACATATTCAATAATTAAAAAAAACATCTATATTAATAATAATCCAGAATCACCTAAAATGAATAGCCTAATAAAAATACACAATTTAAACAACCCAATATGTCCATTAATAAACTTCAAAAAGCACCTACATATAAAATAGCAAAAATAATAGCACACAAACTGAAAAATAACTATCCAACAAATAATCATCATAACATAAAAAATACATACGAATTAATAGACAAACTAAAAATAATAATTATAAATGAAAATATATTTTTCACACCATATGATATCACAAACATGTACACCAACATCCCAGAAGATGAAACAATAAACTTAATAAGAAACAAAATTAAAGAACAAAATGAAGACACACATTATATAACTGAAATAAAAATAGCCTCCAACTAATAGTAAAACAAAATTACTTTGAATTTAATAGCAAAATGTATCAACAGCAAGAAGGTTTAGCAGTGGGAACTCCATTATCTAGCATCATATTAGAAATATTTTTACTACACACGAATACACCAAAATACAATATATTATAAAATCCTTTGATCCAAATGGCATTTGGATAAGATATGTAGATGATGGGTTATATATATATATCAAGTAAGAAATGTACAAATGCAGATAACATATTAAAACAACTCAATAACATACATCCAAAAATACAATTCACAGAATAAAAAGAAAACACAACAAAATCAACTATTTAGACATAACCATCACAAGATACAATAACCACCTACAATATGCAATATACAGAAAACCAGCTTCCAATAACATCATTATACCTAACCATTCTGACCTCCCACCACAACATAAAATGGCAGCATTCTATTCACTATTTAACAGAATGTACAAAATACTCCTAAATAAACAAGAAACAGACAAAGAAAAAAATATAATTTACCAAATTGTTTGTGAAAATGGATATAATAAAAATACTGTAAACAAAATAGAAAATAAAAACTGAACAATTAGAAGTTAATCAAAATGAACAAAACAAAAATAATAACAACAATAAAAAATGTGGCCACATTCACATACATAAATAATAAAACGACAAAGCTAACAAAACTATTTAAAAATACAGACATTAAAATAGCATACAAAATTAATAAAAATTAGCTACAAAAACTAAATTACCCACACACAAAAAAAAAACAACCAATAGTATATACAAAATTGAATGCCAAGATTGCAATAAATGTTACATAGGACAAACAAACAAAAAAACAGCTGAAGAAACGTTATTTTGTACACCTAAATGCATAAAAAACAGAAATTTATAAATCTAATTTGGCCACCCATACAATAAACACTGGACATGAATTCCCAGACATAACCAATACGACACTAATAAAATATAGACCTATACCACACAAAGGGACCATAATGAACATTTGGAAAAATTTACAAATATATAAAGGTAAAACACATAACAAACTAATATCTGAACAAATACAAAACATGACACAATTTTCAAAGCACTCAGCATAGAAAATACACAAAATACTAATAAATACACCACAATCACACACAATAATACCAATTTAAAGCACCAGAGACCAACAGGAAACCAAAGCAACAACCTGCCAACACAAATACTTCACAAGACTCAAAATTAGGAAGGCTGAGGATGGGAACACAAGGCTTCCCGAAACATGTTCCAAACAGGGAGAAAACATCTTGAGGTAAAGTAATTATAAAATGTATAATATTGTAATAAAACGACGACTTGCTCGAGTTTATGTTTAAATTAACCCTTTCTCGGTTTTCAGTAGTTGAACAATTAGTAAAGTTAGTCGGCCTATTCAGACAAGTTTCTATGTCTGCTTGGTTCTGGCGAACCTGGCCATTTATACTGGTAACAGTATACGTCTATCCCTTCACACTTTTCTGTGAATCGGTTCTACATCTTCTCCCATTCTTCACGTGTTTCCTTTTGTTTCTCTTCTATATTTGTAACTTTGGTGTTGACTTCTGCTTGAAAACTGTGCACTTCTCGTTCAGTCTGACTCCATTTTTCGTCAGCTTTCGTAATTTTTTGTTCTATCACGGTTATTGCCTCTTCTATCTTTTTGCTGGTTGTTTCATTCTTCTCTACCATCTTCTGGCTCAACTCTTCCTTTAACAACTCTATCCTTTCATCTAACTTGTCCATATTTTCCTGGTTAACCTTCCTCAATTCTTCTCTTAATAGTTGGTTATTCTCATCCATTTTCTCCTCCATCTTCTTGCTATTTTCCTCCATCTTCTTACTACTTTCTTCCATTTTCTTACTATTTCCCCCAACTCTTCCCTCAACTGTTGGTTGTCACTTTCTATCTTCTTACTATTTTCTTCCATCTTCTCTTCCATTTTCTTGCTATTTTCCTCCATCTGCTTACTGTTTTCCTCCATCTTCTCTTCCATCTTCTTACTGGTTCCTCCAATTTTATCACTCAATTCTTCTTTTGTGGATTGGTTGTCCTTCCTTAATTCTTCTTTTGTGGCTTCTATATTTTTATTTATTGATTCTATGCTCTTCTGATTCTCTTCCATCTTCTCCATCATAAGCCTTAACATTTCTTGTATTGTCGCGTTCTCTGTTTGTGTGGGTTTCCTGGGTTGTTCCTCCTGTTGTGCGGGTTGGTTCGGTTCCGCCGGAGGTAACATCATCTCCATATCTTCCACTGGAGTCGCCTCCTTGTTCTCCATGTCTATCTCCTTTTCGGCTTCTGCCGCCCTTTTCTTTGATGTCGATCTCTTTGGAATTTTTATCACTTTCCTGACCTGTTAACAGCTGCCAGCTAAAATATGGAATTTGGCAAATTATCTTTATTTTATAGGCCTATCAATTCCTACTTTTAGCCCCTAAAGTTGAGCGCCAATTTGTAATAAAACAACGACTTGCTCGAGTTTATGTTATGCCCCACTGTTGTGAGCGCCAATTTGTAAATAAAACGAAGTTATTTTACAAATAAGTGTACTAATTGTTTGATACAATTTTTATTATTTATTTATTTTTATTGGTATAAGTTAAATATTTAATTTAATTTTTTTAAATTATTTAATTATTTTTATTATTTTTTGATTGGTGTTCAATTAATAAAAATACTAATTAATAATTGGGTATGATTCGGTGAAGAAATATTTGTTTCTCCGCGTTAAATAGATTGTCGTGGCCAAATCGACTGCATGCCGCAGTCCCTTCAGTAACTTTATTTCTTCTTCTGCTCGTTCCTTTCCCTCAGAAGTTCTCGTTTATAATTTAATAATTAATGTATTTTAAACTAGTTCTCAACTAATCAATAAAACAATATTTTAGAACAATAATTATATTTATTATGCTTAAAATAATTATTCGACTTGCGTCGACCAATTCGAGTCGGATCGAGACTAGTTCCCAGGTCGATTATTACATACACGAAATTGTTCAAATTAAATCTTTATATAATAAGGATTCTTTGAACTGTAGAAATAGTCAGGAAAGGCAAGAGAATTCAATACTTACAATTATAAAAACTTAACAGACAGTAATAATAAAACATAGTATATAGAATATTTAAATATTACGATCCAGCTAATTGTTCTGATGTCACTCGTCCCTCCCGGTCAGATTCGTTCGACTCGAAATGACAAGATGGCTGCCTTCGTGAGTTGTTCTACGATGTAAATCAGGCTTCGAGATTTTCTTTCAAATAAACGTATCAGTTGATTAATTCCTCTTCTGTGATGCCGCTATTGGAATATCCACACGTTGTAGTGTGTAGTTTTAGTCCTCCACTGGATTTCGTTCGGTAATAGGCGTATAGTGTCAAATGGTTACTTCCAATCAATTGCTGGTTGTATTAGGTTAAATTTATTCATCAGTCGTGTCCATACGTTTTGACAGATAGATTTAGTGTTGTTTAATTTAGCTTTGTGATTCCAATGACTGTTATTATCGTATTCATTAATTTAATATATATTCTTTTTATAATTTCATAATATATCTTGGTTTGTGTTAGTTAAAAATTCCATTCATTTTTCTCTGAAATTTCTTCTGACACGTCTGTTCTGCTTGGCGTTTAACAATCAACTAACTACATTTGTTTCTTCATACAGAAAATTCTGTAAGATTTTGGTCTTATTTCTAATTGTTCATTATCAGCTGTTTTCATAATTACTAATTCAATATTATGGAAAGAGATGACATTTTTTATATTTAACTGGCTATAAATTATTTGTTTAGTACTTTTATCGAATTTTATCTATATAACAACATTCCTGCTTTCATTTTATACAAGTTAATAATAAATTTGACCTATTTTTGTTTGAATTAAGCTTCTGAATTACATTCCTTGAAATTTACATCTAGGCATTATTCTGATTCACATAATTAACCATTAAATTGTTTACAATATGTTTTATGTTTCAATTTTCCTCAAATACGATTACTAATTACACCATTGTAATTTACTTTTTCTACCTGGGTATTATTCTAAACATTTAACAATTTATTTGCATTTTACTAGTACTTGCTTTACTGATTATGGCATTATCTTGTACAATCACCATTTAAGTCGATTTTACACTCTGATTCTTTTAATCACTACTATAGGTTGTTGTTATAATTATGATAATGTATTTGTATTCTGAATGGGATAATTTATATCAATTTGGTCTAGTTTCTATTAATTTATTTTCTCTGATTTGATTTACAGGGTCAAAGTTAAATTTGACTTGGTCATCAATTTTCAATTTTCCTACCAAAGTTATAATCGATTCACATTATTATTTTTATATTTTCTGATTCACTATTTATAGATCGTTTGAATTAATATTTTGCCTTTCCTTACTTAAAAAAATTATGTCATTAATTAACATTATTCAAATACAGTAAACACTTACATACTAACATCTAGTATCTCCTACTATCAACATGGTCTGTATTGTATACACATAAAATAATTAAACATAATAATTAGATAAATAAACAAATTAAAGTCTTATCCTAATGATTGTCTTTTAACTGGTTTGGGGTGTTCCCCTCAATCACACACTATTTTATTTATACCTAAGTTTACATTAGCCCTGATTATATTGTATTGTATTCTCTTACTTTGTTAGTTGTTTTTCTAAGTTGGTATAGCTAATATAGTTAAGTTCTTTCATTTATGTGGTTTGCTGCTATAGAGTGTTCTGTCTTTAAAGTAGGTTTTTGAGTATCTTGAGATTTTTCCTTTTTATTAATTGGTTCTTGGCTGTAACTCCTTACTACTCCGTATCTTACTGGGTATACTAATTATTTTACTGGGATAATAATCATACTATTTGTTTTTAACACATTTTGCTCTAAATTGTATGTATATTATTTCTTTGAATCGAGATTTTTTTTAGTTCTATTACGGCATTTTATTTATTATTGTGATTACTTCCTTCTGTTATTCTTATTTAAGTTTACTTTACTTCTTCCAGATGGCTTCTTCACTTCTTTTTCTATGTGATCTTAAATTGTAGAATAAGGCAAAAACTTCGTTGTGCTATACATACATATATATATTGTTACAACACAAAAAGCAGACCCAATACCAGAGAAAAACTGTAATGAATTAACAATATTAAACTAAGGAAAGAAAATGACTATGACGAGACAAATGACTATGACCTAACCAAAGTGATTGACCCCATAAAGAAAATAAAATGAGAAGGTTTAAACTCAAATAATGATAAAAAAGGCACAAACAAATAATAAATGTCTAGTAGCAAGTATTAAAATAAAATAAAATAATCTTAGTTAAAGTACACTAACCAGAGTAATAGATATTGTATGTCATTAATAACCCTATGATGATAAGAAAATCAAAACATAAAATTGTTAATAGACTAATTATTAATTGTGTATAAAATAATAAAAACCCAAAAGTGAGAGATAGGTAGGAAGTGAAAGTGATAAATCGTGTAAGTGTTATAAGTTATAAGTGAGAGAGTAAACAATTCACAATAATAAGAAAAAGGAAACAAAGGTAATAAAACAGATAGTAAAAGATGGATAGGCCATTAATATAATAGTGTTAATTCATAATAAACAAGTACTATGAGTGCGCAAATGTCGGCGGCCCAGCTGCAGGAAGACGGCGACTGCTGATGTCTGTTACCAACTCGATTCTCCTCTACGGATGCGAGGTCTGGGCCGACGCACTGAATCAAGAAAAATACTGCAAGCAGATGGCCGCGGTACAACGAAGAGAAGCACTTCGGATTGCAAGCTCCTACAGAACGGTGTCGGAACCAGCAGTGTTGGTCGTCGCTGGAGTAATGCCAATAGAACTGATGGCTGAGGAGGGGAGGAGGGTCTACACGACCAAGGAAGACTTGGGGTTTGTAGAAGCAAGTGCAGTGGCCAGGGCACACTCCATGCGGAGCTGGCAACTACGATGGGAGCAGGAGAGTCGAGCTAGGTGGACGGCGAGGCTCATTGAGAACCTGCCTGAATGGGTGGACAAACGCACGGCGAGGTAGATTATTACCTTACTCAATTCCTGACAGGGCATGGTTATTTCTGTGCATACCTGTGAAGGATTGGTAAGATGGAGGATCCGTCGTGCGTGTATGGCGACTCAGACTCTGATGACGTTCATCATACTTTTTTCGAGCTTCAACGGTGGGTGCTGGAGAGGCGAGGACTGGAATCGGAGATTGGCCCCATGACGCCTGATAACATCATAGGCGTCATGCTCAACAGCAAAGAGAACTGGGACATGGTTGTGACCTTCGTGAGGATGGTCCTGCGGCAGAAGAAGCCTGAACTGGACCGTCTCACAGGTCGATGATGTAGATAAAGCTGTAGAAGCCTAGTAGGCGCAATACGAGGTGCCACCCTAAAGCCATACGAATAGTTGTTCCAGGGGGGTTCCCTGCCCGTAAAGTGGAGGTTTTTAGTGGGTGCGAGTCCCACACACCGGGGGACCAGTCGGGTGTCTCCTGCTGGTGCATAATGCATTTTTCCTCCCCCGCAAAAAAAAAAAAAAAGTATTATGAGTGCAATGAAAATAAGACATCCTATGTTAATAATAAAATTCAAGGGATAATTATCAAGATAGAATAAATGGTGTGATAATGTTATTCACCAAGATAGTTATTTGTTCAATTAAAAGAGTAGAGTTTGTAAGGAGGAATATGGCTGAAAAGTAAACAGACCATAAACCTAATTTTTGGGTTATGTTTTATAAGTAATATTAAGTGATAAACAAGTTATAAGAAATGGCAATAGATATAAGAAAGGAGATAAATTGTACGAACATAATATTAATCATTAGAGTAAAGACAGAAAAAGAAATAAGAGAATAACAGACAAGCAATGATTTTGTAAATTAATAAGAACATTCAATTATTGTAAAACAGCCCAAAATTAATTCAAAAAGTAAATAAGTCATAAGTGACACCAATCAAAACATATGTAAATGAAAAATAATCTGTAATTTGTGTAAAATAAGAAGAGATAGTCAATTACTACTTAGGCCTATAAAATGCCTAACTGTATAAATGCAAAATAAACAAATTGTAAGAAATTAACTACTGTATTAGAAACTTCAGGGCAAGTAACTCATTAATTACAATTAGTTAACCATATTAAGATGTCACAGTTAGATTAAAAACATAAAATAAGAAAGAAATGTGATAATATAATATTAACATTTTTGTCAAAACTTTAATACATGAACAAACCCAGCTTTGTTGGATGTCAAAATGCTCTTTGAAAGAAAATAGAAGCAGTTATGATAATATCTAATCCATTGATAAGAAGACAGAAGGATAATAGCCATCAGAAAATATTTATATATTTTGAATTAAAATTCAAATACTATAACAATAGACATAAATGTAATCAACCAATGAGAGTATACACAGTTGCCATAACAACGGAACTTTATTATATTTAAGTCCGTTATAAAACTTTAGTCCATTATTGACGAACAAGAGATACAGAAGCCAAACCATATTCGACTCAATTTTCAATTAAAATACTAATAAATACTGCAAAAGTTAACGAGATGCGGATGCAAGGAGTCTAATGAAGAATCAGTTAACCCAAGAGAGCTAATAAACCAGATTTTAATATTCCAAACTACTGATTTTACCCAAATTAATTGAAAAAGAAGCCAGATGCAATCCAAAGTATAAAGGATGGAAGATAAATGATCGTATCTACCCAACCTAACTAAGAACAAAGTGACTCTTCACCAGAATTCAACAAGATTTGTTAAGTATATCTGAACTACCCGAATTTACGAACTAAATTAATTAACTTTTCTTACAACACAAAACACTCTCACTCCGAACTTGGTAACTAAATTTCTTTCAAGGATTGATTGATAATAAATATTAAACTTGTATGTAAACATAATTTTAACCTGTGTACGAAGTACAAAATTATAACAAACACTTTTTAACACTTAAAAAACGAATTGTATTTAACATTAATAGTATATAAGTACCATTGATGTAAGGTAGTGTATTTTATTAATATCTTATTAATATTTTTTCGTAATCAAAAGGACTCAATGATTGAATAAATTGTAGAAAATAAACTTTGACGGCAGCCATGTCGATTTAGAAACGATTCAATCAACTTAGCCAACCTTCAGATATTGTTTAATGAAGAAATTTGTGTTAGTGGTTGAAATCACAATCAGAATGATCACAGTTGCACACCACTATATAAAAATTATCCCGATTAGCGCTTTCAAGCCTCACAGCCCATCGTCAGATCGGAATAGGCAGAAATTATTTTAAAAACAAATCCTTCACCCCTCTCCCCCACCCTGCTCACACACAACAAGCTATAATATAAATGACCCTTCCCCACCTCCTAAACCCTGTCCCACACCATCTGTACAGTTACATATTTTTCTAGCAAATTCCTTGTGTTTCAGTGTGTGTGTGTGTGTGTGTGTGTGTGTGTGTGTGTGTGTGTGTGTGTGTATGTGTGTGCATCCTTTTAAACTTACCCTACTTCCTCTCCACACACATGGGTCAGTCACACACCCTTATTTTAACCATCCAATTAGTACTATGCAAATAATTCTTAATCTTATCTATCTGTCCTCTATCATTTACTTCTTAATCAGGTTATAAAATATTTCTTCATTATCAAATTTAATTTTAATATTAATTAAATTGCCTAACCCTTTTTCTCTTTCTTTTAATATTTCTAACTCCTCTCTAAGCTTCCTTTCAACTGTGTTATTTACTACTTTTACAATTTCGTATTCTTCCAAAGGATTAACAAACTTATGGTTGTCTTCTATGAAATGTCTTGCATATAACGAATTGGTTGTTCTATTACCTTCTCCACGTTTGTGGTCAGACAACCTGCATACGAATTTTCGTCCTGTCTCACCTAGGTACACTTTGTTGCAATCTTTACATTTTAATTTATAAATTCCGCTTTTCTGTAATACTGGAATTTTTTCTATATTCTTATTCCTTATCTTATCAAATACCGTTTCACATTTTTTAATAGCTATATCTACTCCATATTTATTAAAACATTTTATAATTTTTCTAGTATGTGAACCTATGTATGTCAATGACCCTGCATAATTCTTTTGTTCTGGTTCTATTTTAGCTTTTTGTATGTTAACCCTTTTCATAACTTTATCCACTATGTTGGTGTTATAATTATTATTCCTTACAATTCCCTTTATCGTTTTTAACTCCCTAACTTTTGATTCGGTCTCTTTTAAACACTTCTGAGCTCTGTAACAAAATGTATTGATTGCCGCCATTTTATATCTATATGGGTGGTAAGACTCTCTTGGTATAATTATATCAGAATACGACTCTTTCCTAAATATCCCAAACTGTAGTTTCTCATTATCCTTAATTTCTATGTTCAAATCTAAGTAATTTATTTTCTTACCTCCTATCTCTTCTTTAAATTGTAAGTTTTTTTCCTTATTATTTACCTCATTTATAAACTCATGCACTTCTTCTATGCTTCCTTCCCAAATTACTAATACATCATCAACGTATCTAGACCATAATTTTATATTGTCTTTATACTTAGTGGAAGTTATTAATTGCTTTTCAAAATCATTCATGTATATTTCAGCAAGAATAGGGGATAATGAAGACCCCATAGGTAAACCTTTTTTCTGTATATAAAACTTGTTATTAAACCTAAAATAGTTCTGATTTACACATTCTTTAATTACTTTCATCAATTGCTTTTTATACCTGTATTCTCCCATATTATTATCGTTTATTAACTTAATAACTTTATTTACTGTGATATTGGTAAACATGTCCTTAACATCCAGTGATATCAATTTTGTATTTTCATTAATCCTAATATTTTCTAATTTTTCTATCAATTTTACATTATTCTCTATGTTGTATTTTGTCCCAAATTCATATTTCTCTCTCAGTACTCTGCTAACTTCCTTTGATAATTTATAAATAGGTGCATTAATAAAAGAAACAATCGGTCTAATTGGTTTTCCTTCTTTATGTATCTTAACCTGACTTTTAAACGTTGGTGCTGTTGGATTACTTTCCAATAAATACTTTTTCTTATTTTCTTCTATAAATGTTATCTGTTTCATCATTTGTTTTATCCTTGACTGGTACTTACTTGTATAATCATACTTTATTTCCTCGTATGGTCCTTCCCTTATAAATTCTTCCGTTTTATTTATGTATTCGTCCTTTCTCAGTAGTACCATTGTATTTCCTTTGTCCGCCTTCGTAACTATAATATCATTTTTCTTTATTTTATTCTTTAGTTTAGTTACAGTTGATTTGATTTTTTGTTCATTTTTTGAATTATACAAACTTTTCTTAAATATTTTATCTACTACATTCCCTACTTCCCACCTTATTCTTTTTTTATCATTTTCATTTCCTAGTTTTTGTATTATGCTTTCGCATTCAATAATCGTTTTTTCTTGATTTAATTCTGGTGGCGGTGCGTATTTTAAGCCTTTTGCTAACATTTCTTTTTCTTCTGTAGTGAAATTCACCTCTGTAAGGTTTATTACTCTTTTTTCATAGTTATTCTTAGAGAGGTGTTCCTTTTTTACTTCGTTCTTTCTTATTAATTTATTTAACTTATCTAACATTTTTTTATTTTTATTTTCCAATTTCTTTTCTACGTACCCCAAACCAAAATTATATAATATTTCTTCTAACTCTACATACGAGTATATTCTTAACAATTCTATGTGTCTGTCATATAATTCCCTATTATATCTATTGATTAAGCCGTAGAGTGACCTTATTTCCAGTTTTATCCACAACTTCTCGCTTTGTTCTTTTACTTTTTTGGCTACACTGTTCTTATTTTTAATTTTAACTTGAGCGTACATTGGGATGACATTATTATCCAGACATTGTTTATTAAACCATATTTTACTTAAAACCCTCTTCAATTTAACATTTAACTTAAGATATTTAAAAACTTTACTTACCTTATTGTTGTCGTTTATTACCTCATTGTTGTTGCCCATTACCTGTAGTCGATTGCACATCTTAACAGACGATTTGTTTTTAAAATAATTTCTGCCTATTCCGATCTGACGATGGGCTGTGAGGCTTGAAAGCGCTAATCGGAATAATTTTTATATAGTGGTGTGCAACTGTGATCATTCTGATTGTGATTTCAACCACTAACACAAATTTCTTCATTAAACGTCTGTTAAGATGTGCAATCGACTACAGGTAATGGGCAACAACAATGAGGTAATAAACTACAACAATAAGGTAAGTAAAGTTTTTAAATATCTTAAGTTAAAAGTTAAATTGAAGAGGGTTTTAAGTAAAATATGGTTTAATAAACAATGTCTGGATAATAATGTCATCCCAATGTACGCTCAAGTTAAAATTAAAAATAAGAACAGTGTAGCCAAAAAAGTAAAAGAACAAAGCGAGAAGTTGTGGATAAAACTGGAAATAAGGTCACTCTACGGCTTAATCAATAGATATAATAGGGAATTATATGACAGACACATAGAATTGTTAAGAATATACTCGTATGTAGAGTTAGAAGAAATATTATATAATTTTGGTTTGGGGTACGTAGAAAAGAAATTGGAAAATAAAAATAAAAAAATGTTAGATAAGTTAAATAAATTAATAAGAAAGAACGAAGTAAAAAAGGAACACCTCTCTAAGAATAACTATGAAAAAAGAGTAATAAACCTTACAGAGGTGAATTTCAATACAGAAGAAAAAGAAATGTTAGCAAAAGGCTTAAAATACGCACCGCCACCAGAATTAAATCAAGAAAAAACGATTATTGAATGCGAAAGCATAATACAAAAACTAGGAAATGAAAATGATAAAAAAAGAATAAGGTGGGAAGTAGGGAATGTAGTAGATAAAATATTTAAGAAAAGTTTGTATAATTCAAAAAATGAACAAAAAATCAAATCAACTGTAACTAAACTAAAGAATAAAATAAAGAAAAATGATATTATAGTTACGAAGGCGGACAAAGGAAATACAATGGTACTACTGAGAAAGGACGAATACATAAATAAAACGGAAGAATTTATAAGGGAAGGACCATACGAGGAAATAAAGTATGATTATACAAGTAAGTACCAGTCAAGGATAAAACAAATGATGAAACAGATAACATTTATAGAAGAAAATAAGAAAAAGTATTTATTGGAAAGTAATCCAACAGCACCAACGTTTAAAAGTCAGGTTAAGATACATAAAGAAGGAAAACCAATTAGACCGATTGTTTCTTTTATTAATGCACCTATTTATAAATTATCAAAGGAAGTTAGCAGAGTACTGAGAGAGAAATATGAATTTGGGACAAAATACAACATAGAGAATAATGTAAAATTGATAGAAAAATTAGAAAATATTAGGATTAATGAAAATACAAAATTGATATCACTGGATGTTAAGGACATGTTTACCAATATCACAGTAAATAAAGTTATTAAGTTAATAAACGATAATAATATGGGAGAATACAGGTATAAAAAGCAATTGATGAAAGTAATTAAAGAATGTGTAAATCAGAACTATTTTAGGTTTAATAACAAGTTTTATATACAGAAAAAAGGTTTACCTATGGGGTCTTCATTATCCCCTATTCTTGCTGAAATATACATGAATGATTTTGAAAAGCAATTAATAACTTCCACTAAGTATAAAGACAATATAAAATTATGGTCTAGATACGTTGATGATGTATTAGTAATTTGGGAAGGAAGCATAGAAGAAGTGCATGAGTTTATAAATGAGGTAAATAATAAGGAAAAAAACTTACAATTTAAAGAAGAGATAGGAGGTAAGAAAATAAATTACTTAGATTTGAACATAGAAATTAAGGATAATGAGAAACTACAGTTTGGGATATTTAGGAAAGAGTCGTATTCTGATATAATTATACCAAGAGAGTCTTACCACCCATATAGATATAAAATGGCGGCAATCAATACATTTTGTTACAGAGCTCAGAAGTGTTTAAAAGAGACCGAATCAAAAGTTAGGGAGTTAAAAACGATAAAGGGAATTGTAAGGAATAATAATTATAACACCAACATAGTGGATAAAGTTATGAAAAGGGTTAACATACAAAAAGCTAAAATAGAACCAGAACAAAAGAATTATGCAGGGTCATTGACATACATAGGTTCACACACTAGAAAAATTATAAAATGTTTTAATAAATATGGAGTAGATATAGCTATTAAAAAATGTGAAACGGTATTTGATAAGATAAGGAATAAGAATATAGAAAAAATTCCAGTATTACAGAAAAGCGGAATTTATAAATTAAAATGTAAAGATTGCAACAAAGTGTACCTAGGTGAGACAGGACGAAAATTCGTATGCAGGTTGTCTGACCACAAACGTGGAGAAGGTAATAGAACAACCAATTCGTTATATGCAAGACATTTCATAGAAGACAACCATAAGTTTGTTAATCCTTTGGAAGAATACGAAATTGTAAAAGTAGTAAATAACACAGTTGAAAGGAAGCTTAGAGAGGAGTTAGAAATATTAAAAGAAAGAGAAAAAGGGTTAGGCAATTTAATTAATATTAAAATTAAATTTGATAATGAAGAAATATTTTATAACATGATTAAGAAGTAAATGATAGAGGACAGATAGATAAGATTAAGAATTATTTGCATAGTACTAATTGGATGGTTAAAATAAGGGTGTGTGACTGACCCATGTGTGTGGAGAGGAAGTAGGGTAAGTTTAAAAGGATGCACACACATACACACACACACACACACACACACACACACACACACACACACACACACACTGAAACACAAGGAATTTGCTAGAAAAATATGTAACTGTACAGATGGTGTGGGACAGGGTTTAGGAGGTGGGGAAGGGTCATTTATATTATAGCTTGTTGTGTGTGAGCAGGGTGGGGGAGAGGGGTGAAGGATTTGTTTTTAAAATAATTTCTGCCTATTCCGATCTGACGATGGGCTGTGAGGCTTGAAAGCGCTAATCGGGATAATTTTTATATAGTGGTGTGCAACTGTGATCAGTCTGATTGTGCTTCAGATATTGACTATTTATTGCCGGAGCAACATTATTTAATAACAGTACATTTTTGTATCTAACTGAATAACTATTAACTATTTCACGTTAATAAACTAGTACTGATTAGTAATAACCGTCCTCTATTCATTATAAATTGTATTATAAAGTTTGTGTACTTTAGCGATGAGCAAAATTGTCTGCCAGCGTTAGGCGTCGGCAGCACGACGAACTACAAGCGAGATTCAAATGCCCGCCAGTTTGCGAGTGTAATTTGAATTAGTCATCACCGCGTAGAACGACCGCTCAGTTTAACTTTTTTAATCGTTTTCATAAACAATTTGGCGCCGCCCGGGAAATAATGATACTCATTACTCATTGAAGGACAGGTAAGAATTACACTCGTGATATATCGGTACTGGTAATTCGTGCGTTTGCGACGGACACCGTCAGCGTGAGAAGTTAGAGATAAACACGAAGTAACGACTACGACGTGTGGGGCTAACACACATAAAACACACTTTTGCAGAGACGATACAGGTTTCGTCGTTACAATATATAATATTATGTATGTATATATATTGTATATATATTGTTACATGACATTTTACCATGAACTAGTAACATAAATATACTATGATTATATTAGTAAAAAGTACCAAGAGACATAAGATTTTTAAGAAAGACTGAATTGAACATGTTTTATTTTAATTGTTTATTGTATGTTGTGTTTATCATAGTTAAAATGATGTCAATGATGATAAGTAAGAAGAAAACTGTCAATGAACTTACTTATGGAATTTTGTTTTATTTGGGCATACTGTAAGTTTATAAACACAGTCAGTTAAGGGGAATTATAACATATTACTAATAGTTATTAGTAATTAGTTTGTGACACATTAATTAATATTATTTATGATAGTGTTAATAACACTAATGTTATTCTTAACAAGAAAGTACCAAAATCATAGTCAGAGATTTTTGTAGAACTAGGCATATTGAGCTTAGTCAGTTAAGATATATGAATAAGAATTTATATTAAAATAATAAGGAAACAATGTCAGTTTATGTTAAAAGATTACTAAATGTATAAAATAAATTTAAGAAAGTGAAAAGTACAAAAAGAAATAACAATAAATAAGTTTGGAAAGAAAATAATAAAAAATTTTAAATCAATAACTCAGGAAATATAGATCAGAAAATAGTCAAGAGTGATGTCAAAATGATCAGTTTTTTATCAGAAGAACAAAGAAACAAATAAAATGAAGATTAAAGCTCTTATAAAAAAAGGTATATCCTTTTAAAGAAAATGAAATACAAAATAGTAAGAGTTTGTTTATATTAATAATATGAGATCACCAGGGTGATATAAAAACGGTTACATTGGAAACCAGGGAGATATCTAAGGTAGGCCTTAGCAACTATTATGTTGATAGAATAAAAGAAAGAGTATTATTGGCATCTGAATAAAGAAAGGTTGATTTAAAAACAACTGATAGTGACTAAAATAAATTATAATATATGTTATACCAGAGCATCTCAAATAAAAACAATTAAATAATTATATTTATGAAGATTAAAATAGAAGAAAGAAGTGCTACAGGACTCTACAGAATTAAACCAGGACATCTATGAAGAAATTGGACCAATTGACACAGGAAGAGAAGTATTTTTGATCTAAAATTAATCTGAACCATTCCCTGTTAAGCCTAGATTAAAGGTTTCAAAGACATTGAGTACACTTTTTATAAAAACTATTTTTGAACTTCTACTGACAACAATAATAATTAATAGTACGGACATAAGCATAAACAACATTGCTGTATAGTGCTAATATAATCTAAAGCTATTTAAGTCTAAAAAACAGTTTAATAACCTAACCTATACACTGAACTGTTTTACACTCTTTATATAATCTTTTTAAGACACATTGTGACTATTTCTAATCATATGTATTTTGGTACTTTCCCTGTCAATACTGTTGTTAAATCGTAGCCAAAAGGACCTACTGAACACATTATAATTGTATTTTATTTATTAAATATAAAATATGAAATGTTTAAAATGCCTGAGATATAAGAGTTACTGCTGCCACTCTGAGCATATTAAAATACAGCAGGCCAAACTTTGTTAAGAATTATATTTGACATTTAGAACAAGTTAAAGAATAAATAAAGGATTTGAGTTTACAAAATACAGAAGAAGGTTTATTTGTTTCTTATTTCATGAATACAATATGGGTATGATATACTGAACAAAATATCTGATACTGTGAGTTGACTTCAGTAATTAGATTAAGTTGGCAACACTCATCAATTGAAAATCTTAGCAGATTTCTTTTAAATATGTTTTGATGAACACAAGTTATCATATTCATTGCTGAAAGAAAAGTTTAAAAGAGAGTTCATTACAGAATAAAGAAACCATATACTATTTAAATAAATTTGAATAAAAATGTATTATTGATATTTCACCAATAAAATTTTATTTGCAAACGGTGACTGCAAATTGGCGCTCAACAAACATCCCCCTGAACAGATACTCATCCTTAATTTAATATTAACAAAGTATATACAAATAATAACAGAGTTAAACAAGATACAAATTCAGATAAATAACCCATAGACTCGATTCTAGATGTAACAAATTGGCTATCCCAATAGTGAGGCTAAATAACATACAATTTAGAAAGTACGATTATTAGATAAGTAAGGGTAAAACACTATTACACGTTACAATATATATATATATATATATATATATATATATATATTGCAACGTTACAACAATTATACAAGTATATTATCATATTCTCAACGCAACTATAATACGTATTACAACGGCCAGGTCGCAGGATTTTGTTTCTCGTTGCGTCAAGTATATGTGGTTGCACAATAATTATAATTTTTTAAAGAGGAGTGAGATGTTGTTGACATGAAATAATAATTTAAAACCGTTTCAAAATAATCATTTTAAGAGTTATTAATTTTAGAAAAATATTCAAGTATTAAAATATCAAACGTTACACAAATAAATATTAACCTTTATAGGCTTTACAAATATACTGTAACCTGCTATGCTATTCATAACGTACAACAAAAATAAACACCCATATAATTTTACTAACTAACCAAACATGTTAAACAAGTTATTTAGATTCTTTTTATTTATGTGGCTGAAATTAACTAAAATTTTAAATAATGATAGCAACTCATTTACCAACAAAATAATATTAAGATTCAAGAATGAATTTATTGTTGCTATAAACAAATAAAAATGCTATTACATTTAATTCCAATCTATTATTGATTTATACTGACACACCCAAAAATACAACAAAATATTAGTATTTCTTTTCTACAAGTTGTTGTTAAATTACACTCTCTTATCTAACTACTATTTTATTTTAAAACCCTAATTATTATCTGTTCATATTTAAGTTCTTTTCGAGAGATCTCTTCACAATAAAAAAATTTAATTGTTTTTGTATCACCTCCGTATATCTACCGTTACCGTTGCATGTGTGTGTGCGTCCAAAATCCTGAGAGTATGCTGATGCTGATGCTGATGATGATGGTGATGATGACTATGCTAATGCGGTGTTTGTTGTCTCTATGGGTTGTTGCTGTTGGCGATGCTCCAGCGTTCCTCCTTACGTCTTGGTGTGAGTGTGGTACAGTGTGTGTGTCCTGGTCAATCTGCAATCCGGCAGCGTGACGTCGTGTGTAGATTTCTTGAGTCTGAGTGTGTGATCGCCCAAAATTTGCGAGTGGTATTTATACTGTTGGCGATTTGACAGGTACAGGCCTGTTTTCGACAAGCTAGAGATGGTCAGTTCGCGCCAAAGCGTCCTTTTTATTACACTCACTTTTTGGTTAATTATCGCGACCTCATGAACATACTAATCACATGAGCGATATCATGGTTTGCGTAATTTTTTTTTGTCACTCACATATATCACACATATTAATTACTCTTTAATTACACTAGTAATTAATATTAATTAGTTAGTATCTTTAATATAGCACCTTTGGCAATAAATTTTACATCACCATACTCATCAAACATTCCTTAATGTAATGTGTCTTTATAATTGGTGTAAGTCTTTGTTTACAGGTTTAACAAAAGTAATTAGTTTATTATAATCCTGTTAAGACCTGATTAATTGTCCCAGCTGGCTTCACGCACACAAACACACACACACCGTATTTTTAACTATCGAAGCAGGTGCACTCTCGACAGGACAGAGCCTGTATTTTCCGGCACAAATTGTATAAAACTGTTCCTTATTCTATTTACATTAATTACAATATAAAACATACCGCCCTGGGAAAATATGAAAATATATGTATTGTTGCAATATATATATTGCAACAGATCAAACTTTATTATTCTAACAAGGATATTGTGAGTGTGTAAAAATTGATACAAGTCTATTATGGAGGAGATGAAAAATTATTTATTATATACAAATATTATTTATAAAGATGTATAATGTATTTTAAATTGTCATGTATTGATAATATATTTAATTGTTTGTATTGTTCGATAATATAAATCGATTTTACTTGTTTGATGCAACGTCCTCCTCTCGTCTCGTCGGTCCCGTCTTGGCGTCCTCTTCTTCCAGTGTCCTCTTCTACAGCTTCACTCCTTCCTGGTGTCCTCTTCGTCCTGGCGTCCTCTTCGTCTCGTCGTCCTCTTCTACAGCTTCACTCCTTCCTGGTGTCCTCTTCGTCCTGGCGCCCTCTTCGTCTCGTCGACCTCTTCTACAGCAAGCGGCTCCAGCGGCGATATTTCACAGAGTCTCGTAGTTATGTTTGACTGCTTCCACGATATCTTGTAGTGTCTTTAAGTTCCCTAAGCGGATATCTTAACTTACACGAAACAGCACTGTATTATATTTTAAATTTTATCTAATTATTTACCCTCTCGGTTCTTATCGCAAAACTTCGTTAAGAATTTCAAGGTTTATAGTTTATTTTATATAAGATCTTTTTACGTTTGTAAGAGAATAACTCTCTTACCCGGGGCACAACTTCCCCTAGCAACGTCGACAGACAGACTGTGTCCATCCTAGCTCTGCAACGTATGAGTCTCACTGAATTTGGTGTATTTTGATAGGCCAAGCCCAAGTCACATGATTGATGGAACGACCAGATACACAAATTTCATGAAAAGCTTTGTATAATTTTGCATAGTAATGCATGGAAATTATCTACAATTTTTATTACCCTATCATTGATAAGAGTTACACTTGAGTTTTGCTTTACTTAAAAAACCATATTTCTAAAATAGTCACAAACCTCAGGGTATACACAAATCGAAGCTATGTACTTATATAATTATATGTCAAATTTTCATGTAAATCGGTTAACTACCACTGCCGCAATAGCGACCGCAGATTATCACACCCGCACACGCACACCAATTCATACAAAAAATACATGACAATATAGTACATCTTTTTATGAAGATTTTGGTGTAACCTATATGCTTATCAATTTTTAAATACAAAACTTATGACTAAAAGACAAAATATTACACAAAACAAATTTAAACAAGAAAATGCTCGTCATTCATGTTCTCTGATATAAACAGCATATCTTATCATCCTGTGTTCTGTTGCAATACATATGTAAGTTGTATATATATAGTAAGAAAGTCCTTTTCATGTTTTATTTTTCGAGTTGATGGTAGGTTAATTTTTGAATAAACATCGTAAAACCATTACGGTAATTAGAAAATAATTTTCCAATTCTATCTAATAAGAGTATTTCAGCCCCCAGATAGAACCGTATAGAGGTAAAAGCAAGTAAAACCGAACAAGCACTGTATGCGCAACTTGTGCATAGACTCTGCTGTAAGGCTTACCGTTTCACGAATTTCTGTGTTTGAGATTAGCATTTGTGCGCATTACTGAGTCCTCTTAATGTTGCAGAATTATATTACGCTGGACATTAACGATATGTATTTTTCTAAACTTTAAACTAATTTTCTATGTTTGTGTAATTTTATATAATTTTTCAATGAATTATCTCCTGTGAAAATATTTGATAGAATAAAAACTATGTTGAACATTATGAAATTATGTGTGGCTACTTATTTACGTGTTCTAAATTTGCTGAACTTATGTTAGAATTGTTTTCTTATCAAACTTAAGTAATTAATAGTTATTTTTCATTGCTTATGGTAAATAGTTTTATCAGTTTATTCCCAGACAAAATATAAATATTAGGAATACATATTGATTACAATTATTGGTTAGAAGGCATGTTACTTTCAGAAAGTTAGAAGGTTTTTCGAAATACTTTCAGTGCCTTTTTAGTACTTTTATCGCATCCACGTGCTCATACCTGGTGTTGGGATTTAATAAGCCACGTTACAAGAGATACAATTTAAGAGCGAGATGACACGAAAGAATGCAGGAAAGAACGATGGGAAGAGAAAATCTTAGAGAGAAAGATAATGAATAGGGAGGATGAGTAGAAGAAAAAGAACTATTTTTGATGAAAAATATTGTATACTCTTAATTTATTTTGTATTTACATACAGCAAAATAATTAACTTAGAAGTAATAACGTTTCTAGCCACTACTTGTTAGTATTAGTTATGTATTGTTGTAAAATTATATGTATGTAAAATATAATTAAGTATTATATATATGTGCATGTATGTATGTATAATTGTTGTAATGTTAGTTATGTATGTATTGTTAGTAAAATGCTATATAGGTAGACATTACGATTAAGTAAAATTAAGTGAACACCGTATACTTATATAAACTTTTACCATCTACTGCTGATAAGATAATAGGAAAACCAGCTACTTGCATGTAGCTTTATTTATTAGTTAATACAAGTGTTACCTAAGGAATAGTGTCTTAAATCATAACTCTTATTTCAAGCATAAATGTCTAGCAAGGGGAATGTAAAGGAAGTATGGTAGAAATCGTGTTTAACATCAACGTAGAATGCAGTAATCTGCACACCCCATGTCATGTAATCTTTTCCTCCGTAATAGCACTTACTCTCATGCATATGTAATGTGATTTTTAGAATGAGATTAGAGACGTACATTTTCCTTTAGCTATAGCAGTTTGTGGCTTTGATGTTACAAAATAAGCATTTCCTTATAAAGGTTGCGTTAAATCAGGTTATGCATCTTCTGCTTATTTTTTTAGAATAAATTATTTACCCAAACGATTTATCTGTTTATTTGGATTTTGTTTGCCTATATCTTGTCTAAATATAGGATAGATACATGGTTTGCTAGGTTGTTACTATTCCAGAAGCAGGCATCATTCCAATATTTGTTAGAACTTCTGGTAAAGCTGGAAGTTTATTGTGGGCGTGCTTATTTTGTAGAATAATTTTGTGGGAAGCATTTTGTAGAATGAATAATTAGACAAACATAAACCTTTGATGATGAAGCTTATTTATGCAAACATACATTAAGAAACAAAAAACATAAGCCTACGCAATTTATTATTATTGCGTTTACAGTATCGAATAATCAAAAAAATATTCTACGTAAACAATATAGTATATATTTAAATTATATACCGTAATAGCATATTTTGACAGTTTTAGAAACACTGTCATTGTCAGATATTCGTATGAAGTAGAATATTTGCAATCTAAATAAAAGCAGACATTAGACAGGAGAATATCACTTTTTTGCATGAACTTATTATTAACATTGTAATATACATATTTTTGTTCATTTTTTATTTCATCAACTTAAAACGATTAAAAATATAATTGTTTCAATGTTACTATATTTTTGTGAATACTATTAATTTTGTATTTGTATGTTTGTAAAGTTTTTCGAATGCTACTTTCTTGGCTTTCCAATACTTGTTTTAGTAATGTTATATTTTCTAAATTTAGAAAAATATGTTTATTATCGAGTAAATGGGTATGTGTACATACAGGTGCGCGCTTACAAAAGTATTTATAGATTAATAAAATCTAGTAACCTCCTTTATAAATCAAATTTGTTTTTTAATTTTACAGTTGTTCATAACATTGCAATCGCGACTAAGAGTCAAAAATGAATTAAGATAAACAAAATATTCCTTTTAATGAAGCTATTTTTTTTTAGAAAACAGAAAAATATTCAAAAAAATTTTTAATTTGTTGTTATTAGGACACGATTAATTTTTTAAAAGTCTTATGTTCTAGACTAGAATTGTATTAAAGACCTAACCACTCATATTATAATTATTTCTACAGCTGATTATCTCCCTACTGTCTTCAATATCCTAATAATAATTATTCTGCTTCTCACATTTTTCAATCTTTAATTGTACGTTCCATTGTTTGTACAAATTGTTTTTCATACCATATTTTTCTTATATTAAATCATTTAACTTGATGCTTTATTGGGAAAAAGAATCTGCTCTAAATGGTTAATGAAAAAACAATACATACGTCAGTGTAGGCGTGTCTTATTTAATTATGTAGTTGTTCTTATAATGTTGTTACATGCCTCATTAGGTTACACAAAGAAAATGCTTTTGTATACTATTACTGAATATTTGAAATAATGAGTATTAGACAACCAACTCCTCTCCGTTACAAAAAGTGATGAAGAAAAATCGCTTACCTAAACTAACTTGTTATAAATTTAAATTTTATATAACTCTTTCGGCACGCATTTAGATTATACCAGATTTCAAATACGTTAACAATATGGCTGAAAACTAACGATACAGGACAAGAAACATTTCTGTGTCCGAACGTCGTTAACCAAACAAGTATAACTTGGACTGATGTCCAAATCAATGTAACAAAACGGTCGATTCTATTTGTTACATGCGTAACAATAACACTTTCATGTAATGATGTTAACTATTTTTCATTGCGTAACAAGTCTCTTGACTTACCCCAAAAAACGTTATCACAGGAAGTCTACACAGAGTGAAATTGGAAGGATCACATTTAACATTATCTGTTTTACGGTATTTAAACTTTTTGCTGAACACTGAATTGTAAATATTTTACGGTTGTGTCATATTTTGCTGCAGATTAATCCGTTAAATTGCTGTGTAACGCAATGTGAGAAAACATTTTTTTCAAAATGCGTGTTACGATATACGGGTATCCTCAACTACTTCCCAGGCAAAAAGTAATATATTCACCGTTGTGTGACTTTAATCTTGTACATATTTAAGTTAAGGTATTTCGGTTTAAAGTGGTTGTTCGGATTCAAACAATATTGTTACGACGGTGTCACTGATCATCGTATGGAACAGTGACAAACAAAATACAGACACCAATGAAGTCACTAATCACCAGCTTTAATTAATCACAAATAACAATTTGTAATCAACAAGTTATTCAACAAGATTATACTGGTACAATTATTTATGAACATTTTTACACTCGCAATATCTATGTCAACTATTAGACTTCTACCCTAACTATAACCCAATAACGCTTTGCGGCACTTGTGTAAATCGCCACACGATCCGCACTAAGGAAAATCGCTCAACACAACTAACTGACATGACGGCTGCTGTGGCTTTTTATAGGTAGCGCACGTTTTCTAGAAGATTTAAGTCCTCACTGTGGTGTGCCAGCTAATGCGTATTTCAAGTGTTCTCCAGAGTACTATGAAACGTAATTGAGCGCTGCCTTTACTGAAGTTACACCTACACGATTAATGAAGGGACGGGTGGAGGACGCGCTCGGTTGTTCAAGACGGTTCTCGTTACAATATTTTTATATTGCTGAAAGTTATTATTATCTTTTTCATCTTCCTAATGGAATAAGCTGCATTAAACATACAACATTATGGAAATGTTCGAGATGGTTCTCGTTACACTGTCACCTTCTTAAACTTGTTCGTTCCGAAGTGGCAAACCGTCTCCAAAGTTACGAAAGATGCTGTTCAAACGTCCAATTAAACCTCTCAACCATTCCGTCTGACTGAGGATGGAGAGATGTTGTCTTGGCCTAACTGGGAAAGGACCAGAAATGTTTATGACAATTCTCTCGAAAGGCAGCCTAATGTTAGACTTTTTCATTTTTCCTCTGTTTCTGGTTTGTGGGCCTTTGCTTGCAACACATATTAGACAAGTCTGACACCATTCATCTTTTGCTGTCGAGATCGTCCAGCTGTGTCGTCCAGCCGTCTGCCAGGAAATCTACAGTGATGTCTTCAAAATATACGCTTGCTTTCTGTTCTTCATTTCTGTAGCAATGTCAGCAGTCTTCCGGTCACGGTTTTCGAGATAAGTCATCTGGATTACCATGCAGCCGCCCCCGTCTGTTGTACCTTGGATTTGTACTATTGGAGACGTTCCAGTCACCTTGCGAATTGCCCTTCCGGATTGTTAAATCTCAAGAGCCATGCAAGCGCGGCATGGTCAGTGAGTGGTACACAGTCTGTCCCATAGCTGTATTTATGGAAGTGCTCCAAAGCTTGGACGACTGCTGGCAACTCTCTCCTTGTAACGTAGTCATTTCACTCTGATTTAGAAAGTCTCTTGCTGTAATACGCTATTACTTGTTTTTCAGCGTCTTGAACTTACTACAAAACTGCTCCTAGACCAGTTTGCTTGCATCTGTGTTTACAATGTACTTCTGTTCGGAAGCTGGGAAAGCAAGAATTGGCTGCAAACATAATGCAATTTTCAAAGTCCTGAATTCTGGATCACGCTCTCTTTACCACTGGAAGTTTCGTTTGTTTCCGTTAGCTCATATAGTGGTTTAGCATTATTAGCGAAACCTCTTACAAAACGCCTGTAATACGAGCATAACCTCAGGAAACTTAGAACCTCGTGTTTACTCTTCGGAACTGGCCAGTCCCTTACGGTGTCTAGTTTATTGGGATCCATGCTAACACCCGCTGCCGAAACCAGCTGGCCCAGATACTGTACTTCCTTGTGGATTAGAGAATACTTCTTCGGGCTCAGCTTCAGTTGTGCACCCTGAATTATAGTTAGAAACTAGTTAAGATTTTCCAAATAGTCTTTGAAAGTCTTCCCGATGGCTATGACACCATCTATATAAACAAGGAAAGTTTTCCATGTCAGGCCTTAGAAGACCAGATCTATCAATCTTTCAAATGTTGCCGGTGCATTACAGAGTCCAAATAGCATGACGTTAAATTGGAATAGGCTACTTAGGGTCAGGAAAGCTGTCTTTGCCTTGTCTTCTAGACGAAGACCCACTTGCCAATATCCACTACTCAGGTCCAATGTGGAAAAACACTATGATCCACTCAGCGTGTCGAGTGTATCGTCAACGCGAGGTAGTGGATAGCAGTCTTTCTTTTCACGTCGTTCAAACTCCGGTAATCTACGCAGAAACGTAATTCACCGTCCTTCTTCGCTACCACCACTGCCGAAAAAGACCAAGTACTTGACGAAGGTTCGATTATTCCTTCTGTCAACATTTCTGTATTAACCGAGACATTTCCTCTTGCTTACCTAATAGAGGTCTTCGAGGAGGCTGGGAAAATTATTTTCTTTTTCACATTTCTAATGGAATAAGCTACATTAAAGATATAACATTATAAACATGTAATATATTCTTCTTTCTTTATCTACACTTTGCGATAGAAAGTGAATTCACTGAAGTTACTTTCATAATAGTATATAATTTTACAGAACATTTACCACATTTAATTCATGTAATTGTTTGAATGTTTAAATGTTTTATTTTCTTATTATTTGTACAATTGTTTTAGCCAATTTTATACTTTTCCTAGTTGCTAAATTTGTAATAATTGAAATACACAAAAATGAAATTAATATTTTAAACCTTCATGTACTTTTATTTTAAGTTTATTGTAATAAACGTAACACGTTCAGGAGTAAACTGCAGATTGCAAAAATAAAAGCAAATATAGGGATACTTTTTAAATTTAAATAGGATGTATGTATTAACAATTACTAAAATATTTTTACTTTATAAAATATATTTACTTATGACATTGTGAAATATTTGAAACGAAATGGATGCGCAGACTTCAGAAGGTTTCGGTTTGTCTTAAACGACATTCCGTTTAATGTCTTCTACGATCGTAGTGTCCCCAATCGTCTATACAGGTGACGAGATTAAGATTTATTTCTATATGTAAAAAAAGAAACAAATAAAATGTGATGATATTTTCACGCTGAGTGACACAACACAATTGTATACTTAATTCAAAAATAAAAGTTTGCAAAAAATCAATGCCTTATGCGTTTCGTGTACATAAAATTTTAATTTTTCTTTTATAATTATACAATTGGAAACAACTGTTACCCAACACTACTGCTTTGCGCCTGTAAATTTTGGAATTATAAAAAACCGCGCTAACAAACCTTATATCCTCTACACTGGGTGTAATTGTGTCGTTCCTTAATAACGTTTAACCGCAAACAGGGAATAGTATGTACATGATTTTCGTCGTAACAATTTGTACATTTCGCTAAACCATCATTATGATTTACATTATGACTATTACACTACAAAATATCTACTTGCAGAAACTAATCATGATAATACATTTTTGCATTCGCAAGACAAAATGAAAGTACAATTATACAATTCTAAAAATCGCTGTGTTAATCATTTTTAAGCTAAATTTATATTTATATTTTTCCTTAATCCTGTTTTGACTGGATGTTATTATGAGGCAACTTCAGTCGGGTCTTCAAATCTAATCTAAACAAATATGAAACAACATTCTTACTTTTATTTCCTTATAACTTGGCTTGTTTTACCTGAGGTATCAAAGCCCTACAGTACACATAACTTCTCTTGTTACGACTAGTAATGTTACTAGCTTGTATTACTAAAGAAACAATTTATTTTTTTAATCCTGTGATATTATGTTTGCGTTCCTACACTTATTCCTGTACTTATTAAGGAAAACGAAGTTCATCTTCAAATAATAAATTTAGTTCAAAACCTTATTTTGTTTTAATTGAACATCGTTAGAGAATACCTTTATACGCTTCTCTACAGGTTTTTAAGAACTCTCGTCGGCTAATAACCAATGATTTGAAAAGAATAATTACTAGTAAGTTGCTGCTGCTGCTGTTGTTGCTACTACTACTATTACTACTACTACTACTACCACCACCACCACCACCACCACTACTACTACTACTACTACTACTACTACTACTACTACTACTACTACTACTACTACTAAGTACTATTATTAGTACTATTCTCCCCGGGAGCTTACGCCTTGTGCATTACGAGCGTGAAAGCGCGGGTACGTGCCGGAATCTCACTTTGCTTAAACCTGCTATTCTGTTTGCCTTCCTTGACCAACTCTTCTTTCCGACCCTGATGTTATTCGAGTATCTGACGGCTAAGGGTCTTCAGGTGCCTCTTACTGTCTTGTCTTATTTTGCCTAGTGTGTCAAAATACTCCGGAAAAGAATCCTGTACAAAAATACAATATGGAGTTGGAAGGAAAGAAGAATAATCCACTGTTGCAGGGAGTGGCATTCTTAGTACCAACGATTGTCAGGGGTGAGCGAAAAAGGGGCTGGGTCATCGTTATCCAATGGCCGCGATGCCACTGGGTGGGTCACTTGACCTCTCTGGCAGATAATACGCCAAGCGGCACAAAAGACACGTTGAATACTCCTGAAGGAGATCCTTTTCAGTGGAGTTCATTGCTGCAGAGGACCGTACTTACAGATAACTATAACATCCCAGATTGTCGGAACAAGGTTAGGAGCCTCCGGCGAGGTCTTCAGCAGTTGGCCCAGAGAGTGAGACGGTAGGAGGCAAAGCGGAGATAGAAAATGAGGGTCAGTCTGCAAACGAAGAAGAGAAGCACAGCGTGGGAGCTGACTGCGAGTATCCCCATAAGACTTCTTTCCGTAAGACAGCACTAATTGCGAGGAAACCTCAAGAAGAAGAGACTAAGAGGTGCTGATAAATCACTTCTATTATGAAGGCCGCGGTCTGCCGTCAGAGAAACATCTCGATGGATGTGAAGAACGGCTTGATCAAGCTGAAGGAAGGAACTGACATAAATGTTGATTGCCGGATTAATTGAGAGAAACTGGTGAGTCAACTCTAAAGATGCGGTAGTAAGAGGTCTCGATACAATCTCCTGAGGTGCCTGCTGGTAATAAGAATCGGGCAGCTTCGATTCTTGGAGGAAAGAAGAAGAGAGAGGAAAATGTGCATGAGCAAGAAGAGCACGGTTGTCTCTCGAAGGGGAAAAGGCGTGGAAAGACAAATTCGCAGATGAACTAGCAAGAGGAGTTTACACGCTTGAGGTACAAGATCACAATATTGAGTCTTGTGAGGCAAATATCCCGAGGGCAATACATCGTCATGGTAGGCATCCGGTGTACTGGTAGACTCAAGAAATTGCGGATGTGCGAAGGAGGTGCCACAGGCTGCGAGGGAGCGCGCAGGGTGCAAGGGATTGTGCTGAAGCGAATATCGGATTTGCTGAGCACAAGGTTGCGAGGAAAGGACTTTGACGGGCTATCAACCGCAGCAATGCGCGCTTTAGGAAGAACTTGTGTGAAGGTGGCAAACAGGGACCCATGGAAACGGGGGTAAACGATTGTTACCCAAAAACTCGGAGCCATTAAGATCACCGGTGTAATGGATGCTTTCTTTGTAATGGATGCAAAAAATCGTAAGAGCTTTCTTTCCCACCCTTCCGGAGCAAGGCAGGTGGATGTTTGGAACGTCGAATATTTTCCTTTTTTACAACCAAAGAGATGGACGATTGATAGGACGATGAAATACAAGGAATCCCCAGGGAAATGTACGATAAAAATGCGTTCATTTCCGTAAGATGGAGCAATATAGTAGAGGAGTTGGACCATAACTTTCGCGTGGGTACCTGCTCCGTATGGTGGATGATTACCTCACGGACAGATCACTGTTTTATAGAACGGAGCAAGGACAACGGTATATGGCTGTCTTGGCCGCGCCGGGCCAGGGGTCAGGCCTTAGACTGGACCTTGCTCCAGGTTATAATTATAAAGGTTATCCTTATTATAGGTTATAATCATCCTATGACAGCCTGCTGAGGATAGAGATGCCGGAAACTCGTGTCTGGTGGGTACGCCGACAACGTGGCGGCTCTTGTTGCTGCTCGTACCATCGACCTGGCCCAGATCAACCTGAACAGGGTGATGTTATTAATCAACAACTGGACGGCATTTCACAGGCTGACGTTATCCTTCAGCAAGACGCAAGTCGTCGTCTAAACGAAGAAGAGGATTCCCACCGAAATCCCGGTACACGTCGGAGACGAAGTGGTCGAGTCAAAGCCAACGGTGAAGTACCTCGGAGTGATGATGGACTCTAAGTAGAGCTCTTTGGATCAGATTTGGCGTACGGTGAACAAAACGGCGAAGGGAATGATGGGGCTTAGTCGGCTCATGGCCAATATTGGCTTCCCGAATCAACCAGAAGAAGACTTTTGATTCCAGCTGTCCAGTCAGTCCTACTGTATAGAGCGGAAGTGTGCGCAGACCACTTAAATTGTAAGATTTACAGGAAGAAAATAACCCAGGTCCAAAGACAAGGTGCGTTTAGAGTATCATCGGCCTACCGCACGGTTTCCGAGCCGGCCGTCTTGGTCGTTGCCGATCGACCTACACGGCAAGGAACGTAAGATGGTCTTTTAAAGAAAGAAGGAGGTATGTGGTGAAACTGCACGCCGATAGGCACGAAACCAGACGATGAGGAGCTTGGGAGGAAGATCGCTGGACGAGAAGGCTGATCAAGCAGGTGCAGATGTGTGAGGAGGGGAAGCATGGGGAAAACAACTATTACCTCATCCAGTTTCTGACACTGGACACGGGTATTTCCGATCTTACTTGTTGTCTGCGACAGACGGGAGCAACATAGAATATCGGTGTATCAAGATATTGGGCAGGAGATCTCCCCGGATAACATCGTTGAAGCGATGGATCAAAGGAAGCACACCTTCCAACTTCGTAGAATGCCGTACACAATAAAATCGCTTGTTTCACGCCTCAAGATCATTTTACAATTGACAACCAAATATACTATATATTCAGCAACTGATTTGACAAAAACAAAACAGGTAGGATTTAAAATTAAAGCAAAATTGGATAATTGAAAATAATCAATTAACTCCGTTGCTTAATGTGTTTTGCTATTTAATTTCCTTTCATTTCAATTTGTTTACTGAGCAATTGCGTAGCTTGTAAACCACACATTCTTTATCTACACTGGGAGAGTTTTCGATAGTAATCTGTTTTCATTATGCGAAACCTAATTAGAGGTGATCGGGAAATCGTATAATCTGCGGACAGCTGTCCTGACTTATGACGTCCTTTCTCCCGGGAAGTATAAAATAGATTCTTTACAGAAAGTGGCTCCGTGTGAAACTGAAACGTTGTTATTGGTGTTGTCACTGAACCGGTGTTAGACTTGCGCAGGAAACTCTTGCCGTCTTTTTTCCACCGTGAACGTCTTGTCGTCTCAACGGTTAACTGGAACTGGACAAACGTGCGCGTGTTGTCACCATAGTTACCAATGAACCTTTATTTTTGTTTAACCTGAACTGACGATTCACACTTATTCTTTACCACACATTTTAACTTTATAATTAAACTAAAACTTTTCATCCGCTCAAACAATCCAAAACAAAATGTCAACTGTGTTATTGTCTGGACAGAATTATATACAACAGTATTATTGATGTCAAAATCCTGTCACTCGAACTTCATTTCGGCATCCTTCATAACCATTTCGGCCGTTACCAGTTTTTTTTTCATAATCCGGAAGTTTTCTCTCTTACACTTTCATACCCAACTAAAGTTTACAAATGATTCATATCGTAAGATTCAACATTCTAATTGCTTTTGATATAAGATAACGCATAAGTGTAATCAGAATAATCTGAATGATACTCTTTCCTATAGTCTTCTACCAGTTTCTACGCTTATAATTTTGATTCTGCTCCTCAGACAGCTGTAGTTATGCTTGTTAATAACTGTATATGTGACATAATATAATTTTTACTTTACTGCAATTTATTTCTTTGCAAAATATTTCTGTCTATTCAGTTGCAGTTTCTTCTCCATCTTTGCAACTCTACCAACCATTTAATTATAACAAGTCCAGTCGCAAATATAACATGCTTGATAGTACATTATAAGAATTTTTAATATTGATTTGTCCCGACAATATTGATCAACTCTAGCTGCATTTGTTTTGACGTAGAATACGTCTTACCTTTCAGGCCAGCAATAGGCACCCCCAACCAGAAAATCGAGCATTACGTTTTCACGTCACGTTTGAAATTGAAATATTATCTAAACGACAAAAGATTCACGCTTATATGAGGTACCATTCGACAGATAAAGGAACAAAGATAATAAATAGCACAATATAAGCGGGCTATTGTATCACTAGCGCGGGATGAGCGGGGGGAGAAATAGAAATGTTTTGCGCCGCTCGGGGCGCACTAAAATTAGTATTTCTCCGGTTTCCGATGCGATAGAACGTTGAGTGAGGTGTCGATAAAATTGTCTCATCGAGTACTATCTACATAGTGTACCGTAATAGCGGTGATATTATTTAGAGGTTTGAATAATCGTAATTCAAATAGTATAAATCGTGTGTTTGGACAAAATGTCGCGGTATATGGATGCTAAACGCGCTCAAAAGTATCGTAAACGCATACAAGAGAGTAGAGAAAATCATGGGTAATTCAAAAAATCCAAAACGACCAATGCCAAACGTCAGAGGATTTACCGATGACGCTTAAGAGACAAGGAAATAAATACTGAAGTCGAGTTGAATGAGGAAGAGCTCCCGACTTCGCAAGTGTATCAGCCGATCGAATTCAGCAAAACGTGGCAGTTAGCTACAAAGCACATCTATAAAATATTCTTTAATAATGAATTTGGACACGCGTGTGACGTTTGTGACAGACTGTGGTTCCAGATGGACGTAAAGATAGTGGCTGTTATACTGATGCTGTTGCAACACCATGGGGACCAGATTTAATTACCATAGTAACAAGTAAATAAACAAATGATATTTAGCGGCATCGGAACTATACCTTTATCCGTTCCTGAGGTGTTTAATGTTTTTACTATAAATATTGTATATGATTGTATTGATATATTTTGTAATTTTTTATACAGATACGTCTATATATTTTGTAATTGTCTTAAGCGATTATAAAATGTATGTTTATATGTATTTCTGATGATGCAATGAATAAGTAATGAAATATATTGTCGAAGCTACACGATTTTAGCAACGATGGTTCGAAGTGGACGCCGATCAGCAAACGTACGGCTACAATCAGACATGGTGGATCAGTTAGATGTAAACGTCGACAATTTCCGCTGGTTCCTGCGCCAGCTATCACAATCCACAAGTCTCAGGGAGCGACGTTCGACCGTGTCGTCTTCGATTACGATAAATCTCAGCAAAATCAACTAGTGTACGTGACAATGAGTCGAGTGACCAGCTTGAACGGTCTTTACATAACCAACTCACGAGAAGATTTTAAATTTTATCACGGTACGGGAAGCACGGCTCCGATGGTGAAGCAAATTCGAGACGAATATTCCAGATTGCTACAACACCGGTTGCCTACGAAAACACAGCAAGTGCGATGCTTCATGCCCCGCCACGAGGTGGAAGACGAAGAGGATAGTGGAAGAAAATAAAGCGCGATCACGGTTATAATCACCAACATTAACGCCCAGAGTTTGGTCGCACACGCTGCTGACATCGCATCCGATAGTCAACTTCTAAAGTCGGACTATCTCGCGATTATGGAAACGTGGATGGATTTAGACAACCCGGTTCAATTGTCAGGCTTCGAATTGAAGGAGCAAAGAGACAACGGTTCGCAGTCAGTGTCGCCCAACAGTAGAAAGCGACAACGGACGGCCGGAGGTGTCGCAATTTATAGAAACATACGAATGTCGAGTGATTGACATCAACTTGAACAACAAGAAACAAATGATAGATACCGGTGTTGAAGACATGTGTTTGTGGACATCACGCTAAATGGGAAATCGAGATTCGTACTCTGGTGCACTTACACCCGAACGTCACCATTTCCAATCTCAAGATGTTTCTATTCGGTAATATAATTAAATATTCTGAAAGAACGAAGAAAATATTTGATGATGTGAGCGTAGACACCGAAGTCCCAATGGTGATCATGGGGGATTTCAACGTCGACGCACAGACTAATTTACCTACGCTGGACTTCATGAAGAAACAATTCAATTTAGAGCACGTGCCGTCGCCACCGACTACGCTGGGTAACACCACCATCGATTTGACTTTCACCAGAAACATCAACGTTTATATCTTACCTTATATCAGCTACTTCTCCTATCATAGGCCCATTGTATCTTGTACAATTAGTATTCAAGTTTAACCCATCTTGCTTGAACCAACTAATTAACTAGTGTGATGTGTGTAAAACTAAATATGTGTTTGTTCATTTTATTCATAACACATTAGCAACCCTAAAGCACACAGATGTATTCTACGCTCTGAAAATTTGCGGCCGTGGTTCCGACACAGCTCCCGCCGACGTTTTCTCATAGGTTAGTTACAGGTCACCTTTAGGCTATTGAAATATTTGAAGTTTCCAAAATCTGACACCAACATTATGTAATTTTTAACAAGTATTAGCTGTATTTCTTCAAACATTAAATTATCAGCAAGGATACAACCTAAATCATTTGATTTATTGATTTTAAATCTACCCTCGTGGTTGCGCTGAGTAGAGCGCAAAAAATGCTCTTCGCAAGCCGACTCGCCATCAGGGGTATCGTCAGGGATTGTTTCTGCCTCCCAAAATCTCTCGAGACATTGCAGAATTTGACTGTCATTGTTCCTTGCCAGGAACGAAACAGCAGGACCCTCGGTGTGGCAGTGCTTGGGCAGATTGCCAGCCAGAATGTAACCCAGTTTTGTTTCCTGAATGATAGGGAAATTGGGTCCGCGTGTGTATTTATTGGCTAATATTAAATCCAGATAAAATTGTGCCCCTAATAGTATGTCGATCTGTGAAGATATATTAAAATCTGGGTCGGCCAGAAAAATTTTATTTGGAATGTGGAACCGGTTGATATCAAACGAGATTGAAGGCAGATTGTGAGTTAAGTTAGATAAGACGGCACATTTCGCCTCGAAACTATGTCTCTGATAGCGAGAAATAATACGTATAGAAGCAATGTCAGTAGCGCAACACGCTGTGTTGTTTATTCCTGTGATTGGAATATTAGATCTGGTTAATTTAAGGTGTAACCTTTTCGCAAATGATTTCGTACAGAAATTGATCTGGGAACCGGCGTCTAGAAGCGCTCTAGCCTTATGCCTGTTGCCAGCCTGATCAACGACCAGGATACAACCGCTGTGGATAAAAGAACATTGTTTTTGCACTGTAATTTAAATGAGCAATAATTGCTGCTAGCAGCTGTTGATTTCGGCACGTAATTTACGTGCAGCAATGTGTGGTGTCTTTTTGAACAAATTTTACAGACCTGTTTACTATTACAGTTAGCTATCAAATGAACTGCTCTAAGGCAGTTGATACAACATTTATGATTTGCAACCAATTGTCCCCGCTCAGCGGCACTTAATATACGAAAATTATTACACATGTAAAGCGGGTGGTCAGATTTACAACACACGCATGAACAATGCTTTGCCGCTGCGTGATAGTTTTTAAAGGTATTGCTGCCAGCAGTATTTCTTAAGCTACATTTCTCAAATTTATTGTTGGGTTTTACGCTAAGTTTGTTGAATTGCTGTCCGGGTTCAATAGGCATTGTATTTTCTAAAAGCTGTCTGCGTAAGTTTAAAAAATGCGTAAAATCTTGAAAGCTAGGCAAGTTTTCAGGGTCTATTGATTCCTTCCAAAGTTTTAAAGTAATAGGGTCAAGTTTGGTGGAGAGCAACTGTATGGTAATAAAATCAAATGAATTCACTGACAGTTTCATTGCCGCCAGTGAATGAACGGAAGACGTTATTGTATTCGTAAACTCCGCCAAGCTTTGGACTGAGTCCTTTATTGTGGACTTAACCTGAAGCAAGTTTTGTACATAGTATTTGGCTAATATAAATGAGTTGTTATACCTTTCGGACAGCAAGTTCAACGCTATTACATAATTTTCTTGACAAATTGGTAATGATTTAATTAAATCTAATGGTTCACACTTCACAGAGGAATGCAAATAATGCAGTTTTTGCACTGGTGTCAAATCGGATCTTGAATGCACTAGATCATTGAAAATTGAATAAAAATGTTGCCACTCAAGTATGTTGCCTGAGAAGCAGGTCAAACTTATCGGCTTTAAATGCATAGGCGTCGATAATACGGGAGGCACAGTCTGAGTATTAAAAGTGTCAAGAAGTTGTAAAATGTTTGCCTCAGTTGAGTATATCATTTCTTCAACCTCAACTCGGTCTGCCTGAGCAACGCTCGTGTCTTTACTGATAAGCTCTATCTCAGACTGTACCTCGTCGTACTTCGAGGCCAAGCTTTTGAGACTTTGCAGTCTTACAGTTAGAAAATGTTTTGTACTTTGATTTATGTCAAATGAATTTACCGCGGATTGTATCCGCACTATCGCGGATTTTAATCCGCCTCTCTTTCTGGTCAGCACCTTGAGGCCTTCTTCAGACATTTTACGCACCTTTTTACTGTTGTTGGTGGTACCTTGCTGTTGATGTCCTGCAGCGTCGGCTCCTTGGTGAAGATGGTGAACAGCTGGCAGAGATGACCATTTTGAGTAAGCACTGCAGCCGGCAGGAACTTGCTACTACGTTGTCCGAAGATGACGAGCGAAATGGCGACGCAAATCACGCCACGGTCGCATTAGCTGACGTGCTAACTCGCCCGTGATGGCCAGAAACAGATGTAAAAAATATTAAATGGAAATCCAGGTCCGGAGTGACCAAAAAATGGTTGATGCGCATCGTGAGGACCAAAATGTATGAGAGAAGAATCCAGGCACGGTGGACCAAAAAATGGTTGATGTCCGGTCCACGTGGACCGAAGTGTTGAATGAAAATAATGATCCAGCAAGTGTGGACAAGAAGAGTTAATGAATTGGGCCCAAGTGGGCTAAATGTATGCTTCTTGAGTTAAAATATTCTGTCGGCTGGTCTTCCATAGTAGTTGAAAATGATATGTAATAAATGCATTGATTCTGCAGGAAGAAAATGACAAGAAGTGGACTGTATACGAATAATTTTAATATCTGAATTAGTTACATTACAGCTGTATTAATTTGAAATGAGGTTGGCTAATACTGCATTTGCTAAGTATTATTAAATTTGAATTGAAATGAAGTTGTGGCGCTAGTTGGCCATAAGCGAGAATATAAGGGCCTAAAGCCTACATTTAATGTCGACACTAATTGACAGCGAAGGATTCGGCGAACCGAACGCCGAGAAAGCTAGCTACGCACTGTGCAAAGTACAAACACGCGAATATTGAGGCGAGGTATAAAGCAGATTAGCCAACCTAGAAAACAAAATCATCGCGCTACCGTACAGTGGGGTTCAATCACCAGGTCTTTCACTTTTTCAACGAAATCACAACTATTAATCAAACTTCGATTATTATTCAAATGTAAATTATGTTTTAATATACTCACTAATTTTCTAGCTGCTTTGTAACCGGGTGCAGTGGTAAAATTTACTAGTGGTCTAATAGGAATCCCCTCCTTGTGAAGCTTTGGCACACCTGATAAAACAGGCGCTTTAGAATTAATTGGTTTTAAAGATCGTCTAGTACGTTCATCAAAGAGATGTGTACACATATTTAAGCTACGATTAAGACGTTTTACATATAAATCCGTGGGGTCAGAGGTTAGCAGGGTGATATTATTATTTGCAATGAAATCGCGTATTTTATCGTCATAATCATTCTTATTTATAATAACCAGGGTGTTACCCTTACGTGGCTTGGGACTACAATAGGAGTTATTCCATTTAAATCAAAATTATATTGTTTTTTTGGCAATGTCCTTTATGGAACACAATCTCTTTTTATTTCTAGTTCAGTTCTATGTCACTCATCCTACATTACAAAAGACTTTGTTAGATACGTTTGAGGTTAATCTGTGTACAAATATAGCCAGAATTATAGAAATCTTAATTTCAAATGCGTATCGTACTTCTAACATATACTTTCTAACAAACAATTCTGTATAACCCATGTAATTATTAGGACTATCTGTAAACAGTTATAAGATATAAAATAAAGACCTTTAGTACTATAACAGACAACAGTCATGTATACTTGGTTGAGACTCAACATTTTTTAAAGTTGTATACAACTAAGGTAAAGCACTTTATGGATACTGATGAAGAGTCATCAACGACCTGCACTAAATGAAAGACTTAAATGGAAAAGGATTTAAGTGTGTTTACCAAGAACAAAAGGAAACCTTCTAATTAAGAAATACGCTTTTGCAGAGAGAAGAGAGCTCTAATTACACTTCAAATATGTCCTTGATTCATTACTGACTTGCCTCTTTACAATATCACTATCGTTCTCTTACTTATGGCATTTGTGTGTACTATTTGTATAACACTTAAAAATTGCAACTTCATTATTTAATATGGTACGCTGTTTTTATTTCTTTGTCCTTGTGGCAAATAAAGTAAAATAACTACGTTAATATAAGTACGTAACTGTGTCTCTATATATAATTAAAAAAAAAACAGGATACGTTTATATTTAACGTTGGATTTAAGATCTTAAATTTTACTACGTTAATTAAAACGCCTTTTCCCGTAAGGAACAATAACAAGGTTACTTGTTACATTCTAAAACATACAAATTAATGTGAAATAGTATCCACAATTGTAGAATGCTAAACAATTAACTTGTTCGTAAAGTAACTGCAAGAGAATTCGGCTCAGACCTACAGTACTTACAAGGTACTTCTATTTTCGCACAATGCTACACATATTTTCAATCATTCTTTACACTAAGTCAGAAGGGTGCCACTCGGATACAGAAACGGCATCATTTTCCAGTACACTGGTCTGCTGTTTAGATGTTCCACCCACTGCCTAAAAGAAGAATAAAAGAGTGACTGTTTTTTGCGTTCTTTTTCTTTTTGAAAGATATGTTTAAATAAGCAACGTAACGACAGGACTAGCTGTTTATGGTAAAATGTGTGTGTGTGTGTGTGTGTGTGTGTAACAGTACATTTTGTTAAATAGTGAATAGAAAGCTGCCATTTTATGTTGTGGTGGGTGGTCAGAATGGTTAGGTATAATAATGTTAGTAGATCGATTTCTGTATATTGCATATTGTATGTGGTTTGTTGTTGCTTGTGATGGTTATGTCTAATCACAGAAGAAAAAGAAAATCACAACAAAATCAACTATTTAGACATAACCATCACAAGATACAATATGCAATATACAGAAAACCAACTTCCACTAACATCATTATACCCAACCATTCTGACCACCCACCACAACATAAAATGGCAGCATTCTATTCACTATTTAACAGAATGTACAAAATACTCCTAAATAAACAAGAAACAGACAAAGAAAGAAATATAATTTACCAAATTGCTTATGAAAATGGATACAATAAAAATACTATAATCAAAATATAAAATAAAATAAAATATAAAATAAAAACTGAACAACTAAGAATTAATCAAAATGAACAACACATAAATAATAACAACAATAAAAAATGGACCACATTCACATACATAAAAAATAAAATGACAAAACTAACAAAATTATTTAAAAACACAGATATCAAAATAGCATACAAAACTAATAAAAATTATCTACTAAAAGTAAATAACCCACACAAAAAAGATAATACAACAACCAATGGTATATACAAAATAGAATGCCAAGATTGCAATAAATGTTACATAGGACCAACAAAAAAACAGCTGAATGAACGTTACTTTGATCAACTAAATGCATACAAAAAACCAGAAATATATAAATCTAATTTGGCCACATATGCAATAAACACTGGACATGAATTCCCAGACATAACCAATACGACACTAATAAAACATAGACCTATACCACACAAAGGGACCATAATGAACATTTGGGAAAATTTACAAATATACAAATATAAAACACAAAACAAACTAATATCTGAACAAATACAAATCAATACAAAACATGACACAATTTTCAAAGCACTCAACATCGAAAATATACAAAATACTAATACATACACCACAATCACACACAAAAATACCACTTTGAGATACCAGAAACCAACAGGAGACCACAATGGCGACAGACCAACACATAGGTACTTCACTAGACGCAGAATTGCGAAGGCTGAGGATGAGATCACAATAGCTCTCGAAACATGCTCCTAGTAAGGAAAATAAAATATCTTGAGGTAAAGTAATAATAAAATATATATTATATACATCAATAAACGGACTGTAGCAGAAAGTGTTTGCATTAATAAGACCATACAAAGTAAATAAGACTACAGTGAAAATAGGGAACAAAACGAAAAGTGAGGTTATTAAACAAATTCAAAACAAAAGTGTATTGAAAAAATAGTGAAGTGAATAACAATAATAAAGTGAAAGCAAAATCAATTAACAGAAAAATAAATATATAACACATTATCTTTCATATAAATAAACATTAACACGCAAACAACATAACCACAACTTCAGATAACCACATTACCAAATTATTAAATAAATTTCAGACACGAAAGAAATATCTAATGAACACAAACATGAAAATATACTTCAATAGACAATGCCAAAAACACAAATTGACACCTAAATACATTAACATAAATACAAACAACAAAAATATGTCTGCACAAAAAACAATAAAACAAGCACGAAAGTTACGGATAAAAACGAAATTAATCAATTATACTGTAAGAAAAATAGCATAACACTAGACATACATAAACTACACTTATAGCTAACAAGTTTATTACATCCAATTACATTAAAAAATAAATACAATAACATAGAAAGTAAAATAAATTTTGAAAAAAAAAGACAATTACAATCAACAAAACTCAACACATTAAAACAACAAAACGAAAATTGAGAGCAAAAAAACAAAAATAAACACACATTTTATCCTCGAACCATTAACCTAAACAATACGGAATTTAACAAAAAAGAAACGAAATATTTAAACAATATGTCAAAAACTAACCTAACTCAAAACACAAACAAAAAGCTAGAAAATGTAGTAGTAGAAACTGAATTTGCCATTAACCTAATAGAAGACAACATACAAGAAGGAAAACGAACAGAAGCAACACATATAATTATAATTAAAAAAATAATCACTAGTGAAATGAAAAACAAATCTAAACAAAATAAGGGCAATAAAACAATAAAAGAAACTAAGAATAAAGTAAAGAACAATACTTTAATAATAACTAAAGCAGACAAAAGTCAAGCAACAGTAATTATTGACAAAACAGACTACATCAGAAAAACTGAATACTTTACCAACAATAATAAATGCACACAACTAAACAAAGACCCAACAGAAAAATATCTTAAACAAACAATGAAACTAATAAAAACAGTTAAAAACATATTCAATAATTAAAAAAAACATCTATATTAATAATAATCCAGAATCACCTAAAATGAATAGCCTAATAAAAATACACAATTTAAACAACCCAATATGTCCATTAATAAACTTCAAAAAGCACCTACATATAAAATAGCAAAAATAATAGCACACAAACTGAAAAATAACTATCCAACAAATAATCATCATAACATAAAAAATACATACGAATTAATAGACAAACTAAAAATAATAATTATAAATGAAAATATATTTTTCACACCATATGATATCACAAACATGTACACCAACATCCCAGAAGATGAAACAATAAACTTAATAAGAAACAAAATTAAAGAACAAAATGAAGACACACATTATATAACTGAAATAAAAATAGCCTCCAACTAATAGTAAAACAAAATTACTTTGAATTTAATAGCAAAATGTATCAACAGCAAGAAGGTTTAGCAGTGGGAACTCCATTATCTAGCATCATATTAGAAATATTTTTACTACACACGAATACACCAAAATACAATATATTATAAAATCCTTTGATCCAAATGGCATTTGGATAAGATATGTAGATGATGGGTTATATATATATATCAAGTAAGAAATGTACAAATGCAGATAACATATTAAAACAACTCAATAACATACATCCAAAAATACAATTCACAGAATAAAAAGAAAACACAACAAAATCAACTATTTAGACATAACCATCACAAGATACAATAACCACCTACAATATGCAATATACAGAAAACCAGCTTCCAATAACATCATTATACCTAACCATTCTGACCTCCCACCACAACATAAAATGGCAGCATTCTATTCACTATTTAACAGAATGTACAAAATACTCCTAAATAAACAAGAAACAGACAAAGAAAAAAATATAATTTACCAAATTGTTTGTGAAAATGGATATAATAAAAATACTGTAAACAAAATAGAAAATAAAAACTGAACAATTAGAAGTTAATCAAAATGAACAAAACAAAAATAATAACAACAATAAAAAATGTGGCCACATTCACATACATAAATAATAAAACGACAAAGCTAACAAAACTATTTAAAAATACAGACATTAAAATAGCATACAAAATTAATAAAAATTAGCTACAAAAACTAAATTACCCACACACAAAAAAAAAACAACCAATAGTATATACAAAATTGAATGCCAAGATTGCAATAAATGTTACATAGGACAAACAAACAAAAAAACAGCTGAAGAAACGTTATTTTGTACACCTAAATGCATAAAAAACAGAAATTTATAAATCTAATTTGGCCACCCATACAATAAACACTGGACATGAATTCCCAGACATAACCAATACGACACTAATAAAATATAGACCTATACCACACAAAGGGACCATAATGAACATTTGGAAAAATTTACAAATATATAAAGGTAAAACACATAACAAACTAATATCTGAACAAATACAAAACATGACACAATTTTCAAAGCACTCAGCATAGAAAATACACAAAATACTAATAAATACACCACAATCACACACAATAATACCAATTTAAAGCACCAGAGACCAACAGGAAACCAAAGCAACAACCTGCCAACACAAATACTTCACAAGACTCAAAATTAGGAAGGCTGAGGATGGGAACACAAGGCTTCCCGAAACATGTTCCAAACAGGGAGAAAACATCTTGAGGTAAAGTAATTATAAAATGTATAATATTGTAATAAAACGACGACTTGCTCGAGTTTATGTTTAAATTAACCCTTTCTCGGTTTTCAGTAGTTGAACAATTAGTAAAGTTAGTCGGCCTATTCAGACAAGTTTCTATGTCTGCTTGGTTCTGGCGAACCTGGCCATTTATACTGGTAACAGTATACGTCTATCCCTTCACACTTTTCTGTGAATCGGTTCTACATCTTCTCCCATTCTTCACGTGTTTCCTTTTGTTTCTCTTCTATATTTGTAACTTTGGTGTTGACTTCTGCTTGAAAACTGTGCACTTCTCGTTCAGTCTGACTCCATTTTTCGTCAGCTTTCGTAATTTTTTGTTCTATCACGGTTATTGCCTCTTCTATCTTTTTGCTGGTTGTTTCATTCTTCTCTACCATCTTCTGGCTCAACTCTTCCTTTAACAACTCTATCCTTTCATCTAACTTGTCCATATTTTCCTGGTTAACCTTCCTCAATTCTTCTCTTAATAGTTGGTTATTCTCATCCATTTTCTCCTCCATCTTCTTGCTATTTTCCTCCATCTTCTTACTACTTTCTTCCATTTTCTTACTATTTCCCCCAACTCTTCCCTCAACTGTTGGTTGTCACTTTCTATCTTCTTACTATTTTCTTCCATCTTCTCTTCCATTTTCTTGCTATTTTCCTCCATCTGCTTACTGTTTTCCTCCATCTTCTCTTCCATCTTCTTACTGGTTCCTCCAATTTTATCACTCAATTCTTCTTTTGTGGATTGGTTGTCCTTCCTTAATTCTTCTTTTGTGGCTTCTATATTTTTATTTATTGATTCTATGCTCTTCTGATTCTCTTCCATCTTCTCCATCATAAGCCTTAACATTTCTTGTATTGTCGCGTTCTCTGTTTGTGTGGGTTTCCTGGGTTGTTCCTCCTGTTGTGCGGGTTGGTTCGGTTCCGCCGGAGGTAACATCATCTCCATATCTTCCACTGGAGTCGCCTCCTTGTTCTCCATGTCTATCTCCTTTTCGGCTTCTGCCGCCCTTTTCTTTGATGTCGATCTCTTTGGAATTTTTATCACTTTCCTGACCTGTTAACAGCTGCCAGCTAAAATATGGAATTTGGCAAATTATCTTTATTTTATAGGCCTATCAATTCCTACTTTTAGCCCCTAAAGTTGAGCGCCAATTTGTAATAAAACAACGACTTGCTCGAGTTTATGTTATGCCCCACTGTTGTGAGCGCCAATTTGTAAATAAAACGAAGTTATTTTACAAATAAGTGTACTAATTGTTTGATACAATTTTTATTATTTATTTATTTTTATTGGTATAAGTTAAATATTTAATTTAATTTTTTTAAATTATTTAATTATTTTTATTATTTTTTGATTGGTGTTCAATTAATAAAAATACTAATTAATAATTGGGTATGATTCGGTGAAGAAATATTTGTTTCTCCGCGTTAAATAGATTGTCGTGGCCAAATCGACTGCATGCCGCAGTCCCTTCAGTAACTTTATTTCTTCTTCTGCTCGTTCCTTTCCCTCAGAAGTTCTCGTTTATAATTTAATAATTAATGTATTTTAAACTAGTTCTCAACTAATCAATAAAACAATATTTTAGAACAATAATTATATTTATTATGCTTAAAATAATTATTCGACTTGCGTCGACCAATTCGAGTCGGATCGAGACTAGTTCCCAGGTCGATTATTACATACACGAAATTGTTCAAATTAAATCTTTATATAATAAGGATTCTTTGAACTGTAGAAATAGTCAGGAAAGGCAAGAGAATTCAATACTTACAATTATAAAAACTTAACAGACAGTAATAATAAAACATAGTATATAGAATATTTAAATATTACGATCCAGCTAATTGTTCTGATGTCACTCGTCCCTCCCGGTCAGATTCGTTCGACTCGAAATGACAAGATGGCTGCCTTCGTGAGTTGTTCTACGATGTAAATCAGGCTTCGAGATTTTCTTTCAAATAAACGTATCAGTTGATTAATTCCTCTTCTGTGATGCCGCTATTGGAATATCCACACGTTGTAGTGTGTAGTTTTAGTCCTCCACTGGATTTCGTTCGGTAATAGGCGTATAGTGTCAAATGGTTACTTCCAATCAATTGCTGGTTGTATTAGGTTAAATTTATTCATCAGTCGTGTCCATACGTTTTGACAGATAGATTTAGTGTTGTTTAATTTAGCTTTGTGATTCCAATGACTGTTATTATCGTATTCATTAATTTAATATATATTCTTTTTATAATTTCATAATATATCTTGGTTTGTGTTAGTTAAAAATTCCATTCATTTTTCTCTGAAATTTCTTCTGACACGTCTGTTCTGCTTGGCGTTTAACAATCAACTAACTACATTTGTTTCTTCATACAGAAAATTCTGTAAGATTTTGGTCTTATTTCTAATTGTTCATTATCAGCTGTTTTCATAATTACTAATTCAATATTATGGAAAGAGATGACATTTTTTATATTTAACTGGCTATAAATTATTTGTTTAGTACTTTTATCGAATTTTATCTATATAACAACATTCCTGCTTTCATTTTATACAAGTTAATAATAAATTTGACCTATTTTTGTTTGAATTAAGCTTCTGAATTACATTCCTTGAAATTTACATCTAGGCATTATTCTGATTCACATAATTAACCATTAAATTGTTTACAATATGTTTTATGTTTCAATTTTCCTCAAATACGATTACTAATTACACCATTGTAATTTACTTTTTCTACCTGGGTATTATTCTAAACATTTAACAATTTATTTGCATTTTACTAGTACTTGCTTTACTGATTATGGCATTATCTTGTACAATCACCATTTAAGTCGATTTTACACTCTGATTCTTTTAATCACTACTATAGGTTGTTGTTATAATTATGATAATGTATTTGTATTCTGAATGGGATAATTTATATCAATTTGGTCTAGTTTCTATTAATTTATTTTCTCTGATTTGATTTACAGGGTCAAAGTTAAATTTGACTTGGTCATCAATTTTCAATTTTCCTACCAAAGTTATAATCGATTCACATTATTATTTTTATATTTTCTGATTCACTATTTATAGATCGTTTGAATTAATATTTTGCCTTTCCTTACTTAAAAAAATTATGTCATTAATTAACATTATTCAAATACAGTAAACACTTACATACTAACATCTAGTATCTCCTACTATCAACATGGTCTGTATTGTATACACATAAAATAATTAAACATAATAATTAGATAAATAAACAAATTAAAGTCTTATCCTAATGATTGTCTTTTAACTGGTTTGGGGTGTTCCCCTCAATCACACACTATTTTATTTATACCTAAGTTTACATTAGCCCTGATTATATTGTATTGTATTCTCTTACTTTGTTAGTTGTTTTTCTAAGTTGGTATAGCTAATATAGTTAAGTTCTTTCATTTATGTGGTTTGCTGCTATAGAGTGTTCTGTCTTTAAAGTAGGTTTTTGAGTATCTTGAGATTTTTCCTTTTTATTAATTGGTTCTTGGCTGTAACTCCTTACTACTCCGTATCTTACTGGGTATACTAATTATTTTACTGGGATAATAATCATACTATTTGTTTTTAACACATTTTGCTCTAAATTGTATGTATATTATTTCTTTGAATCGAGATTTTTTTTAGTTCTATTACGGCATTTTATTTATTATTGTGATTACTTCCTTCTGTTATTCTTATTTAAGTTTACTTTACTTCTTCCAGATGGCTTCTTCACTTCTTTTTCTATGTGATCTTAAATTGTAGAATAAGGCAAAAACTTCGTTGTGCTATACATACATATATATATTGTTACAACACAAAAAGCAGACCCAATACCAGAGAAAAACTGTAATGAATTAACAATATTAAACTAAGGAAAGAAAATGACTATGACGAGACAAATGACTATGACCTAACCAAAGTGATTGACCCCATAAAGAAAATAAAATGAGAAGGTTTAAACTCAAATAATGATAAAAAAGGCACAAACAAATAATAAATGTCTAGTAGCAAGTATTAAAATAAAATAAAATAATCTTAGTTAAAGTACACTAACCAGAGTAATAGATATTGTATGTCATTAATAACCCTATGATGATAAGAAAATCAAAACATAAAATTGTTAATAGACTAATTATTAATTGTGTATAAAATAATAAAAACCCAAAAGTGAGAGATAGGTAGGAAGTGAAAGTGATAAATCGTGTAAGTGTTATAAGTTATAAGTGAGAGAGTAAACAATTCACAATAATAAGAAAAAGGAAACAAAGGTAATAAAACAGATAGTAAAAGATGGATAGGCCATTAATATAATAGTGTTAATTCATAATAAACAAGTACTATGAGTGCGCAAATGTCGGCGGCCCAGCTGCAGGAAGACGGCGACTGCTGATGTCTGTTACCAACTCGATTCTCCTCTACGGATGCGAGGTCTGGGCCGACGCACTGAATCAAGAAAAATACTGCAAGCAGATGGCCGCGGTACAACGAAGAGAAGCACTTCGGATTGCAAGCTCCTACAGAACGGTGTCGGAACCAGCAGTGTTGGTCGTCGCTGGAGTAATGCCAATAGAACTGATGGCTGAGGAGGGGAGGAGGGTCTACACGACCAAGGAAGACTTGGGGTTTGTAGAAGCAAGTGCAGTGGCCAGGGCACACTCCATGCGGAGCTGGCAACTACGATGGGAGCAGGAGAGTCGAGCTAGGTGGACGGCGAGGCTCATTGAGAACCTGCCTGAATGGGTGGACAAACGCACGGCGAGGTAGATTATTACCTTACTCAATTCCTGACAGGGCATGGTTATTTCTGTGCATACCTGTGAAGGATTGGTAAGATGGAGGATCCGTCGTGCGTGTATGGCGACTCAGACTCTGATGACGTTCATCATACTTTTTTCGAGCTTCAACGGTGGGTGCTGGAGAGGCGAGGACTGGAATCGGAGATTGGCCCCATGACGCCTGATAACATCATAGGCGTCATGCTCAACAGCAAAGAGAACTGGGACATGGTTGTGACCTTCGTGAGGATGGTCCTGCGGCAGAAGAAGCCTGAACTGGACCGTCTCACAGGTCGATGATGTAGATAAAGCTGTAGAAGCCTAGTAGGCGCAATACGAGGTGCCACCCTAAAGCCATACGAATAGTTGTTCCAGGGGGGTTCCCTGCCCGTAAAGTGGAGGTTTTTAGTGGGTGCGAGTCCCACACACCGGGGGACCAGTCGGGTGTCTCCTGCTGGTGCATAATGCATTTTTCCTCCCCCGCAAAAAAAAAAAAAAAGTATTATGAGTGCAATGAAAATAAGACATCCTATGTTAATAATAAAATTCAAGGGATAATTATCAAGATAGAATAAATGGTGTGATAATGTTATTCACCAAGATAGTTATTTGTTCAATTAAAAGAGTAGAGTTTGTAAGGAGGAATATGGCTGAAAAGTAAACAGACCATAAACCTAATTTTTGGGTTATGTTTTATAAGTAATATTAAGTGATAAACAAGTTATAAGAAATGGCAATAGATATAAGAAAGGAGATAAATTGTACGAACATAATATTAATCATTAGAGTAAAGACAGAAAAAGAAATAAGAGAATAACAGACAAGCAATGATTTTGTAAATTAATAAGAACATTCAATTATTGTAAAACAGCCCAAAATTAATTCAAAAAGTAAATAAGTCATAAGTGACACCAATCAAAACATATGTAAATGAAAAATAATCTGTAATTTGTGTAAAATAAGAAGAGATAGTCAATTACTACTTAGGCCTATAAAATGCCTAACTGTATAAATGCAAAATAAACAAATTGTAAGAAATTAACTACTGTATTAGAAACTTCAGGGCAAGTAACTCATTAATTACAATTAGTTAACCATATTAAGATGTCACAGTTAGATTAAAAACATAAAATAAGAAAGAAATGTGATAATATAATATTAACATTTTTGTCAAAACTTTAATACATGAACAAACCCAGCTTTGTTGGATGTCAAAATGCTCTTTGAAAGAAAATAGAAGCAGTTATGATAATATCTAATCCATTGATAAGAAGACAGAAGGATAATAGCCATCAGAAAATATTTATATATTTTGAATTAAAATTCAAATACTATAACAATAGACATAAATGTAATCAACCAATGAGAGTATACACAGTTGCCATAACAACGGAACTTTATTATATTTAAGTCCGTTATAAAACTTTAGTCCATTATTGACGAACAAGAGATACAGAAGCCAAACCATATTCGACTCAATTTTCAATTAAAATACTAATAAATACTGCAAAAGTTAACGAGATGCGGATGCAAGGAGTCTAATGAAGAATCAGTTAACCCAAGAGAGCTAATAAACCAGATTTTAATATTCCAAACTACTGATTTTACCCAAATTAATTGAAAAAGAAGCCAGATGCAATCCAAAGTATAAAGGATGGAAGATAAATGATCGTATCTACCCAACCTAACTAAGAACAAAGTGACTCTTCACCAGAATTCAACAAGAGATGTTAAGTATATCTGAACTACCCGAATTTACGAACTAAATTAATTAACTTTTCTTACAACACAAAACACTCTCACTCCGAACTTGGTAACTAAATTTCTTTCAAGGATTGATTGATAATAAATATTAAACTTGTATGTAAACATAATTTTAACCTGTGTACGAAGTACAAAATTATAACAAACACTTTTTAACACTTAAAAAACGAATTGTATTTAACATTAATAGTATATAAGTACCATTGATGTAAGGTAGTGTATTTTATTAATATCTTATTAATATTTTTTCGTAATCAAAAGGACTCAATGATTGAATAAATTGTAGAAAATAAACTTTGACGGCAGCCATGTCGATTTAGAAACGATTCAATCAACTTAGCCAACCTTCAGATATTGTTTAATGAAGAAATTTGTGTTAGTGGTTGAAATCACAATCAGAATGATCACAGTTGCACACCACTATATAAAAATTATCCCGATTAGCGCTTTCAAGCCTCACAGCCCATCGTCAGATCGGAATAGGCAGAAATTATTTTAAAAACAAATCCTTCACCCCTCTCCCCCACCCTGCTCACACACAACAAGCTATAATATAAATGACCCTTCCCCACCTCCTAAACCCTGTCCCACACCATCTGTACAGTTACATATTTTTCTAGCAAATTCCTTGTGTTTCAGTGTGTGTGTGTGTGTGTGTGTGTGTGTGTGTGTGTGTGTGTGTGTGTGTGTGTGTGTGTGTGTGTATGTGTGTGCATCCTTTTAAACTTACCCTACTTCCTCTCCACACACATGGGTCAGTCACACACCCTTATTTTAACCATCCAATTAGTACTATGCAAATAATTCTTAATCTTATCTATCTGTCCTCTATCATTTACTTCTTAATCAGGTTATAAAATATTTCTTCATTATCAAATTTAATTTTAATATTAATTAAATTGCCTAACCCTTTTTCTCTTTCTTTTAATATTTCTAACTCCTCTCTAAGCTTCCTTTCAACTGTGTTATTTACTACTTTTACAATTTCGTATTCTTCCAAAGGATTAACAAACTTATGGTTGTCTTCTATGAAATGTCTTGCATATAACGAATTGGTTGTTCTATTACCTTCTCCACGTTTGTGGTCAGACAACCTGCATACGAATTTTCGTCCTGTCTCACCTAGGTACACTTTGTTGCAATCTTTACATTTTAATTTATAAATTCCGCTTTTCTGTAATACTGGAATTTTTTCTATATTCTTATTCCTTATCTTATCAAATACCGTTTCACATTTTTTAATAGCTATATCTACTCCATATTTATTAAAACATTTTATAATTTTTCTAGTATGTGAACCTATGTATGTCAATGACCCTGCATAATTCTTTTGTTCTGGTTCTATTTTAGCTTTTTGTATGTTAACCCTTTTCATAACTTTATCCACTATGTTGGTGTTATAATTATTATTCCTTACAATTCCCTTTATCGTTTTTAACTCCCTAACTTTTGATTCGGTCTCTTTTAAACACTTCTGAGCTCTGTAACAAAATGTATTGATTGCCGCCATTTTATATCTATATGGGTGGTAAGACTCTCTTGGTATAATTATATCAGAATACGACTCTTTCCTAAATATCCCAAACTGTAGTTTCTCATTATCCTTAATTTCTATGTTCAAATCTAAGTAATTTATTTTCTTACCTCCTATCTCTTCTTTAAATTGTAAGTTTTTTTCCTTATTATTTACCTCATTTATAAACTCATGCACTTCTTCTATGCTTCCTTCCCAAATTACTAATACATCATCAACGTATCTAGACCATAATTTTATATTGTCTTTATACTTAGTGGAAGTTATTAATTGCTTTTCAAAATCATTCATGTATATTTCAGCAAGAATAGGGGATAATGAAGACCCCATAGGTAAACCTTTTTTCTGTATATAAAACTTGTTATTAAACCTAAAATAGTTCTGATTTACACATTCTTTAATTACTTTCATCAATTGCTTTTTATACCTGTATTCTCCCATATTATTATCGTTTATTAACTTAATAACTTTATTTACTGTGATATTGGTAAACATGTCCTTAACATCCAGTGATATCAATTTTGTATTTTCATTAATCCTAATATTTTCTAATTTTTCTATCAATTTTACATTATTCTCTATGTTGTATTTTGTCCCAAATTCATATTTCTCTCTCAGTACTCTGCTAACTTCCTTTGATAATTTATAAATAGGTGCATTAATAAAAGAAACAATCGGTCTAATTGGTTTTCCTTCTTTATGTATCTTAACCTGACTTTTAAACGTTGGTGCTGTTGGATTACTTTCCAATAAATACTTTTTCTTATTTTCTTCTATAAATGTTATCTGTTTCATCATTTGTTTTATCCTTGACTGGTACTTACTTGTATAATCATACTTTATTTCCTCGTATGGTCCTTCCCTTATAAATTCTTCCGTTTTATTTATGTATTCGTCCTTTCTCAGTAGTACCATTGTATTTCCTTTGTCCGCCTTCGTAACTATAATATCATTTTTCTTTATTTTATTCTTTAGTTTAGTTACAGTTGATTTGATTTTTTGTTCATTTTTTGAATTATACAAACTTTTCTTAAATATTTTATCTACTACATTCCCTACTTCCCACCTTATTCTTTTTTTATCATTTTCATTTCCTAGTTTTTGTATTATGCTTTCGCATTCAATAATCGTTTTTTCTTGATTTAATTCTGGTGGCGGTGCGTATTTTAAGCCTTTTGCTAACATTTCTTTTTCTTCTGTAGTGAAATTCACCTCTGTAAGGTTTATTACTCTTTTTTCATAGTTATTCTTAGAGAGGTGTTCCTTTTTTACTTCGTTCTTTCTTATTAATTTATTTAACTTATCTAACATTTTTTTTTTTTTATTTTCCAATTTCTTTTCTACGTACCCCAAACCAAAATTATATAATATTTCTTCTAACTCTACATACGAGTATATTCTTAACAATTCTATGTGTCTGTCATATAATTCCCTATTATATCTATTGATTAAGCCGTAGAGTGACCTTATTTCCAGTTTTATCCACAACTTCTCGCTTTGTTCTTTTACTTTTTTGGCTACACTGTTCTTATTTTTAATTTTAACTTGAGCGTACATTGGGATGACATTATTATCCAGACATTGTTTATTAAACCATATTTTACTTAAAACCCTCTTCAATTTAACATTTAACTTAAGATATTTAAAAACTTTACTTACCTTATTGTTGTCGTTTATTACCTCATTGTTGTTGCCCATTACCTGTAGTCGATTGCACATCTTAACAGACGATTTGTTTTTAAAATAATTTCTGCCTATTCCGATCTGACGATGGGCTGTGAGGCTTGAAAGCGCTAATCGGAATAATTTTTATATAGTGGTGTGCAACTGTGATCATTCTGATTGTGATTTCAACCACTAACACAAATTTCTTCATTAAACGTCTGTTAAGATGTGCAATCGACTACAGGTAATGGGCAACAACAATGAGGTAATAAACTACAACAATAAGGTAAGTAAAGTTTTTAAATATCTTAAGTTAAAAGTTAAATTGAAGAGGGTTTTAAGTAAAATATGGTTTAATAAACAATGTCTGGATAATAATGTCATCCCAATGTACGCTCAAGTTAAAATTAAAAATAAGAACAGTGTAGCCAAAAAAGTAAAAGAACAAAGCGAGAAGTTGTGGATAAAACTGGAAATAAGGTCACTCTACGGCTTAATCAATAGATATAATAGGGAATTATATGACAGACACATAGAATTGTTAAGAATATACTCGTATGTAGAGTTAGAAGAAATATTATATAATTTTGGTTTGGGGTACGTAGAAAAGAAATTGGAAAATAAAAATAAAAAAATGTTAGATAAGTTAAATAAATTAATAAGAAAGAACGAAGTAAAAAAGGAACACCTCTCTAAGAATAACTATGAAAAAAGAGTAATAAACCTTACAGAGGTGAATTTCAATACAGAAGAAAAAGAAATGTTAGCAAAAGGCTTAAAATACGCACCGCCACCAGAATTAAATCAAGAAAAAACGATTATTGAATGCGAAAGCATAATACAAAAACTAGGAAATGAAAATGATAAAAAAAGAATAAGGTGGGAAGTAGGGAATGTAGTAGATAAAATATTTAAGAAAAGTTTGTATAATTCAAAAAATGAACAAAAAATCAAATCAACTGTAACTAAACTAAAGAATAAAATAAAGAAAAATGATATTATAGTTACGAAGGCGGACAAAGGAAATACAATGGTACTACTGAGAAAGGACGAATACATAAATAAAACGGAAGAATTTATAAGGGAAGGACCATACGAGGAAATAAAGTATGATTATACAAGTAAGTACCAGTCAAGGATAAAACAAATGATGAAACAGATAACATTTATAGAAGAAAATAAGAAAAAGTATTTATTGGAAAGTAATCCAACAGCACCAACGTTTAAAAGTCAGGTTAAGATACATAAAGAAGGAAAACCAATTAGACCGATTGTTTCTTTTATTAATGCACCTATTTATAAATTATCAAAGGAAGTTAGCAGAGTACTGAGAGAGAAATATGAATTTGGGACAAAATACAACATAGAGAATAATGTAAAATTGATAGAAAAATTAGAAAATATTAGGATTAATGAAAATACAAAATTGATATCACTGGATGTTAAGGACATGTTTACCAATATCACAGTAAATAAAGTTATTAAGTTAATAAACGATAATAATATGGGAGAATACAGGTATAAAAAGCAATTGATGAAAGTAATTAAAGAATGTGTAAATCAGAACTATTTTAGGTTTAATAACAAGTTTTATATACAGAAAAAAGGTTTACCTATGGGGTCTTCATTATCCCCTATTCTTGCTGAAATATACATGAATGATTTTGAAAAGCAATTAATAACTTCCACTAAGTATAAAGACAATATAAAATTATGGTCTAGATACGTTGATGATGTATTAGTAATTTGGGAAGGAAGCATAGAAGAAGTGCATGAGTTTATAAATGAGGTAAATAATAAGGAAAAAAACTTACAATTTAAAGAAGAGATAGGAGGTAAGAAAATAAATTACTTAGATTTGAACATAGAAATTAAGGATAATGAGAAACTACAGTTTGGGATATTTAGGAAAGAGTCGTATTCTGATATAATTATACCAAGAGAGTCTTACCACCCATATAGATATAAAATGGCGGCAATCAATACATTTTGTTACAGAGCTCAGAAGTGTTTAAAAGAGACCGAATCAAAAGTTAGGGAGTTAAAAACGATAAAGGGAATTGTAAGGAATAATAATTATAACACCAACATAGTGGATAAAGTTATGAAAAGGGTTAACATACAAAAAGCTAAAATAGAACCAGAACAAAAGAATTATGCAGGGTCATTGACATACATAGGTTCACACACTAGAAAAATTATAAAATGTTTTAATAAATATGGAGTAGATATAGCTATTAAAAAATGTGAAACGGTATTTGATAAGATAAGGAATAAGAATATAGAAAAAATTCCAGTATTACAGAAAAGCGGAATTTATAAATTAAAATGTAAAGATTGCAACAAAGTGTACCTAGGTGAGACAGGACGAAAATTCGTATGCAGGTTGTCTGACCACAAACGTGGAGAAGGTAATAGAACAACCAATTCGTTATATGCAAGACATTTCATAGAAGACAACCATAAGTTTGTTAATCCTTTGGAAGAATACGAAATTGTAAAAGTAGTAAATAACACAGTTGAAAGGAAGCTTAGAGAGGAGTTAGAAATATTAAAAGAAAGAGAAAAAGGGTTAGGCAATTTAATTAATATTAAAATTAAATTTGATAATGAAGAAATATTTTATAACATGATTAAGAAGTAAATGATAGAGGACAGATAGATAAGATTAAGAATTATTTGCATAGTACTAATTGGATGGTTAAAATAAGGGTGTGTGACTGACCCATGTGTGTGGAGAGGAAGTAGGGTAAGTTTAAAAGGATGCACACACATACACACACACACACACACACACACACACACACACACACACACACACACTGAAACACAAGGAATTTGCTAGAAAAATATGTAACTGTACAGATGGTGTGGGACAGGGTTTAGGAGGTGGGGAAGGGTCATTTATATTATAGCTTGTTGTGTGTGAGCAGGGTGGGGGAGAGGGGTGAAGGATTTGTTTTTAAAATAATTTCTGCCTATTCCGATCTGACGATGGGCTGTGAGGCTTGAAAGCGCTAATCGGGATAATTTTTATATAGTGGTGTGCAACTGTGATCAGTCTGATTGTGCTTCAGATATTGACTATTTATTGCCGGAGCAACATTATTTAATAACAGTACATTTTTGTATCTAACTGAATAACTATTAACTATTTCACGTTAATAAACTAGTACTGATTAGTAATAACCGTCCTCTATTCATTATAAATTGTATTATAAAGTTTGTGTACTTTAGCGATGAGCAAAATTGTCTGCCAGCGTTAGGCGTCGGCAGCACGACGAACTACAAGCGAGATTCAAATGCCCGCCAGTTTGCGAGTGTAATTTGAATTAGTCATCACCGCGTAGAACGACCGCTCAGTTTAACTTTTTTAATCGTTTTCATAAACAATTTGGCGCCGCCCGGGAAATAAAGATACTCATTACTCATTGAAGGACAGGTAAGAATTACACTCGTGATATATCGGTACTGGTAATTCGTGCGTTTGCGACGGACACCGTCAGCGTGAGAAGTTAGAGATAAACACGAAGTAACGACTACGACGTGTGGGGCTAACACACATAAAACACACTTTTGCAGAGACGATACAGGTTTCGTCGTTACAATATATAATATTATGTATGTATATATATTGTATATATATTGTTACATGACATTTTACCATGAACTAGTAACATAAATATACTATGATTATATTAGTAAAAAGTACCAAGAGACATAAGATTTTTAAGAAAGACTGAATTGAACATGTTTTATTTTAATTGTTTATTGTATGTTGTGTTTATCATAGTTAAAATGATGTCAATGATGATAAGTAAGAAGAAAACTGTCAATGAACTTACTTATGGAATTTTGTTTTATTTGGGCATACTGTAAGTTTATAAACACAGTCAGTTAAGGGGAATTATAACATATTACTAATAGTTATTAGTAATTAGTTTGTGACACATTAATTAATATTATTTATGATAGTGTTAATAACACTAATGTTATTCTTAACAAGAAAGTACCAAAATCATAGTCAGAGATTTTTGTAGAACTAGGCATATTGAGCTTAGTCAGTTAAGATATATGAATAAGAATTTATATTAAAATAATAAGGAAACAATGTCAGTTTATGTTAAAAGATTACTAAATGTATAAAATAAATTTAAGAAAGTGAAAAGTACAAAAAGAAATAACAATAAATAAGTTTGGAAAGAAAATAATAAAAAATTTTAAATCAATAACTCAGGAAATATAGATCAGAAAATAGTCAAGAGTGATGTCAAAATGATCAGTTTTTTATCAGAAGAACAAAGAAACAAATAAAATGAAGATTAAAGCTCTTATAAAAAAAGGTATATCCTTTTAAAGAAAATGAAATACAAAATAGTAAGAGTTTGTTTATATTAATAATATGAGATCACCAGGGTGATATAAAAACGGTTACATTGGAAACCAGGGAGATATCTAAGGTAGGCCTTAGCAACTATTATGTTGATAGAATAAAAGAAAGAGTATTATTGGCATCTGAATAAAGAAAGGTTGATTTAAAAACAACTGATAGTGACTAAAATAAATTATAATATATGTTATACCAGAGCATCTCAAATAAAAACAATTAAATAATTATATTTATGAAGATTAAAATAGAAGAAAGAAGTGCTACAGGACTCTACAGAATTAAACCAGGACATCTATGAAGAAATTGGACCAATTGACACAGGAAGAGAAGTATTTTTGATCTAAAATTAATCTGAACCATTCCCTGTTAAGCCTAGATTAAAGGTTTCAAAGACATTGAGTACACTTTTTATAAAAACTATTTTTGAACTTCTACTGACAACAATAATAATTAATAGTACGGACATAAGTATAAACAACATTGCTGTATAGTGCTAATATAATCTAAAGCTATTTAAGTCTAAAAAACAGTTTAATAACCTAACCTATACACTGAACTGTTTTACACTCTTTATATAATCTTTTTAAGACACATTGTGACTATTTCTAATCATATGTATTTTGGTACTTTCCCTGTCAATACTGTTGTTAAATCGTAGCCAAAAGGACCTACTGAACACATTATAATTGTATTTTATTTATTAAATATAAAATATGAAATGTTTAAAATGCCTGAGATATAAGAGTTACTGCTGCCACTCTGAGCATATTAAAATACAGCAGGCCAAACTTTGTTAAGAATTATATTTGACATTTAGAACAAGTTAAAGAATAAATAAAGGATTTGAGTTTACAAAATACAGAAGAAGGTTTATTTGTTTCTTATTTCATGAATACAATATGGGTATGATATACTGAACAAAATATCTGATACTGTGAGTTGACTTCAGTAATTAGATTAAGTTGGCAACACTCATCAATTGAAAATCTTAGCAGATTTCTTTTAAATATGTTTTGATGAACACAAGTTATCATATTCATTGCTGAAAGAAAAGTTTAAAAGAGAGTTCATTACAGAATAAAGAAACCATATACTATTTAAATAAATTTGAATAAAAATGTATTATTGATATTTCACCAATAAAATTTTATTTGCAAACGGTGACTGCAAATTGGCGCTCAACAAACATCCCCCTGAACAGATACTCATCCTTAATTTAATATTAACAAAGTATATACAAATAATAACAGAGTTAAACAAGATACAAATTCAGATAAATAACCCATAGACTCGATTCTAGATGTAACAAATTGGCTATCCCAATAGTGAGGCTAAATAACATACAATTTAGAAAGTACGATTATTAGATAAGTAAGGGTAAAACACTATTACACGTTACAATATATATATATATATATATATATATATATATATATTGCAACGTTACAACAATTATACAAGTATATTATCATATTCTCAACGCAACTATAATACGTATTACAACGGCCAGGTCGCAGGATTTTGTTTCTCGTTGCGTCAAGTATATGTGGTTGCACAATAATTATAATTTTTTAAAGAGGAGTGAGATGTTGTTGACATGAAATAATAATTTAAAACCGTTTCAAAATAATCATTTTAAGAGTTATTAATTTTAGAAAAATATTCAAGTATTAAAATATCAAACGTTACACAAATAAATATTAACCTTTATAGGCTTTACAAATATACTGTAACCTGCTATGCTATTCATAACGTACAACAAAAATAAACACCCATATAATTTTACTAACTAACCAAACATGTTAAACAAGTTATTTAGATTCTTTTTATTTATGTGGCTGAAATTAACTAAAATTTTAAATAATGATAGCAACTCATTTACCAACAAAATAATATTAAGATTCAAGAATGAATTTATTGTTGCTATAAACAAATAAAAATGCTATTACATTTAATTCCAATCTATTATTGATTTATACTGACACACCCAAAAATACAACAAAATATTAGTATTTCTTTTCTACAAGTTGTTGTTAAATTACACTCTCTTATCTAACTACTATTTTATTTTAAAACCCTAATTATTATCTGTTCATATTTAAGTTCTTTTCGAGAGATCTCTTCACAATAAAAAAATTTAATTGTTTTTGTATCACCTCCGTATATCTACCGTTACCGTTGCATGTGTGTGTGCGTCCAAAATCCTGAGAGTATGCTGATGCTGATGCTGATGATGATGGTGATGATGACTATGCTAATGCGGTGTTTGTTGTCTCTATGGGTTGTTGCTGTTGGCGATGCTCCAGCGTTCCTCCTTACGTCTTGGTGTGAGTGTGGTACAGTGTGTGTGTCCTGGTCAATCTGCAATCCGGCAGCGTGACGTCGTGTGTAGATTTCTTGAGTCTGAGTGTGTGATCGCCCAAAATTTGCGAGTGGTATTTATACTGTTGGCGATTTGACAGGTACAGGCCTGTTTTCGACAAGCTAGAGATGGTCAGTTCGCGCCAAAGCGTCCTTTTTATTACACTCACTTTTTGGTTAATTATCGCGACCTCATGAACATACTAATCACATGAGCGATATCATGGTTTGCGTAATTTTTTTTTGTCACTCACATATATCACACATATTAATTACTCTTTAATTACACTAGTAATTAATATTAATTAGTTAGTATCTTTAATATAGCACCTTTGGCAATAAATTTTACATCACCATACTCATCAAACATTCCTTAATGTAATGTGTCTTTATAATTGGTGTAAGTCTTTGTTTACAGGTTTAACAAAAGTAATTAGTTTATTATAATCCTGTTAAGACCTGATTAATTGTCCCAGCTGGCTTCACGCACACAAACACACACACACCGTATTTTTAACTATCGAAGCAGGTGCACTCTCGACAGGACAGAGCCTGTATTTTCCGGCACAAATTGTATAAAACTGTTCCTTATTCTATTTACATTAATTACAATATAAAACATACCGCCCTGGGAAAATATGAAAATATATGTATTGTTGCAATATATATATTGCAACAGATCAAACTTTATTATTCTAACAAGGATATTGTGAGTGTGTAAAAATTGATACAAGTCTATTATGGAGGAGATGAAAAATTATTTATTATATACAAATATTATTTATAAAGATGTATAATGTATTTTAAATTGTCATGTATTGATAATATATTTAATTGTTTGTATTGTTCGATAATATAAATCGATTTTACTTGTTTGATGCAACGTCCTCCTCTCGTCTCGTCGGTCCCGTCTTGGCGTCCTCTTCTTCCAGTGTCCTCTTCTACAGCTTCACTCCTTCCTGGTGTCCTCTTCGTCCTGGCGTCCTCTTCGTCTCGTCGTCCTCTTCTACAGCTTCACTCCTTCCTGGTGTCCTCTTCGTCCTGGCGCCCTCTTCGTCTCGTCGACCTCTTCTACAGCAAGCGGCTCCAGCGGCGATATTTCACAGAGTCTCGTAGTTATGTTTGACTGCTTCCACGATATCTTGTAGTGTCTTTAAGTTCCCTAAGCGGATATCTTAACTTACACGGAACAGCACTGTATTATATTTTAAATTTTATCTAATTATTTACCCTCTCGGTTCTTATCGCAAAACTTCGTTAAGAATTTCAAGGTTTATAGTTTATTTTATATAAGATCTTTTTACGTTTGTAAGAGAATAACTCTCTTACCCGGGGCACAACTTCCCCTAGCAACGTCGACAGACAGACTGTGTCCATCCTAGCTCTGCAACGTATGAGTCTCACTGAATTTGGTGTATTTTGATAGGCCAAGCCCAAGTCACATGATTGATGGAACGACCAGATACACAAATTTCATGAAAAGCTTTGTATAATTTTGCATAGTAATGCATGGAAATTATCTACAATTTTTATTACCCTATCATTGATAAGAGTTACACTTGAGTTTTGCTTTACTTAAAAAACCATATTTCTAAAATAGTCACAAACCTCAGGGTATACACAAATCGAAGCTATGTACTTATATAATTATATGTCAAATTTTCATGTAAATCGGTTAACTACCACTGCCGCAATAGCGACCGCAGATTATCACACCCGCACACGCACACCAATTCATACAAAAAATACATGACAATATAGTACATCTTTTTATGAAGATTTTGGTGTAACCTATATGCTTATCAATTTTTAAATACAAAACTTATGACTAAAAGACAAAATATTACACAAAACAAATTTAAACAAGAAAATGCTCGTCATTCATGTTCTCTGATATAAACAGCATATCTTATCATCCTGTGTTCTGTTGCAATACATATGTAAGTTGTATATATATAGTAAGAAAGTCCTTTTCATGTTTTATTTTTCGAGTTGATGGTAGGTTAATTTTTGAATAAACATCGTAAAACCATTACGGTAATTAGAAAATAATTTTCCAATTCTATCTAATAAGAGTATTTCAGCCCCCAGATAGAACCGTATAGAGGTAAAAGCAAGTAAAACCGAACAAGCACTGTATGCGCAACTTGTGCATAGACTCTGCTGTAAGGCTTACCGTTTCACGAATTTCTGTGTTTGAGATTAGCATTTGTGCGCATTACTGAGTCCTCTTAATGTTGCAGAATTATATTACGCTGGACATTAACGATATGTATTTTTCTAAACTTTAAACTAATTTTCTATGTTTGTGTAATTTTATATAATTTTTCAATGAATTATCTCCTGTGAAAATATTTGATAGAATAAAAACTATGTTGAACATTATGAAATTATGTGTGGCTACTTATTTACGTGTTCTAAATTTGCTGAACTTATGTTAGAATTGTTTTCTTATCAAACTTAAGTAATTAATAGTTATTTTTCATTGCTTATGGTAAATAGTTTTATCAGTTTATTCCCAGACAAAATATAAATATTAGGAATACATATTGATTACAATTATTGGTTAGAAGGCATGTTACTTTCAGAAAGTTAGAAGGTTTTTCGAAATACTTTCAGTGCCTTTTTAGTACTTTTATCGCATCCACGTGCTCATACCTGGTGTTGGGATTTAATAAGCCACGTTACAAGAGATACAATTTAAGAGCGAGATGACACGAAAGAATGCAGGAAAGAACGATGGGAAGAGAAAATCTTAGAGAGAAAGATAATGAATAGGGAGGATGAGTAGAAGAAAAAGAACTATTTTTGATGAAAAATATTGTATACTCTTAATTTATTTTGTATTTACATACAGCAAAATAATTAACTTAGAAGTAATAACGTTTCTAGCCACTACTTGTTAGTATTAGTTATGTATTGTTGTAAAATTATATGTATGTAAAATATAATTAAGTATTATATATATGTGCATGTATGTATGTATAATTGTTGTAATGTTAGTTATGTATGTATTGTTAGTAAAATGCTATATAGGTAGACATTACGATTAAGTAAAATTAAGTGAACACCGTATACTTATATAAACTTTTACCATCTACTGCTGATAAGATAATAGGAAAACCAGCTACTTGCATGTAGCTTTATTTATTAGTTAATACAAGTGTTACCTAAGGAATAGTGTCTTAAATCATAACTCTTATTTCAAGCATAAATGTCTAGCAAGGGGAATGTAAAGGAAGTATGGTAGAAATCGTGTTTAACATCAACGTAGAATGCAGTAATCTGCACACCCCATGTCATGTAATCTTTTCCTCCGTAATAGCACTTACTCTCATGCATATGTAATGTGATTTTTAGAATGAGATTAGAGACGTACATTTTCCTTTAGCTATAGCAGTTTGTGGCTTTGATGTTACAAAATAAGCATTTCCTTATAAAGGTTGCGTTAAATCAGGTTATGCATCTTCTGCTTATTTTTTTAGAATAAATTATTTACCCAAACGATTTATCTGTTTATTTGGATTTTGTTTGCCTATATCTTGTCTAAATATAGGATAGATACATGGTTTGCTAGGTTGTTACTATTCCAGAAGCAGGCATCATTCCAATATTTGTTAGAACTTCTGGTAAAGCTGGAAGTTTATTGTGGGCGTGCTTATTTTGTAGAATAATTTTGTGGGAAGCATTTTGTAGAATGAATAATTAGACAAACATAAACCTTTGATGATGAAGCTTATTTATGCAAACATACATTAAGAAACAAAAAACATAAGCCTACGCAATTTATTATTATTGCGTTTACAGTATCGAATAATCAAAAAAATATTCTACGTAAACAATATAGTATATATTTAAATTATATACCGTAATAGCATATTTTGACAGTTTTAGAAACACTGTCATTGTCAGATATTCGTATGAAGTAGAATATTTGCAATCTAAATAAAAGCAGACATTAGACAGGAGAATATCACTTTTTTGCATGAACTTATTATTAACATTGTAATATACATATTTTTGTTCATTTTTTATTTCATCAACTTAAAACGATTAAAAATATAATTGTTTCAATGTTACTATATTTTTGTGAATACTATTAATTTTGTATTTGTATGTTTGTAAAGTTTTTCGAATGCTACTTTCTTGGCTTTCCAATACTTGTTTTAGTAATGTTATATTTTCTAAATTTAGAAAAATATGTTTATTATCGAGTAAATGGGTATGTGTACATACAGGTGCGCGCTTACAAAAGTATTTATAGATTAATAAAATCTAGTAACCTCCTTTATAAATCAAATTTGTTTTTTAATTTTACAGTTGTTCATAACATTGCAATCGCGACTAAGAGTCAAAAATGAATTAAGATAAACAAAATATTCCTTTTAATGAAGCTATTTTTTTTTAGAAAACAGAAAAATATTCAAAAAAATTTTTAATTTGTTGTTATTAGGACACGATTAATTTTTTAAAAGTCTTATGTTCTAGACTAGAATTGTATTAAAGACCTAACCACTCATATTATAATTATTTCTACAGCTGATTATCTCCCTACTGTCTTCAATATCCTAATAATAATTATTCTGCTTCTCACATTTTTCAATCTTTAATTGTACGTTCCATTGTTTGTACAAATTGTTTTTCATACCATATTTTTCTTATATTAAATCATTTAACTTGATGCTTTATTGGGAAAAAGAATCTGCTCTAAATGGTTAATGAAAAAACAATACATACGTCAGTGTAGGCGTGTCTTATTTAATTATGTAGTTGTTCTTATAATGTTGTTACATGCCTCATTAGGTTACACAAAGAAAATGCTTTTGTATACTATTACTGAATATTTGAAATAATGAGTATTAGACAACCAACTCCTCTCCGTTACAAAAAGTGATGAAGAAAAATCGCTTACCTAAACTAACTTGTTATAAATTTAAATTTTATATAACTCTTTCGGCACGCATTTAGATTATACCAGATTTCAAATACGTTAACAATATGGCTGAAAACTAACGATACAGGACAAGAAACATTTCTGTGTCCGAACGTCGTTAACCAAACAAGTATAACTTGGACTGATGTCCAAATCAATGTAACAAAACGGTCGATTCTATTTGTTACATGCGTAACAATAACACTTTCATGTAATGATGTTAACTATTTTTCATTGCGTAACAAGTCTCTTGACTTACCCCAAAAAACGTTATCACAGGAAGTCTACACAGAGTGAAATTGGAAGGATCACATTTAACATTATCTGTTTTACGGTATTTAAACTTTTTGCTGAACACTGAATTGTAAATATTTTACGGTTGTGTCATATTTTGCTGCAGATTAATCCGTTAAATTGCTGTGTAACGCAATGTGAGAAAACATTTTTTTCAAAATGCGTGTTACGATATACGGGTATCCTCAACTACTTCCCAGGCAAAAAGTAATATATTCACCGTTGTGTGACTTTAATCTTGTACATATTTAAGTTAAGGTATTTCGGTTTAAAGTGGTTGTTCGGATTCAAACAATATTGTTACGACGGTGTCACTGATCATCGTATGGAACAGTGACAAACAAAATACAGACACCAATGAAGTCACTAATCACCAGCTTTAATTAATCACAAATAACAATTTGTAATCAACAAGTTATTCAACAAGATTATACTGGTACAATTATTTATGAACATTTTTACACTCGCAATATCTATGTCAACTATTAGACTTCTACCCTAACTATAACCCAATAACGCTTTGCGGCACTTGTGTAAATCGCCACACGATCCGCACTAAGGAAAATCGCTCAACACAACTAACTGACATGACGGCTGCTGTGGCTTTTTATAGGTAGCGCACGTTTTCTAGAAGATTTAAGTCCTCACTGTGGTGTGCCAGCTAATGCGTATTTCAAGTGTTCTCCAGAGTACTATGAAACGTAATTGAGCGCTGCCTTTACTGAAGTTACACCTACACGATTAATGAAGGGACGGGTGGAGGACGCGCTCGGTTGTTCAAGACGGTTCTCGTTACAATATTTTTATATTGCTGAAAGTTATTATTATCTTTTTCATCTTCCTAATGGAATAAGCTGCATTAAACATACAACATTATGGAAATGTTCGAGATGGTTCTCGTTACACTGTCACCTTCTTAAACTTGTTCGTTCCGAAGTGGCAAACCGTCTCCAAAGTTACGAAAGATGCTGTTCAAACGTCCAATTAAACCTCTCAACCATTCCGTCTGACTGAGGATGGAGAGATGTTGTCTTGGCCTAACTGGGAAAGGACCAGAAATGTTTATGACAATTCTCTCGAAAGGCAGCCTAATGTTAGACTTTTTCATTTTTCCTCTGTTTCTGGTTTGTGGGCCTTTGCTTGCAACACATATTAGACAAGTCTGACACCATTCATCTTTTGCTGTCGAGATCGTCCAGCTGTGTCGTCCAGCCGTCTGCCAGGAAATCTACAGTGATGTCTTCAAAATATACGCTTGCTTTCTGTTCTTCATTTCTGTAGCAATGTCAGCAGTCTTCCGGTCACGGTTTTCGAGATAAGTCATCTGGATTACCATGCAGCCGCCCCCGTCTGTTGTACCTTGGATTTGTACTATTGGAGACGTTCCAGTCACCTTGCGAATTGCCCTTCCGGATTGTTAAATCTCAAGAGCCATGCAAGCGCGGCATGGTCAGTGAGTGGTACACAGTCTGTCCCATAGCTGTATTTATGGAAGTGCTCCAAAGCTTGGACGACTGCTGGCAACTCTCTCCTTGTAACGTAGTCATTTCACTCTGATTTAGAAAGTCTCTTGCTGTAATACGCTATTACTTGTTTTTCAGCGTCTTGAACTTACTACAAAACTGCTCCTAGACCAGTTTGCTTGCATCTGTGTTTACAATGTACTTCTGTTCGGAAGCTGGGAAAGCAAGAATTGGCTGCAAACATAATGCAATTTTCAAAGTCCTGAATGCTGGATCACGCTCTCTTTACCACTGGAAGTTTCGTTTGTTTCCGTTAGCTCATATAGTGGTTTAGCATTATTAGCGAAACCTCTTACAAAACGCCTGTAATACGAGCATAACCTCAGGAAACTTAGAACCTCGTGTTTACTCTTCGGAACTGGCCAGTCCCTTACGGTGTCTAGTTTATTGGGATCCATGCTAACACCCGCTGCCGAAACCAGCTGGCCCAGATACTGTACTTCCTTGTGGATTAGAGAATACTTCTTCGGGCTCAGCTTCAGTTGTGCACCCTGAATTATAGTTAGAAACTAGTTAAGATTTTCCAAATAGTCTTTGAAAGTCTTCCCGATGGCTATGACACCATCTATATAAACAAGGAAAGTTTTCCATGTCAGGCCTTAGAAGACCAGATCTATCAATCTTTCAAATGTTGCCGGTGCATTACAGAGTCCAAATAGCATGACGTTAAATTGGAATAGGCTACTTAGGGTCAGGAAAGCTGTCTTTGCCTTGTCTTCTAGACGAAGACCCACTTGCCAATATCCACTACTCAGGTCCAATGTGGAAAAACACTATGATCCACTCAGCGTGTCGAGTGTATCGTCAACGCGAGGTAGTGGATAGCAGTCTTTCTTTTCACGTCGTTCAAACTCCGGTAATCTACGCAGAAACGTAATTCACCGTCCTTCTTCGCTACCACCACTGCCGAAAAAGACCAAGTACTTGACGAAGGTTCGATTATTCCTTCTGTCAACATTTCTGTATTAACCGAGACATTTCCTCTTGCTTACCTAATAGAGGTCTTCGAGGAGGTTGGGAAAATTATTTTCTTTTTCACATTTCTAATGGAATAAGCTACATTAAAGATATAACATTATAAACATGTAATATATTCTTCTTTCTTTATCTACACTTTGCGATAGAAAGTGAATTCACTGAAGTTACTTTCATAATAGTATATAATTTTACAGAACATTTACCACATTTAATTCATGTAATTGTTTGAATGTTTAAATGTTTTATTTTCTTATTATTTGTACAATTGTTTTAGCCAATTTTATACTTTTCCTAGTTGCTAAATTTGTAATAATTGAAATACACAAAAATGAAATTAATATTTTAAACCTTCATGTACTTTTATTTTAAGTTTATTGTAATAAACGTAACACGTTCAGGAGTAAACTGCAGATTGCAAAAATAAAAGCAAATATAGGGATACTTTTTAAATTTAAATAGGATGTATGTATTAACAATTACTAAAATATTTTTACTTTATAAAATATATTTACTTATGACATTGTGAAATATTTGAAACGAAATGGATGCGCAGACTTCAGAAGGTTTCGGTTTGTCTTAAACGACATTCCGTTTAATGTCTTCTACGATCGTAGTGTCCCCAATCGTCTATACAGGTGACGAGATTAAGATTTATTTCTATATGTAAAAAAAGAAACAAATAAAATGTGATGATATTTTCACGCTGAGTGACACAACACAATTGTATACTTAATTCAAAAATAAAAGTTTGCAAAAAATCAATGCCTTATGCGTTTCGTGTACATAAAATTTTAATTTTTCTTTTATAATTATACAATTGGAAACAACTGTTACCCAACACTACTGCTTTGCGCCTGTAAATTTTGGAATTATAAAAAACCGCGCTAACAAACCTTATATCCTCTACACTGGGTGTAATTGTGTCGTTCCTTAATAACGTTTAACCGCAAACAGGGAATAGTATGTACATGATTTTCGTCGTAACAATTTGTACATTTCGCTAAACCATCATTATGATTTACATTATGACTATTACACTACAAAATATCTACTTGCAGAAACTAATCATGATAATACATTTTTGCATTCGCAAGACAAAATGAAAGTACAATTATACAATTCTAAAAATCGCTGTGTTAATCATTTTTAAGCTAAATTTATATTTATATTTTTCCTTAATCCTGTTTTGACTGGATGTTATTATGAGGCAACTTCAGTCGGGTCTTCAAATCTAATCTAAACAAATATGAAACAACATTCTTACTTTTATTTCCTTATAACTTGGCTTGTTTTACCTGAGGTATCAAAGCCCTACAGTACACATAACTTCTCTTGTTACGACTAGTAATGTTACTAGCTTGTATTACTAAAGAAACAATTTATTTTTTTAATCCTGTGATATTATGTTTGCGTTCCTACACTTATTCCTGTACTTATTAAGGAAAACGAAGTTCATCTTCAAATAATAAATTTAGTTCAAAACCTTATTTTGTTTTAATTGAACATCGTTAGAGAATACCTTTATACGCTTCTCTACAGGTTTTTAAGAACTCTCGTCGGCTAATAACCAATGATTTGAAAAGAATAATTACTAGTAAGTTGCTGCTGCTGCTGTTGTTGCTACTACTACTATTACTACTACTACTACTACCACCACCACCACCACCACCACTACTACTACTACTACTACTACTACTACTACTACTACTACTACTACTACTACTACTAAGTACTATTATTAGTACTATTCTCCCCGGGAGCTTACGCCTTGTGCATTACGAGCGTGAAAGCGCGGGTACGTGCCGGAATCTCACTTTGCTTAAACCTGCTATTCTGTTTGCCTTCCTTGACCAACTCTTCTTTCCGACCCTGATGTTATTCGAGTATCTGACGGCTAAGGGTCTTCAGGTGCCTCTTACTGTCTTGTCTTATTTTGCCTAGTGTGTCAAAATACTCCGGAAAAGAATCCTGTACAAAAATACAATATGGAGTTGGAAGGAAAGAAGAATAATCCACTGTTGCAGGGAGTGGCATTCTTAGTACCAACGATTGTCAGGGGTGAGCGAAAAAGGGGCTGGGTCATCGTTATCCAATGGCCGCGATGCCACTGGGTGGGTCACTTGACCTCTCTGGCAGATAATACGCCAAGCGGCACAAAAGACACGTTGAATACTCCTGAAGGAGATCCTTTTCAGTGGAGTTCATTGCTGCAGAGGACCGTACTTACAGATAACTATAACATCCAAGATTGTCGGAACAAGGTTAGGAGCCTCCGGCGAGGTCTTCAGCAGTTGGCCCAGAGAGTGAGACGGTAGGAGGCAAAGCGGAGATAGAAAATGAGGGTCAGTCTGCAAACGAAGAAGAGAAGCACAGCGTGGGAGCTGACTGCGAGTATCCCCATAAGACTTCTTTCCGTAAGACAGCACTAATTGCGAGGAAACCTCAAGAAGAAGAGACTAAGAGGTGCTGATAAATCACTTCTATTATGAAGGCCGCGGTCTGCCGTCAGAGAAACATCTCGATGGATGTGAAGAACGGCTTGATCAAGCTGAAGGAAGGAACTGACATAAATGTTGATTGCCGGATTAATTGAGAGAAACTGGTGAGTCAACTCTAAAGATGCGGTAGTAAGAGGTCTCGATACAATCTCCTGAGGTGCCTGCTGGTAATAAGAATCGGGCAGCTTCGATTCTTGGAGGAAAGAAGAAGAGAGAGGAAAATGTGCATGAGCAAGAAGAGCACGGTTGTCTCTCGAAGGGGAAAAGGCGTGGAAAGACAAATTCGCAGATGAACTAGCAAGAGGAGTTTACACGCTTGAGGTACAAGATCACAATATTGAGTCTTGTGAGGCAAATATCCCGAGGGCAATACATCGTCATGGTAGGCATCCGGTGTACTGGTAGACTCAAGAAATTGCGGATGTGCGAAGGAGGTGCCACAGGCTGCGAGGGAGCGCGCAGGGTGCAAGGGATTGTGCTGAAGCGAATATCGGATTTGCTGAGCACAAGGTTGCGAGGAAAGGACTTTGACGGGCTATCAACCGCAGCAATGCGCGCTTTAGGAAGAACTTGTGTGAAGGTGGCAAACAGGGACCCATGGAAACGGGGGTAAACGATTGTTACCCAAAAACTCGGAGCCATTAAGATCACCGGTGTAATGGATGCTTTCTTTGTAATGGATGCAAAAAATCGTAAGAGCTTTCTTTCCCACCCTTCCGGAGCAAGGCAGGTGGATGTTTGGAACGTCGAATATTTTCCTTTTTTACAACCAAAGAGATGGACGATTGATAGGACGATGAAATACAAGGAATCCCCAGGGAAATGTACGATAAAAATGCGTTCATTTCCGTAAGATGGAGCAATATAGTAGAGGAGTTGGACCATAACTTTCGCGTGGGTACCTGCTCCGTATGGTGGATGATTACCTCACGGACAGATCACTGTTTTATAGAACGGAGCAAGGACAACGGTATATGGCTGTCTTGGCCGCGCCGGGCCAGGGGTCAGGCCTTAGACTGGACCTTGCTCCAGGTTATAATTATAAAGGTTATCCTTATTATAGGTTATAATCATCCTATGACAGCCTGCTGAGGATAGAGATGCCGGAAACTCGTGTCTGGTGGGTACGCCGACAACGTGGCGGCTCTTGTTGCTGCTCGTACCATCGACCTGGCCCAGATCAACCTGAACAGGGTGATGTTATTAATCAACAACTGGACGGCATTTCACAGGCTGACGTTATCCTTCAGCAAGACGCAAGTCGTCGTCTAAACGAAGAAGAGGATTCCCACCGAAATCCCGGTACACGTCGGAGACGAAGTGGTCGAGTCAAAGCCAACGGTGAAGTACCTCGGAGTGATGATGGACTCTAAGTAGAGCTCTTTGGATCAGATTTGGCGTACGGTGAACAAAACGGCGAAGGGAATGATGGGGCTTAGTCGGCTCATGGCCAATATTGGCTTCCCGAATCAACCAGAAGAAGACTTTTGATTCCAGCTGTCCAGTCAGTCCTACTGTATAGAGCGGAAGTGTGCGCAGACCACTTAAATTGTAAGATTTACAGGAAGAAAATAACCCAGGTCCAAAGACAAGGTGCGTTTAGAGTATCATCGGCCTACCGCACGGTTTCCGAGCCGGCCGTCTTGGTCGTTGCCGATCGACCTACACGGCAAGGAACGTAAGATGGTCTTTTAAAGAAAGAAGGAGGTATGTGGTGAAACTGCACGCCGATAGGCACGAAACCAGACGATGAGGAGCTTGGGAGGAAGATCGCTGGACGAGAAGGCTGATCAAGCAGGTGCAGATGTGTGAGGAGGGGAAGCATGGGGAAAACAACTATTACCTCATCCAGTTTCTGACACTGGACACGGGTATTTCCGATCTTACTTGTTGTCTGCGACAGACGGGAGCAACATAGAATATCGGTGTATCAAGATATTGGGCAGGAGATCTCCCCGGATAACATCGTTGAAGCGATGGATCAAAGGAAGCACACCTTCCAACTTCGTAGAATGCCGTACACAATAAAATCGCTTGTTTCACGCCTCAAGATCATTTTACAATTGACAACCAAATATACTATATATTCAGCAACTGATTTGACAAAAACAAAACAGGTAGGATTTAAAATTAAAGCAAAATTGGATAATTGAAAATAATCAATTAACTCCGTTGCTTAATGTGTTTTGCTATTTAATTTCCTTTCATTTCAATTTGTTTACTGAGCAATTGCGTAGCTTGTAAACCACACATTATTTATCTACACTGGGAGAGTTTTCGATAGTAATCTGTTTTCATTATGCGAAACCTAATTAGAGGTGATCGGGAAATCGTATAATCTGCGGACAGCTGTCCTGACTTATGACGTCCTTTCTCCCGGGAAGTATAAAATAGATTCTTTACAGAAAGTGGCTCCGTGTGAAACTGAAACGTTGTTATTGGTGTTGTCACTGAACCGGTGTTAGACTTGCGCAGGAAACTCTTGCCGTCTTTTTTCCACCGTGAACGTCTTGTCGTCTCAACGGTTAACTGGAACTGGACAAACGTGCGCGTGTTGTCACCATAGTTACCAATGAACCTTTATTTTTGTTTAACCTGAACTGACGATTCACACTTATTCTTTACCACACATTTTAACTTTATAATTAAACTAAAACTTTTCATCCGCTCAAACAATCCAAAACAAAATGTCAACTGTGTTATTGTCTGGACAGAATTATATACAACAGTATTATTGATGTCAAAATCCTGTCACTCGAACTTCATTTCGGCATCCTTCATAACCATTTCGGCCGTTACCAGTTTTTTTTTCATAATCCGGAAGTTTTCTCTCTTACACTTTCATACCCAACTAAAGTTTACAAATGATTCATATCGTAAGATTCAACGTTCTAATTGCTTTTGATATAAGATAACGCATAAGTGTAATCAGAATAATCTGAATGATACTCTTTCCTATAGTCTTCTACCAGTTTCTACGCTTATAATTTTGATTCTGCTCCTCAGACAGCTGTAGTTATGCTTGTTAATAACTGTATATGTGACATAATATAATTTTTACTTTACTGCAATTTATTTCTTTGCAAAATATTTCTGTCTATTCAGTTGCAGTTTCTTCTCCATCTTTGCAACTCTACCAACCATTTAATTATAACAAGTCCAGTCGCAAATATAACATGCTTGATAGTACATTATAAGAATTTTTAATATTGATTTGTCCCGACAATATTGATCAACTCTAGCTGCATTTGTTTTGACGTAGAATACGTCTTACCTTTCAGGCCAGCAATAGGCACCCCCAACCAGAAAATCGAGCATTACGTTTTCACGTCACGTTTGAAATTGAAATATTATCTAAACGACAAAAGATTCACGCTTATATGAGGTACCATTCGACAGATAAAGGAACAAAGATAATAAATAGCACAATATAAGCGGGCTATTGTATCACTAGCGCGGGATGAGCGGGGGGAGAAATAGAAATGTTTTGCGCCGCTCGGGGCGCACTAAAATTAGTATTTCTCCGGTTTCCGATGCGATAGAACGTTGAGTGAGGTGTCGATAAAATTGTCTCATCGAGTACTATCTACATAGTGTACCGTAATAGCGGTGATATTATTTAGAGGTTTGAATAATCGTAATTCAAATAGTATAAATCGTGTGTTTGGACAAAATGTCGCGGTATATGGATGCTAAACGCGCTCAAAAGTATCGTAAACGCATACAAGAGAGTAGAGAAAATCATGGGTAATTCAAAAAATCCAAAACGACCAATGCCAAACGTCAGAGGATTTACCGATGACGCTTAAGAGACAAGGAAATAAATACTGAAGTCGAGTTGAATGAGGAAGAGCTCCCGACTTCGCAAGTGTATCAGCCGATCGAATTCAGCAAAACGTGGCAGTTAGCTACAAAGCACATCTATAAAACATTCTTTAATAATGAATTTGGACACGCGTGTGACGTTTGTGACAGACTGTGGTTCCAGATGGACGTAAAGATAGTGGCTGTTATACTGATGCTGTTGCAACACCATGGGGACCAGATTTAATTACCATAGTAACAAGTAAATAAACAAATGATATTTAGCGGCATCGGAACTATACCTTTATCCGTTCCTGAGGTGTTTAATGTTTTTACTATAAATATTGTATATGATTGTATTGATATATTTTGTAATTTTTTATACAGATACGTCTATATATTTTGTAATTGTCTTAAGCGATTATAAAATGTATGTTTATATGTATTTCTGATGATGCAATGAATAAGTAATGAAATATATTGTCGAAGCTACACGATTTTAGCAACGATGGTTCGAAGTGGACGCCGATCAGCAAACGTACGGCTACAATCAGACATGGTGGATCAGTTAGATGTAAACGTCGACAATTTCCGCTGGTTCCTGCGCCAGCTATCACAATCCACAAGTCTCAGGGAGCGACGTTCGACCGTGTCGTCTTCGATTACGATAAATCTCAGCAAAATCAACTAGTGTACGTGACAATGAGTCGAGTGACCAGCTTGAACGGTCTTTACATAACCAACTCACGAGAAGATTTTAAATTTTATCACGGTACGGGAAGCACGGCTCCGATGGTGAAGCAAATTCGAGACGAATATTCCAGATTGCTACAACACCGGTTGCCTACGAAAACACAGCAAGTGCGATGCTTCATGCCCCGCCACGAGGTGGAAGACGAAGAGGATAGTGGAAGAAAATAAAGCGCGATCACGGTTATAATCACCAACATTAACGCCCAGAGTTTGGTCGCACACGCTGCTGACATCGCATCCGATAGTCAACTTCTAAAGTCGGACTATCTCGCGATTATGGAAACGCGGATGGATTTAGACAACCCGGTTCAATTGTCAGGCTTCGAATTGAAGGAGCAAAGAGACAACGGTTCGCAGTCAGTGTCGCCCAACAGTAGAAAGCGACAACGGACGGCCGGAGGTGTCGCAATTTATAGAAACATACGAATGTCGAGTGATTGACATCAACTTGAACAACAAGAAACAAATGATAGATACCGGTGTTGAAGACATGTGTTTGTGGACATCACGCTAAATGGGAAATCGAGATTCGTACCTGGTGCGCTTACACCCGAACGTCACCATTTCCAATCTCAAGATGTTTCTATTCGGTAATATAATTAAATATTCTGAAAGAACGAAGAAAATATTTGATGATGTGAGCGTAGACACCGAAGTCCCAATGGTGATCATGGGGGATTTCAACGTCGACGCACAGACTAATTTACCTACGCTGGACTTCATGAAGAAACAATTCAATTTAGAGCACGTGCCGTCGCCACCGACTACGCTGGGTAACACCACCATCGATTTGACTTTCACCAGAAACATCAACGTTTATATCTTACCTTATATCAGCTACTTCTCCTATCATAGGCCCATTGTATCTTGTACAATTAGTATTCAAGATTAACCCATCTTGCTTGAACCAACTAATTAACTAGTGTGATGTGTGTAAAACTAAATATGTGTTTGCTCATTTTATTCATAACACATTAGCAACCCTAAAGCACACAGATGTATTCTACGCTCTGAAAATTTGCGGCCGTGGTTCCGACACAGCTCCCGCCGACGTTTTCTCATAGGTTAGTTACAGGTCACCTTTAGGCTATTGAAATATTTGAAGTTTTCAAAATCTGACACCAACATTATGTAATTTTTAACAAGTATTAGCTGTATTTCTTCAAACATTAAATTATCAGCAAGGATACAACCTAAATCATTTGATTTATTGATTTTAAATCTTCTTCAGTTCCATTACTGTCTAGTGTTTTTTAATGTATCAGTCTGCTTTTGCTCTTTAGAACTGTATATATTATGGATCTATTCCATTTGATCTAATGTTTGTTTAATTACCCTTGTTTGTGTCAGCTGCATTTGAACTTTCAAATTGTACCAGTTGAACAATTCAATTTTGTTGCTTTGTACAGTGTTTAGATTCCAGTCGACTGTAACCGTTAATTAACACTATCAAAAGGGGAATTGATTGCTTTAGCAGTATCTACAGAAGCATCCAATTACTGCTTTTGTCCTACGTTACTATGCTCTAAAATTCTATTGGTTACAAGTGCAAAATATTAAAGATTTATTGGGAGAACAAATATTAGTAGTATAAAGCGAACAATCTAAATATAAATTTAACTTTTAATTCGGAACAAATATTGAAGTCAAATTTCATTTCCTGGAAGGCAATAATATATTTTTGTAAGACAAACTTACGGAAAGTTTAAGTTTATCGTTTCCAAAATATTTAGATAATTTTAAAATATATAGGAAAAATTAAAATATAAGTACTGAATATTACTGTTTTCTTGTACCGTTTACTTAAGTGATTTGTACACTCTGCTTATAAGTAACACAAACTTACAAAGCAAAATTTTTACTTTCAATTTAAAAAAGTCAATTGACACAAAAAAAATAAATTTATAAAATAATCGTCAAATACAGCTAATTTAAATGAATAAAACAATGTAACGCATATTTATAAGATATAGTTAATGTAAATTAATCGTCTGCCAACGTTATTATTTTCCCAGTATCTGATAATGTACTGCACAGGTATGTCCTGTACATGCTGTCAGTAAGGGTGCAGTACAGAGCTAAAGCCAGCACATTCCGGAGACGCTTTGAAGAAAATCTAACTACTCTTAACATTTTGTTATTTATGATATTAATATTCAACTTCTTACAAGTTATTAATTAACGTTATGTTACGTTAAGCATATACTCATTCTATGGCTCAGAAACAAATGTAATTAGATTTCTATGTCAAATCGTTCAAAGAAAGTAGTGACAGTAACTATGTTTCTCCTTATTTTCAATTAGCTTCACCTTACTTTAAATGATTAGTACGTAAACTGAGTTACACAATAACAATAACATATAATTATTTCCATGTAACAACTAGATCTGTTAAAGCTTTCGTGACGACAAAAATTCTGTACATAGAAGAAACACATTTAGAAAAGAACGAAAATAAAAATGAATATTTCAAAGCTTGTGCACAACTGTTACATTTCTGTTTAAAAAGAAGTAATTTTAATTAACACGTGTAGTATAAATGATGCTAACGAGTTGTCGCTGCATCATACCCGTTACAAAGAATCTACTAAACAAGCGACATATAGTTGAATAAATTTAAAAAAAAGTGATATCACAGATATTCACATAATTCGCTTTTTTCTAAGAAATATTTTTCTCTTGGGCTTAAGGGAATGTGATGTCTAATTTAGAATTTCAGTAGAGAGAAGCCTCCTATCCTGTCTATTCTAACTCCACTGACACCTACATGGGCCGTGTTACGCCGAGTAACCTATTCCAAACTTGTGGTAATCAATCTCTTCGGCGGATTAGATTGACAAGCGGGCTAGAGATGGAGATCTTGGTAAGGTAACCTGGAGGTATATTGGGTCGACGCTTAGCAGGATGATGTGCATCGGTAGCAGGATATACCCGATCCTAGTGTGGAGCCGAGTTTTTTAGGCAGTGCTCGCAAATACTTCAGGCACATGTATTGCAGATAGGTACTTTGCAGCTAATACCTTGGTCTTTTTGTCATTTACACGGGGGCATTTAGAACACTTTACTCTCTTATTTAAGTCATGATGAGTTGCTCTAGGAATGTTGAGTTCAAGATGGAAGCCATATTTTGCCTCAATAGTCTTGGAAGGTGGACATTTGTCATTTGTCTTTCCATATGTTAATCGAAAAGATGTCGTGCTAATGATGTTAAAATTTAAATTTGGATTTTCAAGGATTCCCAGAAAGACTCGAATAAATAACAAAAGCATTGACACAGGAGAGATTAAGTACGTATGTTATAAAAATAGTTAGCGACCAATTCTATAATTTTGGCTTTTTGTTTCATCATTGTCCGCGTCAGTAAAATACATCGAAGATATCAAGAGAACAGCTTTTCGTGGTTTTGGTACATATGACACAATGTTACACCATTCCCAAAACCAAACAAAGAAGGATTAGGTGGCAAAGAGCCTGAAATTTCCTTCTTATTTTCTGTAAGGTTCTGACGTATGTAAGACATCATTTCTGCAACTCACTTACAACTTCCATGGAAGAAAGCCAATTATCTGCTGTCACAATACGATTAGTTCCTTCAATACTTTTCACCAGTCGAAGAATCGCTTGTGTTAGTGAGCTAAACTTTTGCTCTGATTCTGAAAGAGTTTCACCATCGTTACCTGCTCGCGCGCGCGCGTGTGTGTGTGTGTGTCTATCTAAAAAGTATTGGGTACGAGAGTCGTATAAAACAAGCATTTTAATGCCATATTTTCGTGGCTTCTTTGGCATGTACATGCGAAATTTGCATCTCCCACGGAAGCCGACTAACATCTTGTCTATACAGGTATATTCACTAACTGAATAATTGTTTTTACAGTTTTAAACAAATATATTAAAAACCGATGGAATTGGGGCCAACTTGTCAGTTTGCTTCCGTTCTGCTCTGGTGTTTTGGTCGTCAAATCGCAAGCAATCAGTACAAGCTTTTGGGACATTACTCATTTAAGATTTCTCGACCGGTGCCGTCGGTTGCGAAATCGCAGTCAAGTATTCCTTGGTTGATTTAAACACTACCGAATAAAATAAAAAGCACGTAAACGCTTTAAATTTAATAATGTCCATATCTTTTAGTTGTTGTTAACTGCTACCAGAGTATTTTCTCCTAATACTTGCAAGTTTTTGGTTTGTTCGTGCAAGTATCTCTTGCAATATTTCACTTGTCACAAGGAATTACCAAACACTTTTTTCACTGCATATTTTCCCTAAAGATTTAGCCTGTCCAATAACGACCGGAAGGCGCAATATTATGTTGCTATTTCTGATTCTACCATTTTTAGCCGGTGGATTAACACTCCGTTTGTAACGATTTTTCGCATAGTAGGTTCTAATTTTACTTGTAGAAGTACCTGGTTCTTGAATCTCTTAAGTTACCTCGTCATCTTGATCATGAACATTCTCTTCTAAGCGTTCCTCATATTCTGTCTCTATGTTGCTGTCGTGTTCGCTAATGTAATCAGGATCGTCTTCAGAAACGTTACCACAAAAATCGTTTTATTCGGCCGCCAAAAAACCTTGTACCCACTCTTCGAAACGTGAAATCATCACTTTTCACACTTGGAAAAGTCTGTTTTGCCCTACAAATAGTAAAAACATGAACAACCTACCCAAAAACTACATTTCATAAAAAGTTGCGTATATAGTGACGTGGGATCAGTGAGACCACACATAAAGGATAATAGCCAGCAAGTAAAAAATTCTTACCAGCACAAACTCAACGTTCTCACTAGGCGACTCCAAGCACATAAAACCGAAGTTACAGGAACCCTCAGGTAGTTCTGGTGGAAAGTCGGAAAACTGCGATGAATTTAAAAGCAGTTGGGGCCGTACGAACCCCACCTCACAAGTCACGGGATAATATACAAACTATTGGAGTGAGAGAGTGGCGACGTAGCGACAGCTAGAGATGGAAGGAGACGATTACTGGTGGAATGTCCTCAAACAGGATATGGACCACCAAAAACTGTGACGGCATGATGATGTTGGTGAAGATGAATATACTGCTCTTAACTATGTCTGCCATATATGTATTCGGCAGACTATTCGTAACCACGAATCGGCTACTTTACGTAGAGCTAGGGAATATACCGCTAGCTCCATATAATTTCAGCATACCCTTTATTAAGTTTACTACTTATACTCTGGTCTTATAGTGTGCTGCTTTTCTATTTTGAATGCTGTAAAAGCAAAAACTTTAAAGTTAATAAAATGTGGTGAAGAATAATTCTGTAAAATCTGCATCCTAGGTAAGAACAAAATAGGAAACGTTTGAAAAAGTCCCAAAGCGTTGCGGAAGGCGGTATCAATTCCTGGAAGCTAGTTTTAATTCAGTTAAGTACTGCAGGCTTTAAAAACCAAAGTCATATACAGCACACATAAATGTATGAACAGTCGAAAAAGGAAAACTTTCATATGAGATTAATATTTGAAAATTTACATAGGAGTAAAAAGTAAATACAAATCTTTCAATCAGAACAAAAGTGCTATTCAAATTTAATATATTTTGTGCGTACCTATTTTTGTAACATATAGAACATGTCAAAGGGGACAAAAGTACACAAAATTACAGGCATTTAAAGTTCATGTTATGCAGTAACTGGTGGAGTCTGATAAATTATATTATGATTATCAACATTATGTTATGAGATGAACAATGAGAATGTACTCGTATGAGTGGATTGCATGTCACTTGGCACAAGTCATGTAAGCAGCAGGAACACGCAAGACTCTCATATTGCGTAGCATGTATTCAATTTTTTGTACCTTCCTAGAGACAGTCTTATTATTCTCCGGGTATGTATAACAGACAAGCCTTTTGTAACGTTATTACATCGTAAAAACTTTCTGAATGAATAAATAGAGTAACTACTTCGCGGCTAGTAGAGTTTGGAAGTCTGTGCAGTATACACAGTTGTATATCATTATGTATTAATATTAGTGTCACTGACTAAAACTAGCACTTAGTTAAGCAAACTGAACAATTTGTATAAACTAGTTTACCCATTTAATTCAAGTTATTGTAATAAATATTTGTATTTAAAATTTGAAATTACTGTTTAAAACGTTTAAAATATAACAGATAAAAGTACTTCAACTTAAATACTTCAATTCGTAATATTGTTTATTCAATAAGGTTTTACCAGTAACAGTTAAACCTGTAAGTCTAAGGGTATCGTCACTACTTTTTAATCAAATGACAGGATATTCAATAGAAAATAATCACTAGTTAACACTCCTGTTGCACATATTAAAAAAATTCGTCAGATTGCAATAAAAATTTAAAAAGTTATTTAAAAAGATCTTTTACATAAGTCTGTTACAGAGAAAATCTTTGAAAGATAAACAAGAGTCTTTACTTTCAGAAGCTAGTAAATAAAGTAGGCCTACTAAATTCGCAGCAGAACATACAGAACTTTCCCTACTGTAGACTTCACTCCCGGTTTCGCAAATATTCGTAACTATAATTCTTATACATTAACAGTAATAATTTCAATACTATAATTTCAGCACATTAAATTTATTTACAGTGCATACTTTTATAGAATCACATAGGTTTATCAGCCTAACGAAAGAAGAGACGTTGACCACTCAGTAGTCAGATGGTGTGAGACTGAGACGTAAGGCCTGAAAGGTGAATGCCCATAATTGTTAAAAGAAGATGATGATAATTATGATACTGGTTTTGTTGACTTTCGCAAGATAGCAATAAATATATATTTTTACACTGGTGCAGTATAAGAAACATTAGTTGCATGAAGCTTGTCATGTAGCAGGCTCAGTGTTACACTACTGTAAAATAAAAAGCAGCTTACGCTTAAAAATTACAGACACTTCCTGATTAACGAAGGAGTATCATAAAAGAAGATGTATCTGACTTACGGAAATGTTTTTTTTTTATGTTATATATTACATACAATCTTTCAACTTCCTTAAAGTCTGAAATATAGTTATTAACGAAATATAGTTTAGTTGAGAAAATATACGTTTAAACGTATTTTTAAAATATGTAAATATTCTTTTAAATAAGAAAATGTTACGTATAATTAATTTTATTCTCAAAACTAGCATACGAATTCTATTTACTAATTACCGTTAGTTTAAAAACGAGATATTTTAAAAGTGTCTTTTACATAACATAGGGACAGCTGAGGCATACATTGTCTAAACGAATTCACATCTATGCACATTATACTTTTATAAGGTCTTGTACTCCATCTAATACAATAAATAATTATATATCTCACTTGGTCTACTCCATCAGGCATAAGAACGTATTAACCTAGTACTAGTCTTTTATAAGACATTAGGTTATCAGGATGCCTCACTATTCATCTGATATTAGTAGTTATCGTTAACTAACGCATTTTAGTCTTACGATTTATAGCCTTCTTGCCACCCTCGCAGCTTAGAGCTAGAAAAAGATAGGTGTAATTCACTAATACTAAGCTCTCAACTCTTTCTTTGATGGCGACTCTTAAAATTATCTCAGGGTATCAAAATGATTATTAACACAATTTGAATTGAATGAATACAAAATTTAATAAACTTTTCATTAAAACATTACAAATTTACATACAATCTTAAAATGATTCACAATATTGAATTTTTAGCTTCTCATTAATTCTCATTTGAAAGTAGGTTCTTAGACAGATTGAATTGCCATAGTAATAGATTGAACAAAAGATACATGAATTATTATGAGTTTTAATGTTCAAATTTGTTTGTTGAATTCCGTTTGTGTTGGTGATTCCTTCCCTCGAAGTCTGCGATCCTGCAGCTTTGCGTTCGTTGGCGATTCGGACGATCCTGTTGTCGACACTCGTTGACATTAACACTTTAATTACCTAGGTTTCACTTTCACTACACAGCTCACATCTACACTTTCACTTCTACTTACTGATTTAGAATGTAATTAGTGTATAACAACTATTTATTCTGACACCTTAGTAAATATGTTATTAAGCTAAGTGCTCACAATATCAGTAATTCATACCGAATACACTTCAACGCTTCGTAACTTCCCGATTCACGTGGTAGATTATCTTTGATGTGGCTTTCGATAGTTTATCGCCAAGTTACAGTATATTTATCACAATTATTACTTTGATTTTAGTATATTTCTTCCACGGCAATAACGGTTTTAATATTATTAATGCACGACACGAATACTAACTATCGCAAGTTTAGTTATAAATAAAAAAAATAATCTTCGTCGACTTAATACGCGGTGACGAGTCGGATAGCTGTAATGTTCTCCGTAGACTCCCGACAAATTTCCGAAATACGTTTTTTATACACACACAATCCTTACCCACACTCAATATTTACAAATCGCGTTCCCATTGGTTTCAAGTACTGCGATATTTGATTTCCTTTAACCCAACTAGCTAATTTCGCACGCTAAAAAATGACTCTTTCTTTCATTCGCCAAAAAATAGCGCGTGCAAAACTTATACAAACAAGTGGGGAGAGACGCTACCTTATGCTTGCTCGCTCTAACCTCTCACTCTATTTCTAACGGACTGTATTATCTGAACACTCAGCTTTCTCTTGCTTTCACTTAAACTTTATTGCTTTTTTCAGTAGAATACATTTTTATGATTCTTCACCCTGTACGTGACTTGTATGTTTTCTCCCCGTCAGACAGTCGCCTCGACAAGGGTGTGTTCTTTTGAAGAACACCGCTAGGCTTGCTACTAACAGTACTTCAACTCAACGTTACTTGCATGTCTTAGTCTAATAAACAATTACTAATCATTATTCTATACAAAATCTGAGTAAAAGTGAGTAGCATTCAATTTTAACGTTATATCCTCTGTGTTAGTTACAGTCGAAAGAAAATTGTCAGATAGTATAACACATAGTCCAAGCATAGTTCAAACTTTTAATTGTACCCTATACAAAAATAATTTTTTTATATGTGAAGGAACTACAGACGGATGTAATTACATAATTAAAAGGGAGACGTCCTAACGTACACGTCCTTATATACATCCATTTCGACTGCAGAGGTAGACAGGTTATTATATGACTTCTACAGAAGTAAACAAAAGTATGTAATAATAAGCATTAAGTAACATTTTCCACTGTTTTCCCAAGTTGCCACTGTTGATCAACACTGCTGTCGAATTTTGTAGTGCGCCAGAGAGGAAACTTTCTTTTAATTAGTGACTGCAATAAATTTTACAACTGCAAATGTGATTTACATAACGAAAATTTTAAAATAATGTACTCTTTACGTATAGTAATTTTTGTTTTTCGATATACTACAGCGATTTGTCCTAACGCTAACCTCAAACGTGTGAGTTTTTCCATCTAACTTTATGTATCTAATTGTAGTCTACAGTAGTATTCTGCATATACTAGAGAAATATTTATCGTTCTTATGCTGTGTTATTTGCTTTTACCTGTGCTGTTACCAGCAGATTGTCCGTCTACGAACTTACATATTACGTACATTTATGTGTCAAACACATGCACGGGTGACATGCGTTAAGTTTTTTAACACAGTACTTTCTGCAATCGCTCCTATATGAGTTACTTTCTTTTATTATTGTTCACTATTAAAACATACATTTTGTATTTTCCTAAAGTTTTTTGAACATATGCGCCAGGACTTTTTTGGATTATACTATTACTACAAAGTTATATTGCAAATCTATGAAATGAAGTAGTCTGCACTACTAGTGTAGACAAACCCCGCTAAGATCTCCGACTAGAAAAGTAGAGGGATTATGATGAGGGATTATTGGAAATCTGTCCAGAGTATTATCACAACATGTTTTAAATAATATCAGTAAAATCGTGTATTCCTGTGGTATATGAAGTTAGAGGAAAACTGATTCAATTTTATTGACATCGTAATGAACGATGGATTCACATAAGTAACAATCAAGACTTATTTTTAATTAATTTACTGCTTGCCTCAATTTTAATTGACAGTAGATATTATCCATTTGCAGTATATAGATGGAGAAAATCGACTGGTTATAATTTTGCTACATTTTTCTAAACTGAACTTTAAGGTTTTGCACAAACTTTGTATCTACAAATATCTACATCCACCAAAGTACGTACAAAGCTACACCTATAGCTACATGTTACTATACTATTCTTGTCTCTTCCAAAACACTTTTCGCGTTTTTGTTTTACAAAAAATATCGGAAAACACATATTAATATATTTATATACGTAAGGCGTATGTGCAATAATGTTTCAGAACGTTCTTTCGGCGACTTTTGACTTCCGAATTTAATCTCTGTTAAAGGTTTCCTCCTTAGCTCCTTAGCCGGTCTTCTCGCACTTATAACACTTCTATCATTGTCTCCATATATTACGCAAATCATTTCTGTTATTCAACTTATTAATGGTGTCCATTGTCACACTCCCTTTGATAAACTGCTATATGTAATATAGTAATAGATAATAAAACAAGAGGGAATATGTAGAACCGTGCTGACGCTGTGTCAACATCGCTAGAGTTTTAACAAAGAATCAATGTAAATTGATACTTGGTTAGCTCTAACATTGAGTCAGTTTAGCATTAAACATACAAATGATATTACTTATCTAAGATTATTTAAATAAGTATAAGTGTTTTTACTTTTGACTTTAAAAACCGTAATTTAAAAGTAATGAACACAATTATTATTGTTCGTTTACTGGAAACGTTACTTTGTAAGATTCTGTTTTTGTTAGATATTTTCATATAATGAAAATTATCTCAAGTTCAAGATAACCTATTATTCAATAACAGGTAAGTTTAGTCTTTATATTTAAAAGTATCTTAAGCATTAGCTGTTGCATAAAATAAATCAACTCGTTACAAAGAATTGCTTAAAGAACCTCAACTCAAAATTTAAAAAAAACGGTAAAATTAAAATTTCTGATTAAAAAATAAATAAATAATTAAATATGAGTATAGACTATTGAATTTAAAAAGTATCTGTAAAATTTGAAGCAAGTAATGACAAACAAAAATGACATATCCTCCAACAAAGAGACAAAATATAATTTTTTTTGTATATGACTCACGTTTTCACATAATGATACGAAAGTAATTTACCTTTTCGTAGTGTTTTTTCGCAAATACTTAGAATCACTTACAAATTCCAAATAATTAGGTATTGTCAAAATTACAAAATTTATTGCAACATAATATACGTTAAATGTTATATTAGTTTATAACTGTTTTTTCTAAAGTCAAAAACTCTTTCAATAATTTATGCAAAATTAATCAGGGGTATCGGCAAATTATTATTTTCTTTTGGCAGATTTGTTTAAAAAAAATTTTTTCTGTTGCTATACTTTGAAAGTAAATAAAATATTCTATTACTTGAAATATTTATCAAAACGTTTTACACTATATTAGAACCAACACATATTTATTTCCAAACTCAAGTTCTGTGGTTTCTGTGCATAGAGTGTGGGCTTTTGTTGCAGGATATTTACACTCCAAATTTTTAATATTCTTAATTCGTAACATATATTTAATGTAAGCTATAGAATACATATAATCCATATAGTTGTTGCGTATTAAGAAACAATTTATTTTTTACCTCTTTCACTGACTTTCCTTGTCTTTTATCCCTAATAGCATTTAAACGTTTTCAATTTTTCCAATAAAGTTGCTTATTGTTTCTTTGTGTCCATTTATTTACATTTTTCTTTGGGCCAAGAAGTTTTCTTAATTCTTTCCTGACTTTTTATTCTAATTCCTCAGTGTCTTCTTTTTTCTTCAAAGTTAAACATTCATTTTATTATAGTTAAAGTTATACATTCCTGTATACTAATATCTGTATTCTGTATTTTATTTTGTAATATGTCATTTTGTATACACTACTTTGTATTTCATTTTATTTACTTTTTGTATGTCGTGTATTTACATTATGTAGTGTCTTAGATAGTTTGTTTATAGAAATTTACAAAAGTTTCAATATTATAAAATGGTAGTTTGAATCACTGGTAACAGGGAGACTAGTTCTGATAACTGCTGCAATTTCACATTGCAATACGTTTACAGTTGAACCGAAAATCACCACTACTAGCCTCAGTATTGCTAGAACTAAGCCTGACTACATACAATTTACTTATTAGACCCACTTCGTGTAATCAAATATTATCTTCCGCATTCTGTATTTGTTACATTTGTCGGTTAAACTAAAGCCAATCGTTCGTTGAATACCAGAATATTTTAATTTGCGAAAATCAACTAAAATCCTAAAATTACAGTAGCAATAAACTTAATAACAGTATATAGTGATTAATGTGTTATAACGAAAATCGCTCAGAAATAAGACTACAGAACTTAAATGCATATGTCTGAGGACGGGAGAAAGCGCCTGCATTAGCCACATGGACCGCATATCGAGAGACGGTTGTAAAGATTTCAGCAGATGGTGTTGCACACGACTGTATACGTGTGGTATGCAAGATTAAGTTGTAAGTATCGATTTCTCTGTCTAAATAATGTATTCCACTGTTGTAATTCAACGATCCTCAAAATCGACGTTACAACCTATTACTGTGTAAGTTACGTAAAATTGTATATAAAATCGAAAAATAACTAAATATGAATCTTGTGTGTAGAGACTCTTGTTCATGTGTGTTGAATTCACAGAAAATTGTATTTGATTTTGTATGGTGTAATGGTTTCGTGTTTAATTTTTTATAAAAGACTGTGTAAGCTACTTATGAAGAGCTTTCGCACAGTAACATACGCTCTAGCTAAGGCTGCTAAGAAGCTTTAGAACGCACAAGGCTGTTTGTAATATTCTACATTAGTGTTTAGTATTACACAATAGCGAACGTGGCGGACCATTTACTGGTGTGCTCTACCAATTGTAATTCCCGCATTCAATAAATTGAAATATCAACCCAACTTAACTCACTGTTATTATCTAATTTCTTAATTTTATTATGTTTAGGCCTCCTACAAATTATATTTATACTTAAATCATCTTTAATTAGTTATGCATAATTTGATAGTTAGTTTTTAATCTTATGATTATTCTAACTATTTTCGTTTCCAGTATGTCCTCATACATTTCTGAAAACTAGGTTGTCGAATGCCTATCCATTATCATTTCTATCCGTCGAGTTTTCCTCGGGTTTTAGGGAAATGAAAATTTATTTCAATCTTTACAACCTAGTATAGAATTCATTTGAAATCATTTCGAATTCACGTAACTGCGATCCTGATGGTAATCTGTTTGATAAAGCTGAAAATAAATTGTTCTCGCTCTCTTGAAAATAATAACAGGCGGAAGGGAAGTGCCTTTCTGTATTACAGCAGGTTGTTAGTGAGACATTTTAAATTCCCTTCTTTTTCAGTACAAGTGAGAGAATGAACATTCCCTATTCCTTTAGTTACCACTACATTACCTCTCACACTAAATGGCATCCCGTTTTATCCATATTAAAGACATGTTTAGATTTAGTATAAAATTTACGAATTCAAAAATAGGTAAAAATAGACTTGTCAAAAGTATTACTTAAAATTTTTAAAAACCTTCTTCTTCTGATCCATCCGTAACAACAGTTTAAGGAAAACCATTGGACTGATAAATAATTATTTATCTATAATTATTTTAAAACACAATTTAACCATCCATAGCCAGCCAATACTGAATTTTGATTGAATCTGTGTTTTAGCCCCACTAACTCAGCCAAACGTTAAAAGGTATCCGTTCGGCCAGGTGCAAACCCTGACTTTTCCAAACGTTGTATGCAAGCAAAATCGTATTTTTCATTGTCTGGTCCAAGGATTCCTTCAGACCTAGAGACGTTTTCAGGAATATACCTGAAAACGTCCTGCGTCTGTGTGATTGGGATAGGATGTTGAAATGTCACTCTGCTATATTGGTTCCTATTTATCCAGCCTCTATGCTTTGGACACCTGCGTCAGCTTTCCTTCATTACACAACTAGTTCCAGGCTTTGGTTTATACAGTCGGCTTTCTATAAAATACAGAGTAAAAAGAAAAGCTTCATATTTTAAGTTTACTACACACTCACTTACTTGACAAGTTACAGAAACTAGTTTTAGTAGTATTTCAAACACATCTATAATAATGTCTTCGGTTCTAAAAGATTAAAAACAACACGTTTTTGCATATTATTCTTGCACATACACCAAAAAGGGTATAAACAATATAAACAATGAATTAACAAATATATAATTATACATTTTAATTATTTATTACGATGTGCTTAAATATGTTGTCCAGTACAGTTGAGAAATTACTATGTCACTTTAAAAATACACACAAGAAAATTTTATAAATCAGGTAGTCTAGATTTGGAACACGAATAAAATGATTGAATTAATTGAAATGATGTATAGTTTTTTTTCTTATTTTCACTTACTGTCAATATTTGTTTTTCATGAATATGTATGTTACACTTCTATAACCTAAACTCGTTACACTTGACTTAAGGGGCCTCTTACCCTGAACAATATGTGTGATGCAACTGTCCATATTGCTACCGAGGCATCTTTACCATTTGTCTAGGTGAGACACTCCACTAGATAACTGTGTAGAACGAAGGTACTATAGCTGACAAATAACTTAAACTTATAGGATAGTATGTACTTAACAAGTTTCAAAACCAAATTATGTTATTCTAATTTCAAAGTTCATTTTATAAAACACAAAGTTGGATCATAGGTATGCTAAAGTCAAACTTATCTTGTTGTCAAGAAATTTACAGTTGTTTGTCAACCTGATGAGACGTTAAGTAAACATATCAACTATATAGTTGCGTATCTACGTGCCCCGTAACAGAACTGCTTATGTCGGGACACCTATATTGGTGGAGCACCTCACTCGGTTTTCCCTTCATAAAATTTTAATTTTATAAACACAATACGTAACATTAAAAAAGCTAAAAGCTTAATCTAGTCTTATGTAGCGTAACCCGATTGTTTTCTAAGTTACTCTAATTTCAGATATGTCCATTGTCTAGCGTGTCTGATGCCTGGTTAATTTCTAGTTATTCTACAATAAAAGACTGGGGCAGAAAGTTTGGGTGGTGTACTACTAAGATCATTAGTTTTCAAAGCGAGCTGTCGTGGATTCGAACCCATCTCAGGGTTGTTAATTTTTGATAATATCCAACAGGATTTTTTTATGGCCTCAGCTAACAGGTAACTCACTTTATCAGCTGGGGGTGACACAGATGGTCTAAACATACAGCTAGCCATATAACACTACTTGTACTCCGCTGGGCAGAAATAGTTTAACATGATCTAAACTGACTATAAACCTTGCTCATAGTATACCTCATTACATATGATATTATAAGACAATATAATAGTAATTTTACTTTAAGATTCCCCTATTGTACTGTATGAATTTTCTTGTTAACTCTCTCATTTTTGCTCGTAAAATGTGACCAATAAGGTCTGAGATTCTAGCTCTCATTTTGCTTATTATGAAAAGTTCACGTGTTATTCATCTATATTCTTAAAATTGTCTTAATCGCCATCGTTTACTTCTGTATTGCATAAGACTCATATGATTTTATTTAGGACTTCCTTCTCAAAACTTACTAACTCCTGTTTTTATCTATGTGTCATCCACATCTCACTCCCGTACAGCATTAATGGTTTTGTCAGGTTAATATTAACTCTTACTTTGGTATTTTTTGACAGGACATTTACTGGAAAGAAATGACTGAAGGCTATTAATTATGTTTTTAGCATTACTTTATGGAGTAATTTCTTTGTACCTGAAAGCAGCCTGGATATTTAAATACTCTGGTGTCATTTTCGAAGATATAGGTTACTAACCAACTGGTAAATATTCGATTGTGTTGCATTGTATTTGATAAGTTACTTTCATATGTGCAGTTTTCTCTGTACTGCTTCTGAGTCGCATTTGTTAAATGGCCTCGTTCATAGCATAGAACAGAGGCGTCGACCCTTCGTTATTTTCAGAAATCAGGTCTGTTATCTGCATGTGCACAGATTTTTTTTTATAATTTGCCTAGCAGACGTCCTGTAGTAACTTCACGCAACTTTCACACGACCCATTCTAAGAGTAAGTTGAAAAGCAGCGGTAATATAGCATCAGCTATTTGGACTCCTGAGTGGATGTCAAAAGGTTCAGACAATCTAGCCGCATCTGTAACTCTGCCTCTTGATAGGTATTACTACGCGCATCTTTGTAGGATTAATTCGTTCTTGTAAGAGTCTAAACTCATTCATTATCTGCTATAATTTTTTGTAATTTACTGTGCCATAGGCTTGCTGGAATTCCGTAAATATATAACGAACTTCTTTCCTGTACGCCCATATTTTCCACCAGTTGTTTAATACAGAAAATATGGTCACCAGTAAAGCATTCCTTTTTTAAACCACTCTGATACTCTTACATACAATACAATAATAACAATACAGTTACTGTAGAAACGCACGTTATGGGGTAGATTCAATGAGGCAGCGAAGTAGCGATTACCGGCAGCTCTTTTCAGATCTGTAAATCTACAAATCTCATTGGCATGACTGTCCACTGTCTCAGATACGTAGGCAATCGAAGTTTTAAACTAGCCAATCATAGATAGGCTTGGTATCACGTGTATTGCGAAATCTCTAAACAGTATACGGAGGAGACTTATTGTACATATTATTATTCGTGATATTTTTATTATTATTATTATTAGTAGTAGTAGTAGTGTTGTTGTTGTTGTTATATAATTTGTATCACCGTTATAGAAATTATCTCAAGATAGGGTTTAATTTATTCCCTGTACGCATAGGGGAGGGGTTGCGAAAATAGTAAAGCATGTAAACCTTTTCCATTTGCGAAAATGGAAACCTCGTAAATTCACAGGATGCAGTGTACAGATACAAAGCCAGTACTCAACTTCTCATGTAACTTGATTAATCCCTGAATACTAGGATATTGCATACATAAGAAATTTGGGATTCTATTAGGATTTGAGAAAATATTCAGACGCATCGTAATCTTACGAATACCGTAGTAATTACATAGATGCTTTCTGTGGTATGCAACTTACTATTGGGAGCGTAGGTTAAATATTCTGCAAGAGGACGGTTCATTGATATAAACACTATTATCCTGATCGATAGAAATATAAAAATGTAGTATCTGTGTCTGAATTCCAGTTACATAAAATAATTGTCATCATTATGGTGATGTTTGTCAATCGTAAATTAACTAAAGAAGTAGGTAAAAATGATAATTACTTCTGACACAACAGAGTTAACTTCTATAGTAAATGTCTTTTGATATCTACATTAAATTTTTTAAACTTCTAAGAACAAGGGGATTATTATTTTTTTATATCATGTGTTAAATACGTGTAAATGTTTGAAAGACGTGTTTGGGGTCTGCAATTTGTAGTAATATACACGAACCCTGTATTAGTCCCTGTAATATAGTGTCAAATACTGGCATAGCTTTGCTTTGTATGCATGGCACATACTTCTATGTTTACACGTAATAAGCTCTATATACGTGATGTGATTTGAAATGTGGTGAGTACACATGTAGTATAACTGTTGAACTGTAGTTTGAATATGTGTAGTTAGTGTTAAACTCGAATGAACATTAAGGTTTCATATACACGCTAGTAGCTAACGTAAATCCATCGATTCGAAGTAGATTTGTGAACTTATATTATTGCTTAACGTAGTAAATATTATCGTTTTCTATAAAAGCATAAACATAATAAATCAAAATTTTTAGTTAAATGTCAAACATTTTTATATTAATTTTTTAATGAATAATTTTAACATCTGAATTGAAGAACTTACCTTGCCTATGTAAAAAAAGAGAATGATACGACTTTCAGTTTTTCCACTATTACAAATCGCAAATAAATTGTACAGTTCCGTACATGCTTTAACAAAAATTTATATTTTGAAACGATTATTTGGACTTAAATAAGTATAATTATAAACGGTATGGACAGTAACAAGAACTACCAGGTAAATAACTGATCATTTGTTACTGGGTTAGCGTCTCGTTCCGTAAACAGAGGGAACGTACGTATAAACACTGGTACATTCTGTACTTGAAAATAAGGTAACAATTTTAGTAATACGTCAGTTGCAAATACTTCCATTTAAGTATATGTTGCGTTAAGTTATTTAAATAAATGTTAGTTACTTTGCAATTATATTCGTAAAACAATCGTACACAAAGTAACGCAGGAGAGTTATTTTTGTAAATTTGAATACAAAAAACTTGGGACCCAATAGATGGTTCTAGGTTATCACTGCTATCTACAAATCACTTGAAGTTGTCATGAACTTACTACATGTAGATTTTCTAGTTAAATTTGCATTCTTCTAAAGACATAGTGATGTTATTACTGCACTACACTACACTAGTCACTGCACTACTCATGTTATCACTATCACTACTCGTCATTGAATAGTATGTCTCAAGTACCAGTATAAAATGAAATACAAAAGAGTACTATTGGTAGGGACACGGTTTATGACGACAAATTTCTCTAGTTATTCAGTCCACCTTATGTTTCAAACAATCCTGATAGAAAATGTTTAGTATATTCTGTCTCAGTGTTACAACCTCACACACGCGTACTCAAATACATAGAACTGCATAATCTGCTTCTTGATTTTTATGGAAAATTATCACACATAAACCTCTATCATTATAATATTGTTAAGACGTTCTAACTGATCGTCGTAAGGTACAGTGGAAACAAATTACAGACACCAATTAAATCACAAATCACCAGCTTTAATTAATCAGAAATAAGAGTTTGTATTAAACAATTTATTTAACAAGGTTATATTCGTACAACAATTCAAATTAAATTTGTCCACACGGAATAATAATGTAAACTAATAGAGTCCCGCATAAAAATTACTTTTCACTAATAACTACTTGTGACGCGATCAGTAAATTGCCCGACATAAAACTGAACTGATGTGACCGTCGTTGGATACTTATATTTATACCCGCTGAGATGCCATAATAATCTGCCACTTTTTGGATGACGTCTTAAACAAGTGCCTATTACAGGCGTTCTCGAATCCACTAGAAAGAGTGTCAATGTCTGGCATTGAACATAGTGTGCCGACCGGTGCGGTGTGGAGAAGCCTCGATTGTGACGCCTGATAAGTGTCATGTAATTGTCTTTCATCTCAAAGTAGCAGCAATATGTACGCACACAAAAATAACAGCTAGCCTCTGCTGGGATAGCCGAGAAACGTGTAGAACGAGACTCCATTGTTCGAGAGAGTTCTGTAATTGCGTAACAATATTTAAGATTAAAAATAAGTAATTATTTTATTAGAGCAAGAAATCTTTTCTGTATTCTACTAAATTTAATAATACAGATATTACAATATTAAAATAATAAAAGAAGCTTTTCTGTATTCTATTCAATTTAATAATACAGGTGTTATAATAATAAAATAATATTATATTTTTCTTTATTCATCAATTCCCTCATTCATCATTAAAACGGTAGGTAGTTTTCAACGTATAAAGTGTTGCTACTAAAAACGTCTAGGTTTCTTAACCATAGTTCTTTTCCTGGTGTTTAAAATAATGAGTATTAATGATGAAACTCAGTAAAATAAGTATAACTACCCTAACTAAAATAAAATTATTGTTTGTTTTAAAACTTTTATTAACGAGATAATTTTTATAAGGTTCAAACCAACAAAATGATTGTAAACCTAAGTTATAAACGAATTTCCTTATAGCGTATTGCCCGAAACCAATTTTTAGAAGTGTATTTCACTAAACTTGTGCAATTAAATTTATTTTTGATACACATGTATTATAGGATTTAAACATTTACTATACAAATTCCTTCCTTCCATGTAAGAAAATATTGTAACTAAACTCTGCAAAACGCTGAGTTTATATTATAAAATAAACTCTGCAGCATTATTAAATAACTCACAAGCCACGTAAGCTGTATAATTACAGTTCTTTTTTAATATATTTCTGTGGGATATGTATCTAACTTGTATTTTAATGTGATATTGTTAATAACATCAATAACATGTAATTGTCAACTGAAATAAGTGGTGTCACCTTTTCGACCACACAGATTTACAAGTGAGAAAAAACTTATTCGTTTGAAATTCGTTGAACAACCAGCAGGTCTATATGTCTGAATGGAGTGTATGTCTGCTTGTGTGTAGAGTTGGTGAGCGTTAGCTGCAGTGAACTGAGTACTGGACGTAAGTTTGAACTACAACTTGTAGTGAACTACAACTGAAGTTTGCACAGTTAATACTCATCCCCAAACCAGGCAAGCTTCAGCATGAAGTCAGCTCCTATAGGCCAATCAGTCTACTTATACAATTATCAAAAATCCTGGAGAAACTAATCATTAAGAGAATACATGATGACAAACTCCTTGATGAAATACTCCCTGATCATCAATTCGGTTTTAGGAAGCATCATTCCACTATAAAACAATGCCATCGGATCGTCTCTGAAATTAACAAAGCAATTAACTTGCAGGAATACTGCCCAACAGTGTACTCAGATCATAGATATATACTACTGGATTACTAACGCTGTGCTATGAATTCGGTCCGCGGCTGTTCAGCTCTCCCCACCACTCTGTAGTGGTTCCACCAGATGCGCTGCATTGAAACTCGGTAACGAAACATCGAGTTTATTCGCTTATTCGCTTCAAAACCGAACAACTGAAGTAATTTTTAGTAAACAAAGACAGTAGGTATTCTATAAACAGAGGAGAAATGTACACATTGTTTTAAAATGGCACGTAATTTATTATTGCAATTTTAAAAATGTTTAAACTTAGATATCTTTTAAAACGTTATATATTCTATTATTTTAAATCATTTACTTTACAATTTTAATATAATTATTAATTTTGGATTTCTTAGGTATAAGAGTATATTTTTTATGCATAATTTTATGTATATTAAATATTATTAAACAAAATAATTTTGTTTAATTTCTGACGTACCCCTAACTTTGATATATTTAACAGTGCAGTTTTTTCTTTTGCAAATGCATTGCAAACTATTTTAAAAAAACACACTACCTATTAATTTTATCAATTTGAGCTAATGGCTGTCATCTGTAAAATCAAAATTAGAAATATGCCCCTTAAACAAACTCCTTTTAAAATATCTACAAGCTAATGAAATGCAGTCATTAGAATTAAATTTTTTTTATCCCTTAATGCAATAAATAAATTATATAAAAATTTTACTAGTTTAAATACTTCATAAGATTCTCTTATCAATTTTCCCTTTGATAAAAACAAACTGAATCGACTACAAGGAATTTTATACTGGAGGCCTTTACTTGATGAAAATCCATTTTTATAATTTTATAAAGAAAACTACAAACTTGTTTTCGTGATTTTCACTCGTCATATATTTAAAAAATATAAAACTCTAGATTTCTTTAACGCTTACGAAGCCAGTGACATTAATCCAACGCTTAAATTTCAAAGAGAGGTTAAAAAGGCTATCAAGGAGTGTTCATTTTTTAATGTTTCTGATTTACATTTTTTATCTGTAATGAACCCTCAACCTCCTAAACTTTATTCTTTAATTAAATGGCACAAAGATAACCATCCTATTAGACCAGTCGTGTCATATGTAAATGCACCTAATGTTAAATTATCCAAAAAACTAATTATAATTATCCAGACCCAATGCAAATTTATATCCACACACAGTATTAAAAATTCATTAGATCTAGTTAATAAAATTCAGGAATTGTATATACCAGATAAAGCGATTTTATTATCTTTTGACGTTAAAAATTTGTTCACTAGTATTCCACTCGCTGATGTTGTTGACACTGTGGAAAATTTATTGGGAAAGAATTGTAATAATCCTAGGATGAGAGAGGATATTTTAAATTTATCGAAGGTTTGTTTGAATCAAAATTATTGTGAATTTGATGGGAAAATTTATGTGGGTAAAGAAGGGCTCGCTATGGGTAACCCCCTCAGCCCCTTGGCTTCTGAAATATTTATGGATTATTTAAAAACCAAAATAAGAGCTCATCCGTATTTTAAATTGTTCATGTTTTGGTACAGATATGTGGATGATGTGTTGGCAATCTTTCTTGGTACGCGTAGGCAATTACAGAATTTTCTTAATTTTATTAACGATTTACATAAAAACATAAGCTTTACAATAAAAATTGAAGTAAATGATAGTATTAACTTTTTAGATCTTTCAATTACAAAACAAAATAATAAACTCAATTTTAGCATTTTCCATAAACCTACGCATACGGATATGGTTATACACAACACGTCTGCACATCCATACTCACACAAGTTAGCAGCTTTTCATAGTTATATTCATAGACTTATTAGTATCCCACTTTTAGATTCAGATTTTCAAAAAGAACTTAACATTATAAAACAAATAGCAGTTAACAACGGTTATCAGTCAAGTCTAATAGATCAGTTGTTGAATAAAAAACTATATTTACAAACATTAAGATTGGTGTATCCTATTCCAACACATAAGGAAAAGTTCCACACACTTAATTATATAGGTACTGTATCAGATAAAATTGGTAAATACTTTACTCAGAAGCATGTAAATATAGCTTTTAGGACGAAATTTTCTCTTGGTAGATATATTAAGAACAATAAGAATAAAGTAGAGAAATTTCAAAAGTCAGGAGTATATGAGTTATCGTGTGGGTCTTGTGACAAAATTTATATTGGCCAGTCTGGAAGATCGTTTTCAAAAAGAATGTACGATCACAATTATAGTTTGAGATATCAGGATGGTAAATCTAATTATGCGAATCATTTGTCGGAAAATTATCATAATTTTAATGATAACTTTAAAATTTTACATGTATGGGAAAAAGGTAAAAAACTTGATTTACTTGAAGCCCTCGAAATTAATAAGCGTAAAGATTTAGGTTTGCTTTTGAACAACCAAACTGATTTAAATAGCTCTCCGCTTTTAAATTTGAAATTATATAAGTAAATGTACGTTCCTTTCTAATTTGTATATAGTTTTGTATATGTTATGTGTATTGTTTATTGTTCTAACTTAAGTCGATTATCGTTTTCATAGCACTGGCTTTATGTGATATTTTATTGTACGTAACTAGTCAGCTCTTACCATCTGAAGAAGGCACTGTGTGCCGAAACAGCTGTCGTGGTTATTATATTTTTTAAATATATGACGAGTGAAAATCACGAAAACAAGTTTGTAGTTTTCTTTATAAAATTATACAAGGAAGTTCAATTTCATCTTGTAACAAATCACTACACTCTGTACATTTCATGATTTTATCTACTTGTTTAACAATAAAACCACTTATGTAATAAAGTATATTTTCTTTGTAATAAGACAGCTCACACTGTTTTACAATATCATATTCTATATGATCTAATAATTCTTCCCCTTCTTCATTATTATCAACCGTCGTGTTACCTGGTCCGTAAAAACTAAGAATACAATTTTCATGATTTATATCAAACTCTAAACTATTACTTGTCTTTGAAGCCTGAACACTATTCCTAAACATTAATTTCCTTAATGCATGACGAAACTGATTAACATTAGGGTTATTATTATGACCGCCCCTTGATCGAATGCACGAGAAAAGCAATTCAAGGTGGTCTTGAGAAAATTTTTAACTTAAAATGTATTTGAACCCTAGCTAATTTAGTAATTTTGTACTCAAAATGCCAATTGAGTTAATGTTAGTAAGAAATCCTAACACAAAAGTTTTCTGGGATGTTTTAAAATATCTACACCCTCAATTTTTAATTTACTTAAATAATCATAGCTGGTTGATAGCACCATTTTACTGTAGTCAGCATTACTTTTTTTATAGGTTCTTTAAAGTCTTTACCAAAGGGATCCCTTGTATTAAAATAGTCAAACAGTCTATCCATTATTCGAATGAAGTTAATTGTCTCCTCACAGCCCTCGAAATCGGGATGTTTGCTATCAAGTAAAAATTGTAAAGCGTCAGCAACACTACTACTTAATGTTTGTGCAGCTATCTTCACATTCATTATTTTATTTTTGTAGAAAACAAGTGTGTGTGAAAGTTTATTTGCAAACTTTAAACCTCTTTAGTTTGTACATATAACAGATTTTCTATGTATTTAAACTGTATTTTTTCCCATTACCCGATTCAATTATTTTTTTATCAGCAAGTGTGTTTCTACATAATTTCAACATGTGGCAAGCGTCTAACATGGCACAAACGTTATGATCAATATCTTTAATACTAAAAAAAGGTTTTTCAGGAAATTTACAGCCAAGTTTTTCCATTGCAGCAACATTTGTGGTCGTGCCATCAAATGTTACATTTTGTACACTGTCGCCAACTTGTTTTAACTTTATAACCGCCATTTTAATTAGTTGCGAGAGTACATTAGAACTTATTGAATTAATAAGAAAATATCCCACTGCACACTTAAAATTGCCTTTCAAAGAAACGACTTGAAAAACTAAAGCCTCGGTTGCAAGTGCCTCATGGTCATCTATTTTTATACCACACCATACATCTATATATCCTATATGCTTACCTTCTTTTGGATCATATATTAGCTGTTTTCTAATGCTCATGGCATCAAATACTAGGTTAACGTGTTGCAATTAACTTTTAATGCTAACATTATTTTTTATTAAGAAAACACTTCTTCTATAAAGCCAGGTGAGCAGTTGAAATTGCCAACCCATTTTCTTAATGTGGATGGGTTTGGCAAAGACAGCTGATTATTCCTCAAAAAATTATAAGCTTTAGGTGAATAAAAGTATAACGTAAGGGCAAAATCTTTCGTTTGGTCCATATGTACCTGGTTGAATTTACTCTTAAATTTATTTTTTAGATTCCTTAATATTAAATATAAAGGAAAACCTGAAAATTTATTCTCTAAGAGTTCCAAAAGTCTATCAGGTGCATTAATCTTTTTCTTTAGGATCGATATTATGTCACTCATATTCTTGATTTTCTTGTCTCTTCTTCTTATACGTTGTTGCAAAATTTTAACTTTTCTACGTAGGATGTGTTTGGTTGGTGATTGTGGTGCCTGTAACCAATATATGTTACGTTACATACTAATTTTATACAGTACATTAATAGACTAGATAATAATATATTGCTTAGATGTAGAAATTTAATAAATTGTCTTACAATTCTTTGTTGCTGTTGAATATGAGGGACTGTATGTATATTCGAAGTTGATAATGATGCCTCAAGATTGCCATCAGCTTCGACAGATGGGGTTGATTCCTGTTGAACTTCATTTTTTCCAGTATTCTAAAACAGAATGTACACTTTTAAATTACTTGAGTATTTGGGTTGAAATTGAGTACCCTTAAATTTTTAAAGAAATTTTTATGTTTAAAAATTTTTAGAATTCAATTTTTATTTTTTTCAATTTTTATATTTATTAAGATTGATAAAACAGTTAAAAAAACTCAAAGACTCACAAAACAAAATACTTTATCACTACACTCTTTTTTTCTATTAATTTTGACCGTTTCCAAATAAGTAACCAAAACGGACTGGAAAGATTAAAATTTTCTGTATGAGCCCTTATTAAAAAGATGAAAAGTTTAGTTATGAACTTAATTGTCTTAAATATTTTTATATAAACAGAAAGATTTACCTCAAATTTCTTAATAAGCCTTCTACGTTTAGGTTGCTTTGTGTGCTAATGAGGTGGGAAGTCAAATAAATTAGGGACTGCATCCTTTTTTAATTTTCTGATTATACCTCCGACTTCAAACGCACTGTCTTCGAAATGCTTACTACAAAGTCTGGACTGCGTCGACGGTGTAAATCCATTTCTTTCGTTGCATTTATCCACCTGCTTCGAAGTTCTGGACTTTTTGGAAACCTGCATTAAATTTTAAAAAATAAATTTTTATTTATTAAAGTTTAACTTTCAAAAATATCCTTTTTTGCTTTTAAAATTGAAAAATAACTCAACAATATTACGCATACGCTAATTTTCTTTCCAATTTTCAACACAATAAAAGAGCCTCAATGTGAAAAGTACTTTAATTTTAATAATTTCAGAAAAAAAAATTTAATCAGAGCAGACTACTAGTATGAGATCGATAAATAAATCAATACTATTTGAAGTACAATGATTAAAATACCTATGTTATGTAAGTCATAATGTTGTTGATAAAAATTTTATTTACGTGTGAAATGACAGGCCGCAGTTTTTAACAGCATAGTTCTTACAGTTGTACGCTACACAATACGTTGGCATCTTGTTAACTTCAAATTATAAAGTGTACTTTATAGACTTCCACAACCTTCCAACAATCACGCGTCTACGAAAACACGGAGTGCAAACAGCATGTAAGTAGACGAGACTACAGTAGAAGTACACTACAGAGTGGTGGGGGGAACGTGTCACAGCCGGACTGAGTTTCGCGCCTTGCCTGCATTAGAGCGCGCAATCCAGTAGAGCGCAATCTATGACTTAGATGTACAGCAGGCTTTCGACAAAGTTTGGTACCCAGGACTCCTCCAAAAATCAAAATGAAGTTACCAAACGAGTATTACCTGCTCCTAAAATCGTATCTCTATGGACGACATTTCCAAGTTAAATATAACTCTGAATTCTCTGACATCTTTTCTATCCAATCAGGAGTGCCACAGGGAAGCGTCCTCGGTCCTTTGCTGTACATCCTATACACATCAGATATGCCAGTTACACCGAACACACAAATGGGCACATTTGCAGATGATACAGTATTACTATGCAGACACAAGTATCCACAGATTGCCACAGATAGCCTACAACTACACCTAGACATGCTGCAAAATTGGTTACATATATGGAGGATAAATGTAAATGAACAGAAAAGTACCCATGTAACACACACCCTAAAACGCTCCGAATGTCCACCGGTATATCTAAATAATGTGCAGATTGCACATTCAGATGGAGCTAGATATCTGGGACTTCATCTGGACAAAAAATTAACTTGGAAAAACACATAATCAACAAAAGGAAGGAATTGGAGCTCAAAATGAGAAAAATGTACTGGTTACTTGGGAAAAAATCAATGTTATCCTTGTAAAATAAAATCTTGTTGAACAAAGCGATCATTAAACCAATATGGACGTATGGAATTGAGCTGTGTGGTTGCTCAAGTAAGTCAAACGTCAACATAATTCAGCGCTTCCAATCAAAAGCGCTGAGAACAATAGCAGGTGGAGAATGGTACATATCAAATCATACACTTCATACGGACTTTAATATACCCCTGGTAAAAGAAGAATGCAGAGCCAGAGCACAAAGGCATTATACAGACTGCAGAGACACACCAATAGACTAGCATCCGACCTGACCACTACAGACATCACAAGACGACTTAAAAGAAAATGGCCCACTGACCTGAGAAGATAGTACGGACTACATCGATGGATGCAGCTCCGCCTCATGTCCATTAGTCATCAAATTGGCTCATAGAACTTTATATGTATACATTCTTATGTATGTAATAGTTCTGATTGCTGATTTCAATAAAGTAAAAAAAAAACACGTTACAAAGTGTATCTGGGGTAAGGAAGCATCGATTAATAACCTTGTTTTACAAAAAATAACATAAAGTAAAGAAGCAAATAAAAACATTACAAATAAAAGTTTTACAAATTAAAGAATCTTAGCATGTTTTTGTAACATACGGTACGTAAAAATGCTATTTGTCTGATAAATTGTTTGCATAATTTTATTAATTTTTGGGTGAAGAAAATAGAGGTTTAAATACACATAATTAAGTGATACCCCAGAAAAATAATACGGTGTATACGGTATGTCAGTACAAACCACTGTAAGTAGTAAATTTCAGTTCTGGAGGCAGCGATAAAAGGTTTCTCCCACGTTCCGTCAAAGCCCACTTGCATCCTTTATAATCACTCTCGTCACTGGCTCATAGGCACTTTTTCTGTTCCATGTACATTAAATCTCTCTCTCTCTCTCTCTCTCTCTCTCTCTCTCTCTCTCTCTCTCTCTCTCTCTCTCTCTCTCTCTCTCTCTTTCTTCCTCCCGTTCTCTCACTCTCTCTTATTCTCTCTCATTCTCATTCTCTCTTACCTTTTTCTCTCTGCCCTACTGAAGACATACATGTAAATATTTGTTTAATTAATTTCTTTGTTGAAAAAATCAACACAGGGTAAAAACCAAGTAAATTACCTACACAGTAGTTGAGGCTTTGTTAAGTTATTTTTAATCTTACTTGTTTCTGTGGAAGAAGAGAAAATTTTAATTATAACAAAGTTAATTAGTACTGTACCTTACTTTTCCAGTTTGCTTTTAGCATGTTTCACAGTACAGTGAAGCCTTTATTCATCTTGGAACAAGGCAGCACGATTAAGTGCATTCTATATTAATCATATCCATCTCTATGAAAGTGATAACAATTTCTTCCTTAACGAAACGAGCGTGCGTGTGTGTGTGTGTGTGTGTGTGTATGTGTGTGTTTATTTATTCCATAATCATTCTTACATTATGTACATTTTACCATAATCATTGGAGCGTGTGAAATTTCGTAGTAACGTTCTGTCGCTACATGTGAAATCAAAGTGTACCAAAGTAGTTCTGAAAACATTTTAAAACAAAGCCATTAATTCAGTACTTTTTGTATGCATATTTACAAACTTTTTTAAGTAGGAACGTATGCTTTAACGAAAATAGTGCAAGTGACAACTTATTTTGCTGAAGCGACATAAACCTTAAAATACGCATCTGGCTTTGTTCCTTTTTAATCTGAAATGTACTAAGTCTGCCACTTTGACATTAGTTTGTTGCTTGTTGTTCCCAGGGGCTTCAGTCTTTTAAGTATTTAAATATATTTAAATGCAAATATTGATTTTTATGTAAATACAGTTACGTAATGCACGAAAAGTGTTATGTCATTACGGAACGTTCTGATACATTGGAGAACGATCCCGCAGCTGTAATGCATACGTGACACTTGACATGTGAGGCAGTATTACTTAATGCGGCACGTCTCGTGTGTTCTGGAAGCATCACAATTAGCCCAGTAGCGCAGTCAGTAAAGACCCCAAAACATCAAACTTCGGAAATAAATAGGGTAAAGCTAATTTTTACCCCATTGATAGATCACTACCAGAGGAGCGTTTTTACAAAATTCCCCAAAAATCCCCCCCCCCCAGCCGATCCTTAAAGGTTCAAAATGCCAATATTTACGGAACAGCCATTATCTCTGTTGCTAATGATCGGATCAAGTTCAACTTTCCTTTGTTTTGTTTGCTATTAAATGGGCTACAATATTGGATGTCTTCATATTTACGTTAAACCTTATTGGTTTTTGATAAATTTAAGAAAATATGTGGACAAAGTAGGTTTTTTACTTTGAAACTTTTGAGTTTTGCGCTATATTTTTGTTATATGTCATATTATGTAAAAACCCTTCCTATAAAAGATATAGCCTATACTTACTTGAATTTATTGATATACAATTTTATTTTTTTATGTGCGATGCTAATGCTGGGGAGGGGGGAGAAAGCAAAAATATATAGGGGATTCATGACTTCTATGATGAGTACTAGAGAAAGGTGTGAGACCACATACGTATTAAGAGTACCATTCATAAACTTGGACCTAGCAATCCATCTACAATGTTTTTTGCTCTTAGCTATGCTTCAGTACAGTGCAAGAAACAAAACCGTGCCTGTATTGTGACATTCGATCAACCATTGTTTCTAAAGTCGTCTGAAATCGTAGCATCAGCAGAAAACAGTAGTGATATATCAAAAGTTATATTGAGACTAGGTGGATTTCATCTCCTCATGTCCTTCTTGGGTTCTGTTGGCAAGATTATGGAGGAAAGTGGTTTGGAAGCACTATGGGCCTCTGTGTACGGCCAAACAACTGTAAGCCACATGATGAATGGACACGCATATGCAAGGTGCGTTCGAGCATACAGTTTAACTGCTTGGGCTATCATAAATGTGATGAAGGAAAATTTTACCGATGTAAAAGACTCCATGCAGTTTTTAGAAGAATGTTCCAATGTACTGGTAAGAAACGAACGAAATGAACAAGATGTTCTTGAAGAATCTGCAGTAATTGAGGCTTTGCAAAAGGTAAATGATTGTTTGAAGAACATTCAATCTCTGAGTCGAACAACTAAGCTGTGAGTGAACCTTTTGAAGTGCATTGACCTCACAATGCGATTTATTTTCGCTGAAAGATCCGGAGATTGGGATTTGCATTTAAACACAACCATTGAAATGCTTCCCTATTTGAAGGCAGCCGGACACTTACCCTATGCGAAGTCCGCTCAATTGTACATTCAACAGATGACTAAAATTGAATCAAAACTATCTGATCAAGGCTTACGTTAAGGAAAAGGGATTTTTTACTGTCAATCAAAAGGGCACACATTGGTCTGGAACGTGGACTGATATGTGTATAGAACAAGGCCTCATGCGTTCCATGAAATCCGGGGGGGGGGGAGTCTAACACACGGACGAGGCATAATGGACAGCACTCTTTCGAAATGGAACTCCCTTCTTCTTCAAAGTACACGAACCCGTTGAAGATTTTCTTGGAACATGAATACAATATAATGAGCAACATGTTGAACTACGAGAGTCAAGAAAACAAATAGACCTCTGTGACTTACTAAAGTTTACCACGTGGCTACAACAACACAATCCGTTCACCAAACTCTCGGGAGAACTAGTGTCTTTGGAATCTGGATTTGTATGTGACGATTCGGTAAATTGTGACCAAGCTTATGAGATTAGGCTTAAAGCTATTGGCAAAATCAAAGGGAAAAATTTTGATGAGCTCAAACTTCACAGGAAAGACATGGTAAAAATCCAAGCACAGCAAAAATCAGTTAAAGTTAGATCAAAAGAAGTTATCGTTAATTCCCAACAGCTCTTCAACCGTATATTGTGTGTCTGCGACAGCCCCATCAAATTAAGATTGCATCTGGAATATGAATTGTCAGCACGTCCGCCATTCATATTTGATGGTGTATCTCTTCGAAAGGGTACAAAATCTTCTCTGATGAAGATGTTTGAGGAAGGTATTGTCGAGAAGCTTGATATGAACGATGGTACTTAGGTTTTGGATGGAGGATTCCTGCTACACCATGTGCCATGTCCAAAGAATTGTACTTACGGTGATGTCCTAGAAAACTACCGTGGGTATATTCTCAATAAGTATGGGGAAAATGCGATCGTTGTTTTTGACGGATATCCCGAAGAGCCTACTACCAAGAATGAAGAGCAGAACAGAAGGGCGGCAAGATATTCATCCTGCGATATCGCGTTTGAGAAAAACACCGTTTGTGTTACAGTAAAAGAGGACTTCTTGGGCAACAAAACCAATAAAAAGAAATTGACGCTAGCTCTGGGATCAGAACTTCAAAATCATGGACTGAGGGTGATAACAGCGGAAGAAGATGCCGATGTAGACATTGTAATGACAGCCATAAACCAAATTAACACTAGTTCTAACGTTGTAGTTGTGGGTTCAGATACAGATTTAATTGTACAGTTAATTGCGTTGTCTCCTGAACGGAAAAATATATATTTTCGTAAAGAGAAAGGTGCTCCTTTTTCAACAGTCATATACAAGATACAAATATTGATTGAAAAGTACAAGAGTTCCCGACAACTTCTACTATTTACCCATGCATTGACCAGCTATGATACCACCTCTTGTTTTTATGGTATAGAGAAAATAAAATCAATGGCAATGGTTAAGTCACCAGAGACTCACAGTTGGGCCGGGATCTTTCTGGATGCTACCACATCGAAAGAAGAATTGTTGCCTGCCGGAGAGAAATTTGTGCTGTATTTGTATGGGTTGAAAAAATATTCTACGTTGAACGAGGCCCGATATTACAGATTTGTGGCTTTGACAAAGAAAAGTACGCTGAGCTCTAACTTTGACCTGGCAAAACTTCCGCCGACCTCAGAAGCGTGCCATCAACACTTACTTAGAGTTTTTTTACAAATTCAGAGGTGGTTAGGAAACAAAATCCCCGCCACAGAGTGGGGATGAAAAATTGAAACTATAAAACACAATGGAAGTTTCAAAAGAACACTGAAACCAGTTACAACATCCAAACCATTTGCTCCAGAGGATCTGTTACATCAACTATCTTGTGCTTGCAAAAAAAGGATGTGGCGGTTACTGTGGGTGCAGAAAAGCCAACTTGGTCTGTTCTCCAATGTGTAAGCATTGTAGTGGGTTATCATGCTTAAACTCACCAATTTATTCCGAGGAAGATAGTGTGTATCCATCTTCTGTAGAATAAAGCTGTACATATTGTAAATAGCAATGATTGAATATATGATAGAAACAACAAATGTAAATAAAATGTAAACATAAAAAGAGCTGGATGATAAAAGATAATAAAGTATACAACATGCTAGTGGGTGGGCGGGTGGTCCGTGATGCTGTAAAGCACTTATCGCTATGTGATACAGTGTCTTTAAACAGATGCGGTTTTGCCAGTCCGGGACACGGCGGGTCCATAGGTGGTGGATATTGGAATGGCCCTTAGTGAAAAGGGTTAGGGGAAACCCCCCGAACCAAAACTGGCATAAGCATTAGAAATTGTATAAAAAAAAAATAATTTTATATTGTTTTATATCATATTGTTATTTCCTCTGTAAACCCAATTTAAAGATGTAGACTTAATAACCACTATCCCATTCATCTACTTTACATCTTGTAGTAGATGTAATCCCATTACATCTACTTCATTCACAAATTACATGATCAACTATTCAAGTCTTATTATAGTAAGTCACATTGCTCGCGATGACTGGGCGGCCGCGTCGCACGCCGAAACTTCTTGTTTCTCCCCTTCCCCAGCTTTAGCATCGCACATAAATAAATAAAACTGTATATCAGTAGATTCAGAAAACTGTAGGCTATAACTTTTATAGGTAGGGGTTTTACATAATATGACATATAAACAAAATATAGCGCAAAACCCAAAAGTTTCAAAGTAAAAAACCTACTTTTCCACATATTTTCTTAAATTTATCAAAAACTATTAGGTTTAACGTAAATATGAAGAGAACCAATATTGTAGTCGATTTAATAATTAACAAAACAAAAAAAGTTGAACTTGATCCGATCATTAAAAACAAACAATGACTGTTCCGTAAATATCGGCATTTTGAACCTTTGAGGGTCGGCTGGAGGGGGGCTTTTGTAAAAATGTTCCTCTGGTAATTCAGCTTTACCCTAATTATTTCCGTTTCAAAACCTTTATTGACTGGGCTACAGCGGTGCGTGTTTCTGCGAAGGACGCGCTGAAGTGTCCTCTAGAAATTTCGATGGCTTGTTAAGGAGGCATGTTATGGAAAACTGTAGACTATAATTATCCCATACCTGCTGCTTAGTTTTTAGTTATTGTCGGACGATTAAGCAATATTACTCTGTGCATTCTAGTGGTTAATAGTGAAGTGTTGTGATTTATAATCGGGCGGTATATTGTAATACATTTGTGTTTTAATATTAGTTGACATTTTATGCGTGTGAACAATTTTTTAAATTTGATTTGTTGTAAGAGACTGTGTTGTTCATTACGAACTGTATAACTGTGAAAATTAAAGCTGGTGATAAGTGACTTAATTGGTGTCTTGTATTTTGTTTCCACTGTACATACGACGATCAAGTAGACCGTGCGTCGTAACAATACTTTTTGCCACGACATTAGAATGCCTTAAATTACCGTTGTAATTAGTGACTACGTATTAGGCTTTATAATAAATGCTTCAATCAAAATGCAATCACCATTATAAATAATACAACATTCGCTGTGTAATCACATGCATAATTTAACTATAGAGTAAGGTTGGCATTTATATTTTAAGCATCACCAAGTATTTTAGATAATTTAATACAGCTCGTTAACACTCTAATGTGATTTACACATTACAGCTGCCTGTACGACCGCCAATTTTTACTGTCACTTTATATCTTATTTACTTAATTTTGTTTTATAAGTACTCATACATTTTTTTAGCGTTCTATGTCTATTCTATTTATCACGTCAAAAAATTATGAGTATAACAATACAACATTCCCTGCGTAATGAGACGCGAAATTTAGTTGAAAAGTGAGTTTGACGTAACATTAACGTTACGAACTATATTAAACAATATAATAAGACTGGGTAAAGCTCTAATTTGATTTAAACATTATACTTGTCTGTAGGGACGCCTCTTTTTATTGACTTTTTATATTTTAATGTGATTTTTGTCATACTTAAATATCTCTTAGTGTTCTATAAATATTGCACATTACTATTTAGAGTTGCCTGTTTACCATACGCTCTTGCCATAAGTTTACTTAGGAATATATTATTCTTTGTATTGCACGTGGAGATCACGTAGAGATTGCACGAACGGTATATATTATCTGTAAACGTCCAGAAATTATGTAATCTGAAATTCAATCACATTGCATTCTAACCCAGTTTGAAAGTCAGTCAGTTGCAATAATTAAATTCCAACATCAAAAGGCGACCAGACTGACTGAATTGTTGCACACACACATGTCTAATTACAGGTTTGTCACGCATCCCTTTAGCACCGTTTACTTTGGATCGTTACTAATTACTTTAGCACCATTAGAAGATCAAGCACATACATCGCCTGCTCCCAATTCACAACTCGACAGATCATCAACGACATACAGTTCTTATACAAGACACAGCAGTGCCCATATACAATTTCAACAGTTTACGCAGAATAGTTTTTTCAGATATTTAGACAGATTTCAATCAATAGTATTTATCACGTATTTTAGTTACCACAAGCCAATTATTTCTTTCTTTGATTATGATAATATGGAAGAAGATATTGATTTGCAAAATCAAAAACAACATTATTCAGCAGAATAATTGATACATAGTGCACACGTTGTAGATGTAATGAGTATACGAATGAAAATAAATGATTTCATCTATATACATTGCGATAGTACAAATAAGTGATGTACTGAGCATTGAATATAAAAATATAAATATACCTAATAAACTGTAAATAATTAATAATGTATTAGAAATAAGCATGTCAGGAATTGCAAGCTTGGCTCAGACAAAAAATATGAACAGGTGTTTCGACCTGAATCGACGTGCACACACACACACACACACACACACAAATGTAACTGAAAGTGTGTACACCAGTATTTTGCTAGTGTGTGTTAACGCAGGTCTATGCAGGCGAGTTTACCACCCCAAGATGAATAATTGCATAATTACTGTTTTTCCGTAATTATTCATAAACTATAATTAAGAAGTAAAATCCAAAAACACAATAAAATGTACAGAAAATTTACTAAATACTGTGTACGAAAACCACGTGAAAGTGCCACACCGTACGAGTGTAATAGTGAAATAACTGTGTACAAATCGAAAGGGTTAAGTTGCAATGTCTAAATTACAGTGAACATGTGTTGAAAAAATAGTTATAAGATAAGTATAAGAGTGTACTTACAGGACTCTGCAATTCGCAGAAATATAAGTAATAGCGAAATTGACAAAGAGTGGGGGAACTGAACTCAGAGACAGTTTCTGACATGTCGATTTCGTACCACTGCAGATGTTGACCAAGACATGGGTATAAATATAGGACACACAAGCTACAGTGGTTCTCTTTCTTAAATCACCCACGGTGCAGCGGGAGCTTCTGCCCGTCCGCACAGAATATTTAAATTTTTGTAAATAGTATCATCCTTCCAGTTACATACAGTTATGTAACTGGATTGTAAAACAAACAATTTTTAAGTAGTAACAAAAATTACATAAGAAGATCCACATAAGAAGATCAACTGACGTCCGAAACATCACGAGGAGAAGTTCCAGAGAGCGATACGACGCTGGAGAGAGAGAGTCGACGCTGGACAAGAGAGGAAGTCGACGCTGGACAAGAGGAGAAGAGAAAGGCGACGCTGGACAAGAGGAGAAGAGAGAGGCGACGCTGGACAAGAGAAAAAGAGAGAGGCGACGCTGGACAAGAGGAGAAGAGCGAGTGATGCTGAAGTTCGAGACGAGGACGATTACAGAGGGATCGAATGATTAAGTATGATTAACGACGATAAGGTGATAAACAACTTATTTATCTCTTAATCGAACAATTAACGTAAGGACAATTAAGGACATTCTTGTTCTATTTAAAAGTAAGAATTGCAGTAATGTTTATTGTAAAATTAGAATTAAAATCATAGCTGTTATTGAAATAAGATTAACGTAAACAAGAGCTCAAATTAGTATTGAAATGAAAAGAATGCAAAGCATTTAATTAAAAATTAGCGTTTGATATAAATCAGTACTGAGAAACAAAAGATAAATTCAGTAACTATTGATATTTTTGAGTTACATTGCAATATATAAGAAAATATTTAAATATTGATATTTTGAAACACACTAATTGACTGAGTAGTCTGGAAGTGAGATTTTTCGTTAATACAATAATTATTAGAATAGAATTTTTAGTCAGTAAGGATGTATATAGCATAAGCCTTACTGCAAAATAACGAAATAATAACGAATGTTTTGAGTCGAAGTAAGTGCCATGTGCACAAATTTTAATAATATCAAATAAATTTGAAATACCGTTACAAGTTACATAGAGTTCTTATTACAGATACACCTGAAACCCAAATTAAATGTTATATTGTTACATAATTTGTCGCTCTTGAACGTGAGGCCAGACACGCCTATTTTTATGTATATCGTATCGTTGCATAAGAAATATCGCTTCCAACGTGGGGCATCACAAATACAAATTATATTATATTTGCAACGTTATATCGTTACATAATTTGGCGTCCCAGATCGTGGGGCTCCACAAACACAAATAAATTTATATTTATGCAATTATGTATCGTTGTAACATATATATATATATATATATATATATATATTGCAACGATACAGCCATACGTTGTATTAGGCATTAATTTGAATAAATATAAAATTTGTCGAATGTGTATAAGTTACGGGTAAATGGACTGGTCTGAGTTTGTAAAAATATTTCATTGTTAGATTAGGGGAGAAATTAACCTGTTCCGACAGGCAGTGAACACCTGCTCAATTGTATGTGTGTTACACGTGTATCTTGTGTGTGTTAGTGATGCATGCAGAGACAGGAATCTCAGCAACTCGCCCCAAGTAATTAATAAAATAAATATTTTAATTCACTGTGCGAAAACTAATTATTGTATGAACAAACCAAAGGCACCAAAGTGTGTATAAATTTTATAGTTATCCGCAGTGAAAAGATGACGTTAATAGAACACGCTATGCGAAGACAGTGCAAAATAAACGTGCCAAAAATACGCAAATAGCCCTAAGACGCTCAAATTAATATAGTGAGTGCTTAATCGAATTAGCTATGATTTGTGCTATCTCGATTCCGTGCAAAACATTGCTATTTGCTAATAATTGCAAATAGTTGAAAAGGTTCGCGAGTGGGGGCTATCACGCGATATGCAGGTACCGACAGGACGATGTTGGAGCCAACTGGCGCGGAATCTTGAGAGGGTATATATTAAGGGTTCGACCAAAACCCTTCTCTTCATTTCAAGACACAGTTGCAGTCGGACATGCTGTCCGTCGGCAGAACAGTTTTATTTTTATTTCTATTACAAGTCGCAGTAACGAAAGAATAAAACGTTCGTTAAATTCGTGACAATATTCCGGAAAAAGTAAATACCGAAACCGTAAGTCTACCAAGAGTATATACGGAAAAGCTACCAGAGCGACGAGGGATGCTGGACGTTAGAAGATGTTTAAGATCTACCTTGCAGCAGATACAAACTCTCTGATGAGGACCACACTGCTGTAGAACGACGCTGGACTCTAGACGTATCCAGGAACACACGCTGCTGGAAAGCGACGCTGGACTCTAGACGTATCCAGGACCACACACACTGCTGTAGAACGACGCTGGACTCTCTACGTATCCAGGAACACACACGCTGCTGGAGAGCGACGCTGGACTCTAGACGTATCCAAGATCACGCCAGGACAGGAGGAATGGAAAACTAACTCTGGACAACGCTGGACCCCCGACAACAAGTCGTAAGATCATCAGAACTCGAGGTGACATGCGTAATGCATTTTTAAATGATTTTTAAAAAAGCTCATAAAGACTATATGAAAAGACAATAAATTAAAACAAAGAAAAATTTATACTTAGCAATAATATTTTTGAAATGTAGATAAATGTTTAAGAATGAGCGATTGCGTATAAAGAAATAATAAATAAAAAGAGAATTTATAGTTGAGAGAGTAGAGTTTGTTATCAAAATAAATAGTTAAATAGATGTGATATTTCCCACATCTAAAATAACCATAATTAAGACAATTTCCGACTTTTAGAAGTTTAAGTCAATACATTCATTTTTTATATATTTATGTGCTTGATATGGGCATTTAATATTTCAGAGTTTAAAAACATTAATCGTAGATGTGAATATGTTTGTCTGAAAGCTTTACTGTAGGCACCAAAATGTTTTTGTCATTGACATAAATTAGGTCGTTCCCGTGATGTTAAAGGTAAATATAAATAACATCATTTATATTTTAGCATAATACTTATAGTGTGTTCGGTTTTCTCAGTTTAACTGTCTTAAAAGTACGGTAATGATATTTACAAATGCTAGTTTTTATTATATTTGGATCTGTGAAGGTATGAGGAACCTGAAGCTTTCGATACAATCGTGAGATCTACGTATTGTACAAGAAACGGAAACTCAGACTATATAAAGCTTAAGTGACCCTAATGGACAGCGCATATACTACAAATGGCAGAAGACAAAATCCTATAGAAGTGTGTAAGGGCCAAGCATTAGGAAGACAAATAGGGAAAACCCTAGAACAGAGGGGTAGTATTGCAATGGATGGTAAGAAAATGATAAACGTCAGAGCTTGGTAGATACAGGTATGGTATCCGGATGAATGAAAGAGATCACTTGAGGATTCCAGGATTCGATATGAGCTGTAAGTGCTATTGAAAGGATTATGATAATTTTTAGGGGTTTTTATTATGCTAATTTAAATCATCAGATTACCAGGCAGTGTTTGTTGTCAAACTGTTGCATACACAATTATTACAATTGCATTGTAAAGAAATCGAAATTTTATAAAGTGTTTTACTCACAAATTGATTTACTTAAACCGTCATCAACCCTATCGTGAACAGTCTGGTTTTCTTACATACGTGAATGAAATACTAGTAAAACCAACGCATAGCCTATATCAGGGAAAGCTTCAGGAACTGAGCGAATCGCAGGTAGCGGATAGCGAATGGACCCCAGATATGGTGGTTAGTTTGTAAATGAGGAGTGACCCGAATAAGCAGTGAAGAACTGACGCGACAAAGCTACTAGAGCGCAGGAGGGTATCTAGTGGCCCGGTTATACTCGACGTAAACTACGCAAATCCGATTTTGGCCGTGTGACTTGGCAATTAAGCACTGCCAGTGCTGCCCTCACTGCCTTGTGGGAAAGATACTAAAGACTATGGAAAGGAAAACCCTGACAGTAACCGAAGTATAACACAAGAAGTTGCACCCTCAACATCCGCCTACTTAACTACAAGCTGGTAATTTATATTAATCAATTTATACAAAATCGATTGCTCATCAAGGAAATCCTTAGGAAGGATGGGTTTTGTAAGGTTCCAAAGCTAGTCCCATGATACGCCCTTTTGGAAGACGCCGGTTACGGACCCGGAACAGATCGCAGGATCTAATTCTTCAAGTTAACGACGACGGCGAACAACGAATATCTGTAAGTATTTAGAAACCTACAATATTAATGAAGGATGAAATAATAATCAATTTACTCAATACGTTATAAAAAATACAAGGACAACGGAAGGTCAATGATAAATAAGTGTAAACAATTGTTATACTATTTCAGTTGTAGCGTTTACAAAGCCAGGTAAATTGAAGACGTTTTGCTTAAATATGGTATTGTGTAATCTAATAAATATTAACTAACCACAATTCTACAATACAAAATATTAAAGTCGCTGAAAATGTTTAACTATCATTTTAGATCTACTGTGTATAGAAATACGCTTATACATAGAATAATATACATCTCTGTACATTTGTAGGTTAAAAGGTAAATATAGTTATATTTCACTATGTTCACTAAATATAAGAGCATATACAGAAATGTAGAAAATGTTATTTTTAACTTTTATAAGGTCCATTTAGAGGGTCCATCTTCAAAAATGTGATAGTTAAGACAATTTGTAAGTAATTTCAGACTTTTTCCAGTTTAAGGGGGTATTTACACGTTCGTACACAAGTATGTTCTTAATATAAGAGCTTTATCATTCAGAATTAATAACATAAGTCGTAGGTATGAATATGCATGAGAGCTATACTGTAGGCACCAAAATGTTTTTGTTACTTACATACATTAGATTGCACCCATAATGACAAAGATAATAACATTTTATAAATTGTGTTTTCAGATGTACTCACTTGAACATAGTTTGTAAGAACAAAGTTATTCCTTCTGTAAAACCCATCAAACTTATACCTACAGTGCTTCTCAAGACATGACATATAATGCTAAAAAAATTAACTAAACCCTAAAAGCCATTTTCTTTTCCGCGTACTGAGTGCTTTATATAGAACATAACGGCCAAGATATAAATTGAACTTTTCTATTCATATCTCAAATTGGGAATATGTTAAACAAAATGCAAGCATACTTAAACACACACACACACACACATTTATTTTCATTTCATATGTTCTCTACATGTCTCTTTATTGTATTTTTAGATAGGTTAATTACGCATGATTTCTTTCGTGTATTACTTCTTATTAGTAGTGCTAAAGAATGCAGCTCCAAAACTATAGGAAACAGTTTCTAAAAAGAGTAAGATAACTTAAGACTTTCAATGTAATAAAAACTAGGGCCTCTTTGTTTAATTCGCTTTTACTGTCTTAATTTACAGTATTAATTAGAACTGTAAGCATTATGTACTTAACGTTAAATCTAGGCATAAGTCTGAACGTTAACAAACAATAATCTCCAGGAATACTTTTAACATGTTTGTAAAACTATCGGTGAACTGAAAATTGTTAAACTAATTTTTCTCTTATTTTTTGGAAGGGGTTGTTTGGCTCTTTTCTCATTTGATGGGAGATGTTCTTTAAAGCTATCCAACAGCACTTGGCTTCTTCACTTTCAGTGCACTCCTGCTATATGCGCAATAAATATTGGATCCAAATATTATATTTCTGACGTTCCTTCATAAATGAAATAGATATATTTCTCAAACAGTTGATAATCCAAAATTAATATTTTCCATCTTATAAACATGTTCCATATTTATATTAATTTTAGAACCACTATTTGTTGGTAATTCGAGTTATGTTGTTAAAAAGTGTAAAACACTTTGCGAAATAGCTGACTAGTCATATTTCCGATCAGAACGAATTGGAATGCACTTATTTTGAATGGAATTATCATTGAATTCTTACTTCCTTTCGCTGTAAAATACAATATCTGTGATGTTGATAAGCAGGTGCCTACTGACTAAAATATTTTCAACTGCCATTGCATATAAAGTGGGATTTGAGTTATTGCTAACTTCAGCTTCCCTGTTACCAAGTCAAATGCATCTATAAACAAAAAGTTAATATTCTATTCACACTTATCTCTAATAAAGCAACTTTAATTGATAAGGGCACGTAACATTTTTTGTCTGCTAAAGAAATTATTACTTCTGCTTCACAATTTCAACAGACAAAAAAGCACCTCGAGAAACGATAGGTGTAAAATTAGGGCAGAACCATGTCTTAAGTAACAATGATTATATCTTGACAATTAGTAACACTAAAATGTACTATATCAAGCCGTGGATCAGTGCCAAGTTTATACACGCACGTATACGCGCAAGCAAGCGCTTCGTTTCTTATGCCAACATCTAATCCATTATTCTGTAAGATATAAGTTATAACTTTATAAACAGATTTAAGTTTCATTTAAGATATAGCGTTAAAAATTTAATGGGTCTGAGCGTTGGTTCGTACAATAATGTAATAAAAAATCCTAGACTTCCATAGCTGTAAGCGGCTGTAAAAATAATATTTATTGCAATTTTATATCAGTTTTAAAACATTATATGTTGATGGCAAGCTAGCTTTGCAAAGTTAATTAATTGCGAGTGTGATAGTAAATTTTATATCAAATATATTACTGTAGACGTGAGTTAAATTATGCCGTTTTATTACTTTATGACGATCTTTTTAATTCCATTCCTTAATTTACAAATTTAATTAAACGTTTATTAAGACAATTCTGCTTAATATTATAAAAATAAATAACGTAACTAAAACGCTTTGTGTTATAAATTTAAAAATGATAAATGTTTTTGAGAGTGTAAGATTATCGAAACTTATTGGTAGGATAAAATTAATAATTTTGTTAGTGGTATGGAAAAACATCAGACCACTTTAAAATCAAAAGGAAGAGACTATCCGTTAAATTGTTTTTTTTTTATTTTTATTAATATGTATATTTTTCTTTCCTGCCTTGAATGTATATATGCAGTGAATGTTGCCATAACATGAGATAATTATAGGCTGACATGACTTACGTTACTGGAATAGAGACCGAGGGCTGCCAGGTGTAGCAGAAAAACGTCGCCAGATGACTCGAACAGATGATATTAAGTGTTGGTCATCATCTGGTTCCCAAAAAAAAGAAAGAAACGACATGAATGCATACTCTTAGACAAGACCTACTATCTGTAATAGACTCACTGGATTGTAGTAAACCGCGCTTACAAAATTATTCTCCGCTCAGTACATTCATATTTAACGCCTAGAGTAATAATTTATATTCCCAAATATGCACATTTTGTAAGTATGCATTTACAGAAAAATGTTCCAATAATGTATAAAAGCCTAGGAGCGTAATAGAGGGGTGAAAGCTGTTTCTTCAAAACCGATCGAATGACGATTTTACTGGAGGCATTTAAGATCTCAATAGAGGTCGTGGCGTAATTTATAATACAATAGTAATGCTACTGATCAGGGAATATATCATTTCAAACAAATATCTACCCGACTGCAAAAACGTTTGTCTCTTCAATTCTTTGAAATGTTATTTCATAATTACATTAGCAATAAACGATTAAAAACCAATATCTACGCAATAAACTCTTATCTGATAAATAACACATAAGATGATGTACAACGGGAAATCAGGAAATAAAAATCACTACAAGAAACTAACCTTTTTATTTTTATGAAAAGTATTTCTCCAGCTACTGTGATACATAAAAATCAAAGTGAATTACTCTTTTTTTAAATCAAATACATTCTTTACCACAAATACTACAGAGCATGTCTATAGTTCTTCGAAGAAGTTCTAGTTTCAAAGATTTTGCGCGTTAAAATATCAGAAGCAACAAAAATCATTTGATTTAAAGCCTGCAAGTAATAAATTACGACTTATTAATAATCTTCTTTGTGATTACATAAAGCCATCCATCTATTTTAAAAAGCATTCGCCTCAGTGAATGCTCAACGTTTGGAGCATAGAGTGGTGTAGTGATCATAGGACGCGTAATTTTTTATGGCTTTAGTTAACGTTGTTGTGACTTTGGTTATATTATTGTGGACGCTAAACAAGGTGTAGTAAAAACTCTGACTAAACCTTTTTTACTAAAAATTCTGACTTTAGGGATAGGTAAATTAAGGTCAGTAATAGTGTAGAAATTTGATTTCTTCCTTTGGTCTCAGTTTCATATTCTACTTTAAAGATAAGGATTACGTATTGTAATGCACAAGTTAAAGAAAAAAGAAAAATGTAAGTTTTCATTAATACGCCATATACGATAAAAACTTCTTCTTACTGTTGGTAATGCAAATAATCGATTACTTTCTTCTAATTTAATCCTCCTTGTATTACATAATTTCTTAACGTTTCTTCTTCTAGCCTTCTTTGCCTCGTAGCATTCTTTGCCTTCTAAATATTGTAATATAATTAAAAATATAATAAATAAAAATAAAAATATAGAAATAGAAATTCAGATATTCAGATATATTGTGTGTCGATTGATGTGTTGATAATGGTTTGTGCTCTCCTTTTAGCCCCACTAGTTAGGCTAGTCAAATTGTAATATAATTTCAGATGTAATAATAAATAAAATATAAAGATATTGATGATAAGAATTGTGTATGTTGTCTGGATCTCGGTATTGAACTCCCCGATGATACAGCTACACTTTGAAATCACCAAATACAAAGAATAGATTTAATATGAATATGTTATAACTGGGTGTGATTGATTGATAAATATCAAATAAATCAAACTTTAAAAATTGCGAAAATAATTTTTCTTGTTCTTGTATTGAGCTTGATTGAATTATTTAATTTAATTAATTACTAATTAATTAATTGATTGAGTTTATAATTTCCTTATATATCTATTCCCTCACTGTAAATTATGTTTTTGTTGAATAAGAAAAATAATAGTAACATTAATTATTGAAATAAAAAACAATGCTGGTAACTGAGTAATGATTTGCGTTTATTAACATTCAAAATTATGCGCCAGTCAAACTGCGCATGTCCCAGGCACTGGCTAATATTCGCTACAGTCGGTAGTGAGAAAAACCAACAAATATATTTTTTACAAGTTTAAATTTGTGGTTCTTTTAACGAGTCGAAATGGTCAGAGGGCAAGGAACAAGGTACATTTAACAGGTATTCTTAAACTAAATGTTAATATCTGAAATAGAACAAAATTATTATTACAATTGTCAATTAGAAAGAAATTAAATTGCGAACCAAGTCGAAGAAATGACGTCACTCCCCTCCAGGAGGCACTGCATCGTCTTTATGAGAAATCCAGTAATGGCCGCCGTCTACTCGATTTTAACTGCTACGTTGCTGTTGGAATTGAATGATCTTCTCCCACAGGAATAGAACGATGTTCCCTTTTCTGCGAAGTGGTGTTGGTCCAGGAATATAGTGTGGAATGTCCTCTCGTCGTCTGCGATGTCGATTTCTGGATGGATTTCTTGTGTAGTGTCCGGTGTTCAAATATGTGTGTTGGTTTTCTGTGAATTTGGTCCAAAAATTGTTCAAAATGGCTGTCGATTTCTTGTGTTGAGTTTTATGGTGTTATTCTGTGTTTTGGAAATTTGTGAAGTGTTAGAAATTGATAGTTAAGGTTATTTCACCTTTTGGATCATCTCCGTTACACGCCACATAACCACACTTGGTTTTATTACAAATTATTTTGTTTTCAATACTCCGCTAACACATTTCCAACCATTCGGCTTTACGATTAACAATAGACTAATAGACGCAACGTCGTCGTTTTAGGGCAATTTGTGCTATGTCTTTTTCCTCTTCATATTGTTTAACTATAAAAATATCTGTCTAAGACTTGTTTCACCATCTAACTATACATAATAAGTTTTCTTATTTTTTACTGTATTTCAAACATTTCTTAATTTTACATGAATCTAACTATTCAGTAATATTGATTAGTTAATTTTACATCTTTTGATATATAGCTGGGTTTGTTTCAAGCTCATTAAAGCCCATAAATTACAATTTTACATAATGATTGTATGCCTCATATTTTGTACAAATTCAGAGTTTTAAAGGTTTTTATTTGTTTTTTCTTATAATATTTCCATGGAATATACTTAATAACTCCGTAATTACTTTGTTGTTAATAATTTGGTTGTTAAAACATTTCAATATTGATTAATTTGCTGTTTAGTCTGATTTGATTACTATTATAGGCCTATTATTGACTGTTTCCAAAAGAAGTTAATTTCCTTTCTTTTGTCATTCTATTTGCTATTAACTGTATCTGTATTAATTATATTTTCAATTTCTGTATTGTATGTATTGAATTCTATTCCTATTACATAGATTGATTCTTTGATAGATAATTTTTTGGTTTATAGGCCAGTCTGTGTTTACTACAATGGTGTCTTGGCTGGTCTGTTTGTACATTATACATGGTTTACTGTTTTGAATAAAATTATTACATTTTTATGTCCTACTTGCCTCTCTGACTTACACAATGGAAAATTAAATGACATGATTTTAAAATACAATAGAATATCTTGTATCTACTAAACTTTCTTTATACTAATAACATCATTGAACCATAACATGAACATCTTATGCCTAATTTTCTCTATATCACCTAATTTTAACAAAAACATGTTATCCCTATTATTTTTAACTGTATCATCAAATGATAACAAAATATCTTATCCTTATTATTACCTAGACATAATTTAATTAGAAAAGATGAAAAACTCCTATTACTAGTAATACTGTCAGTCATTAACTGTCTTGTGTATTTATGTTTCTTTTGAAAACAATTCAACTGTGATTAAAAAACATCTTGTATCTATTATCACCTTATATCTAAAATATTATCTAATTAACAATAAATAACAAACATCTTATTATTAGTTATACCCTCAGTTATGAACTGTCCTCTGGTATTTTTGTCCTTCTCACAATTTACTTAACTGTAATTAAAGAAAACATTTTATGGGTAATAGTTTTTCTTATATCTAATTTAAAAAACTCTTATTACTGGTAATACTGTCAGTCCTTAGACTGTCTTTGATTCCAATGGTTTTACTAGTATTATTCTACATTCATGGTAGTCTTTTTATAATATTTACACTTCATTGAATATTTTTTCATAGATTTTTTAGCTATGTTTCTCACTATACTCACTGTAGTTTCTTATTTTTGTTACCTCACTTCACTTTATTGGGTTCTACACTATGGTAGTCTTTTCAGTGGGTTCTACACTATGGTAGTCTCTTTTGATATATTTTTTAACATATTACTCTTACAACTAATATACAATTTGTGTTTTTCTGGGATTGTATCTTGTAACTTGTTTGGGTCTACATATATCAGTTTTAATTTTGTCTCATGGTATGTATTACGTGACTAACATTTTGTTTTGGCATATCTCTTCCTGGTTCTGGTCTCTTTGTGGGAATCTTGATATGTTTTGTCCCTTCTTCAAATATCACATTAGTAGTTTCTGGTCTTGTGGTGTCTCTGCCTCGTGACCTTATTATTGTTCCCTTATTAAAATGGTTTCATGACAGATTATTTCCTTTTTTATGGTCCTTCCCTTTTTGTACTGCTTCCCCAATCTACTGGGTATAGTGCTGGTTTAACTGGTTTTTACATAGTAGGTTATTTTAATCAATGGTTTCTTTGTTATTTTCCATTTTTATTAACATTTTATAGACTTAATATACAGTTTCTAGTGTAATCCTTAAACAATTTATTCTTCTCACTCACTATGGAACTTTTTCCTTTATTTATGTTGCATTAATTCAAATGTTTAGTGTGATAATTTTGTTATGTTACAATATATACATATAGTTATTTTTTCAGATAAAAATAAAGATATACAGTAGAAAAAAAATAAATTTTTAGTGATGAATTTTGTGACTATCTTTTCAAATCAGTTGTTTCGTAATAATATTGAAACTTGATTTCTAAAGAGTCTAAGTCTATATTTTTCTCTAGGCTTCAGTTTGTTTCTCCCAGCTTTCATTACGGGGAAAGCTATATTCGTCAAATGACAACCTCCCCCCAATTAACGTGAAGTGTATTTTGGTGATGAGTCGTTATAGTACTTTACTACATGTTTGAGAAGAGAATGAATCTCAAATTTAACAGATACTTCTTTCTCATACAAATGCAGAAAGAATTTTTATGTGTTATTAACAATATTGCTAACAATACATTTATTAGAATATATGTAGAAAGGTAAGCACTAATATTATGTAGATTATTTCTAAATGTTATTTGTTTATTGTTAGAGCGAAATAATTAAGTCCAAACACACAAATTTTCACCTAATTTAAGAAACTCTATGACGAGGCAGATGATGTAATGTAATGAGGTGTAAGAAATCTGAATGAATACTGTGATTGTTTGTGTGAGTGAGACCTCTACTAACTTTTAAGGTACTGCTCGTAAAAATTGTATCCTTTTTGGCAAAAAATGCAAAACAGGATATTGCGACGAAAAAACAAATTGTATCAACGGGTAAGGCACAATGTTATGCGCCTATAGACTCACGATTCTGAAATTCACTTACTCATAAATTGACTCTATTATTATATTCACTACAACGCACTAAAAAGCACACTGCTGCGCTGGACTCTATTTATTGTGTTAAGTATTATACGATTGTGAAAATCGCCAAGATACGTTGTTGTATTGTTGAAAGTGTAGCTAAGTCTGTGATGACAATCCAAGGGAGGATTGAGACTGCTTCGTAAATTTTTTATAGGAATGGAACGCCAGAATATAATACCCAGAGTCTAACAGACTCTTTCTTTGGTATCACGTAATCGCAGTGTGATTGTCGTTAACACGACCTAATAACGCGTTTCAAGGGACATCCAACAAAACTAAACTATGCAAAAAATTGAAATTAGATAATTAAATTACAAATTATGAAAAAATTAAAAATTGAAAAATTCAGCGTAAAAACTGTGTTAGACCTATAGAGATACGTTTTACATAGACGCACAAAAACGTAATTCGCAACATATAAGTCTAATTAGTGTACAGTCAGTAAAATTAGTTGAAAACTATTCACAGTATACCAGTAATTCCGAAAATTAACGTCCAATGCCTGATACACAGTAACTGGATACCATAGCATGTCAAATGTACAACAACAAGCAACATTACTTTACCTTTTTACACGCAAATCAGTGGCTTATTTTCTTTACTTATGTTTGAATGGTGACCGGAAGAACATGGAACCTTCCATTACCTTACTCGCTAACCCGCTTACCCGCGTAAGATGTTGGATGGTATTCGTGAAACGTTCCATCGTCTCTTGGTTTTGTTCTGGACTATGACCCAAACAGCTGGACGCTGTCAATGGAAATGACGCCGCTAAATCGGCCGACCGCTGCAGGAGCTGTGCGATAAAGTGGACCCGAATAGTTCAAGGTGGACGGTGGCCGATATCACCAGCTCGACCAATGGTGCACTGAGTTATCAACATGACTTTATCAGTAGGTCGACGCCGTTGGTCGAGTACCCAGCGCTTTGGAACCGAATGGGGTATAATTAATAGCAAGTCTTGAAGTCTTGGCTCAGTGCATTTTGTGGAGGGCCGATTGCAAAACTGGTGCAACGATCAACAAAATGCCTTTGACCCTATGTGCGTGAACAATATGTACAAAAATAATGTATATAGACCTGTAAAAGAATATTTTCTTTGTTTTGTTTCCCTTTCCTAGCTAATCGGAGATAAATTTTTAAATAAAACCAAGCAATCCTTTAAGTTTTCTCCAAACAGTAGAACACGCATGTTTGTTGAATCGTCTACTTGAGACTTTGCAATTGCCACCTTGGTTTTACACTACCTCTACCCCTCTCCAGCCGAACATACATTTCAAATCTCTCAGTTGAAAACTAACCTCTGAAGATACCGTAACTGCTGTCAGGAAAATATAAAGCATCTGTACAACTATACTAATTGTCATTTATAAAATTCAAGTAATGACAAAATAATTTACGTTTCCACCCGACAAGCGTATTGCAGGTCTCAGACATAGTAAAAGCAATTAAAACCGCGTAAGTACTCAAAATACTCACTGCATGTGCGGCTTGTTAAATGACTCTCCAGTAAGGGTTACCATCGCATGAATTTCCGTGTGTGAGGTTAGCATTTGTGCGTAATCGTTGAGTATTTTCAACGTTGCAGGGGCATATTATGCTTGAGTTTTACTGTATTGGCATGTATTTTACTATATCTTATATGGCTGTATTATTTCATACGGTTTTTAAATTATTATGTGCTGTGAAAATTATATAATACAATTAAAAGTAAATGTTGAACAGTGTGAAATTAAGTGTGGTTACCAATTTAAAGCAGGAATATACTAAACATTTGCAGAATTTATATTAGGTTTCTTTTTTGACGAACGTAAATAACTATTAGTTATTTTAAATAGCTTATGGTAAAATAATTTAAGTTTTTTTTTGTTACTCTTCCATTTAAATGTCACAGTGAGTGTGAACAGTACACGTTAGTTGAAAACAAAAACTAATATGAAAGTTTCGCTTGGCGATTGACGACAACGTCGTTTTCTTGGTACAATAAAAATACATTTGTTATAAATTAAAATAAAACCTCTATTTATAGCACTGTAAGAGAAAATTTTGATACTAAAAATGCATGTTGGTTAAAATTATTGGCTAGAAGGCATGTTATTTTTCCACATTCTCTCATGTGTAGAAACGAATTCTGTCTATTACCATTTAGTAATGAGACTTAATAATACACATCACGAGATTTATCTTATTAATAAACAAATAAGATCGAGACGATAAGAAACAGTCCACAAAAAGGACGAGCAGAAGAGGAACAAGAGAAAGTGAGAAAGAGGGATGGAAGGAGAAGAAAAACAAGAGGAAATATAATTTTTGGAGACATATATTTTATACTTACAAATCTATTTTGTGTTTGACATTTTGTTTACTGACGTAAATAGTTAACTCAGAAAAATAGTATTCCATAACAATACTGGTTTTTCTAGGTTTAACACTTGTCCTTATATTTATTTGGTAAAACCAAGTTTTTAACCCACGAGGCGTCCTCAGTAGCTTGACTTAATAATGTTTCAAACCATTACTTCTTAGTGTTAGATATACTACCCTTAAAGCATTAATATATGAATAATAATTTCAGTATAGATGAAACAAAGTTTCTTATCCGAATTTGCCTTGAATAATAGTTGTAAAAATTGAATTGCCTTAAGCCTTAAAACCTGAAACCTTCCCCAAGAAACAAAGCCACCAATTATTTTCTAAGTCGTTTATTTAGGGGATACATTAGATACTAAATTGTTGAAAGGAAAATCCGGGCAGAATGAGATTTCTCAAGCACGTAGGTAAATATACTTTTCAAGATCGCAAAAGAAATGTACGGCAGTAGCTGAATATTATTAGTATACTTGATAGAATTGCCCAGTATCGGCTAAAATTGTTGGAACATCTTAACTTAATGGATAGCTCCCGCATCCCCAAACAGCTACGAGCTTATAAGACGAAAGGACGGAGAGGTGTGGGACGTTCGAAGAAGAGTGACCTGCTGTAGTCTCTCTGCTTGGGACCGGGACAAACTATTTTGCGTTAATCCTTGCTGAAGATGATGATAATGATGATGAACTGCTGTACTTCGTAGCACAAACATTTTTTTTTAAATTTGTGTTTCCAGTATTCAAGCTGCACACTGATTTAATTAATAAATTACCTTCATAAGTTCCGTCTTGTGAGTTTCTCTAGTAGCTTTGTAATGAATTTCTGAACTATTGTTTCATCTACAGGCATATACGCGTATATTGCAATAGGTGAAACTTGCATATAAAATAATAATTTAACTCTTGGTGTATGATAGTATGTTGCAATAAGAATTGGTTTAAGTAAAGACTGCATGTTGAGCCATTGTAAAATATGCAATGAGATACATGTCAATTTTGTTAGTTTAAGTTGATTTTTGACAATAAAAAGATATTAGTGTTGTAAAGTAGCGCGAACATATGCGTAGGCGATTGCGCGTGTGAGGGTATGAATAACTGTGTTACGAAATAACAAAAAAACAGATTAAATTAAATAACATTTGTGTTAATAAAGTTTTTAACATCAGACTTACACCAGTATATGCGTAAACTAAAGACCTATCTAGGGGTAATATTTGTTAAAATTTTTAAAAATTAAATATATTAGTTTTTTTTATATGAAGTTTTATAACCCGTAAGAAAAGGAATAAAATTATACAGATTTTATTTGCACGTTTTTCTATATTGATACACAATATTTTACAAGAAGAACGCTATCTGGACTGTAGCCGTAAGGGTGAGATAATATATTTCGGCCAATAAAATTGGCTATAACGTTAGTTGATTTTATTCTTCGTGAGATATAATTCAGTCTCGCTTAAAACTCAATAACGGGCAGTCCCGCTTTGAACTCAAGAACGTGTAGTCGTTGCCTCTGGTTTATAACAATAGGTCTACCAAAAACATACGAGCACAAGTAAAAAGTTAACGACTAAAATAACATCGAGAGCTATTACGACACAGTAAAATATTGTCCGCTTAGGGATGGAAAGAACGCTTCAAGTTAGTCGGAGTAGTGTGTAGTTATATACATAATACAGACCACTAATAAATATTAATTCATCCGGTTTGTAGAAGTACCCAACCCGAGTATGACCCTGAACATCGGAGAGCAGGATGAGATCCATGACAGTATCCTGAACGTCTACGCAGAAGAAACACGGTAGCCGCTCATCAGGAACGGAGGGTCGACATCGCATCCTCCATCAAAAAGAGAAGTCAAGTCATTTATAAAACTGTATTAAAACAGTCGTAAACTAAAAAATAAAAAGAACCTGTATAAATTAAGGTTTTAGGTAATTAGAATATAGGCCTATGAGAGGATTATTTTAAGTTTGTAAAGAACAGAGCAAGAGAAATTGTTAACTAATTTTATTATTTTGTAATAGAAATAGTTAATTAACATTATTTGAATTGGGAACAGTTAATTAATTTTGTTTGTTATCATAAACAATAATAAAGTATTTGTGCAATTTAAAAAAAATGAAAGTCTTTAATAAAACCGAATCCTTCCAGTACCTGAATATCGACTATTTATTACATGCGATCTTGTACATATATGTGTGTGTGTGTGTGTGACAAAGAGAAGAGATAGAGACCGTCAAACACCGTTTTCAATTGTTGAAATGTGTTGTACTTGGTCAACAAATTTAATGTTTAACAACCTAGCATGAGTGACATATTTGTCTGAAGATGGAACGATCATTCCGAAACGTGTAAATAGTAAACAGTTACTAGAAGTCACAAAGTCGAAATTGAAGAAATGTAATATTTTAATTCAAATTCCTTTTAATAATTCGCAAGAAAATAATTTTTCCCTCACAAATTCAAATGATAATGACATATTCCTGGATAAATAGGTATGACTATGATGACTTTTCATTATATAGAAAGCCATACTGTAAGGCTTTTTATTATACATTGCCCATTAAAATTGTGTATATACCGCTGATATGTTCTGGAGTTCCTTCATTTAGCTCGACCAAGAAGTATGTTTAAATTCTCAAAACAGCTTACAAATATTTTATTTCTTTTCTACATGCGTGTATGAAAATTTTTCAACATTAGTCAAAAGTATTTGTAAGGCACTACACATAAAAAATATTGGTATGTAGAATCACCCTGAGGACATTAAATTATTGAATATTTCAAAATGTAATTTTTCACTTTAAATTAAACAAAACAAATTGCAAATAAAATGTTAGATAAGTATTCATTAAAAGGCAATTTACAAAGTTTATGATATAAGTTGCTTTTTTAAAGTTTAAAATTAAGTAAATATCGTTTAGTTAGGCAAAGTGTAACAAGGTATATTTGATAAAATGGCTACTCCAATGTGCTTTAGTTGTTAGTTGATACAAGTATTATTTAAGGAATAATGGTTTAATAAAACTCAAGCACGGGTAGTGTGCTAGAAAGCCTCTTTAATATCAATTTAGAATGTGGCAATCTTCATATCCCATGACATAATAGTGCTTAGCCTTATGCATATTTATTATGATTTATGCAATAATTTGCTTACATAATTTCAAAAATTTTCTAGTCGCTAAATATGTACTAAACGTAACACAATTCAAATTGAATTAAAATGCTAGACTTTCGTGTACATCCAAATACCAATTTATTATAATAAAATTAACCGTATCTTGAGTAACAACCGTGGGAAAGAAGAAAGGCAAATACGGGTATAGGCACTTTTTAGATAATTTTTGAAACTGGTATATATATTGCAACAAAACACAGGATGATGGTCTATGAATAAGAATATCAGAGCATGGATGACGGACATTAGCATGTTTTAGATTGATTTATGCAATTTTTGTCAATTAGCTATAAGTTTTGTATTTAGTGATGGATAAGAACTTGTTTATACCAAATTCTTTGTAAATTTTTGCTCTATATTGTCATGTACTTTGTTTGTGAATATGTGCGCGCGTTCGCGTGTGGTGAACCTTCGTTGTTATATCTACCGCGTGAGTTATTCTCTCGGCATGAGACTTGAACAGTGAATTATTTATGAAAATAGCTACATTTCTATATACTCTGTTGTTCTCAGCATTTTTTAAATGTTGTTTTTTAGTAATTGAAAACTCAACTTTTCACTCTTATCTATTGAAGAGTAATAAAAATTCTAGATAAAATCTGAACAGGCACTCGCAGAATTATACAAAGTTTCGCTTGCAACGCGTCTAACTTGTGTCCAATCTACCACGTAGACAGTTGATTGACCAATCAAAAGCCCCTAATTTCAGTCAGATCCGTCGGTTGTCATGTGTACTTCTAGACAGTTTATCGGAAGCCACTGCATAGTGAACGTGTGTTCTTCGTCAAGAGCTTTTCTTGTTCGAACTGGTTAATCTAAAGTAACTCTAAGTCTTGGGACTCTTTTCGAGTTTGCCGATTAGAACCAAGCGGGTGAATTACCAATTATAATATATTAAGTGCTATTTCGTGTTAGTGGAAGATTTTCCGCTTAGGGAGATTTATCTACCTTGATAAATTCTTATTAACGCGGAACACTTCAAGAATAGCCGGAAGGTATAAGTAATATACACCGCTTTTTACGAATATAATTTATTATCACCCTAAGTACAAATAATTAATAACAATCAATAATTAATAATAACCAATTGCGAGCGATAAAACTAACGATTCGGAAAGTGACAATTTGTATGTGAAATCAGTATCAGTGTTATCATCTGTTCGGCGAACCCCATCGCGGAGAGAGAGAGTGTGAGAGCGGAGAGCAGCGGTCATTGCAGAGAGAGGAGTGTAGCAGCGGCGAAGCGAGTGACGTCACGCCTAGTGTAAAGGAATTTTACGTTCAAGTAAAATTTACCAAAACTGAACTATATATAAACTCTTTGATAACTAATAAAATACTATACATGACCTTTTGTTAAATTTAAATATATCATATAAACAATTATTTACTTGTGTGATAAATAAATAATTTTTCTACAACTCCAATATAGACTTGTGCATAATTTATACACACATAACTATAACTATGGAGACTTAAGGAAAAATAAGAAGTAAGTAAAAGAAGAAAAAATCGTATGTGATGACATTCAGTGACACAACACACTTGTAGACTTAATTTTTAAAAAAACGTTTAGAAAATTAAGTTACCTTACGCATTTATTTACATAAAAGATTTCATTTTTATTTTATAATTATACAATTGACAACAACTACTACGCATCACTACTGTTTAGCAAATAAAAAGTATGGCATTATAAAAAACCGCGCTAAGGAACCTTACTTCCTCTCCACTGTTTGTAATTGAGTCGTTCCCTACTAACTTTTAACGGCAAACAAAATACAAAATAACCTTTGAGTGTCTAACTGACTTTTGTCGCAACACAAATTATTTTTATATTTTGCAAAAATTATTTTCATTAACTGAATAAAAAGGCTTATTTTTTGTTACTTAATTACTACAAACAAGCATTTGCTGTTACACGATACATTTCTGCTTTTACGTACATCCATGATCTAAAATTAAAGAGCGAATATAAAATTCTAAAACCGTCGAGTAAAAAATGTTTACAGTTTATATTAGGTCGTTTGTATTTTCTCCTTTGTTATTTTTTTTCGGAGTAACTTATGATATAAGGCATCCTCACTAGTGTTTTGAAACTAACATAAATAACTGCCTTATGATCGAAGGCATCCTCACTTGTGTTTTGAAACTAACGTAAATAACTGACTTATGACCGAAGGCATCCTCACTTGTGTTTTGAAACTAACGTAAATAACTGACTTATGATCGATGGCATCCTCACTTGTGTTTTGAAACTAACGTAAATAACAATGAAGCAACACATACTTACTTTTACTTTTAATTTATCCCTATGATCTTCTGTTCGTGGTGTCAAAGCGCTATGCCATTTATTATTGCCGAAATTATTATTTAATATTATTTTTACATAACATGTTAAATAGTAATAATAAATGATAAATATTATTAATAACCTTAATAATAGTAACTGCCGTAAAATTCTAACGTTTTTAAATGTATTTAATTGAAGTAGGACTATTTAAATGTTTATTACAAAACTTTAAAAATACTAGAAGGGTAATTATAGACAGCTGCTTTATTTTTCCAGTTAAATGAAAGTACCAGCTACAATGCATATTAAGGCTTCTAGCAGGACTTAGAAATTGTATTGTTAAATTTTATTAGTTCCTCATAAAGTGTTTCTTAAATTTTGTGAAATGTTGTTTATAATATGATAATTTGTATATTATTAATATGGTATTTGCAATGCATGGTTTTTTATTACTTATACCTGATCCATTTAAAAAAAACTAAAATTGGTAAAACATACGGGTTTCAAGATACATCTGAAAACAACGATTCTTTCTTCTTTATTGTGCGCCATATGATAGCCTACTCTTTCGAATGTCACTTTTTCACTGGCTGTGTACAAGCAGATACTACTTTTCTAACGCCAGTTCATGAAAATGCAATCTCCCTTCTACAGTAACATAACAGTCTAAGTCCCTTAAGTAGAAACTTCATTTTTCAATTTTTCACCAGAATTTTTCGGGGGATTTGGCACCATTTTGCCGTTGGAACAACGATTTAGTAGTGGTAAATGATTTTTCTCAGTGAATGTAACAAGAAACCTTAAATAAATGGGACTCAATTCACCCCCGCGTTAAATTCATTTTTAAAATGATAAAGTGTGAATTGACGGATGTAGTAGAAATGTATACCACTTATAGATAATCTACTAAACAAGCGACATACATTTGAGTGCACTTAAAGAAAATAATGCCACAGACGGTCACGTAATTCTGGTTTTACCTAAGAAACAAAATATTGCCCTTAACTATATCACAATGGTTAATGTTTACATAGAACTACTTGACAATATATGAAGTAAGCGACTCCTCTAAACCGCTTATCGACCATGTATCTGCTGGCTGCATAAAGTCTCGAAATCCACTACTTCAGATTATTACATTTACTCTGGTCTTAAAATACAACAGTTTTTAATTTTAAAACCCACAGAAGTAAAAAATGTAAACCAATGTAAGTTGATAAATTATAATACTATAAAACGTATAAAACTTACCTCCTAGGAAAGAATAAAACAGAAAATGGATGTATGACGAAGTTCTAATTCATACCAATATTGCAGGTTTTAGACTCTAAGGTCATAGATACATACATTTTTGTTCAGTCAAAAAATGTAACAATCGAAGAAACACAAATAGCCTATCCTTAAAGGTATAGGCCTATAGGTGTAAAAGAAATGAACATTTTTTAATTTACTTTAATAGCGATACTAAAATATCACTATTAAATGAACGTAAGAATCTAACAGTGGTTGTGTATACATTTTGGAACCTATGGAACATAGAATTAATGTGAGTATACTTTTGGAGCAGGCAAGGAAAGGAAGTTGCGGGTATGCAAATTCGGATGTCGTTCAGTAACCAGAGGAGACTCATCAACTGTCTCATCAAAGGAGGTGGACAACATGAACAGCTTGTGTAGCGCTTGGCACGTATTATGTAAGCAGAAGGACGACGCAATGCTACATAAATTGCATAGGAAGTTTACAATCTTTTACACAGTAAAGAAAAGGAAAAAAAGACAATCAGGTTATTTTCGAGGCGTCTACAACATAGAAGTCTGCAGTAACGTTATTACATCGTAAAAACTTTTCTTTACTGCTATAAATAAAGCCACGATCATCGAAGTCACTTAGTTGATTTTGGGAGACCGTGCAATAGAAACAATGCATAACGCGTAATGTTATATGCATACATTGTGAAAGTTGCATATAATGGGGGCGATAAAAATTGTTATAAGAATATCTGTGTTCTTCAATTCCTTGCGTTTATTAGACAAAGACATTTTGTCTAATTAATTATAATGTGCGGACAATTCTAAACTTTTATAGTGGTAGTGTGTACTTGAGAAATATTTATCTAGGCTTGTTTTATACAATTGCTTTTGATTACTAAAAGTGTAAATAAATTGTGAGTACCTGTTCCTCTAGTGTTGAATAACGTATTCCACTGCCATGAAATCACGATCCGGTATGACTGTCGTAACAGTAGAAGAAAGTTAAGTTTTATCAATGGTTCAATGCTCTACAGAGGTTGAGGCCGGATTCACAAATCTCCAAGAGATTAGATGACCTTAATCCACATATAATCTAGGAACATTCTCGCCATTCCGTGTAGACTTGGTGTTTGGTGCACAACATCTGGCAGAGGGATTGTTGGACCAATTTTATTGTATTATAATAGTGAAACGAATGGAACAGCCTCGAACACTCGTTAAAATTTAACTATAAAGCTTTAAGGAAATGTGTAAAATGTTGATAATGAACAACGAACAGGTAACGAATATGTAAAAAAATACAGTTTTATGACGAAAAGATAATGCCTCGCGATTGTGGTTATGCAACAAATGACGGAAACAATATACTCGCATGCTACAGTTGAAATCGTTGGCTGTTGTTTTGAACACTGGGACACAAAATCCAAAAGCGCTCCCAGCTGTAAATGCGCAGTCTCTTCTGACGCGGATAGTAATTACGTAGAGACATGTGTATACAATTTTTGTATGGTTTTACGTATGTGTAAAAAAATGGACATGAAGAACATAAAAGTATGGAGTGTAAAAATCTATATTGCTGGCTAAAATTATATACTATTGAAAAATATATGAACGAATGCGTACAATGTCATTATAATTTTTTTTTTAATTAGTGATTGTAGCAAATTAAAATGTACATAACGTGTACCGGGAAGAATAATTACAATTTTGTGTATGAATAAAGCCTATCATATGCCATATCGCAACGTTAACATCTTACTACGCACATGAAGTAATCCTAATACCAGACGTAATATTAACCTCCGGAGGTTATTAAACAAAATCAGTTTAATGTATCATCCACAAATCTGCGCCTTGGTTGGCACCTGCCACGAGGAATGTAAGTAATGAAAAACACTTCCATATTCCTTACAACGCAAAATAATAGTATACAATGAGACCATAGTACAAGTCATGGAAACGAAAATCCTAGGTGTTATGTAGACAATTGACAGGGCAACCAATTACTAGATTAAAGACCGGATTACTTTTCCCGACACAGCGCTGGGTAATATTGACTAACTGTGTATTGACTGTAGGTTGTGTAACTGTGTATTGACTAACACAGTTGGCACAACCAACACGTAAACGAAAACATCATAGTTAGAATATTGTTACGACGGTCTCACTAATCGTCGCGTCGTATGGTACAGTGGAAGATAAAATACAGACGCCAATTAAGTCACTAATCACAATTAACTGTTTGAAATCAACAAGTCATTCAACAAGATTATACTCGTACAATAATTCAAGTTAAATTTGCACACTCGCAATAATAATGTCGAGTAATAGAGTCGCGCACAATAATCACTAATAGCCACTTGAGACGCACTCAGTAAATCGCCCAAAGTAAAACTGAAAACTAAGAGACTGGTGTGGGCTATTTATAGTCTGCAGGGTTCCATAATATGAGTCCTTAAAAAGCTCTCGAAAACTCTAGAAGATATTTCAGTAAACCTTGTCAAAAACACGCACCTCCTCGGCTGACCGAGAAACGCGTAGAACAAGACTCTCCACTGTACGAGAATTTTCCCTATTGCGTAACAGTGGGTTGTGTAACTGTGTATTGACTAACAGTTGGCACAACCAACACGTAAACGAGAACATCATCGTTAGAATATGTTACGACGGTCTCACTAATCGTCATATGGTGCAGTGGAAAAGAAAATACAGACGCCAATTAAGTCACTAACCACCAGCTATAATTAATCACAATTAACAGTTTGAAATCAAAAAGTTATTCAACAAGAAAAATAACAATAGGCCTATACGTCAGCAATAACACCATCTATGCTGTCGAGGCGTTAAATCAAACGTTAAAAATAAAACTAACAATAAAGACATGAGAAATTAAGGTATTAAGAAAAATAAGCGTAAAAGTGGAAAAAGTACGACATCGGAAAAACTGTAGAAATGTCTGAGAAAGATGCAATCTGGGATCATGAAAATTGGGTAGTAAGAATGGAAAAGAATAAGTAATAACAGATGTGGAGATAACCTTCAAAGACGTTTAATAGATCATCCAGAAAGCTAGCACTTGACTCGCACAGGCATTAAGGAATGTAAGTGATGTAAAATATTTGGCTTGTCCGTACGATCGAGAATAATAGTAGGCCTATACATTAAGTTCGTATAACAAGTCATCGAAACATAATTCCTAGGCTGTATATTGGCAAAAGTAAGGGAAATCAATAACTAGTTTAAAAGGGGATGACTAATGCCAACACGGAGGTGAGTACTTGGTACACTATAGTTGACACAACAGAATACCAGAGACAGAATATCAAAGTTAGAATGTATTCAGTAATAAGAAGACATTTTCGCTGCAGCGGGGTTAAGTTAAACGGCAAAAGTAGAACTAGCCACAGCGAAATCAAGAAATTAAGATATTAAGCAAAACGAAAACAACTGAAATGAAATTTTTAAGGCACGTGAGTGGTTATCGTTTAAGGGATCGAATGCGTAACGAACATGTAAGGACCGAACATGATAAGATAAGATAGGAAAAGGAAAGCAGCATTTGGTAGACCACCAGATGCTAGTAAAGCGCACTGTAGACTACAAACCAGTTGACAGAAGATCTGTGGGTAGGCCCTGGAAGAAATGTTTGCAGTGAAGACGGAACAGGCTATAAGCCTACACCGTGAAGTGACAACGACGACGAAGAAGAAAATAAACAGTGAGACCATATTTATAAGGTCAGGAAAGGTGTAGAAATGTTAAAGGAAGACAAATTGTGGAATAAAGACAGTCAGGATAGTAGGGATAATGTGGATAGTAAGGAGAAGAAAGAATGAGTACTTTTCCAATAACCGTACCTACACTAATTTTTGATATTTCGATTATGCGATAGTCGGTATCAGTTGCAGTGAAACTAACATATAATTTGAGGAAAATAAACATAACATTCTAATTCATTGTTTTTTGGTATTAAATGTTTTTCTCATAGTTTATGGTCCTTTTAAACTTTTACTAATAAACACAGTCTAATTTTCTTTCAGACAAGAACATTTCACGGATTATCAGTCTTAATTGTCTATATTAGGTAATATTTGATAAGCTACGCTTCTACCACAGTGTGAATTTATAAGTACGGTGCCATTGATGTTAGTTTATTAGTCACTGCTGTTTGTTTTTTAAACAGTGGTTTTGTTTGGTAGAAGTGATGCAGCTTATAATGTACGACACTAAAGCAAGATGTTACAGTCAGCACTACGTCTTAGCCGCCGTGTTATCCAAGGTACTCATTCAACGTGTTGGAAACGACCTGGGAGCTGAAAGCGCATTCCTAACAGTAGGCCTATGGTTCTGATACTCACGAGCTGCATACTCATGAGTCTCTACACTAGTAGCAAAGCAGAAACTGATCTGTCTACTAGGTGTCTAATAGTCATTCCACAACAATCCCTGATCAACTCCTGCTGCAGCATAACAAGCGATATAAACATAGTTGTCATTTTGAAATCAGTGTTAGGTTTATAAGGTAAAACATGTAAACACGAATGCTATGATTGAAAAGTATTAACATTTGTAGATGCCTGAGATTCGAATTTTATGAACAATCTCAAATTACAATTGAATAACTAGGTTACTAATAAGTTTTAATCATTAGAAACGTTTACTTTAATGAAAAAGTATGTTTTCAAATTCCTTTAGCAACCTCGTAAGGTAAACATTCTGTAGTCGCGATCGAGCAAATTTTCATCACAGAGAATTATCTGTACAACATTAGAGAAATTTATCCCTACAAAATTTCTTATATATATTTGTCTCTTTATTTTCTAACAAAACCGGAATATGAAAACAATGCTTATTATGTCAAACATCCCTGCCAGAAGTAATCATATACGAGTTGTATAAAATATATATAAAATAATAATTTACTGTAATTTATACAATTTTTTCTAAAGTATTGTAATCTAATGTAAGTGTTGATACGTTACCCTTGACTGGACGTTTGCATTAATCATTGATTCAAAGGTAATTTTACTGACTCCATAATAGATCTGGTTACAGTATGTCTCTGGTATACAGTTTACGTACTCGTAATAAATTACACACCAGTTTATGCATGAATCAGTCAAACAGTGAAAATAAGTTTACAACAACGTCTAAAATGATATTTGTTTTTTTCCTGCTCCTTTATTCTGAACGTGTTCATTAAATATAAAACCGACAAGTAGACTGGGTGTATGGAACATTTTAATATCAGTAATGCAGCTTACGTATTACAAATGAAAAATAGTAGTCCTTGTGTTCACGTCATCATAAATATGAAGATATCCCGTTCTCTAGTCGGTGACAAAATCCATTATTCCTTGTAGACTACAACTTCTTATACATAATTACTATAACAGGATGTTCAATTACGTTACTGCTTTGTCAGTGGCAAGAAACTTTTACGAATGTATTATTTACGAATTGTGTTTTTTATGCATATTAAAATTCTGATTCGCTTATGGTTATTAAACTTCCTTCCTTGGTTTGACATGCTCTTTGTATTGAGACGACGTAGGCTATATCCACTTAGACGTAAAACCGGAAATTAATAATTATTTAAAGAAATATTTTAATTTTTGCAGTGAAAAGGTACGATTCAAATATTAATTTATTTTTTACAAAATTCTTACGAAATCATGTTTTATGCACAAAATTTATAAGCCTCGTTTATCATGGTCTTTACTGTTCAGAAATTTTAATTTTTTAAATTTTAACACATACTTTGTTAATTTTATTATCGAATGTGTTGCGAATTTTATGGCGAGGCAGAGTTCTGAGTAGAATGGGCAAACGTGTACGTTGAAATAAATTAGACGTGTATTCTTAGGTAAATAAAGTAAAACACTGTTGTTATTAACATACAGCTATGAGGATATTAAGATTAAGTTTTTAGAATACTGATTCATTATTTTTTAGAATATAAGTTTTACAAATTCATAATATGGAAAACCCCCCTAAGAAGGAATTATAGACGATAAAGTTCTTGAACGGTAAAGTTTATGTGTGTGTGCATGCAAAGGTGTGTGTGTGTGTGTGTGTGTGTGTGTGTGTGTGTGTGTGTGTGTGTGTGTGTGTGTGTGTGTGTGTGTGTGTGTGTGTGTGTTTGTGTGTGTGTGTGGCTATAATTATATAACTTCTATGGAGTGGGGGACAGAAGAAGCAACACACAGAGTTTGTGAGTTGGACATGAAGGCTACAAAGTGCCTTAAATATTTTGGGCCACTAAAAATATATCCTTTAAATATCCATTAAACATCCTTTACATATGCGTTAAATATCCTTTCCCTAATGAAAAAGGAATCATAACAGTGTTTTACAGACTCGTCATAAAATTGTCAAAGAATCTGTTACAAGACTTTCTGCAAATCTACTTCAGGGAAATTTAACATACTGGAGCAATCATATGCAATCAGAAATACTAATATACACAATCAAGTAGATTTTGGAACATACAGAATATTGTATGTCAATATAGGACTAATGGCACATAAATCTCATCAGCTTCATTTTACCGGAAATTATGTAAACAGAACAACTTGTTGGAAACCACACTTGACTAAAGCATATACTTTGCTTATTTATTGTATCAAAGACTCAAAAGCGTTTACTTCAAAGTATGTAAGTAATCTCATTCTAGCATCACATTTGTACATCTGCTATTTGATGTAGTCACAGAGAACGCTGAGTTATCATTACGTCTTACTAAACTCTCTCTATCTTTCACTTCGTCTCATTCTCTCTCACTCAGTCTCTCTCTCTCTCTCTCTCTCTCTCTCTCTCTCTCTCTCTCTCTCTCTCTCTCTCTCTCTCTCTCTCTCTCTCTCTCTCTCTCTATGATTTATGTGTGTTTATATTATATATATTTATGTATATATACACATATTTATATTGCAACTTAACAAATAGAAGGCATAATAAATTAGAACAAAATAATATCAGGCTTTTATCTGGAGTTAGGTACTTATTTATAAACAAATTTAATATGGACTGTGATTTGAACATCAATTATTTATTCTTAAATTTAAATAGTGTCTGTAAAATGGTTTGAATGTTTCTCTTTCTTATAGTATATTTTACTTGTTCGACGAATTCCGTTGACGAACCGTTGAACTGCTCCGCTGCTGCACACGTCGCCTGCTGGATCAGTTGCAATGATGACACGTAGAACTCTCGCGACTCATGCACGCACGCCGTTTATCACCGATATAGTTTATCTCATTTATCTCAGAGTTCGATAATGGGTTTAACTATTATTAATTCAATTTCGGTGTGTTTTACTTACACCTTCCGGTATCTTGACGTCTCCTCGCGTTCATCCAGATGTACTGTATTTCGGCAAATACACTGATTCCTATGCGGAATATCTTGACTATCGCGAGATAGTACTATTTAATTTATAATTCAATTATTTTAAGTTCCATACCCAATCGACCTAGCAAACGGGCAACTCTTTGCTAAGACCCATTACTCGTAACCCTTATAAAGAACGTACACTGACACGACAATCTCGCACAGAGACAACGTCTGTTAAGGCCGAGCTGTTAGGTTGAACTGAGCAAAACCTATTCCGCAAAATACAAAACTGAATGAAAATTGGAGCTTCTGATTGGTTAAAACCCATAGTACGTGATAGATGGGTTAGATAGATAGACATATGTCCTGCTCAATTTTGCTGAAGACTGCGAAAGCATGTATAGATTTTATCTAAAAGTTTTATGACTTTCAGAAGATAAGGATTCTTTAGTAAAGTGAATTTTGTTAAAAAATACATATTAAAATAATATGTTTTGAGTATTTGACATATGAAAAATGTAGCGCTAATGCAGAAGTATGAGCTGTCTAAGTTTCAATTCGATAAGTTAATTTACTCAAGAGTTATTCATGTAAATACAAATAACACGCGAATAAGCGCACTCGCGCACTAAATTCGCACTTGACATGACAGAAAATAAATTTGTAGGCATTTTGACATACAACACTTAATTACCCATTTCTTATTTCAAAACTTACAGCTATTTAAAAAATTTTTAACAAAATCAATTTTCAACATGTCTATAACCTCATAAATTGTATAAAAGCATGTAGTCATTGCTACAAAGACCTTTTCTGCGATGTTCCATTGCAAAATATATATATATAATTTGTGATGTTTTCAATTTTAAATACGCAATATACAGGAAACCTTCTCAAACTGACTTAGTAATACCAAATACTTCTAATCATCCTCCCCAACACCAAATGGCAGTATTTAATTCCATGATTTACCGAATGCTTAGGATCCTATTAAATAATACAGAAAGAAACAAAGAAAGAAAAATTATCCAACAAATAGCAGTTAAAAATGGATACAAAATAAAACTATTAATAAAGTAGAAAATAAAATTAAACATAAAACCACTAACAAAATTCCTAAAAACAATACATTTAAAAATTCACCTATTAATAATAGGGTATAATATAAAATATACAACCTTCACTTATTACGGAAATATAACTCAAAAAGTAAATAAAATATTTAAAGATACTAATTTAAAAATATCTTTATAATACAGATAATATAATTTTTAATAAAATAAAACCTAAAACTAAATCCAATACTCACAATAAAAATGGAATATATAAAATAGAATGTCCAGATTGCAATAAATTTTACGTGGGCCAGACGAAGAAAAAACTACGAGATAGATTCGTTCAACACCGCAATGCATATTTAAAACCAAATATTTATAAATCTAATTTAGCCACGCATTGTCTAAATAATAACCACCAGTTTCCAAACATTGAAAATAGAAAATTAATTAAAAACATTCAAAAAGGTCAAAAAATGAATATTTGGGAAAATCTTAACATTTACAAACACAATAACAATAATTTATTAATTAAAGAACAAACCCAAATGAAAACAAAACAAGACGATCTATTTAAAATTATAAATTTACTAAAAAAATAAAAATAAAAATGAATAAAATATAAGCAAAATTTCAAATATAACCGAGAAAACAGCTGCTGAAGAAAATATACATTAAAACAATCGTTAACTAATCGATCTAAATCGATTATCAGTTATTTTATTTTACATTAAAATCGATACAAATTCGATTATTCGTTAATTTTATATTAATAGAATTATTCCGATTGTTATTAATTCACTTAGAAACCTCTGATGATACTGATATTTTTTCAGTGAAACGTGCGTCAGGTGTTATAAAGAATATACAAATTATCTACTTGCAGAAGAAACAAATTGAAAACATCACAAATTATATAATTACTGCAAGAAACATCGAGTTACTTATATAGAAAATTATATATATATATATATATTTTAATATTTATAACTAAATTTACCTCAAGATATACTTTTTTCCCTATTAGGGACATGTTTCGAGAGTTCCTGTTCTCTCATCTTCAGCCTTCGCCATCTTGTTTCTGGTGAAGTATTTGTGTGTTGGCTTCTAGATGTTATTAAGGTAGTTTGTTGGTCTTTGGTCTTTTAAAGTTGCATTATTGTCTGTGGTTGTGGTATCTGTTTTTGTATTTTGTGTATTTTCGATGTTGAGTGCTTTGAATACACATCGAAAATACACAAAATACAAAAACAGATACCACAACCACACACAATAATGCAACTTTAAAAGACCAAAGACCAACAAACTACCTTAATAACATCCAGAAGCCAACACACAAATACTTCACCAGAAACAAGATGGCGAAGGCTGAAGATGAGAGAACAGGAACTCTCGAAACATGTCCCTAATAGGGAAAAAAGTATATCTTGAGGTAAATTTAGTTATAAATATTAAAGTATTATATACATCAAGAAACGGACTGTAGCAGAAAGTGATTGAAATATATATATATATATATATATATATATATATATATATATATTTGCCTTCCTATCTCTCTCTCTTCATGGGTACTCGAGCACTTCTTTTATGCTATAGTTGCTGGTTATTTATATACATTATGGATAAAATAATAGTTTCAGTGACTAAAACTATAAGCTTTGTAAATAAATGGTTAGGTAATTATCACTAACAATTTTATATTACAAATTATATTAAGACAAAATAACGATAAAAATATGTTTAATTCGTCTTAATAGTCTTTTTCTTCTCACACGATTTTGTTTAGTCTGTGTATCGTAAACCTTGCCCCACTAGAAGAAGAAGACTATCACAAGAATAAAACACAATCAAATGTGTACCAGAAGCTAATGTATACAATAAAATAAAAAATGTTATTCAATCAAAGATGTAAAAATATTACTGAACAATTTGTGTAAGACAGAGTACTTACATAATTTACGTTGATGTAATAAATGTTCATATTTTAAAAACTTACTCTTTAAAACGTTTAATATATAACACATAGAAATACTTTATTTTAAATATTTTATGTCTCGATTGCTTCTGTAAAGTTTCTGTTAGTGGCAAAGTATTTTCTACTCACTTTGCACACAATTAAGTTAAGTCACTGAAACAACAAGGTTTATTAATTACCAAGCACCATCTTATATTAATGAAAAACGAGTAGAGACAAAAAGAAAGTGAAACGAAAAAGAGATAGGTAAATAGATAGACAGATAGGTAGAGAGAGAGAGAGAGAGAGAGAGAGAGAGAGAGAGAGAGAGAGAGAGAGAGAGAGAGAGAGAGAGAAGAGAGAGAGAGAGAGAGAGGAGAGAGAAGAGAGAGAGACGAGAGAGAGAGCGAGAGAGAGAGAGAGAAGAAGATATCAAACAAAGTTGCTGTAAAAGCAGAGTTAAAGAGAGTAAGGCGAATATTAGTTAAATTCTAATTTGCAAGACTATAAGACTATAAATCAGTTAAAACGATAATTTAAATTGATTTTCTTTCTTATCGGTTCCATTTCTGCTTCAAAAGACCTATATTACTTTTCATAATTATACTTTCGTAATAAATTTAAACAAACACTTTAATAGTATCATAAATTGTGGTTTATGTGAATTACAGAAATTATTTTTTACTTAGTGCTTAAAAAATTTTCTTTTTTACAAAAGAATCTTCCAATATCCTTAATTACTGAAATATATCTTAATTAAGAAAAACAAAATTCAAACATATTTAAAAAATAATTGAATTACGTTTGTAGATAATGAATTGTTAAAAACATAATTGTGCTCTCTTTTGCTAGTATACACTCTCTTTTACTAAATACAGTTGCATAAAATTTAGGGTATTTTGTAAGTACCTTTTACATCAGACAGTAAATGGTCTGACGTACATATTCTAAAAGAATTCATACTATGCTCATTATATATTTAGAAATTATATACATCTGTGATATAAATAACTGATAAATCTTACGTGGGCTAGTGCACCAGTCACAAATATCATAGCAGCCTGTTCCAATTACATGATATTAGATTACAGCCTACACAATGGGCCCCAAACGGTATTACACTAGTTATCATAAACGAACGCATTGTGATCCGCTCTGTATTGTTTAGAATCAAACGAAAATTTTCAGATGAAAGTCGAATAACACCATAGTCTACCCATAGTTCAAATTTTGTTTTGTACCCTACAATATAACTAGTTTTTCGTATATTAAGAAACTATACAGACGGGTATAGACGACAGACATCTTAACGGAACATTTTAATTCCTTTCAGATTTCCAATTTGACTACTGGGTTTGAAAGGTGACTTCTACAGAACTGAAAGTAGACACACAGTATGTAATAAAAGAGAATTGGGATTCAAATGATTATAAGTACTGTATTGTTTCCAAAAGTAATAATAATTTAAAAACTGTATAATTTTAATGTTACATAAATGTAGTGATTGTGCATTTGTAATTTTTTTAAATAAATTATTAAGTATTAAATAAGTATATATTTTATAAATTATTAAGTAAATTATTTTATACGGTTCAGTTGACCGTAATAAATAGTTGCGCCCCTAGAATCAAATCCTACACCCGCGCCCACATTGTCTTCGCCTAGTGTTACGCGCCCAACACCTATGCAAGGCAGTGGTAATGAAGTTCTGACAAGGTTGTGTGTGCCACTTGAAAACATACCATAACTCACGGTGGGACCGATGGTGTCAATAAGTGGATGGCTCTACGTTACTGAGTCGCGAACAATGGCCTCAGGTCACCAGAAAGCATCCTGATGTATTACGTTTTAGCTGAGGTACTAGAGGGCTCTTCCGCGGTAATGTGGTTATTTCCCCTGTACTCCTGGCACTCATATATTAGGTTCCTTAAACATTTCTAGGGTTGATGGACCTCTTAGAAACCTTCGTCTACAAAAAATTCCCCCATCGTATGTTGAAGAGAAGGAGGCACTACACTACTGTAACTACAGACAAATTTTGGCGTCAGCTAGTACGCCTGTGGTGCCTAATAATTTGATAGTAAAAGAAAGAACACAACAAATTAATAGTTGTCTTGTTTGTTCATCATCTTCTTTCACAGCACTACACTTTATATAATATTGAAACTTTCGCTTGTGAAAACGTACTTGTCTTTTTCGTCGTACGCGTTTCGGCGTCGTATTCGCCTTCGTCAGCTTGGAAACAGACTGCCAGTACTTAGTAACGGTTGTTGCTTGGAAGGTATAGTGGGGGTGGTGTGTAGAGGAAGGGGATTGGCGCGGGGATCCGAATTATTGTTTGTTTTTTGTATAATTGTGTCGAAAAGTGTATGTGATTTATATTGTAATTGGTCATTTAGTATGTTGTTTGGTTGTGTTGTGTGGTGTTTGTATATTTCATACTGTTCAGCTGTGTTGAGTTTTCGACCTTTGGGTAAGAGGTGTAATATTTCGAGATTAGTATCTATGTTGGTGTAGCTATGGTTATTGATATGGTCGAAAACTCAACACAGCTGAACAGTATGAAATATACAAACACCACACAACACAACCAAACAACATACTAAATGACCAATTACAATATAAATCACATACACTTTTCGACACAATTATACAAAAAACAAACAATAATTCGGATCCCCGCGCCAATCCCCTTCCTCTACACACCACCCCCACTATACCTTCCAAGCAACAACCGTTACTAAGTACTGGCAGTCTGTTTCCAAGCTGACGAAGGCGAATACGACGCCGAAACGCGTACGACGAAAAAGACAAGTTAGTTTTCACAATCGAAAGTTTCAATATTATATAAAACAAATTAATAGTTAAGCCAAGCCACAAAAATGAGTCATTTGTTTAATAGAAAAATCTTTAGCTCTTTGTGCTGTATCGCCTGTCACGGAAATTACGAAAACGGCCGGTGGTCTGTTGATCAAGACCCTAACCGACCAGCAAAGAGCACGATTTCTTATGTTAAAGAAGAAAAGAGGAGACACAGAAGTTGAAGTAAGCCCCCACAATAATCCCCCACAAAGTGAACCTACCTGTGGCTTACTAAACTGTACTGAACAGAAGATTGCAACTCAACTAGCGCCAAAGGGAGTCATAGCATGTCGGAGACTGACTGTTCACATGGAAGAACAGACGCTTCCTTTCGCCTCACATGTCTTGACCTTTAACAAGACAACACTATCAGATAAAATGCAAGCAGGAATCTATCGGCAGAGCGTTAGGCATTTTATCACTTATCCTTGCAGTGTTTTCATTGTTTGCGTTTTGGGGACACCGTATCCAGGTGTGCCCGAGTTAAGACATGTGCAGAACCGACGAAGTGCATTAATTGCAGTGCCCAACACTCTTCCAGGCCTTGTAACTGTCCTCTGTATAAACAAGAGGTAGCCACTCAAGAAATGAAAACTTTGAAGAAAATCAGTTTCCTCGAAGCTAAAAAAGTTGTACAGAGTGTTATAATTACTCTAACAGTGACTTACCACATGTCCAAGCACACATTTTAATGTTCTAAGTAATATTTTCTCGAGTAGTAATCTTTCGATCTGTAACCCGATTCTTGCTTCTCTTCTGTCGCGGAGAGTGCCCCCAGACCTTTTCGGCAGTGACCACTTCCCGTTGCTCATAAAAACACGAATGTCTAAGAGCGTTATACGGATGCCGAAGAGATGACGTCTGGACCGTATTGGTGGACAGGCTTCACGGCTGCCGTGCTACCTACATATGTCAGAGGAAATGTAGAAGAAGACGCACACAGTTTCACAACTGCTATCACTTCAGCAGCTACGGATCATATCCCTCGGACCGGCGGTCGCTCATCCATATACATGCCCGAGGAGACTGCTGTCACTTTGGCTACCCGAAATGCAAGGCACGATGATGAAACTACTACCCGCTATCCACGCTGCCGGCGACACTGCATCAGGACCGGATGATATTCCTTACAGGATTATACGTTAACTACAGGATACGGCTATGATTACACTACCGGCACTTTATAACGTCTTATGGGTGCAAGGGGACTACTCTAAACGATGAAAAGAGGAGATCGTCATTTTGTTTCTAAAGGCCGGCAAGGAACCTCTTAAAGTAGATAACTATCGTCAAGTATCGTCGACATGCTGCTTAAGAAAATTATTGCAGAGAATGTTTAAAGAACGGATCACCAGTTGTCTCGAAAAAGACGGCCTACTGACCTAGTGTGGGTACCGGTAATGTTTACTGACGAGTTCCGGTGGTATGGGTAGTGTGGGTACCGGAACCACAGTTCTACTACTGATCAGCTGGTATATCTGAAGAACGCAGTCTTATCTATGAAAACACGTGGTTGCAGTATTCTTCGACTTGGAGAAAGCATTCGATATAACGTAGAGAAACAACATAATGAAACGGCTGAATTATTGCTGGTTCAGAGGTAATCTGCTCAAATTTATATCTAGCATTCTCAGGGAACATCCGTGTAGCGGTCGATCAATCACTATCGGTCTAACAAAACCTATAAAATGAAGTAATGGAGGGATCTCTCTTGAACGGCCTTCTACTATCTTTAGTAAAAAATATCTTTTACTTACTACCTTTTGCTTATATTTCCACTATATTCTTATTGTGATTGGCACGCTTTACGAAACCATCAACGGAATCTTTGAGCATATTAAAAAGGCAGCTGGGAAGCAACTTTTGTTGGCAATCTTGCGCCGTCAAGCAACGGCAAAGATTAAACGCAAAATGTAAGGGACTATAGACACGTCGGCAACAAAGATGATTGCAGGCAAATGTATTATGGTCGCGCGGTGTAGTCTTCAGCGAGGAGGTCGTTCTTGCAAAGCTAGACCCTGTTCATAATGCTGGGGTGCACTATGCCATAGGGCATTCTGTACTATTTCACCAAGAAGCTAATATTGTGAATCGGGAGTAACGTAATTACACAGTCGACGTTAATTACTGTTGCAGAGATATATGGGTAAACTTTTAAGACTATCAAGTGTCATAGAGCATACGTTGCTTGCGAGCAACAAACTAGCGAGAGTATACAACGGTTGTTGTACGTTCGCTAGACTAGCTGGCATCCGTGTGATCGAAATTGCACGGGCTACAACAGCCAGGCGCCAAAGGCCCATGCATATGTTCCATGCCAGGTGTCTCCTTGGCTTCATAAACCAAATAGGCGGCTAAATGTCGCCAGTAGAAGCAAGAAAATGTTCCACCCAACTGAACTGAAACTCATCCTTAGAACAATCTGGGAATAATATGCTGACGAACATTCCATTGTCTACAATGAAGGCTCGAAGACAGAAACGGAGCGGGTGTTGCGTTTGTTTTCGAGGACACCTCTTACGCCTAGACACTGCCCATGGAGGCAAGTGTATAAACCGCCGAACTGTAAGCGGAATGCCAAGCTCTTCCATCTACAAACACCGGGGTGGGAGAAAATGTGTTATTTCAATGGATTCATTGGGTTTTATAATTGCCGTCGATAAACCGGGCAATGTGGAATCGTTATTGCAAAAGATAACGGCAGTATATCATGCGTTAAATGACCTTAGTTCGTAGTTTACTTTCGTTCGATGTCCGGGTCATCTAGGTATTAATGGCAATAAATAAGCTGATGCTGCAGAATGACACTTTGACAGTTCACAAGTCGATGCAATTGCCATATGACCTGCCGACGTAAAGTAACTGCCGTAAGTAGTTTTAGACGTTAAGAATTAAACGCTGTGTACTAACGCTAACCTCAAACAGGTAGGTAGGTCTGTGTAGCTAACTGTAAGCTCTACCGCAGTATTCCCCACTTATGAGAGAGATAGTTAGCGTTCTTATGCAATGTTATTTGCTTTTTCCTGCATATAGCTCCGTCCAGGACTGCAGTACTCTAATTAGGTGGATTTAAGAAGTCTTTCTGAGACAACAGTCGTGATTTGTATATTATACGTGCATTTACGTGTAAATAATATGTATGTGTGAGTTGCATTCATTCTGTTCTTTAACCCAGTATGTTCTCAAATCGCTACTACAGGAGTCACTTTCTTTTATTAATGTTCAGTATTACGACATAGAGTTTGTATTTTTCAAACACCACCTTGACATGGACAGCAGTTCGTCATTGGATTATGCTATTTCCATAAAGTTACGCTGTGAAGTTTATAAAATACTATAATCTACATTACTAGTACAGACAAACTCCACTTCATTCCTCCGACTAGAGGAATAGAGAAATTATGATTAGATACAGAGAACTGGAAATTTGTTCAGACCATTAACAAAATATAATTTAAAACATCAGTAGAATGGTATAGCCTATTCTAATGTTATCCTAACTTACAAAGACAACTGTTTGACATTGTACTGCCATCTTACTGAACGGTGTCTTAAGTGGTAATCAATGTATATTCATTAAATTTTAAATTAAAAAATGCCTCTCATAATTGCAATGGAAAAGAATAGATATTATCCATTTCTATTAACCAGATGGATAAAATAGAGTGGATAAAGTTACGCTAAATTTTTGCTAAACAGAGCTTTAAAGTTTCGAATTACCCTTTATGCCTACAAATATCTACAGCCATCTAAGTGCGTACAAAGCTGGAATTCTAGCCCCATGATTCTACTTAATACTTGTGTCTTCCAATATGTGTTTATCTTTGTAAAATCGCGCAAGCGTATACTAATACGTTTACATAAGTAGCGCATGGGTAAAATAATGTTTCAGAATGTTTTCTAACATCTTGTGACTTCCATATTTAATCTATGTTCAAGGCTTGTTTTTATGCCAGTACCCTCGCATTTATGAGTCTTCATAGTTACACTTTCAGCTTTTTCATGGTGTCCATTCCCACACTGCCTTTGGTAACCTGCAATCGGTCATTCAGGGAACTTAAAATTGTCGTGAAATTTAGCGTTGTGTTATAAGTAGTCTGCCTTCTATTTCCCTTAATTTCCGTGACATCTCGAACATTACTTTTCCAAAACAAGTACTCATATGCCTGTTTCACTTTCTTGAAACATTCATCTCTGCCTTTTACATTCTAATCTTATCTGACTCGTTCAAACAGCCATAAATATGTATACTTTTTATAGTAGTGTAGTTAATTGTTCTTTTTATCTTTTATGATATATCTGTAAGAGGCAGGGCGCGTCCAGGACAGGGCATTTGTATAAACCTATGGACAAAGTATTTCAAACAAATAATAAAAACACCAACGGTCAGTAAAGAAGTACATTTCTTTTTCACAGATATACCTTAAATTATATTTCGTTAGTTAGCCTAGAGATAGCAGTACTATACTGCGATTTTATAAACGTTAATTTTATTAACTTCAACCGTAACATCATAACCATAACGTTAACCATATTGTTTACTAGTGTAAACTAGTAATTATCATACATAATTATTATACAAAGGCGATAATAACGACATTTACAACGCTGTTAGGGAAATGGTCACTAACAATAGGGAAGATGTACAACTGAGTCTGACACTGAGTCAACATGGTTACAGTCCTCTCGGCAAGACAAACTGGTCAAATGTAAATAGATACCTGGTTAGCTCTAACACTGAGTCAGTTACGTAATAAACATACAAATAATACTATTTGTCTAAGATTATTTAAACAATTATAAATAAATTTACCATTAACTTTGAAAACAAAAGTGAAAACTAACAAACATAGTTTTTGTTCTTTACTGGAAACGTTACTTTCTAACATCCTGTGTTAGTTAGTAATTTGAATGTAGTGAAACGTATCTAATACGTAGATCTAATATCTAATATTTCTAATAACAGATAGGCTTAGTTTTTGTATATACAACTCTATCTAAAGCATTAGCAGTTGTTCAAATTAAATGAAATAATCAAATAATTATAAAGAAGCTTAAAATAGTACCAAATACAAATTGTATGTAACTTGAGGAAACACTAAAACTATGAAGCTTAAATTCAAATATAAAGTACATAATACGTAGCACAAACAAGTTTTAAAGTAAAAGAAAACACATCACATTTGTATAAACGGTATACACGCCGGTACCAATCTGAGAGCTTGATCTTGACGACAGCTGGCTGACAACAGCTAATAGTCAACTTAAAAATATCGTGCCGTTACTCTATAGGTGACTATTTGCATTACTTTATACGGGATCATATTTTAATAGTTTGCGCTCATTTATAACAAATCTTTGGTATACTTAAATTTGTACATTTTCTGAGTAGTAGTTGAATACTAAAGCTGTAAATTATTAATGTAATTGTAAATTTCATCAAAGAGGCATCGAATAAGTACGCGAGCGTAAGCATTTATTCATGCAGCGGGGAACTATTTTTCCAAAGCGATGACCTATACTTTCGTTTGCTTAACCGTTTTCTGAAAGTCCAAATAATATTTTAAGATCACAATCCGAGAAAGGGTTAAGGAAACATTTTGAGATATCAGGATGTAAGCAGAGCGTAGGGGAGCATTAACAGAAAAGACGGGAGCTGTGTTGTGCTTATGTATACGTGGTGGGGTGGGGTGTGTAAGCTTGTATGTTATAATATTAAACACACACACACACACATTGTTTTCTTATACGCCTATTTCGTTGAATCAGTATTGTTTAACATCTTAAAACAAAATGTGTAGTTTATAAACGTCTTTGACTATACTGAACAGTTATGAGTCAACGAAATATGCGTTGAAATAAGAAAATAAAATAAATACGAAAAAATTCGTATAGTTTTTTCGTTGTTTAATATTTCAAAGATGCAAATACTCCTATATGAAAACATCGGAGGTCTCTCTCTCTCTCTCTCTCTCTCTCTCTCTCTCTCTCTCTCTCTCTCTCTCTCTCTCTCACACACACACACACACACACACACACACACACACACACACAAACACACACACATAATTCGAAGAATAGGCTAATCTATTGCATATTGAAAATGTAAAATACGTTTTGAAATAAAGTAAATACAAACTAATATCCTAAACACCGTAAATATAACTTACCATAAAGTCCAGGACACCCAGTACTTTGTTTTTAAGAGTTTCTGTTCTTTCCACCAAACACTCGATTTCCTTGCACTATTTTTCGTAAAAAATGCATTAAAGTAAACACTGCATACAGTTATTTACATATAACGATGTCTAAATTCACCTTTGTCGTAAGAGTAACAGAGTAAGTTAATACAGTAAATAAAATTGGAAATATTATAATAGACGCACTACTAAAATGCGTCTACTACGACTGATAATTATAAATTATTACGACTGATGTCTACTGAACTTCCTTTCAGTCAGGAAACATTTCGATACCGCACATATCTGCGCCGGAATGTGTTCCCGGCTCACAATTACTGTCACTCTCACTATCTAATGAAATCACAAACCTATCGGTTTATTCGTCAATAATTATGTCTCTTTCACAGTATTCAGAGGTTTCCAGTCATCTTCGGACAGTTCAGCAAATGTTCGTTCACACAAGGCAATTACATCATTCATTTTAAATGTAGTATTGTGTTTTGCAACATGCCCTTTCACGATAGACCATATCATCTCGATCGGGTTTAAATCGGGATGATATGGCGGAAGTCGCTGTGTCGTATGAACATGTGCTTTCAGTAGCTCGTCAACTACGTACGTTTTCTTGTTTCTCTGGTGGTTTTTTATAAGCGTTAAAAGTTCAGGCTTCAACATATTTGTCGTAAATGGGACACTGTTATCCTCTAACCATTTTATCATATCCTCCTTTTTGGAATTCGAGGTGGGTGCCTTATTTATCTCCACATTGTGATAGGCTACATTATCTATTACAACAACACATTCAGGAGGTAGGTTGGGAATAAGATTCTCTTGCAACCACTTTATGTAGTTCTCTTTATTCATTTGGTCATGGAAATCGCCTCTCTTTCTTCCAGCCTTCTACATTAAAAGACAATTCGGTATGCAACCATTTCACATCCAGCGTTGATAATTATCAGCCTTTCGCCTTTAGATACTGGTCGGTGTATACATTTTGCACTGTCGTCTCTCCACGATTTAGATGATACATGACTAGAGAGAATATATGACTCGTCCCCATAAACAATTGGCCTTTTCTCTTCCCTGTGCTTAATGAGACATTTTAAATTGTGAATATGTTTTTGGTGTAAGTCACTTTTTTCAATAAGAACTTTTTTATTACTTGGGCTGGCTTTCCACTTAAAACCTAGCAATTTCAAAATTACTCTTAGACTACGGCCGCCACCTTTAAAATTAATGTTTTCTTCAAGTTTTTTTCCTAATTATATCTGCGGCTGGAAGTCTCCGTTCAGCCACGTACACTTCATGAACGGTTCTACGAACAACGCATTTATCGAAATCGTCGATACCAGTAAAGGGTTTGTCCCTTTTTTTATTTCTTTGGAGTCGAAAATGAACATGTTGGACTGCTATACTCACCCATTTTTTTGGATTCTTGCAATATTGTCTGAACTACCGTCCTTGAAACTCCACATGCAGCTGGTGTTCTCTCTTGGGTTTTTGAATGGGCACAATAAAACCGTCGTTACATTTTTCAATTTTCATTATTGCTTGGGCTTCTTTTTTCATGAAATAATAAACGATTTTTATTATGTCCCTGCTCTGACTATGTAGTTTCTTGCCTTTTAATTTTGATACAAACTCTGACATATTTGCAAAAATTGCGAAGCACAAACACAAAATTATGAATACACAATTGAAGACCCACTACACTAACAAGACGCACCAACTAGTATAAACAAAATGGTACAACATAGATTACGTAATACACTTCGAGGCGTAGCCGTACACTGAAGTAAAAAAAATCCACTCATTTGCGAGCCGTAGATAGCGGATGTTTTCAGTTCCAACTGCATACAACCCGTCCTTCCTTACCCCGCCTGTCGGAATTGTTTCAGGGTCAAGCTCTCAGATTGGCACCGGCTTTTATACTGTCTAGCAACTTAAAACAAACTCTAAGCTGGAAAATACGGTAGGTATGTTAGCAAAATCAATGAAATTTATTAAAGAATTGGACAAATTATTACGTATGTAACTTTTATCTTATCTTATTTATTGTTATATTGGAGTGTTAGTGGCCTCAAATATTTCTACTAGTAATTTTATACAAACCACTATGTTATCTTTAGTATTGACGAGCGCTTTCGTTGGTAAATGACCTGAAGATGGCTTGACTGCCGAAAGCGCTCGTCAGTACCAAAGATAAAATAGTGGTTTGTATAAAATTACCAGTAGAAAAAAAAGTTTTATCTTATCAACAACACGTGGTTGTTGGTGTAAGCAACACGAGATAACATATGACGAGGAAAAGAAATATGTTTTAACAGCATTTTTTGTTATAAATTCAGTATGTTAACACAGAAAAATTATGTTTTTGTGATAACAGTTCAATAACTAAAAAAAAAAAATGAATTAATAAAAACCAAATGAAACATTTCATCAAAACATAAGTCCTAATGACAAAATATTAGAAGCACGTTGTAGCTGCAATGCAAATAATAAAGCAATGAGTTTAATCTGATACATAACATACGTAAAAACTTTAATATATGTTTAGGATTTGTAATTCATCAATACGTTTACAAGTACTAGTAAAAATATATTACGTAAGATTAAGAAGTTTAGAATTTTTAATTCAGTACTTAATCACACGTTGAATGATTACTAGCTACTCTGATTAACTACTATTATTTTCATTATTCTTTTTTCGCTTTTAAAAACCTAAACATTAAATTTAAATGGCAATAAGAAAAATAAAAATAATAACTGGCTGTATTAGAAAAATAAATAAACCTATATGTATTACAATTTAAGAAATATTAAATTTAAACGAGTAGTGACAAACAAAAATGAAATATCTGCAACGCCGAAACAGAATAAAATGCATTCTTAAAACACGCCCTCATTTTTATTTAAGAATAAGAAAGAAAATTACCCTTTACTCGTGTTGTTTTTTCTTTACAAATACTCAAAAGCAATTCAGAATTATAAATATTCAAGTACTGACATGTTTGCAGAAGTTATCGTAATCATTTAAGTAAGTATTATAATGATACGTTAAATTTTATTTTATTTTACAGTTACCTCTCCTAGAGTCCGAAATTATTTTAAAATCTCTGACAGGACTATGAAAAATTAATCAGAGGTGCCAGCATTGTTTTATTGCTTCCGGCAGATTTGTTTCAAGAAAACATTTTCCTCAGCCTGTACTTGTAAAGGAATAAATTATATTACTATTTTAAATTTGTGTAAAAGCTTTTTATACTAAATTAAACATACGTATACAATTACCTTTGAATGTATTATATTTAGGTGGTACACATTTTTATTTCTAAGCTCTCGTCTTGTAGTTTTTCTGCATAAAATGTGCACAAAGTGTCTTTTGGTAAAGGAAGTTCGTACTCCAAGTTTTCAAAAAATGTTTAACTCGTAACATATCATTAAAGTAAGCTATAGAATTTATATAGTTAAATTAGTTGTGACGTATTATAATATACGTATTTCCTTCCTTTTTTACCTCTTTTACATTCTTTGACTTTTTTACGAATTCATCCAATCGCTTTTCATTTTTTATATAAAGTTAGTTATTTTTTCCTCAAGCCAAAATGGATTTATTTTCTTTCATCGAAAAATTTTCTTTGTACTTTCCTGTTTTCAAACTACTAGTTTTATCTTTTTTTGTTGCAAGCTAATTATTTTACTGCATACAGGAATTCTGTATTTTGTACTTTATTTTCTTATTTTTAATTTTGTAAATGTTATTTTATTTAATTTCGTGTGGCCTATATTACGTTTTTACAATACGTACTGTCTTCTATAATGTGTTTATGGAAATTTGTATATTATTTTTTATAGTTACTAGAAATTTGTAATTTTATGAAAAGTTAGTTTGAATCATTGATAATGGGCGGACTAGTTTTGATGACTTTGCTGCAATTGTAGTATGTCTCCAGTTGTACTGTAAATCACCAGTACTAGTCTCAGAATTGCTAGGAGCAAGCCTGGCTTTTTTATTTTGTGGGTTTCAAACTGATGTTAATAAAGTAATTATTCAAATACTTTTGTATTTGTGATGTTTTGATGATTATTACAGTCCCTTATTTATTGGTAGTAATGCAGATATAATTTATATATGTTTATTTATCACTGAATGAGAAAAAATATGTGTGTGTGTGTGTGTGTGTGTGGGGGGGCCTCATTTTCAAATCCGCCAGGGGCCTCAGAGGTTCTAAAACCGGCCCTACTGGCTACACACAATTTAATTCTTAGACCCACTTTGTGCAATGAAATATTATATTCCGCATCCTGTATTCAGTGCCACATTTGTCTCTTGGAGATCAAGGTTGATCGTTCATTGAAAGCCAGTACAGTTTAATTTTTTTTTTAATCAAACAAGGTTATAATTACAGTACAAAAAACTTAATAACGTTATACAGTGAATAGTGTATTATACCCGAAATCATTCAGAAACAAGGCTGCAAAGTTTAAACGCATATGTCTGGCGGAGAGAGTGAGAGTTAGCGTTCGATTTAGTCGCATGAACCGCATACCGTGAGACGACTGTTGTAAAGATTTCAGCAGATGGTGTGTGTGGCACACGATTGCATACGTGCGGTAGCCCAACCATATTGACGCCAGATGGCGTGCAACGTCTTGTTTCACAGCTAACATGGCACTATAATTTATCAATCTGTCACAACCTGAAAGATTGAACGCGTAATTAGCATAACGTTGTATTAGTCCAGATAACAGTAGAGAGCTGAGACAATAGAATAACAGCATTGACAAGCTGAGACAATATTTTTACATTTACATTATATAATAGAGCATATAATCTTAAAAGTAGGACTATCAGCGTTTTGTCAACCTATGTCAAATGTTTCATCAATAATAGATAATCCAAACTTTAAACAAAACTCCACGAAATGTGTCAAAATTGAAACAGAAATTCTAGATTTATCTGGGCCTTGCTAATCAAAATTGATTGAAATATGATGTTTTCCTAACTAAGCGAAAAATTTATTTCACCAAATAATATGCCAATGTCATGTTTAACAACCTGCTAAAGCTGATTTTATACATTCTGTTGAAACACGGACTATATAACTAACAATAAGAACTTCCTGTTTGTTTTCATGTGGAATGGAGCTCAAAAACATACAATAATTAAAGTTACAGTTATACTTATAATTATTATATAATGTCTTCATTGCCTTTTTGCCCTTTTGTGCGTCACAGAATGACATTATTTTTTAGAAGCAAACTCCAGCATTTCTGAAGTGCGCGTTATCGTAACCCATTAATTTATTGCAGCTTTATTAAACACATAAACGTATTTATATTTAAAGTATTTAACTTCTTCTTTCTATAAATATTTTACTGGAAAGCATATTTCTTCTCTTTCTTCTTCTGATTATTATTATTGTATATTTCTATAACAAAGTACGTAACAACTAGTAACTGTTACTAATTTAATTACTGCACCCAATATCTATGTTACAATAAATTACATTCAACTGGCATTTATCGCATACATTCAAAAACGTGCAAATACAAAGAGAGTACTAACGCTCAGGCAAATTAATTTTCTGAACAACGATAATATTTGCTTTGAGTAAATTAAAGTATTAGCACACCTAAATACAATAATGTCGGTAAAGCCTACTAGACTGCTTCCACATTTGTCGGAAGTAAAAAAGGTATACTATTCACAATTCCACACATTCAAAACAGAAAAGTTTTTACCGTCATATGTTAGACAATTGTTTCAGTAACCTTCAAAACGAAAACGATTAAACGTTTATACTGAAATATATTTAACTCAAAAACCATTATTTTACGTTATCACAACTCAGAGTTGAATGTTACGTTTAATGAGTTTTAGGCGACGATGGCAAATGGTTCGTCCATCTTTCCGTCTAACCCTGCCACTTTACTTTTCTCTTTAAATACAACCTCTGTCCGACAATCATTTTGTCCGTCTCACAACGTTAAATCTGTCTTTCCGTATGTCTTTCGCCTCTATCCCCATTGCCTGTGTCTGCTTCCCCATTATTTCACTAAATACAGAAATATAAGACAGAATATTAACTTTCTCAGATGTAAACATTGCATATAATAAACAGTAAATCAGTTACACAGTAGTCGATTCTTAATGAAAGTAATTATATCACACTTGTTTCCGTATCAAGAGGAATGTTTTTATTGATGATAATGGTTATTTGTCTTCTACTAAGTTGATTTAGTTTTCCTTTTTCACAGGATATGTAGCCTATATTTTCCTTGGAGAAGCCATAATTTAAATGACGTATTGTGTACAGTAATCGTACATTGAGGTATTTTGATTCAAATCAAAAACGGAAGATCATTAAAAGTTGATTCTTTTTTTCTTTATTTGAGAGTGGGGATGTAAGAGAAAGCATAATTATAGTAGTAACGAATGCCATTATCATAGAACTTGATATTCTTAAATATTGAAATGCTCCTGACAAAAGCTAAAATTTTCTTCTATATGTATTGAAAAACGTATGTTTTATCTACCATAACCGAAAGCAACAATATTGTCTATTAGTATGATAATTCCTGTAATATCATCCTGTTACGTAATGCGGAAAAAATGTTACACAATTACCGAGCATTCTACGTGTTTCTCGGCTCTTCCAGCTGCAATGTGTGTGTGCCTACATATTGCTGCAACTGAGATAAAGGACAATTATGTGACACTTGTCACGCGTCCGAGAGTGATCCAAATTTCACCAGCCCGCGCACGCTGTGTGCAAGGCCGCAATCAATTACGTTCTGGTCTTTTCTAGTAGCGTTCTTGACGTGTAGTATAGAATATTCTGGTATTTCAGCGGGGTGTAAATATAGGCAGTCAGCGGGGCTTAGTTCAGATATTGTCGGGCGATTTACATATTACGGTTGGAAGTATTGTGGCGAAGTGTTATGTGTTTTATTATTGTGCGGGACACTTGTAATGCAGTTGTATTTTATATTAGTTGACATTTTTATTACGTGTGAACAATTTTTATTTGATTTTTTGTAAGAGACTATCTTGTAGATTACAAACTGTTTAATTGTGGTAATTAAAGCTAGTGATTAGTTACGTAAATGGTGTCTTGTATTTTGTTTTCCACTGTACCATACGACGATAAGTAGACCGTCGTAACAATACCAATAACAATCTGTTATAAATACCATATACGTTTGTAAACAGCAGAGGCGTAATATCGGGGAACACGTGTACTCTCTCTGATACCAGTTTAAAAAAAAAAAATGGTTTCAGTTTTAAACAACTTTAACTTCAATTACAAATTTTAACTTTTTATTACAATTATTTATATCTCATAAACCTCTTTTTTTTCAAAAATAAATCTAATTTTTTTACGTTACTGAATGAAGTGTATAGAACATCTTTAGCAATGAGTGAGCAATACAGTAGCACCTGTTTATACAATGTGCCGAGAGCTCGTACAATGTATTATCGCACGCTGAGCTGAGACAGTGTTAAGCTGTTTTGTGTGTGTGTGTGGGGGGGGGGAATACTGCTTTCTGTGACTTGAGTCTAGAGATTCAAAACTGTGACCCACTCGGGTAACTACGTTATTGTTCGACTGCCGTGTCTCTCGTTACACGTGCCCCTCCACACCAACACTTACATATTATATACGTGATGCTATTTATTTTTATCCCAACCGGGTTTTGCTTCTGTCTATAGTGAATACAGAATTTGATATTAAAACGAATATTGACTGTTATCATATTAAGTTACGTACTTAATGCATTAAGATAAATAATAAAACACAATATAGAGTTAATGTATACCATATCGTTACCTTTCATTTACTACACAGAATTGTATGTTTTGTTATCATGTTTGTTTCCTCAAAAAACAAACACAATTTAAATGGAACTCCGGATAAATATGAAACTTATTACTACATCGCTGTACTACATCGTTGCAGTGGTACATGAAATATACGTTTATTATAAAAACTCACTTTATATATAACTGTTTTGCCAGTTTTGGGTTCAGTTTTCTTGTACCCGCAATGTTGGTCTTGATATGTTTTGTACTGCTTCAACCAGCTGTGGTGAAACTGCTCTTTACCCCTGTACTAACTTCACAGGTTGGCTTCGTATTCATCTGGAGAAAAAAAAAACATTTTTATTTCTGGAGGAAATACGCTGAAACAAAATTTATAGTAGTAGGGGGAAAATGGGGTTCCTGACGCAACACAATGTCAACTACTAGAGTCCCGCACCAATCACTTTCACTTTCTACTGGACCACAGCATCCACGACTTTTTCGCGTATATGCCGCCTTTCGTGAGCCTAGATCACTTTCACTTTCTATCAGCCCGCGAATTTCCACGAATAAATTTTTTTATTTTTTTTTTATTTGATATTTCTATTTTTTTAATTAAATTGATTTGCATATCTGCGAATATATGCCGCCTTTCGTGAGCCTAGATCACTTTCACTTTCTATCAGCCCGCGAATTTCCGCGAATAAATTTTTTTTTTTTTTTAATTTGATATTTTAATTTTTTTAATTAAATTGATTTGCATATCCGCGAATATATGCCGCCTTTCGCGAGCCTAGATCACTTTCACTTTCTACTGGACCACAGCATCCGCGACTTTTTCGCTGATCTGTGTCAAGATCCGCGACTTTTTCGCGTATCTGGACCACAGCATCCGCGAATATAATTTTTTATTTTTTTATATGCCGCCTTTCGCGAGCTTAGATCACTTTCACTTTCTATCACTTGATGCATTATAGTGTATATATTAAATATATGATCGGGGAGTACCAACCTTGCATGAGTTCAAATTTGTTATAATGTATATTAAATCTATATGATCAGGTTTACCAACCTATGGTGGGGGGTTCCGACTTGATGCATTATAGTGTATATATTAAATATATGATCAGGGTTACCAACCTTGCATGAGTTCAAATTTGTTGTGTGTTATAATGTATATTAAATCTATATGATCAGGTTTACCAACCTATGTATGGGTTCAAACTTGATATGTGTGTGTATTATAGTGTATATTAAAATATATGATCAGGGTTACCAATCCTGCATTATTGTGTGTGTATAGAACAGATCTGCGAACATTTTTCTTCGGTGGGAAATTCAAACTATATTATAGTAAATTGTTGACGACGACTTCGATATCAACTCTCTCTCCCCTCCTCTCTCTTTGTCTCTAGACACAGTTGTCATCAGTTTTACATAAGCGTCGTGCTACTTATGGATTATTGTAATTAGCGATACTAAAATGTAATCACCAGGAAATATATTTATCGCCTACCTCATTGTGTTCTACTTCTAATTTTGGTACATGACAGTCATTGACTGCGATTTAGAAATTAATATACTGTCAAGTCTGTGTGTGGTAAAGTGTTACGCATAAAATATGAAAAAATATATAATGGGTGAGGCAAAACAAAACACATACAGCCGAGTTGCAGACGCGTATTTGCAGATTCACCGTGACTGTTACTAGCGGACGCCCGATTTCTTGGTATGCCGTCGCTCGCGTCATCCGTATTTAAAGTTCGCTACTTCCAGTACACATCTCACACTACGTCTTACGTTTTACGTCTTACGTCTTACGTTTTACGTTTTACGTTTCACATCTTACGTCTTACGTCTTACGTCTTACGTCTTACGTCTTACGTTTACGTTTTACGTCTTACGTCTTACGTTTTACGTTTTACGTTTTACGTTTCACATCTTGGTTCAAACTTGATAGGTGCGTGTATTATAGTGTATATTAAAAAATATATATATATATGATCAGGGTTACCAATCCTACATTATTGTGTGTATAGAACAGATCTGCCAACATTTTTTTTCTTCGGTGAGAAATTCAAACTATATTATAGTAAATTGTTGACGACTTCGATATCAACTCTCTCTCTCCCCTCCTCTCTCTTTGTCTCTAGACACAGTTATCGATCATGATATAAACTCTCTCTCACACTCTCTCTCGCTAGCTCTTTATATCATCAGTTTTACATAAGCGTCGTGCTACTTATGGATTATTGTAAGTAGCGATACTAAAATGTAATCACCAGGAAATATATATATTTATCACCTACCTCGTTGCGTCCTTTTTTTGACACATGACAGTCATTGACTACGATTTAGAAATTAATATACTGTCAAGTCTGTGTGTGTGGTAAAGTGTTACACATAAAAAAATCTCCTTGAAATAAGGTATTTTCAAAAGTTTTGTGTACACATACACACATTGTATATGTCTCTCTCTCTCGCTGCAAACGTTGATAAGAATTCCCTTATTCAAACGATTTGTATGTGTGTACACGAACTTAAATACAGACGATTGTAATTTTAAAAATTCATTTTTGCATTAAATACATATATCGTAAACAAAGAAATAATAATATTTCGTCATTGTAAGATTTTAGTAAAACAATTATCAGTTTAAATAATAATTTTCATGATTGTAAGATACAACCTACAAATTATTAAAATGTCTCTCTCTCACACACATTTCTGATTACTATACAAGTAATTGCATGCATATTCGGGGTACGTTGACAGCATTGATCCGATACTGAATTAGATATAGTTATTATTCGCTAAATTAAACCAGAGGTCATTAACCTTGTGTACGACGTCCTACATTCTAATTTCACACCTGCTAGTCATTAGCAGAGCTGACAGTAATTAGGATTATAAAGTATTTACTCTAAAAACGGACAACTCTACTTTCTAATTTGACACCTGTCAAGCATTAACACCGCTGACAGTAATTACTCTAAAAACGGACATGCAAGCTTTCTCCCACTACCAGTGTACAATATATATATACGCACAGAAAATTAGCGAAAATTTCTCATTTTGACTGCTTGTGTATGTGCTGATACATCGTGAAATCTATCTCTGCATCTTTTTTAATAGTTGAAAGACCGTTTGTGCGCATTCAGTATACGCAACTTTCATCATTAAGGGTGTGTAGACAACACACATACTAGTTTTTTGGTAAGTGTACAGATTTTATTTAATTTTAATGTATGTGCAGATTTTATTTAAACGTAAAAATTATTTGTATTAAAACATTATCAAGCGCATTATTGAAACATTTGAATACGTTAATAACTGAGTATAATTTTTATTGTATGTACAGATTTTATTTAAACGTAAAAATTATTTGCATTGAAACATTATCAAGTGCATTATTTATTGAATTTAATACATGTGTGTGTACGCGTGTGTGTGTGTACGCGTGTGTGTATGATCAAATTACAATTTCTGAAAATATATTCTTACAGTATTTTTATAGTGGCAATTTCTCATTGATCGCTGATACATCGTGAAATCTCTGCATCTTTTTTAATAGTTTAAAGACTGTTTGTACGCCTTCAGTGTAGACAACGCACTTACTAGTTTTGGTAAGTTGTACAGATTTTATTTAATTTTAATTTTAAAGTATGTGCAGATTTTTATTTAAACGTAAAAATTATTTGCATTATCAAGCGTGTTATTGAATTTAATACATGTGTGTGTGTATGATCAAATTATTATGTCTGTTACAAATTTTCTGAAAAATTGCTTTAAACAAACGTTTTTAATGTAACAAATTTAGAAAGTAGGTCACAGCGTATGATGACATTTATATCTCTCTCTAATTCTGTTGTGGACATACATAGCTGTAAGCAGTGACTATCTCCTTATGAATGCAGAATGTAGACTTTCCTAAAATTATTTGCATTAAAACATTATCAAACGCATTATTATTTATTGAATTTAATACATGTGTGTGTGCGCGCGCGTGTATGTGTATGATCAAATTATTATGGACTGGGTTATACAAATAATAATAAAGTGTGTGTAATATATATATATATATATATATATACATTTATTAAAATACATACACACAGCTCCAAGATTATATTAAACAGTTTTACAATTAAAAATACATACACAGCTCCAAGATTATATTGTTACAAGTATGAAAATATATCTAAACTAATATTTACAATTTAAAAAAAACATACACAGTTCCAAGATTATATTGTTACAAGTATTAAAATATATCTAAACTAGTTTTACAATTAAAAATACATACACACACATAGCTCCAATATTATAATGTTACAAATATGATGAAAATATATATATATATTTAAAACTAGTATTTACAAAATATGTATAAAATAAGACTTAAACACGTCTATGTACTGTGTTGGACAATGGTGTATATTCTACAAACGAATCATGTAGTATCATACAGTAGGCGGTCGTCTGTGTAGGAAAATTCGTTGACGATTCAAATTCTAAACGTACATCAACTGCTGAAGACTTAAGTGCTTCGTCTTGTCTGCTACAATCGAAAACAAACAGCGGGGCTTTTGATTTGAATAATTCCGGTGTCAGTACTGGGCTGCCGTCTCAACGGTGGTAATACGAACTTCTAAACGTACATCAACTGCTGAAGACTTAAGTGCTTCGTCTTGTCTGCTACAATCGAAAACAAACAGCGGGGCTTTTGATTTGAATAATTCCGGTGTCAGTACTGGGCTGCCGTCTAAACGGTGGTAATACGAACTTTGAAAACTGGCGTACATATTGTACAATAATGCAAAACGGTCTTTCCCAATATCCAAGTTTAAATTATCGTAAGGATAATACTTGTCGTTTAGAAACAGTCCCGCATTCATCACGTTACAGTGATCGAATTCATCAGCGTGTGCTGTCAGTACATTTTTTCTTGCTGTCTGAAGATTTTTATTTAAACGTAAAAATTATTTGCATTATCACGCGTGTTATTGAATTTAATACATGTGTGTGTGTATGATCAAATTATTATGTCTGTTACAAATTTTCTGAAAAATTGCTTTAAACAAACTCTGTCTGTCTCTCTCTCTCTCTCTCTCTCTCTCTCTCTCTCTCTCTCTCTCTCGTTGTCAAACGTTATGTTCAAACCGTTTCTCCTCTCTGTGGTCATTACCGCGCATGTATATGATTTTAGAAAATTTATATAGATTCGACAAATATTAACTGTGTACGTACTTACAACGCCCGCTCTCTCTCTCTCTCTCTCTGTCCGTCCGTCCGTCCATCCGTCCGACTGTCTATATCTGTCTGTCTGTCTGTCTGTCTGTCTGTCTGTCTGTCTCTCTCTCTCTCTCTCTCTCTCGTTGTCAAACGTTATGTTCAAACCGTTTCTCCTCTCTGTGGTCATTACCGCGCATGTATATGATTTTAGAAAGTTTATATATATTCGACAAATATTAACTGTGTACGTACTTACAACGCCCGCTCTCTCTCTCTCTCTCTCTCACTCATCGTCAAAACGTTGACTTCATTTTTTTCATTGTATTAAATAATTAACAAATATTAACTGTGTGTGCGTGTGTGTTGTCAACTACTTACATGCGTGCGTTCTCTCTCTCTCTCTCTCTCTCTCTCGCTCGCAGACGTCGGAAGCAATTCCTAGTTTATAATGTAATTACCTGTGCGTGTATGTCTCTCTTTATTCGACAAGACTTAAACACGACTATGTACTGTGTTGGACAATGGCGTATATTCTACAAGCGAATCATGTAGTATCATACAGTAGGCGGTCGTCTGTGTAGGAAAATTCGTTGACGATTCAAATTCTAAACGTACATCAACTGCTGAAGACTTAAGTGCTTCGTCTTGTCTGCTGCAATCGAAAACAAACAGCAGGGCTTTTGATTTGAATAATTCCGGTGTCAGTACTGGGCTGCCGTCTAAACGGTGGTAATACGAACTTTGAAAACTGGCGTACATATTGTACAATAATGCAAAACGGTCTTTCCCAATATCCATGTTTAAATTATCGTAAGGATAATACTTGTCGTTTAGAAACAGTCTCGCATTGATCACGTTACAGTGATCAAATTCATCAGCGCGTGCTGGCAGTACATTTTTCTTGCTGTCTGAAACGCTAACACAACAAAGCGTGGTTTTTCTAGCTGATTTCTTTATATAATCAGAAAGAATATCGGTATTACCACACCTACGTTTTAACATTAAATTTCGAGTTTCATTATTTAATTTGCCGTCAGCAGGTAATTTGTAATATTCTTGAAATATAAGGAGGGCATTGGAAACATCTGAATCATTTACTAATTGCAATGACGTTTTATCTTTCGTATAAAGATATCCATATTCATATAAGTAACGTTTAACCTGATCCAATTGAAACTGTGTTGTGTTATCCGTTAAACATTTTGTCCATAATGTTAAAAAAAAAAAATATTACAGATTTAAGTGGCGTCATGGTTTCCGATTGTACTTTACAATGACAAATACCAAACAACGTTGTTAATAATTATAAAAGAATATGTTATTATCCCTTCTCCTCAATATTTATAAAAAAGATTTTTAACAAAAATATGAATTAACAGGAATCGAACCTACATACTTACCTTCTTTACCTTCACATTTACCATTACTAGTCTAACCATTTAATCGATTAAGCTAATTCATATCTTATTAACGAACGATTACTCACGAAAGGAAAAACAGTTTACGTGTCAACGAACTCGGAATGTTTACATTTTAAGTGTGCAATGTTTACGTGTCAACAAACACCGTCTGTTTATGTTTACATTTTTATGTTTGAGAGTCATTACATCGGCGGAGATGTCAACTAGAGAGCTCCCCCCCTTTCAAATAGTATTCATCAAAACTTTGTAAATTAGAATCTGCACTACAGTCAAACATACGCACACACAAATAAATTAAAAATAGAAATTAATTTCATCATATGTCTGTTGGTTGCTAGTAGTATGGACCTGTATTTCCTCATATCGTCCTTATTGTATTTTTTCGATAGTTTCATAAACAAAATTTCATACAGACCAGGTGTACCCTCGTAAATTTTTCCTTTGACATGAAAGTTGTCGTTATCATCGATTTTCACATTTGAAACACCTATCATAAATTTACCACCTTCGTATCGAACACCATACATACGATCTATAATCCGTTTACAGTCAGCCGATTCGCACAACACATATATTTGTTTGCTAATGAATCGTCACTGAAATGTAAAGTGTTAGGGTGCCATGCGCTATTGTCACTGAAATGAGAAGCGTTATGACTCTGCGTGCCACTTTCGTTTTCAGTTATTACATGTTGTGTAGGCTCTTCTTCTCCTCCTCCCCTCCTCCATTATATCACCACTTAACTTTCGTGAAATAGCTTCTAACGGTTCCAGAATCGGTCTGTAATTTTTTCTAAACGCCTCGTCGCTTTCTCTGATACCGTGTTGTAATGCATGATATTACAACATTAAACTTTACAAGAAACGACATTATTAGAAGACACTAGTGAACACGTCTGTATCAAACCAGAGAGAACCAAACAATGATAGAATATTCGTCACAAAAGGACAGTAGAATGTGATAGTGGTGGTGGTGGTGGTAACGTCGATCATACACACAGACTCTGGAGAGAGGCTAAAGTTTATCGAGGTGAAAACGTCGTAGACACTTTCTTCTCGTGGTTGATGAAAGACGCCGAGGATATGATGAAGGTAGTACGACATAACGTACATTGCAACATCCAGTGAGCGTTACGTGTCGTTCTCTCTGGGTCCCTTGCGTTTCGTAGACTCTTTTCAATTTCTTAATCGCTCTCTGGACACACTCGTTACCAATCTGTCCACGTCTGGGAGCCAATTTCCTTTGCTCAGAGAGGAAATGCTTAGACGAGGTTTCGACGAACAGACTCGCGTATTGTGTTTATATTTTTGTTTGAGCCCGTTGGTTGCTAGTAGTATAGACTTATATTTCCTCATATCGTCCTTATTGTATTTTTTCGATAGTTTCATAAACAAAAGTTCATACAGTACTACAGTGCAACCACTTTTATATCATCTCTTTTCAGTCATCTACATATATGCATTTGTATTATTTGCGCATGCGCATAACAGCTTTTTTAGTACAGTTGCACACATACACATCAACGCTTGCACTATATATTGTCACCGGACAAAAGGCTTGCCACATGACAACTGGCACCAATCGTACACTCTAGTGTTTTTTTTTTTTTTGGTGGTCCTAAAAAGGACCGAGTTGCGAGAACGGTGATGTTGGTAGTGCCGCGCTAAGATGTTCGGCGGCTGCGCCCGCTGTTCACGGAGTACTGCAGTCCTCCTCTTTCTGCCGGCTCAGATTTTATTAACTAACTGGCATCGCTGATTGGCTAGCTCCGAACACGAAGTTGATCACGTCTCGGCGGCTGCTGATGCCGGATTGGCTCGCTGTGTCCACCGTTGGTACCGGAGAGCAGATGTTCGCATACCGCTGCCATCACAATATATACCCGGTGAACTTTACAACAGCGTCTTACTTACAACTCGTTCGTGTTGCTGAACACTACTGTGCTACAAATTGTATGTTACAAATTGATATTCTAATTTACTTTGTGAGATATAAAGCGTTTAAGATACACTAACATAATACCAGCGTTATAAGAGTTTCTTTGTTTTTCAGTATTCACTCTCACGTCTGAATATCATCATGTCTGACCTTCAGCAGAATCCAGAACATCAGCAGGAACAGGGACATCCTCAACAAGGTAAACATTTTTTTAAATACCAATTGTCTCTCTCTATAATTATGTAGCAAACCAAATTTGTTTGATATGAATTAACATGTATAAGATAGTCTCTTGACGTTGTTTAGAAATTGATATGGCGGAGAAAATTTTTTTTATGTTCTGACATAGGTTTGTCACCTTCTCCCCAATGTATTGTCTCTTGACATCGTTTAGAAATTGACATGACGGAGAAAATTTTTCATGTTCCACCATAGGTATGTCACCTTCTCTCCAATGAACTAATTCAATTCCACAACAAAAGCATTTAACTCTATTGTCTATGAATGACATACTATGTCCACAAACATCATAATTTAGTGGATAGTAGTAAAACCCGGCAAACGCTAACTCGTCGGGACTGACAAACGTCACTTCCCAATACTTGAACGATTTTCTTCTTTCACTTTCAATGCTAAAATCATGAGTAGCTGCCATCTTCACAGTTTGCAATAAACTAACGTGTACTATCTATTTATTTACCACAAACATGAATGTGTGTTATTCATCATTCCTATTAGCTAATACATGTGTTTCTATTGTTTCAGATATGACACGATTTTATATTGTGCGAAACAGTAGTATTAGAGGATGTCTCACAACTTTTAATTACCTGCCTGTGTACACAGAAGAAGAAGAAGATCAAGATATAGTACCGATAATGACCGAGGTGCGACCTTTATTGTGCAAGGATATTCTGGCAGAACAAGCACGTTTACGCAGTATCAAATGGCATATTGCGTGCAGGATACGTTTCACTAAAACTATGTTAGATGGTGACAGCGGTGAAGAAAAAGTGGTAACCAAAGACGCCGTCTTCCACGGACGTTGTCGTACGTTGCTCACGGACGACAACGACGAGTTGAACTGTCTACTCGATGAATCCTACGATAAAATCATGAATAGCATATCCAATTTTACCCGTGACGGGAGCGGATGGTCGGTGGATGCTGTACTGAAGCTGGAACTGGTTGTTGGACGGTACCGGCCTCTAGCAGCGTCCTCCTACCTTCCAACCCCGCGAAAACTTGCACTCACCAAGGCAGTAGTCAACATCAAGAACCCCCAAGATGAAATGTGTTTTCTATGGTCCGTACTAGCTCACATACACCCTCAAGTAAGAGATAAAGACCGTGTTTCAAAATACCTCTTATTCAAAAACACAATAAATATGTCCGGGTATCGAGTACCCTGTTTCTATAAATTCACTTTCTAAATTTGAAACACAGAATCCCAACATTTCTATAAACGTTTTCGGCTATGATATAGACGACAATATCAGAAACGAATCAAAAAATGAGGTTTATCCGTTAAGAATTACCCCCAATAAGGACAGATTACATCATGTTAATCTTTTACTTCTGTCCGATACAAATAGCCGAAAACATTACTGTCTTATCAGTAGCATTAATAAATTGTTATCATCCCTTACAAAACACAAAGAAAAATCATTTTACTGTGACTACTGCCTGCATCGTTTCTCCACAGAACATGGTCTGTCCGATCATCTCCCCTACTGCACACCTCACGGCGAGCAGAAAACCAAAATGCCTACAGAGGAGGAGAAGTTTATGTCATTTAAAAATTACGCGCACTGTCTTAAAGTACCCTTTACCGTCTACGCCGACTTCGAGTCCCTCATCACTCCGCTTCAATCGTGTTCACCTGGTAACAACGTCCCGACGACAGTGCACGAGTTAGGCGAATTCTACTCAGTTGATAGCAACGGTGCCCGTCAGAAAATAACTTCTCCTCCTGTATCGTCCACATCATACGAAGCGATGCATATTCCGTCAGGTTTCTCCTATGTTATCGTCGACCATACACGCAGACTCTGGAGAGAGGCTAAAGTTTATCGAGGTGAAAACGTTGTAGACACTTTCTTCTCGTGGTTGATGAAAGACGCTGAGGATATGATGAAGGTAGTACGACATAACGTGCAAATAATTATGTCCGATGATGACAATGTTGCATTCACTAACGCCACCGTTTGTCATTTGTGTGAGCGCCCTTTGACAGACGATGACAAGGTACGCAATCATTGTCATCTTACGGGGAAATTCTTGGGAGCAGCCCACAATAGCTGTAATCTAAGCTACAGGATGCCTCGTCATATCCCCGTCTTCTTTCACAACCTTCGTGGCTACGACTGTCACCATTTAATGCAGGGTTTAGGAAAATATAAGGACCAACACGTATCCTGCATTGCAACATCCAGTGAGCGTTACGTGTCGTTCTTCCTAGGTCCCTTGCGTTTCGTAGACTCTTTTCAATTTCTTAATCGCTCTCTGGACACACTCGTTACCAATCTGTCTACGTCCGGGAGCCAATTTCCTTTGCTCAGAGAGGAAATGCTTAGACGGGGTTTCGACGAACAGACCAAACTGCACGTACGCAAGGGAGTATACCCTTACGAGTACGTTGACAGCATTGATCGGTTCAACGAAACAAGTCTACCCGCTCGTGAACACTTTGATAACCGGTTGTTGGAATCGGTTATTTCGGACGCAGATTACGAGCACGCCCAAAACGTGTGGAGTGCATTCAATCTGCGTACGTTTGGCGATTACCACGATTTGTATTTGTTGACAGACGTAATCCTGCTGGCCGATGTCTTTGAAAGTTTCCGAGACATGGCTTTACGCGATTACTGCTTGGACCCGTGTCATTTTTATTCGCTTCCCGGACTCGCTTGGAACGCGATGCTAAAAACGGCAGGGGTCGAATTAGAGCTGTTAACAGAGATAAATCTGCATCTGTTCCTTGAGTCTGGGATCCGCGGAGGCTGCGCGATGATATCCAACCGTCACGCAGTCGCTAACAATCCTCTGATTCCAGATCAGTACGATGTATCGAAACCGACCTCCTTCATTCTGTATACAGACTGTAATAATTTATACGGTGCAGCCATGTCGCAACCGCTCCCTTACGCAGACTTCCGATGGCTCGATCGTAACGAAATCGAGTCCTTGGACGTACGTAATGTGAGTGATGATTCCGACATCGGGTACATCCTCGAAGTCGACCTACACTATCCTGATACCTTACACGACCTGCATTCCGACTACCCACTTGCACCTGTGCGCCAGCGCATAACACCCGATATCCTTTCTCCCTTTTCCAAACGTTTACACGAGAGTATATACAGATCATCGTATAACGAATCAGGGTCATCCGTAGAGAAGTTGTTAACAACTTTGGAGGACAAACAAAATTACGTTCTCCATTATCGAAATTTGAAATTGTATTTAAGTCTTGGCTTAGAGCTGAAAGCGACTCATAGGGTGTTGTGTTTTAAGCAAAGCGCTTGGTTGAAACCGTTTATCGATTTCAACACCCGCAAGAGGCAAACAGCCGTCAACAGCTTTGAAAAAGACCTTTTCAAACTGATGAACAACGCCGTATACGGTAAGTCGCTGGAGAACGTACGGAAACATATATACTTTGAACTAGTCTCGAATGAACGACGGCTTCAAAAACTAGTTTCCACACCTAGGCTAAAACGTATGATTCGTTATACGAACGATCTGGTGGCGCTCTCACTCCGTAAAAAATCCATCGTTCTTTCCCGTCCCGTGTATGTCGGCTTCACGGTGCTTGACGTTAGCAAAACGATAATGTACGACTTTCATTATCGTTATGCTGTCGCCAAGTACGGCCGCAACGTTAAATTATTAATGACAGATACAGACAGTCTGATGTATAGCATTCAAACATCAGACTTGTATGCAGACATGAAGAAGGACCTACACGTTTTTGACACATCGGATTACCCTACGTCTCATCCTTGTTATAGCCTTAAGAACAAAAAGGTTGTCGGTTTGTTCAAGGATGAAACGTGTGGTCGTCCTATTAGAGAATTCGTGGGTCTCCGTGCGAAATGTTATTCGTTCCTTGTGGCCCACGAAGATCCCACCCAAGAGTGTCAAAAACGTGTATGTAAAGGTGTGCCTCGAGTTGCAATTAAGAGGAGTCTGCGACACGATATGTATCGCAAGTGTCTCACTGATCATTGTCAGTTTTCTACCAGTGCGCTTTGTTTACGTTGCGATTATCATACGCTGTACACGATGCGTGTAAATAAGCAAGCGTTGTCACCGTATGATGATAAGCGTTATATATTAGACAATGGTCAGGATACGCTTGCATACGGTCATTATCGGATACGACAACGCATCAACATGGAGAATGACGACGACGACACCTCCCCACCTACTAAAAAAATTCGTCTCCATGTATAGTAACCCTCCTCAACACTTGTTTCTTTCGTCAGTTGATGTCTCTCGGTGCTTCAGTCCAGACGTCTGTAAACGTAAGTTCACATATTAATATCTCAATGATATTTGTATGTTTAAACATAATATATACATATATAGAGTTTGTAATGTGTGTGGTTTCTTTGTCTTACAGTATTATGGATAACACTGCAGTTATAATCGACTTCCAGTGCTTTTTCGATGACAACGGAAAATATATTGTGAAGGAACTGTCAATCATGGACGTTCTGAGATTTGCTGGTAGACATTGGATTTTGACACCGCCTGCTACATCCGTTACGAATCCCAAATACGTTAGGACAAACCACTGGTTAACGCCAAATTATCATAGACTTAGATGGAGCGAAGGAGAAACACCATACGACAATCTTGTTTCATTGTTAACATCACATACACGTATATATAAATATGTGTTTGTGAAGGGTTTTGAGAAAAAAAACGTTTTTCACGCATATCAAACCCAAAGAACTACATTTAGTGTATCGAGGGACGAGGAATCAAACAATACAATACAGGTGGAGATTGTGTCGTAAGTAGCAATCATGTTAACAAACAATTTATTGATGTGTGTGTGTGTGTGTGTGTGTGTGTGTGTGTGTGTGTGTGTGTGTGTGTGTGTGTGTGTGTGTGTAGTTTCAACTCTCTGTACTTAACACTTTAATAATTGAATTTGTATGTACATGATAAATGTATCATTGATTCTCCAAGTTTCGTTGAATAATAGTTGGTTCGATTAGAAATTATTTGAAAGTACATTAACTTATGCGATAAATGTATCATTGATTCTAAGTAGTGTTTACAAATTTCCAGTGAATAATATTTGGCTTGGTTTGATTAGAAATTATTTGAAAGTACATTAACTTATGAAAAATGACATATACTTGAAAACGTTTACTTACTTAACGCATTTGATTCTTTCCACTAACTGTGTGTGTGTGTGCATGTGATAATTGAATATTATCGTATCAGTGATTCTAATATCGACTGTATTGTTATGTTACAGATAAACTTCCTTGTGAACTGTATCTACAGCCGTGAAATTATTATTTAAAAATCTTACAATGTCAAAAATTATTATTAATATTTATTTTATATAACAATGTTTGTTTGTGATATATATATATATATTCAATCAATGTAAAATGTATTTTTGAATAATTGTATTATAACGGTTTGTAAACTATATTTTAAGTTTGTGTACAGTGCTGTAAATATATATTTAATCATTTAAAACAATATTATTATTAATATTTTATATAACAATGTTTGTTTGTGATATATATATTTAATCAATAATTGTATTATAGCGGTTTGTAAACTATATATTTTATGTTTGTGTACAGTGTTGTAAATATATATTTAATTATTTAAAACAAATTATGGTTTATTTTAATTTATTTCATTATAAACCTTCGAATATGCATCCAATTATTAGTATAGTAATCAGAAATGTGTGAGAGAGACATTTTAATAATTTGCAGGTTGTATCTTACAATTACGAAAATTATTATGCAATGTGTGTACACAAAACTTTTGAAAATACCTTATTTCAAGGAGATTTTTTTATGCGTAACACTTTACCACACACACAGACTTGGCAGTATATTAATTTCTAAATCGTGGTCAATGACTGTCATGTGTCAAAAAAAGGGCGCAACGAGGTAGGTGATAAATATATTTCCTGGTGATTACATTTTAGTATCGCTACTTACAATAATCCATAAGTAGCACGACGCTTATGTAAAACTGAAGACATAAAGAGAGAGAGAGAGAGAGAGAGAGAGAGAGAGAGAGAGAGGGAGAGAGATAGTTATTTACATTCAAGAGAGAATTGACTCATCACTCGCCCTGATATGCAAATCAACTTCATTAAAAAAAAAAAAAAAAAAATGTCAATGGCCGAAAAATGCTGACCTGTGTTGTCGATATTACTTACAAACCATGCAATTTTGTTTCCAGAAGTTCAATTTTGTTGTTTTTTGCAAACGTATTGTCTCTTATCTTGAGTGTCATGAGATTTTATGACACAAAGTAACACCAGCGTCTGAGGAGGGATACTAGACATATAATGTCCTTGGCCTTGTTCATATTGTTCTTGCTCTTACCGTTCGAATCACACCTGTTGGAGACCAAATCTGTTACAGAAACCATGTGTACTGGAAGTAGCGAACTTTAAATACGGATGACGCGAGCGACGGCATACCAAGAAATCGGGTGTCCGCTAGTAACAGTCACGGTGAATCTGCAAATACGCGTCTGCAACTCGGCTGTATGTGTTTTGTTTTGCCTCACCCATTATATATTTTTTCATATTTTATGCGTAACACTTTACCACACACAGACTTGACAGTATATTAATTTCTAAATCGCAGTCAATGACTGTCATGTACCAAAATTAGAAGTAGAACACAATGAGGTAGGCGATAAATATATTTCCTGGTGATTACATTTTAGTATCGCTAATTACAATAATCCATAAGTAGCACGACGCTTATGTAAAACCGATGACATAAAGAGAGAGAGAGAGGGAGGGAGAGAGATAGTTATTTACATTCAAAGGGAGAATTGACTCATCACCCGCCCCTGATATGCAAATCAGCTTCATTAAAAAAAAAAAATAATAAATAAAGCATGCACGACAAACATACTCTCTCAAGTCTCAGATTCTGGTAAACAATATCCATTTTCACTTGATAGATAGGCGTACCATTTATACATATTTTGTAAATACTAGTTTAAATATATATATTTTTTTATATTTTATGCGTAACACTTTACCACACACAGACTTGGTAGTATATTAATTTCTAAATCGTAGTCAATGACTGTCATGTACCAAATTAGAAGTAGAACGCAATGAGGTAGGCGATAAATATATTTCCTAGTGATTACATTTTAGTATCGCTAATTACAATAATCCATAAGTAGCACGATGCTTATGTAAAACCGATGACATAAAGACAGAGAGAGAGAGAGGGGGAGAGAGATAGTTATTTACATTCAAAGGGAGAATTGACTCATCACCCACCCCTGATATACAAATCAGCTTCATTAAAAATAAAAAATAAAGCATGCACGACAAACATACTCTCTCGAGTCTCAGATTCTGGCGAATGCGTTGCTCATATAGTTTGAATTTCCCACCGAAGAAAAATGTTGGCAGATCTGTTCTATACACACACAATAATACAGGATTGGTAACCCTGATCATATATTTTAATACACATATCAAGTTTGAACCCCTGCATAGGTTGGTAAACCTGATCATATAGATTTAATATACATTATAACACACAACAAATTTGAACTCATGCAAGGTTGGTAACCCTGATCATATATTTAATATATACACTATAATGCATCAAGTCGGAACCTCCCACCCACCACCCACCTCTGATATGCAAATCAGCTTTATTTAAAAATAAAAAATATATTTGCGGATGCGGGTGGTCCATTTGGGATGCTGCGGGTCCAGCTGATAGAAAGTGAAAGTGATCTAGGCTCGCGAAAGGCGGCATATATTCGCGGATATGCAAATCAATTTAATTAAAAAAATAAAAATATCAAATTAAAAAAATTTATTCGCTGAAATTCGTGGACTGATAGAAAGTGAAAGTGATCTAGGCTCGCGAAAGGCGGCATATATTCGCGGATATGCAAATCAATTTAATTAAAAAAATAAAAATATCAAATTAAAAAAAATAAATAAAAAATTTATTCGCGGAAATTCGTGGGCTGATAGAAAGTGAAAGTGATCTAGGCTCACGAAAGGCGGCATATATTCGCAGATATGCAAATCAATTTAATTAAAAAAATAACAATATCAAATTAAAAAAAAATTAAAAAATTTATTCGTGGAAATTCGCGGGCTGATAGAAAGTGAAAGTGATCTAGGCTCACGAAAGGCGGCATATACGCGAAAAAGTCGTGGATGCTGTGGTCCAGTAGAAAGTGAAAGTGATTGGTGCGGGACTCTAGTAGTTGACATTGTGTTGCGTCAGGAACCCCATTTTCCCCCTACTAGTTCAAAGTAATAAATGCAAGAAACGATGGAGTACAAATTACTCCTCAATTACGTTTTATTATTCCCACGACCTTTGACTTTGATCAGGTCTTTCTGCCAGGCGCGGTCCACATGCCAAAAACAGAAGAGGTTGAATGGAGGAGGTGGCTTAAACTTAACCCAGGCATTATAAAACATCTGAGTCATATTAGACATAAAAACATGTGTCTCAATTGGTGATTCAACAGCGTCATCTTTTATCACAGACACAAAGATTTCAGAAACTACTGAATCTGCTCTATTTGAAAACATAAAAGCACAAGGAAATACTTGGTTACGATCAACTAGTACGAGCAAAGCATACAGCTCGAAACTATAACAATTCAATCCGTGAGTGCTGTCAAAACAGATGTAATTGTTTCCATACTGTTTAAACATGTCTTTTTCAAACTTGTCTGTTCATTTAATATTATCAAACGAAACATCAGGCTCAAAATTGTGAGCGTGTCTCTACCTCTATGCCTTGAAGTTTGTAAAAACGCACAACCTCACCAGCTGTTTTCATTTCTTGAATCCACGATTCTACGTTACTAGCATCACTGATGTCTTTGATGGATTTGGATTACAAATTATACTGCTATTCAATGTTAAACAGATATTTCTTGAGAGAAAACTTTGCGTTCCAAGTGCTTATTACCTACAGAGAACCTTACAGTGTCTAGTAGGCTATCACATCAAAGGAAATTTACAACGCAATTTGTCGCGTAATATAACTTTTTTCCGTTTCTGATACCTCATGAACACTAAACCTGCTGTGTGACCGATATGAGTGTTACAGTACTGCACTGTTACAATACTTCGTGGATGAAACGTGACATCAAGTTTGGCCGGATAGTGACCACTCATTTTGTTGCTACCGGTTTGTTTAATGTGTCACACACGTTTCCCTTTTTGTTTAAACTCACCATCGCCGTGACATTTAAATATCATTCTGGACAATCTATCCAATTTGTGATTGCATTTAGAAGAAGGGATAACAGTTTTTCCTTCTCAGGTTTCTCTCACAGTTGTGAAATTCCTCCTCATTATGAAAATCTAGTGTGTCCGTTCGTATCACAACGTCATGCTGTGTAGTTTAATTGTTCACGATTTCATATTTTGAGGATACAAAGAGGGCATTTTACACTCGGCTGTGAATCTCTAAAGTTTAAATGTTTTGTTTGAACGTGACGCTGCTCTGTATTGCAGATGAAATTACAAAAACTGCACTCGAACTTTATATCGTTATGATTACGAGTGAGATGTGAATTTAAGTTCTCTTTTCTGCTAATATGGCAAATGTCACTCTTGAAAGTTGGTTTATCCGTCTTGTTTCAAATATTTATTGGCTTGCTAAATACTCCACTAAAAAAGTCTAAAAGAGATATTGTCTGTTTAGAGGTATTGTAAAAAGTGGGATTGCTTCAGAGCAGTAAATGTGGGTAGACAGTCATAAACCGTACCCTCTTCTACTGCTGCTCCAGATAATTATGTAAAGTACTTGACGACGTCTTACGTTACTAAAGCACTTGTGTTTGAGAGAGCGCGTGTGTGTTCAGTTTTGTTGTTAATAGATGTTGAAATAACTTGCCTAAAATAACTTGCACTATTACATTCTTCTGCTCTCTCGACATATAATTGTAGGTATATGTTCTCTTTCATAGTGAGACTGTATTTATGAATAAAAGTGAGAGTCATTACTCCTATTATTTTGTATAAGCATAAGTATTCTGTCTTTCTATTACTACAGTATAAAGTAAACGTATACTTTGTTATTATAGTTAAGGTAATAAATGTAACTAACACTGGTAGTGTTACTTTTTATTGTTTCACTTACTGCGTTTAATAGGCGTACATCATGTATACTCAAATGACTATTTAAGATCATGTTATTTTAGCTATTATTAAGCATTTTATTTTGTTCAGAATATTCTTTTGCTGAACCAGCGCCGTCTCCAGTTCAAAAACTAAGCTATGCCGCTGATGAACAGTCCCCTTTTTAATATTTTTATTGAGTAACAAAAGTATATTGAAATCACAATTACTAATAACTTTTTAGTTGTTTATTTCTGTCTTATGCATTTGCTCAAATAATGCATGATTACAAATTAATGCATGCATTATTTGTATTTGAATTATTTGAATTAACAATTACTTTTTAATATACTAAAATACATAAGCAACAAATTTTATAGATCTAATAATTCCTTTTTCTTCTAGTAAATATTGTCTCGACCATCAAGGAAGCTGGCAAATAATGAAAATTCAACCGTATGTACATCAAATATATTAGCTTCAAAAAGTCAGATAGCTCCAACAATTTTTTAGATAGTAGATAGTTGTGTGTTCAATAATCTTTGAGTAGAACAATCAAGGAATGATTATTAATAGCTGGTAATATGGTTCCTGCCTCTTCTTTTCCAGATTTTATGTGGCTTCTGTTTTATTTCTGGTCTCACTTTAGTTTTCACATATTTGACATGCAAGTCTCGGCATAGCTTCCCGCCTTTCTAAAAGCTTTTTTTTAACTCTAGAGCTTTAGAAGATCCTACGGGACACACGGGGAACTATTTGTACAAATAATGAGGAACTATTAACACAAGGGATGAATTCTGGAGAATTACTACTGTATAATACAAAATCTGATTGTAATCGTTTGTACAAAGTCTGGCCTGCAGCAATAGATAATGCTATATGCGATTCAGTTACAGCATTTAATACAAAAATAATGAAACTCTATAGCCTTTCAAAAGTTTAATTTATGTTTCATTAGGTCACAAAGTTTACATTAACCCGGCACTCAGGTACTTCATAATTAGAGAAAGGACAATATTAATTTGTATACTAAGGACTAACTTCAATTAAAAGCAAATATTTGAGACTCTCTTACCATTGTAGGGTGAGTTTCTCCGTTCCACTCAAATACCAGTAAAGTGAGTTAATTACTTTGTTATTTACATAAGAGCGAACATTCTTCTGAAGATCAAAGATGTTCTATTATTTAATGTACCCGTATGTTTAGGCTTGCACGCTGTGCACGTGTGTGTGGTGTACTCGTGTGCTCGTATGAACGTATCCAGACACTTTTAAACCCTGTGCAACTTTGTATCAGCAGCCTGTATCTTTGGTAAATTTTCTTATTTTTGTAAAGAGAATAAAATTGAGATTACATTATCTATCAGCTAAGTTAAGCTACACTATTTAGAAAGTTGAAGAGATATTGTTTAAACGTTTTTGATGTTCTGCTTACAGCTCCAAATAAATATAAAAAATAATAAAAAAAGATAATTATCCTATTCCAATATGTAATGATGTAAGACGAACTTTTCCTATACTATATAGCAAAAGAAAGAATAATAACACAATTTAGCTACTTAGCGAAATGTAAGTGTAGTCATAAAATTTTAAGTGGTAAACTCAATATTATTAAAAGTAGATCTGAGCAAAGCTTTTCATAACTTGAAATAAAACACTGAGTAGATATACAAAAATGGAAACTATTATGAAGAGGTTGTCATTGAACTATACATGCGTGGAAACGTGGTGTGCACTGACAGATTTAACAGAGGTTAATGACAGAGTATGCGTGGTAAGGGTAGACTTTGATCAAGCAGATATTATCTTAAAACAGATCTATAAACATGGCTACAGTATATGATACGATACAACCAGCTGGGTATAAAGAAGTAGACGATAAGTTGTATCTTGGGTACATAGAAAAGTAGGTAGACGTGAATTGAAAAACGAAACTCTAATCGTCTTTAGCTCTGGAAACCAAATAGCAGACAAATGTTATGCATGAGGGATTGTAAAAACTGTTTCAGTATAATAACCAATGAGATACGTTACGAAAGCTATCAAACGATTTTTAGTTTTGGTTTGTTTTCTCCTTACCAAGCGATAATAACTTTAACAAAATTATTTTGATAAATTAAGTTGAACGTAGGTTAGAAATCCTTCACCACCTCACGTCAAATCAATGACCCAAGATAATGCCTACAGATAAATTATAACCTTAACGGTGCTCTAATCATGAAGCAGTAATAATAATTATTCTGTAAGTGCAAAGGTATCAGTAAATATTAAAGAAAAATATACACAATTTTAATTATTAAAGAAAACTAAATGAAACTGATTAATGATAATAAAATGTTTTTCAACGTAATATTGTTAACCTCATATATTAACTATAAAGAAAATTATCGATAGTAGACTAACCGTCTTTTAAGAGAAATTAAGGTATGTTCACATCAGAAATAATATATTCAAATAGTATCAGAAATTGGAAGATTTCAAAACTGTAAATGCAGCTCCTCAACCTCCAATTTTTTGGGTACCAGCTTCTGTGTTCCAGAGAAAATCTCTTTTCTACCTTATATTAATTTTATTTTTATCTAATCCGAGCACTCTTGTCTATACCGTTATCTCTCGCCATGATTTCCTCAAGGAACGTAACGAACAAACTAGAATCTCGCAATAAATAACCAACGGTATTACTTCTTCTTTCTACAGTTATTTCTGCAGCGTCCTCTTTTTTCCATCCTTGTCGGAACTTACTTATTCAATATCCAATACCGTCTTCAGTAATCATCTCCAACACATCACCTTAAAAAATCAAGCCTTTTCTTTGTTTCCCGCTTTCCTAAAGAAAAATTAATGTTCCACATAAAACTCCAAAAAAATTATTTTCCCGTTTCCAGATAAACACTTACAAAAACTAACAAACTATTCTTCTTTAAAAGTAGTTCCTTGACTTATTGAGCCTTTATATCTTCTGTACACTTTCCTCTGTTATTATAGAACTTTCTAGGTACATGACAATAAAACCCTGCATTGGACTTCACCTTCGAGCTGTATCTCAACGTTGTGATGATAGAGATCTGTTCTGTAAAAGCGCGTCACGTTCTAAATAAAACGATAAAAATGAGAGCATTTTACTTGCAGAACTAATATAATTTAAATATATAGGTTCTTGTTTCCTTCCCACTTATTTCATACCTCTTTTATCCCTGAGAATAAGATCCATCAAATGCTTATTTTCTGTCTATAAACATTCAACAAACATTCATCATGTGTAGATGTTTATGTTTATATAAATATAGAGAGGTACAAATGAAGTAAAACATATTTGAATTTATAACATTTGACACCCTTTAACATTAAAACCCGAAAACCATTTACTAAGGAATCACCTAATATAAAATATACCAAGTACACAAATTTGCAAATCACAAAGCGTACTTCACAAACTGTGAATGTATGTAGGCCTACATTCAAGTACGTCCTATTTCTGTGTAAAGGTCATGCATGTTATGTATATGTATGTGTATGGTAAGATCATATATATATATATATATAATCACGTTTATCCATCATTAGCTAAACATGCAAGTTCTGACCAGAGAAGTTCATCTTTTTGAGACCCCATATATAAAAGTTACGAGTAAGCTTAGACATTTTATTCTTACATATTCGTAATCAGCATAAAAAACCGTAAAAATATATATCCGTTTCAAGATAGTTTGTTGAAAAAAGTTGAATAATAATTACCCTGTTAACTTTATCGTTACAAACCACTCACACGTTTAAAAAAATGCATTACTATTTTATCACGGATATCGGTTTAGCTTTTAGTGATGAAAAATATGCACAGTGTTGCCACAAAATGTATATAAAGTCACTAAGGTCACAACGTTGCCAAGTCTACTGAACGTAAGCAATTCCTGCAGCTGCTGTGTCTCGGCTGTTTATTCCAGTCGCCTACGTTTAATTCCTGTATACGATCTTAGTTATTTTTAATTTCAGTACCGTAGTAAAAATAATCTTTGAAAGACGTAATCAACTATTTTTCAACGCTGTTATTAAAAAGTGGGTTAATCATTCAATGACAGAAAACATATAAGGTATAAAATGTTGTGATCACTTTATTCACACGTTCTTTTCTTGACACGTAAATAACTATATACTAAATAAAGATATAATAAGTATATCTTCATTGTACATTAGTATAATATGTAGTTAAAAAGTACAGTACAACCTGTCACATCTTGACCTGTGATATCCGGAACCTCCCATATCCGGACGTATCTCCAAACTAATTTTTGCAATTTTGGTTAGCGAATGCTTAGGGATGTAAAGATACTACTCTTGATGTTTTGGCTGATCACCCCTTTTTCTTCACTACACTTACGTCATTCTGCGATATGGTTCACTATTTTTGAATATTTAAGTTTTTACAATTGAAATACTTTATTTGGGGCAACTGAGTCTGGGGCAGCGGCGTTAGGTCAACTCATTTTGGCTTCATGGCTTCCAAAAAACGTGTGCATTGTATGAAGCAGCCGAATCACAAACTTTTTCAAAAACTGATGTAGGCGTACTGTAAGTAAAACTTTTTAACCAATTTTACTTTTTGTATTTTAAAGAGTACAGTGTACAAATGCAAATGCTAAGCCAATAGAAACGTCTAAAAAAACACGTTCTTCTTCTGTGTATCTTCTGTAATTGTTAATTATATTAATTGAGATTTTGGCTACTTATAGAGATTTAATTACTGAACACAATGCAGTTTTCTGAATTGCTGTATATTTATTGGTTTTGAAGTTATCGCAGGTTGAACTGCAAAAATGGATTGAATAAAACTTACTCATGATAACTTCGAAAAGATGTAGAATGTGGCTGGTAGTATATCCATGGTCAAGTTCCAGAGGAAGAGAAACTCGATTAATTCTTTAATTGTTTCGTAGAACAATAGCTAGTGGACAATGATTAGTGCCACAGGAGTTACGGAACTGCTACTTCCGACGTCATACAATGAATAATACCGTACAAGCACGCATCAGAAACTAAACAGCCACGTTGGAAGACCACATCCAAGAATAAAAAACATTATCAAATGTTTATAATCTGAGGCAGAGAAATGTATTCAGAACACGATGTAACGATGGAGTGAAATTTTTAAGCTATGAAAAGGACGAAAAAGTATACTGAATTGGATAAACTAAAAGATATGAAAAAGATTCTGAAGTTCGGATGTTTCTCAAGATCACGTCGTCCGTTCTACAAGTTGACTAATAAAAATAAATAAAAAATAACCTCCCTTTTTTATTTAGAGAGAGAGAGAGAGAGAGAGAGAGAGAGAGAGAGTGAGGGAGCGGCTATGCAAGTGTGTGTGTGTGTGAGTTTTATAAAAATTGTAACTTCGTAAACGTAGTTGGTAACAAAAAATACATTTAACGAATTATAAAAACATAAACACAATACAGGGTGGATGTACATACATCGTTGTTTGTGTGTTCGCAAGTGGGAGGTACTCTCACGTATCAAAAATTAATTACGTGTCTTATCTACTTGAGTGTTCGCAAGTGAAACGAGTTGCAAGTGCCACTGTTCGTAAGTGGGAGCACACCATCGTCGGCCGGATACGAAAAGCAGATTAATTTACCTGGTTTCTTCAAGACAAAAGCATCAACATGAATCAAAAAATTTAACTTGCAACCATTATTTTAGTAAAACGTAGATGATTGTGGTTATCATAGCTTAGGCTTTTAGAGCATAGGCTTGTACATTTATCTAGGATTTACATTATGTAGCTGATGATAGAAGTTCAAATGCGAGTTCCTGGTCCCTAAAAACATGGGTATCTCAGCTGGGAGAGTGAACTCCAAGACAAAATACTGATCCTTCAAATGTGTGCGTGTCGGGTAGGTATAGGCCTACTCTGGGCTCCTTAAAAAAGCTACTGCTAAAATAACAGTGATTTGTTCTAATTTTGTTTGCTACATAATAAGGTGACGCCGTATAACATTAAAATTTGGGTTTGGCAAAGATTATCAGAATTGGCACATTCAACAATTAAAAGTTTTGTACGAATGAGCAGAAAATAATGGTATTTAAAAGGAACTATAAAGACATATCTTATGGTCATAAACAAACCGTAGAAGAAATTACTATTGTAATCAGTATAGTCATATTTGGACAGGTGTAGAAAAATATGGAGAAGCCTGTACAGGTGTGTCGGTGCTGATGGGAACACACATAAAAACGTTTGTATGAGATTAAACGTATGTATCCAAGATAAATACCGTTTTATCTACAACAGGTGGCTTCGAAATATGAATTTGGGGATTTCCCTTTTATTTAGGGGGAATTGTTATAAGGTAAATACAGTACAACCTGTCACATCCGGACCTGTGATATCCGGAACCTCCCATATCCGGACGTATCTCCAAACTAATTTTTGCAATTTTGGTTAGCGAAATGGTTAGGGATGTAAAGATACTACTCTTGATGTTTTGGCTGATCACGACTTATTCTTCACTACACTTACGTCATTCTGCGATATGGTTCACTATTTTTGAATATTTAAGTTTTTACAATTGAAATACTTTATTTGGGGCAACTGAGTCTGGGGCAGCGGCGTTAGGTCGACTCACTTTGGCTTCATGGCTTCCAAAAAACGTGTGCATTGAAGAAGCAGCCGAATCACAAACTTTTTCAAAAACGGATGTAGGCGTACTGTAAGTAAAACTTTTTAACCAATTTTACTTTTTGTATTTTAAAGAGTACAGTGTACAAATGCAAATGCTAAACCAATAGAAACGTCTAAAACAACACGTTCTTCTTCTGTGTATCTTCTGTAATTGTTAATTATATTAATTGAGATTTTGGCTACTTATAGATATTTAATTACTGAACACAATGCAGTTTTCAGAATTGCTGTATATTTATTGGTTTTGAAGTTATCGCAGGTTGAACTGCAAAAATGAATCGACTAAAATTTACTCATCCGCCGCGTGTTTCACTGACGAAAGTAGAGCGAGATAGTTGCTATTATACCCTCTCTGTCTAGTGTACGGCGCAGCGCACAGTCTCCCTTTATGTACATAAATATGTAGGAAAAATAAGGAAAATATGTAGCTAAATATGTAATATTTAAGAAATATGTAGTATTAAAATACTTTCACATCAACAATATAATTTACATTTTACGAGAACATAACAGTGCCCTCTTTGAAAGGTTTTGAAAATAATAGGTGCTTCATTTTAAACTTTTTAAAATCACTTTCAAAACATGCAAATATATTTTGAGCAAAGTCAATGTAATCCATAAAATACTAATCAAGTTCGGGGCTGACACTAATCACCAGTTAGATTACCACTTCTGTTACAGAAAATAAGTTAACCCTCAGAATACACAGTATCTGATAGTTCAACTCTTTGTTGAAGAGTTTACAATAAGACAGCATGCATAAGAAATGAATTACTTTTCAATTGTTTATTGTACTTTAGAAAATTTATGAAAACATATTTTAGAAAACAGTATTAAAAAAGAAACCTTGATATTATAAAATTAACAACAACAAAGTATTTTACCTGTGGATTTCTGTAGTATAGGACATGAGTATAAAGTAAAAAATTGAGAATTATTAACTATTTAACAAAGTATTTTACTAGGAGAGTTGAAATTACTATAAAATTAAAGGTAGATTTTTGACTTGAAAATCTATATTATATATATATATATATATATATATATATATATATATATATATATAAAACTCTACTGTAACTCTGCATAAGAATAAAGTGTCCATGTAAGTTTTTTTTCCACTGTTTAGTTGCACAATTAATTATTAAATACTTTTCTATATTGTCTGTTGACATGGACTGTCTTCGGTCTGAGAGTATGTTTTTATATATAGAAAAGGATCTCTCGACATCACATGTCGTCACCGGCGCATGTTTATATAGAGGAATCGTACTTGGAAGAATATTCTCAATCGATTCTACAGTTTCGCCGTTACATATGCGATAAATGGTATGTAAAGTTGAGTAACCAGGGTTTCTATTCAGCACAGCATTTAATTTAGTAGAAACTTTGTCACCGACTTCACCCTGCACAGCATTTAACTTGTTAACTGCTTCTTCAACTATTACTATGGCCTCTTGGAGAGTCAGACCTGCAGTCTCCAGTTTCTTGATACAACTGAAATGCGTTTTGATGTACGAAACTGAACATATCACCTTAGAGTTGTTGAATGCAGACAAGGATTCGCTCGCTGACACTGCAGAATCGGGAGATAATGTTTCCACCACATACTTCACAGCTTCAAAGTTGTCACTGTAGAAATTTACGGCTTCGATCCAGGTTCCCCATCTTGTAATTACGGGTTCTGGAGGCAGAGGTGTGTCAGGTAGCCTTTGTTTGTAGCACTGGATACGGTAAGGAGCTTTCAAGAACACCTTTTTTGTTGCTGATATTAATGTATTTACTTCGGGGAAAAGGTCTCTGACAGTTTCAGCTACTCGATGCAATCCATGAGCCAGGCATGTAACATGTAGTTGGTTGGGGTAAAACACATTTAGAGAATTACCTGCTTTTAACATGTATGCTGCTGCATCTGTATACAACAGCAGTACCTTCTCTTCTTTAACACCATTTGGCCATAACAAACTTGGCAAAATACAGCTTTATCGTCAGTTGTAAAAGCACTGTCAATCTGTACCCATGATTTTAACTTAGATGACAAAGATGATGCGGTCGGTGCCATGATAAAACAAGGATATTTGTATTTAAAACTCTTAAGAACTTGCGTTGAACAATACCGCACAATATATTATTTAAGACGTCTTTTGTCCAACAACGAGAATCCGCCAAGGCAAGAAATAAGCAAGCGCAGAAGTGTAGGCGAAAGACAAAACACTGACTTGACAATAACATCAACACACCACACTGCACACCAGATTGTTATTTACGTGTAGGCTTACACTCCGAGAGCGTCGATAATACTGGCGTCAAAAATCACATTGTGCCCTACAATAGCATAGAGTTATATAGATATTTGTTTGTTTAGGTAGATGGAATCCGTTGCGAGAATTGCAAGATCTGCGAAGAGTATTTATTTACCGCGGACAGCACGTTCTTTCCCCATCGAGCCTGCTGAACGTGCGAACGAAACGTAAGTAAGGAGTGCGGCCGCGCATACCATTCTCATTAACATCCCGTGCAAAATGCCTTACTTGTCGCTTGAGCTCGTAAAAAATTTTACTTCTTGAAAGTAGAATCTATGTGTGCAATTGCAACAGATGCAATATTTTGCCTTTTCTTGTAATAAATTTAATTGGACCTGATTCTGATTAATTGCACATTTGCGCATCTGAGTAATGTTGTTATGGGCCTAACTATTTTTTGCCATTTCAATTTTCAAATTGAAGTAAAGTATAGTAAAATAGCTAAAATATGTAGAAATATGTAAGATGGAGTGAAATATGTAATATGAACAAAATATGTAAAAATATGTAAAATTAAACTCGCGGATAAGACACCTATTGGTATGATTCGCCGATATCTGGCTTTTCCGTGTAAATGTGCACTCAGCATTCAAATATGTAATTACATAAAAATCCGGGCCTTAATCATCACCTACACCTGCATAAATATGAATGTAGGGGCTACTCATTACAGTATTCACTTCCCCTTCCTTTGTATTTTGATTTGACAGCATTACAGGATGTTTACACTACCTTGTAAGCACGTATGTTTCCCCTTCTGTTTTGTCCAATATACAGTAGATTTGATAGAAATTTTAAATGAAGAAGGAAACTGCTACTTGGTAAATTAATATGTATTGTGCTTTTAAAAGGAAAAGAGAGATAGCTACCGTTTTTCTAATTCTATCAGTAGGATAGAAGACAGATATAATATAAAATGTATGAGACCCCATTAATATTAAGTATTTATCTCTAAATCACCAGTCGATTGTCTCAAAATAATGCGAAAAATTGCGAAAGAAACTACCGTGTAGTTATTTTTATCTCGCAAGGGTGTGTACGATGAACTATAGAAAAGAAACTTGTAGATAAATGTTTTTAAACAATGCCGTTTGGTTGCTAATCCCCGACCTTATAACTTTTTTATATACTTGCTTTTGTATAGAAAAGTCTTATGAAGTGAAAAGAAATTAGTAAAAGAGAATGGAAAATTCCAGGGTGAGGAAGAATATTTAACGTTACGAATTATAAAACGAAGGAGATATTACAGCTGCAATAAAGAGCAGGCAACGAATTATATCAAGGGCTCAAGAGAGAAGTAACGCAACGGAAGGCTGATTGGAATTCCTCAACTTAAATGTGAAGGAGGTATTGTATAATATTAATACTACCTGTAACTACCGCAGACCTTCCTTTGTCATAAACCGTCTCCTCACCATTCCCGATGGACCTCCTCCCAGAAACCCCCGCCCACGGAGAAATATAAATAATTAATTCTCTTCGTCATACTTACTACACCTGGCTTCCTTCTTGATAACTTAACATCTTAAATTTTCCTATCTACCTATCCGGTCTTTATCCCTCTCCTTTGTGCCTCCCCGCCTTACCTTGACACCTCCCTCCAGCTTTGACGTCCTGCGTTACTCGACCTCGTCTTGGCTGTCGTTTGACTTATACTTTTATTATGGCTCTACCATCACCCATTTGGCTCTGCACACTACGTAAACACACAAATACACATCCATACACTACACTCTATCCTGAATGCCTCCACCTACTTCGCCACCGGTCCGCGCTGCGCTGGCGTGCGACTCCTCTAAATCTCCAATCGGCGGAAGGGTGCTTGCCCCAGATCAGCCTGAGTCTTATCCTCTGAGACAAGTCTCAGACAACGCAAAAAAAGGTATAATATTATAGCCTACTGTCTACTATGACTGTGAGACGCGAATATGACAGCAGATATGCAAGAATGTAGGAGGCTACAGAAGAATAAAGGAACGGTCCAACTTCGGATATTATAGCTTAAGTAATATTAGAAAGGATTATTACAATTTATTTTATACACCACACAATATATGTGATAATTTTAATTTTTTATTTATCTATAAATTTTGAAACGAATTAAGACCTGTATTAACATCAACCGTTGTGTACATAATTCTTTTCACTCAAACTTTTCACAAAGTTTAGTGATATATTAAAACCATGTGTAAGATAATCAATTTTTGTGAAACCTATAATATACCCATTAAATAGTGTAGACTAGACAAGTATGATAGTAGCTTAATACAGTCTTTTTTCCGGGATGCAAGGGAAATTATAATATTGTGCGCTTAAGAATGGAACTTTATTTGTTACTAGACCAACGTTTATGAAAATCTATTTGTCTTCATTTCTCAGATTGTAATAAAATTGGAATCAATTATAGCCTATATCAAATTAAAAATTTTTGCCAAAATTATTTGTTACTAACCAAGTTTACTTTATTTTTTTAACCGATGGATTTTTGCATATCAAATTCCGTTTATTAGACATCGATTTTTCAATATATAATTGGTCTCTAGATTACTGATTTGCGTTAATGCGTCCAAGAAAAATAGTAGTTTGATAAACCTTATTACTAAGTTTTAATGTTTGTTTACATACGGCGTTTTCAAGAAACTGTAACAGTGTTAGAATAAATAGGCCTACTTAAAAATTTGATTACATACCTGCACCTAGTTTCGTATACAGAAGCAGTGTAAAAAGTATTTTGTAAAGCTTTCTTACAAAATTATAACATAACTGAAGCCCAAATGATGTTTAAGATTTTGCACGTTAAGTCATATGAAGTTTACTTAAGAACCTGTTACGTTCAGACTTCCTGAGATACAGTTATTGAGAAGAACAAGAGTAACAGAAAGAAAGAGAGAGAGAGTGAGAGAGAGGTCAAAGTACATGATGTTTACTACAGTTGGCTACTTATAAGGAACTTGAAAATAATTAAACTTATTGTAATGTAGAAAGTTAACGAAACATGAACCAAAAGCGAGGATTATGTGCAGCAGACTCAAGAGTTTTATTAACAGGATCCAAACAGCCTTTGGTGAAACGATTATTACGTTAAATAATTTATTCGCAATTAAGAAGTGGCACATTTTGAAGAAAGGAAAAAACCGAGGATGAGGAACTTATAAGTTGCTATTAAAATATGCAACTTACCTTTTGGATACCTAATTATTTTACAAGCAAGTTACGGAAACTATAAAAAAAAATTAATTCTTAATATATAAGCCTTCACGTATTATTTCAAAAAAATTATATTACTGCTCACTGTGATATACGAAAAGCAAAAATATAATTAATGTAACATTACAACTCTTCAACTCTGTAAGATATAAACTCTTCTGCTTCTGCAGGTTGTTATTTATATTATTGGTACTTGTAGAAATTTTTATTAATCAGAATGGTGAATAAATTTCCAACGGATGGGAGTCAACTTGAAACATGTTGCTTCGGTATTACTGTATACCAATAACTGCATAACTATATTCTTACAAATGATATTCGGTATGAATGAGAATAATTAAAAATTCGTAATTCTCTCTCCCCCGTCTCTCTTCTCCCCCTCACTCTTTCTCTGTCAATTTTCCCCATCTACCTCACTAATAGGGACAAACCTCACTACTACCTTTAATTAAACATGACTACCTCACTATTAATTTCCTTTTATTTTCATTAAGTTAGCACGGCAGGTCCTTCTGCGACTGCACCCAAAGCGCGCCTCTTTAAGTGTTTGTTGAAATGTTACACTGCTACAAACAGATTACTCAAGTTTGAATGTGTAGTCTGTACGAACACAATGAATGATTAAACAAACAGTGAAGGATTGTGTGTAACACTGAAATTGTTGACAAGAAAAAGAAGAAACTGTACGAGTTGGCGCGCGTGCGTGTGCGCGCGCGAGAGAGAGAGAGTGAGTGAGTGAGTGAGTGAGAGGACTGAAAGAGAGAAACATGGGCAGAGGTAAATCTGTCGCATTAAATTCACACCAACAACATTCTTAATGTCGTAATGACACAACAGTCTTTGTTTACGAAAATTACTACTGTTGTCACGACACAAATATACAGATCTAATGTGTGTTGGCAGGCTGACGCGTTCGTACTACTAATTCATTCGAAGGCTGTATTCACTCCTGTCTGTATTAAAATAATACAAATGTTGTTTTATAGTAATAATATAATAATAATAATAACAACTATCACGATTTGTAGGCTTAAGCATTCATAACATAAACAGTTTTCTAACGTTCCCGCCACTCAAGACTTCTACGAACTTTTTTTAACCTATTGATTTTACTCCATTTTTAATAATTCACCAATCCCTTCAGTTTATAACTTACTGCTTACATGTCGGAGTCATGTGATAGTATGAAACTTTTATTGAGCAGAATTCAGTATGACGGATATTCGTGGCATACCTACGGAGATGTGAAAGTAACGTAGTTGTACTTCGATTGCAGCTTGGATTCACTAAATTCTGTTGCCTTCTGTACGAGCGGGTAAATTCTATGCAGGAATGGGAAAATTATTATGTAAAAAAAAGCAGTGATCATTAAAGACAGAGGCACTGAGTGTAGGAGATCAGACCGTTGTAGGTCAAGTACTAGTAAAACCTGGAAAAGCTTATCGTCCACTACTACATATTAAGTAGGTTTAATGAAAATTATGTAAATGGAACGGATGTAATTTCGAAACTGTTAATTTCCTTCAAGTGTGTACTAAAGTAAAGAATGTTACAATTTATAAGTTGGTAATTACACCAGGTAATGCTAACAACCAGTAGCCTACTGATTCGAATGTGTGTGTGAAGAGGGCTTTTGAGTCGATAATAACGCTATTACCTACTTAACACAGAAATTCCCGTGTCACCTGCATTTTGTATTATGCAAACGTTCGGAGGATGTAAATTTTTCAACAACATTGTTGGAGTGCCAACCTTTAGAATGAACCGTTGTGGCGGAATGCAAGATTGATTTAAAGAATTCAAAAATTCTTGGAGATAGTACACTATATTTTCAATATTAAATACGGTGTTAATAGATTCTTCGGACTTTTTATTATCCCCAGAAAATTTTTCCAAACTTGTATCATTATTTTCCTTCACAGATTCGATTCTTTGGGAATAACCACTTGTAATTTTTATCAAGTAAACACTTGACGTTTTGCACAGAATTTAGCAATTAATACAGTGTTGTACTATTTACTGTGTCCCAGTTTTTCGTCAATTTCTGTGAAGCTATCGTCATTAGGAACACTACCGTCACCGAGGTGCAGTAAGTTTGTAGAAAAATCACCATCTCCTCCTCCTCGTAAATGGGCTCTCATATTGCTTTGCAAATTTAGTCTGAATAGCATTCCACATCGCCGAGGACTTTAAACACACTGAGACAATATCAGCGCGGGTTCCTCTTGCAGTTACCGGTAATCTCTAGCGAGAATCCTCTGAAATAACAAATGTTACGCTACCCACTAATTTGCTACAATTTCTTAAGTCTTGGAGAGTTTGATTGACCGTTTCTATACAGTCCACAAATCGCCTTCGTTTTACCGTTCATGATTAGTTTCCGTTTTGATCGCTCTTTCTTTTGTCATGCCTCCTCTTCAATACGAATTGCTTTTTTAATAGGAGTCAGTGAGAATACTTGACTTTTTCTTCTTGACGCATTTCTATTTTATTTTTGCAGTCGCTTTCGGATAAGGGCGAATTTATTCTGGTGTCAATTGTGATAAGGTATTAGCAGATGTCTTGTTTATTTCCGACGTAGGAGGTCCGGCTACTGTGGTCTCTTGACAATCTTTTGTTGGTGTTAATCTTCCTTCATAATTACTTTTGTCTCCTATCTCTCTGTCAATTACAGGTGAACACAGAAACTCTTCGATACTGAATATATTTTCATTTAATGGCCAAATTCCAGTTGAACTAAAACCTGCTGTCAGTTAGATGGTGTAGCTGCCTTTGAAAGAGTATCTTTTGCTAGCCCAGGTATGTCATGGTTTTACCTGGGTTTATTGTCATCCAGCTCTCAGCGGCTGCACCGAAACAGGCCATATAAACACTTGTCTAATGGCTGAAGTCAGATTCTAAAGGGTATGAGGTATAAACTGTTTCATAAATAGTAAAAAAAGAGAGGCTGTAATTTATCTTGATGGATGTGCTACTCCAATACAACCTGCTGGTCCATAAATAATCAAAGTGATATCTACATAACACTCTGTGGATATAACGATAAGTGGTGGTTTCCAGCTGCCATCTATGAAAATACCACTGGTTTCACCCTTTTCCAAAGGGGTAACCCTGCTGACTTGTTTATTTCCCTTCAAACTGACAACTTTGTTAGGACAGTGCACTTTCGTTATGCTGCCTGGTTTCCTTCACATTCCAAATATTGTGACAGTAAAAATGAAGGCGACTTATCACAGAATTCCAATATTGAAGAAAGTTTTATGTTATGTTTATTAAAACTAAATGCTATTGCAAAACTTGTTGCTTCAGCCTCTCTAAAAGACAACCTTGAATGTCGCTGCATGAAGCCAGTAAAACAATCTTTTACCGGCCCAGTTCACCAGAAAATCGACATTATTTGCAAACACGTATTCAGAGGCTAACATACGAATATTCTTAGGGTACAAACCATAATAACTAACAGAATAGTGCAGATCATAACACAGAAATCTGATTTTTCTTTTTGTTCTTTCCTAAATACAAGTTGTGGAAAACGCCGCGTCTTTGTAGGGTTTGTGAGCTACATCGCCCCAGAAAGTTTTTCACTTGTACGTTTGAACCAAATATGAAAAAAAGAAAACAGAACAAAATGTTTTACTTACATTGTACCAACATACCACTTTCCTTCTGGTGAAATTGAAGGTACACCTTTAATTTTAAAATTAGTGGCTGAAGTGTAGTGCTGCTGGCCACTCTACCTTTAGTGCGTGTGTCGAACACTCACTTTAGGCAACCTATTCTACCTCCTAAATTTCCTAGGCGGCATAAAAAGGAGCCATTATTACTATTATCATTTTAAAAATTTTAGTTTTTTAGGATTTAATAAACACGTAATCTTCATTATAGGATCACAAGTAACTGACACATAATTAATTCTGAGATCTGTTAGGTTATGAATTAATTTTCTTTTAAAAGTTATAGAGAAACATAACTTGCCCTCATGTTGCCACATTGCTTTTGTATTAGTATGAATCAATTGTACACTTACCATGGATCCAACAAAGTACGTAGCTGTAAACACCCATAGCAAATTAGTGACAAAAAGGTTGCTTTACACGTTCTAAAATACAAAAGGGAACAAAGACTCATTTTACTGTACACTGCTATAATCAGACTGGAGGAGCATGTACTACAAGCTATAACAAAAACGTTATACAGTTGCAGAGGTGCTGCGACTAAGGGACACTTGAAGAAGTACAAAGTATCAACTTATGTCTCTCTGCTCTCCCCTATATGGTAATACTGTCTTATAACGACTGTTAAACAAATCAAATGTATTGTATACCTTTATATGTGTATTTATACACAATATATCATAAACGTTTTTTGTGGCAAAAATACCTTTATATGTGTATTTATACACAATATATCATAAACGTTTTTTGTGACAAAAATATCTGTCAAATTTTTGTATGTTGTAATGGTACATATAACACTACCAACACCAGCGTACCACAAATAAGTTGAAAGCCACTACAATTAAGAATACCTACAAGGTCAAGCATACGATCATGGATAAAAAAGGAAGTATCATAAGCCAAAACCAAGTGAATTAAAATGAAGAAGGAATTACCAGTAAATGTGCAACTAAAGAAGATAAAGCAAGACTAACGACGAGACGACATACATAATTACCCAATAGATCAAACAGTGAGAAGGAAACCCATTAAAGACAAAATCAAGAAGAAACCTATTAACCGTGAGAAGGAAACCAGTGAAAACAACGCCATGAAGAAACTTATTAAAGAGGGAGGAAGGAATCGGTGAAGAGAAGAAGAAAATATCCAGATCAAACACAAAAAAGGGAGATAACATGAATTATAATGAACTAACATATGGCAATAAAAGAATTATTATAAAAGAAGAAAGAGTAAATGGAATAAACAACATGATTTAAAACCCTAAGCTGCAAAACAAATTGACACTGACCAAAACTTATTAAGTGAATACCTTCCTTGACAATGTAATACAAACAATAATCAATAAGAATGAATTATTGAACATAAAAAGTAAGAAAGATAATAAATAATAATAAGTTCTTAGCTAAATTATGTGTAGACATGAAAAGCGGGCTATGTCCAAAACACCAATGACCAATTGTAAAGTGGAATTGATATTAGAAATAACCACTAATTACCAATAGTAAAGACTGTAAAAGATAAACAAAATGTAATCTAATAATAACCAATAGATATACCAGTACTACATAAAGTCAAATAAATCAAATGTAATACAGAAACACAAAACCGACAATAATCCATTGTTGTATATTATAACTATATGCTTGCCATAGAATGGATGCATGATGAACAAAATTATCTTGTAAACTTATCATAAAAGAGTAGGAACTAAACCAACAACATTGAATGAGGCAGAATACTATTCGAATAAGTAAATTCAAGGATTATAGCCACCCAAATACTAATAATAACAATAATAATAAATAAACCATGTTGACAGCTAGATGCAAGTAATCTTGGTTACTTTAAACCAAAGCAATTTTCAGTATAAATGCAGAATGAACTACTGCACAATAATAACAGTGCTATCAAAACAATGATAAGAGATATTCAAGCAATAACGAGAATAATTTGATAGGATTACAACCCATATAAAAAGGTAACTTCCTAAAGTATAGTAAACTCACTTAACAAACTATAGTTAAGGTAATAAAACCACAAGATGAAGAAAAAGGACACTATCAGAAGTGACAATGACCAATGCAGTATGCATAGGCCATAATAAAATGTTATTAACTATTAATGTTATAATAATATTAAGTATCATGTACATGTTGTGTTTATGTTAGTGTCTATACAGGAAAGTACAGAGCAACTCACCGCAGCTAATAATAGAAGAGTCAACGCAACTTCTTCAGAATCGAACTCATGAAATGGAACAAAAAACATTCTAAACTATTTAAACAAAATTAATAAACGATGTCAAAGAGTAAGTAAACCGATTTATTCATATCGGATTCAATAATAGATTGAATTGGGTAGAATAAATCAATAAACCAAAAATTAATAATAAAAACCAAAACGTTAAGAATAATAATAAAACAGACAATCTCGTCGTGCTAAAATGTTCATACACACTTTTTAAGAGAAAATTACTTAAAACTTCGAATCTAACAAGAAAAATATTGTGTCGAGTATTCATAATGCAAACCCTTAGATATCAAATATGAAATGAAAATATAAGTACCAAGTAAAATGTATATTCTATAGCCGGCAGAATAAGGGAAGGACAAATAAAATAGGGGCAGGATATCAAGAGAATGGAAAACATGGGACTACCTAAACAAGTAATAAGATACAGACCTCAGGGAAGACGAGATATAGGTAGGGCAAGGAAAAGAGATGCCTTCAGTGAAGGCAAAACAGGCTGTAATCCTATACCTTGACATGGAGAAGATTCCTAATACTTAATAGCACACTTAAGAACAAAATATTGGTATGGAGAATCATACACGACTTCCATGTTCTAAGATTTATATTTAAAATCATTTTCGAAATGAAATATTTCCATTGAAACTACTTCTTTCTACTTACTGCTTCAGCCACTTACTGTGGGCACTAACGTATACCACCTCACGTTATCGCACTTGATTTTCACTGATGATGGAAGTCGATGGCACTGGCGAAACGTCTGGTTTTGCAGAAAACATTGGTCTACGGCCAAACAGGCCGGGAAGGAATTTTAAAAACAAACTGCTTCTTTGTTGTCAATAACGTAGTACATATATACAAAAAATTATCAGGTAAACTATTACGTTACAACAAAAAAATGTTTCAGGTAAACTACCCTTTCCCCGTAACCGATCTTCACCAAAATCAATAGGCCTTGAGTCCTCTATAACTCGGGCACATATGTAAAAAAATATCTGATTCTGTTTGAATTTACGGCAGTTATCGTTCGTCATGAAAAAATTTCTCTTGTTACAACATAAAATATTGCAGGTAAACTACCCCTTTATCTTAACCGATCTTCACAAAAAACAATAGGTCTTGAATACTCTACAATTCAGGGCTGTATGCAAAAATTATTTGATTCTGTTTGAATTTGCGGCTCTTATCGTTTGCCATAAAAAATCTAGACAGACACACAGACACTTTTCGATAAATTACTTTTTTTCATGTTTTGAGGGTAGTATAATCAGAATCTGCAAAAATCTCTAACACGATTTTTTTGCCATCACCATACTTCCATTTCCTTATGGAACATGAAAGTAAAATCAAAGTAAAATTCTGATGGCAACAAAAATCAAATATTCTATCAAAAATTGGGGATATACATTTTTGGTAGGTATTTGGTAGGCCTACTTGCATTGCACAAGGAATGTGTTATTTTCAATAGGTTATTGATAAAAAAAGACTTACAAGTACATTGATTTTTATTACAAAATTTATACAAAACAGTTTCAATTCTAAGGTATCAATAATTAATAATTATTAAGGATAATGAACAAATTATTTCTTCATAGAAGATACATAAAAACATTGCAAAAATAATACATATCAGACAAATATTATTACAACAAAAATACCACACACACATTTGGGCTTTGTTACTTTATCAGTAACTATAAGATTACATTAATAAAGTACATAGAATATTTATTTACAAGAACATAATTACAAAAAGTGAAAACACCTTTGATGAAATAAACATATTATTTATTACATCAAACATAACTAAACTCAGATGACAATATAAATGAACTAAATATAGGTTTTTCTGCGTGTAGGATTGATTAGGGGTTCAATTAGTTGAAATTATTAAAAAAAAAAAAGCATAAACTATAAATAGAAAAACTAGACTGGTATGTTTACAACAAAATGAAAACTTCAAGTTACATTTAAGAGATATTCCGTGTCAAATCAACAAGTGCTACAACCTGACCCTCTTAGATTTATTTGAAATTAAGTATGCATGTAGTATTCATAAATAGTAACACAAATCAAATTTTTCACATTTTTCTGACGAAAGGTTACTGAGTAATGGGTGCTCAAAAATGAAAAAAATAAATAAAATCTTTGACTTGCGCAACAATTGATTTGTTCACAACTTGTGTTCTAATTAAGCTAGAACAATGACATCGAGTTCATTTGAAAGCTCTTTTAAAGGGCTTTCATATGATATAAAACATAATTAGTTGAAAATATATATATTTTTTATAAACACATCATTATTGCATTTACTGAATTTTGAAAAACTGTATTTTTAAAATTCTCAAAAAAATATATGTGAAAGATATTGTTTTCCTCTACATATTCTGAAAGTTTCAACTTGGGATGAGCATGGAATCACTATCAAAAGTAATTTTATATTTATCACGATTCTGTAAAACGTCATTCAGATCGGTGAATTATTATTATTTTTATTTTTCTACCCGTGACAATTTTTCAGAATCATAGTTGGATTTATTACTTGGCCTACAAAATTGTACTTTTCTTTCATACAAATAACTGTGTTTTAAAGCTTAGCACTAGCTAAATTAATAGCTCAAAATTAATAAATTGACCTACATATCTAAAATATATATCTTAATACAGTGATCCAGGTTTTCCGTGTACAAGCAAAAAAATCTCATTTTAAAGACTATATACAAAATGGTTGGTTGGTGTGACTATCTCCCATCTGTTTAGTATTTTGTCATCGGATAATATTCAGTCAGCTGTTGTCAACTGTTGTTGAAAGTGACCTGTACATTTTCTTTTGGTGTGACATAGCCTATAAAGTGTAAAAAATGTGATTAATTCTGAAATGTTGTGTTTTGAAATTAGCTTAAAGGTACTTTTGTACAATTCTCACAACAGTGTATAAGTTTATATGCCTACAACCAGTTAATATTGTAACGAGACATATGAGCCCAAATATTTCAGTAACCCAAAATATTAACACATGTCAATAATTGAGTGAAAGAGACAAACCAAGTGTTTCTTCTAAAAGGCCAAGCATGAAACTACATGAGCTACTCATCACCAAGGATAAACTCACAACAATAAGAGTTAATAAAACTAATGGTAACTAACAAGTGAAATAACATTATAAGAAAAAGAAGATGCACCGAACAATGGTTGTACCACAGGAACCAACAACCCAATAGTTTTCGGTCAGTAAGGAACCAATGAAGACAAGGAAGAAACATACTACGAGAAAGACACCTAACAACCATGGCATAAAATATAGATTCCAAGAGCCAGTCAACTATAGAACATCTTACCCGTATATGCAATGACTGAACAACTTACAGATTGAAGAGATGGACAAGAACTGACTAACTGAGATGACCAATATTGTAACGCAACAGAAATGCTAGCACTCAAGTTACATAAAAACAAGGTTCACAGAATAATAAACAAGTCAATATTTAACCCCATGATAGAACAAAGATCTAATAATTATATTTATAATCATAGATAAAGGTAAATAAGGATGCAAGGTAATATTAACAAGAATAACCGAACCTGTAAGTTAGACAATAGTTGATGATATATGTTTAATGAAAAACAAACAAAAAATGAAACAATAATTTACTAATAGCAAATAAGAATTTTGAGTTAAGAGGTATTATTATTTTGTGACAACAAATGTTATGATAAAGTTTATGTTATGTTATACCAAATATGTGTTGAGTTAATGAAAGATAATGAAACAAGATGTATTATTCAATGACTGTTGTAGAATGAATTGTGAAGCAGCTAATTAACGTTAATAGATTTGAATTTTCTTATATGTGATCCATAGGTCAAGATAAAATTGTTATTAGATATGGAAAAAGTAATTGTTTATGTAATGTTAATAGTTAAGATTTAATTATATGTATGAATTTATGTAAAAGGGGCTATAGATGTGTACCAGTTATAAACACAGGTAGATCTGTTTACAATAAAAGGCCTAACAGCCAAAACCACTATATAACCACTCATAACATAAAGGTTAGGTACATCAATTAATAATAATTAATGAATACGATTTGAAGAGCTAGAAAAAAACATTAAATTAATAATGATATATAATAAAATTTATACAAATTATGATAATACCATAATGCCATGATATCGATTAATAACATTTAATATCGAAAGTGGATTAAATATAAAAAAAGGAAAAAAACCGGCTTATATCAAAAAACCAGCAGAATATGTGTAGAAAATAATAAACCAACTATCGGTAAAGTTACATTCCGATAGGATAGCAAATTGATAAGGAATAGACAAAAAATATATGAAATAAACACTATATTCAAAACATGTGGAAGGAAGAAGTCGTGTGTTGCTAGGGACGACAGAAGAAGAGGAAGTTGTTAATTTGACAATAATTGCTTTGATGATCTGAATGTGATGAGATTAAAAAACCCAAGAATTATCTATTTAATCGGAATATTTTAAATCATCAGACACGACTATAAAACACAAAATCCTAATGACAATGTTTATGACTATCACCAGTACAGTTTAATCCAAATAACACTACAGTATGAAATCACAATAGAGAATAAATAACTGGATTATACAAGGAAGAACTTGAACTGTCCCATATCCGAAGGGAATTGATGATATATTAAACCAAATAGAAAGAATTAACAGTATCACAATTAATAATATTCACTACACCAGAAGTTATAACCTTTCAAAAACACGGAACAATACTAATTGCTTCAACCAAGAGAAGAACGTATTTGGATCCTGGCGTTGCAGAAGAAGCATCAATCGGGCTGTAAACCAATCCCGAAAGCTGTAATTCCGAAGTGGACAGGAGAAGAATTCCATTCTATTAAATCGAAGAAAGAAAATCGTACGGCATAATTGTCCAGAACAGTAAATTTATCAATCAACCGCCTACACGATTGGCTTCGTTCTAGTCTGGTAAATTATTATTATATTAATCATACTAACTACACAACACTTTAAATTTGTAAATCTTGCATTCTTATCTATGTATTTTTAATCTTCCCCACAGTTACAAGAACCTTCACACCCTGAATTAAATTAATTACAAATTAAAACACACTATATAACTAAATTTAAATAAAGTATCAGAATAATCAACAATCGATTCATACAATCTATAGCTCAAGCATATGTTAATTAGAACATATATTATTCAATGTTAAAGAAGTAAACAAATAAAGAACCTTTATATATTGGCAAAATCTTGTTATTTGGAGTATGGTTTAATGAGCTAGGAATAAAAAAGTAACTGAATAAGTATAGAATAATTGGTTAACATAAACATTGAAATAACCTATAAGTTTCGTTGAGCCGATACTACAGCGCTTATAGCGGAATTATCTGACACCAAAGAGAGAGAGTAAAAATACAAAATTAGACAGAATTCTCTTCAAGGTATAATAGGGTTGAACGGAATTATAAAATAACTCATTAATTATTTAAGTTACAGGTACACAAACACTGATAGTTTTTAGAGAGCTAAGTTAATAATTAATTACTTACATCAATACATCCCACAACTCCAAATATCTCCGAGATTTACATAATTAAAATAATTCAAAACACATTGGCATAGGTGTATGTACAAATTGACAAACACAACAGTGGGGTTTTAAGGAGAGGAAACCCATTCCTGTACAATATACAACAGATAATATTATAAATGTATAGGACAAGATATGTTATAAAAGAATGAAAGTAACTATACTGTTCACTGAATAGAAGCTGTGAATAAAAGCATAGTAACATGTTATGCATAGCACCCATGTAACATAAAGAAGTATTAAAATTGTCTCATAATAATAACAAATATTACTCAAATAGTCAAACAATCATGTAAGATAAGAAAAGGCAATAACTAAAGAGTTATTAGTTATCATTAATAAAACCAAACTTGAGAAAATAAGGTTAAAAGAATGTAAATTTGTATCAACCTAACATACACATTGTTGGTACAAATTTCACCTAAATTCACATCTATCAGTAGGAAAAGCCTACCTAAACCAAAATGTTTTGTGCCTTAAACCAAGAAGAACTGATAAGCTTTCTACAGGTACCAATATAAGATACCCAAAATGGATTTTAAATAAGAATTTAAGTAAATAAAGTGAACCAAAACCGACCAAAAGGGGATTCACTAAGGAAAACGTGAACAAAACCACTTTATAATACCAAATAGAAGTAAAAGGTTAATGTCTATACCACAAGTAAGGTGTAATGCCACTATTGTAATAGTATAAGAATATTATAAGAAAGGACATAATGTATTATAATCGTAATTAAGAACACCTGTCATGTGACACTAGGTGTAAGTAATGTTAGTCAATTATATACACTAAGGGACAGACCAGTGTACAAAAAACACTAAACCAATTATAAAGAGACTACTATGATTAAACTATTGTAACTAAATAATAGTAGAAAGAGATAAAAGAATACCAAATAAGAATGGAAATAAGTGTACACCTCATAGTGCAAAATAGAGGTCAGAGAGAGATAACTATATAAGAATACAGCAGTTCTATAAGGAGAAATTTACCTCCAAACTTATAAATTTTGCACAATCATCTGGCGATATAAAAGCTTCTACAACAATGGACTCTGTAACAAAGAAAGAATTTTAGCTAACAGAGAAAAATAATTATCATTGCCAGTATCAACAAAAGTGCAAATTACTAAATGAAATAATTGCAATTTTATGGGAAATAATGTTATTAAACTAATTATGTACTTTATTAAGAACTTTTGTTTTCCAGCAGCTTCCAAAACTCTTTATATAAAAAATAATATAAACAAACTTATTTAGAGCTTCTAACAATACTTATCTTAAAATTATCATATGATTATACTTTCCGAAGGAAGCCCCTGATTTGAAAGCATTGACACATAATACTACTAATTAAAAATGATTCCAACTACTATGTTACTAAATTTTCTCATTTAAAATGTAAATGGGACTGTTAATAACTTTATATTGTTGTCATTAACAAGACAAAACAATCATTAATGGCTATTTTATCACAAACTTCAAAATCTCCTATAAAGCTTGCTCAATGAAATAGGACATTCCTGATGCAGAAAATTAACTTTGCCATAACACAAATTAAATAGGCTAACACCCAAACAAAAAAATGCTTTGAAAACAAAACATTAATGAAATATGGTATGAATTAATTGTGCTACATTCAAAGGTGATTTTCTTAATTGATTTAAAGTACCTATACAAGTCTAGTTTGTCAAGTAAAGATAATTTAGGTAAACCTAACACTACATATGAAACAAACATTAAATCAAATATGCTAATGATACAAAATTTACAAACAGAAAAAAAAATTTTAAATTATCTATAGGCTAAATTGCTTTGATTATATTACCTTCTCCACTTCATATGTTTTCCACATCAATATCATCTGATGTCGATACTACTGATGGTGCAATAATAGTCATTTTTTCCCAGTCAATTCTGGAAAGTTCAGGAGGAACCTGAAAGATCATTACAAAACTCATACATAATTTTTCACTAAGTTAATAATTATAATAATATTAAGCTAATAATTAAGAGAATAATTTATTTTCTTAACCTAGCACAATATTTGTAGGTTAGCACTATGAATTTACAAAAAGTTAATGGATTTTGTGTAAATTTCTAAAAAAAATTAAATTTACGGCATAATCTAGTAGTTATTTTATAGTAATCTATTTTAATTTAAATTAACTCAAGTCACTATTGCTTGGTTACATCCCTGCACTGAAGATTCCTGAAAAAGATTTCTAATATAATCACACAAACTCGAAAAACAAAAACTGTTCAAATGATTAACATTGAATAATATAATCCTGATTATAACGGTATTATAACTAGCAAATACATTACGGATAATTCATCCATACTCCGTATCATTTAAATCTACTATTAAGTATAACACACCCCATAAAATTTAGAATATTAAGATACTAATTTTTTAAAATTTCATGTGATATTAGTTGAGTATCATTTAGGAGGTTAAACAATATAAATACAATTCTACACATTAAGTTACAGATTATAAATACAGATAATAAGAAATTAAATAAAAATAACACTATAGGCCTACATCAATTATCGGGTTTAAGAACCTGCTGCTGTAAGCAGTGATAATTTTAGTTTAGTGAGCTTTAATCAGACTTGCATGCAATAATAAATTTTACATAAGATAAAAGAACGATGCTTTCTTTAGTCACCAGCAAAACCTTTTCTGTCTGCAAGTTAATATTATAAAATTTAAAAACAGCACAATTTTATTAAAAAATTTAATCGAGATTAAAAAGCTTTTTAACTCAAAAATTAAAGAAGTCACAGTTCAAATTCTCTTTTCACTTTTTCTTTTACCTGACAAATGTTAGTCCTTAATTTTTAAAGCAGAGCTGTGTTAAAATAAAATTTTTATGTCAAATAAATTACAATTTAATGGACTCGATGTTATGAAAGTAACTATGTGTACAAAATATTACAACAGTTTGCTTCCGTATTACAGTAGCCATAGGCCTATATTATAAATTTTGTTATATTAGGTGTTAAAATTAACCTTAACTTATTAAGTCATATCTTATTTAATTAATTACGTTTCTCTGAAAAATCCTGAATTTGAAAGTATATTTAGAGTAATATAGTGGGACTGAAGAATAAAATAAAATATGTTAACTAGTTAAATACGAGCAGAGTACAAATTAAATATATTATGGTAAGGCCTACCATCTTGTGTTAGGTAGGACCTCATTTTACGAATAAAATGACTTACAAATTGGATACATTACACAAATATAGGTAGGCCTATTTCATTTTTACAATTGAAAACGTACGCAGTCTAGCTAATATTTCTATAGGCTAATGGGTGTACTCAGTAGGAACTCAAGGGTTAGTACTTGTCTTCAGACATTTTATACTTCATATCAAAGCCATAGATTAAATTACTGGCAAAAAATTTAGGCAGAATTTACGAACAAAATTTAGCATAAATTTCAGGCCTAATCTACCACTCAAACTTACTTGATCAGACACTTGTGTGTGTCCTAAATCTTGTGAAATTCGATCGCATACATTTTCCGGAAACAGTCTTACATCTGTAAGAAAATTAAAATTATGTAATGTTCATACATGAATCACCATAAAAGTAATAAATGGAATTTTTTTAGAGTAGACAAAATAATTGTCAGACTTACAGGAGTATCTATAATAAAAAAAAAATATTTAATTATATTGCAGTCAGTGCCCTCACATGGACTTTTTTTAAAAATCAGTTAATTAATCTTAGTTTTAAGTTAACTAGAGTTTAAGGGGTGATTTTATACACCAAATGTAAGGTAACATGAATAAATTAACACTGAACTTACTACGTTCCCAGTCAAATATGAAAGTAAAGTATGAAAATATATGTAGACATGCACTATTGGTGTAAGTTCTGGAGCTAAAGATAATTCAACTGTGATACAGAACTTAGTCTATTATACTTAACACCCAGGCCTATAAACTTTTGATCTTTTTCTAAAAGTAATTAATTTTATTTCAGAGTTAGGTTAGGCTTACAGGCTAATCCGCAGTAAGTTTAGCTAAATCAGTTATATTATCATAGGCCAGACTTAATCTAAATAAAATTATTCTGTGTAAAGGTATCAGTAACTTGATATTTATACAGAATAAGCATTTAATACAGAATACATATTTCATTTAACTGGAGTCAGTTCCCTCACAGGGTCTTTTTCAAAAATGGGTTAATTAATTTTATATTTTTAGTTGATTAGAGTTAAGGGGTGCTTTTATACACTGAATATAAATAACAATTAAAACTATATGTACCTTTTTTTGCTGTACGTCTCCTAGGCCTACTTTCACAGTCATCTGAAAAGTAAAATATGACAATTGATGTAGACATGCAAGTATCTGGAGCTAGAGACAATTTACTGTGATAAAGAACTTAGCCTATTATACTTAACACCCAAGCCTACATAACACAAACAAATTTTGATTTTTTCCTAAAAGTAATTCATTTTATTTCAGAGTTAGGTTAGGCTTACAGGCTATTCCGCTGTAAGTTAATCGGCTAATGCCCTGCTAGTTTGCTAGTTTTGTTAACATAATTAATCTTTCAGCGAAATCAGTTCTATTATCACAGGAACTTTGCTGTTGTTAATAATACATCAGCACAAAACTAACTGGAAGTTTATTCTAGTCCTAGGGTTATAGAATCAAAGTCTTATCTAAACACTGAACTATCCTTAACTGATAATTTCATGTTATGACATCCAACTTGCATACAATACAATAAATACTCATGTTCTTGTATACCACAAAGAATCTATGATTTCTATTCAAATATTATTATTCTGATATTTTCATTTTTCTGTTTTACCCTGCACTTTTCAAAGCAGGAATTACAATATTAAAGTTTTACAACAATGCATCTAATAAAATTATTCTGTGTAAAGGTTTAGTAACCTGATATTTATATCACTATTGTATTAACAACTCGGAACACTAAGTGTGTTTGATATTTATGTAGCATAAGGTGACGCGTATATGACAGGTTTTATTAATGCAGTAAAGGAACAAATCTAATTTAAATAGTCTTTGTATTATTTTGGAATTCAATTTTTTAAAGCAAATGATAATACCTTATGCACCTTTGTAAAGGTTTTTACTTATTGGGGATAAGTGAACTGAATTAAAACATCAAACAAATGATTTTTGTTTCACAATCAAAACAATACGCCTACTGTATTAAATTTATTATGGCAATTCTATTTACCCTAAAACACTACAATACAAAACTCCAGAATTTTTGTTTTTGTATAAATTGGCCCGCTAATAATGAAAAAATAAAATTGTATTAATTAAATTAGAATGCTAACTTGCTCAATTATTAAATTTTGGGCAGCACACAGTGCTATTAGGCATAGTTGGTTCTATAACAGATACGTGTTCGACAAAGTAATCTAGACATGAAACATAACCTAACGTATTTCTTTTATGAATTTTATGAAAAATGCTGAATTTGAAAGTATATTTAGAGTAATATAGCTGGACTGAAGAATTAAATAAAATTTGTAACTAGTTAAATACGAGCAGAGTTCAAATTAAATATATTATAGTAAGGCGTACCATCTTGTGTTAGGTAGGACCACATTTTACGAATAAAATGATTTACAAATTGGATACATTACACATATATAGGTAGGCTAGAGTAGACAAAATAATTGTCAGACTTACAGGAGTATCTATAATAAAGAAACTTTATTTAATTAAATTGCTTCAGTGCCTTACAGGGACTTTTTTTAAAAATTAGTTAATTACCCCTTGGGTAATTATGAAGATTCTCATCAATGCTGATATTGCGCTGATATATTTTTATTATATTCTTCTATGTTATATAAACACGAGAAAAATAATTTTAAACGGCGGTCGAACCTATTTACGGAGACAAAAAATTAAATTTTTACTCCCATAAGTACGCATGGCGTTAGCCTAGGTATATTGTATTAATTAAATTAGAATGCTAATTTGCTCCATTATTAAATTTTGGACAGACCACAGTGATATTATGTATAGTTGGGTCTATAACAACCGGTAGGCCTAGTGTACAACCCAAAGTAATCTAGACATTCATACATAACCTAACACAGCTAATTTCCTACAAACAACGGACAACATACACTAAATAAATGATCATCTTACCTTTCATTATTATTCCTAGCGCCTCCAACATATTTTTACTTCGACTTGCAATCACAAACACTTCATACGAATTACAAAATTCTGTCCCACACACGTTAGCAAACTCAACGAATTACAGCACAACGAGACGACTAAACAGAATAAATTATGGCAGGTCGCAATATTTCGTTATACCAACTAAACAGAATAAAAACACACTTTCCTCTGTAGTGTCTGTCTTTTTTACACATGTTACAAATTTTATAGAATAATTAATACGAATGCCAATATGGCCGACTAACTACCCATATTTCATTATATACATTTGTATATATCGAACAGGTTGTCTGGCTTCAGAGTACAGCAAAAATACGATGTATAAAAATTTGTATAAGTTTTTCGTACGCTGACACACCATAACTTGGGCAAAATAACTTCTTCACCTAAAGATGTACTTATACAAGTTCCTCAAATTTGTTTTAGATACCCTGGGTAAAAATTGGCGTGTGATGAAGAAATTATGCGGCGCTAAGTCTATATATATATATATATATATATATATATATATATATGGTAAGACAATATATCTAGTAGGGGAGAAAGATCAATAAGAAAACGAACAACAGTAATGATAATAACACTAAGATATTTGGAAGCGAGTTATAAGAACCATTTATACTGGCTACTGTAATTCTAATTACTGTGAAAGCTTCCCTTTTTATATTGTCATTCTTTCTTCTACTTTGTTTTTTCATGATGTCAGACTTACTGAAATATTTAGCAGTTTCTCACTGCAGTGATGTGACTTTTAATTTGTCGTATACATTAACACAAGTCGTCTTTTTTTATTTATTCTGTCAGTAATTAAAACGTCATGCTTGGAAAGATTTTTAAAGGGTCTTTTTCTTTTAAGAAATAATTAATTTTTGTTCTGTTTTAAAGTTATTAAATACAAAATTAAAAGAAAAATCATATAATACGTCAAATTTTCTGTTATTAAATACATACACGTGAAACATATCCTTTGAAAATGTATTTTTCTTTACGATTTTTATTTTTTATTACTTTAGCTATCTTTTGTTTACAAATGGCAAAAGGAAAAATTATAGAACAACATGGACACCACAAGTGATCGGAAACGTATAAGTGGTTGCTGCAGATAAGCCCGTTCTCGATAAAATTAGAGTTATGAGGTTAAGATAACGACCTTAAAGGCGTTTCCAAATTAAAAGATTAGCTTGCTTCAATTTAAAAAAATGTACCGACAGGAAAACAGATGAAGTGGAAACAGAGGGGGCAGTAGATCTCTTCGTTTTGTTAAACGCTGTTGTACATAGGCCTACATCGAAGTACGACGAAAACTACGTTACGTCAGATGCTTTAAGTTAATGTGGATGAAACATTGCAATATAACGAGAAGTAGTTTTGAGTGGTAACCAAAGTTTTCGGAATAGAGAACAAAGTAGCAATTGAGATATGTTGTACATTTGAATGCTTTCACCATGTCAATGAATAAAGCAACCGTGCGTTTTGATTCCATTAAACTCTTTTAAACTGCTTTCTATAGAAATATCTATCGATCAAATGTATCCACACTGGTCTACGCGTCAAAGATACTGGATGATAGTTCTGTGCTTCAAGGAATACTTCCCAGATGTTAGAAGGGGGATGATGGTCCCTACCTTTTTTAAGTTATAGATAGTCTCCTTGCTCCTAAACGGTGTTATAAATTTCCATTAATTTAACCACTCTTACATCCGGAGTCGACGTATAATGCTGAAATGAATACTATTCCATTCTGGCACAGTGTCGCCTTCAGCGCGACTATATTGACTAAGGCACTCACATCATACATTTAACTCTGACTACCACATAGTATTGGATATCTGCCTAATACCAATGTAAACAACAGTTATGTAAGATGTTGCACTCTTTAGTAGATAATTTAACAAAGATTAGTGTTTCAATTGAATAATGCGTGTTAGGTTTGCAACATGAACATTTCAACTATCAAAACTAAAGCGATAAGATTGCGACGGAATCTGCACGCCACAATTCCGTGGCGAAAAGTGTAGTAATTGAAGAAGTTCAAAATTTAGTTATTGTAGCGAAGTGACAATTGTCTATGGACACTTCGGGAACAGTGAATGTGTGAAGTCAGAAAACTAATAGTCTAGACAGTTGCATTAGTAACTTTAAAAAAAAATTAATATATAAAGAAGGACATGAAAGCTAAAATTTTTAAAAGCACACCATGATCTATGTTGAAATTGTTAAGGTCTACTTGATCGTCGTAGGTACAGTGGAAACAAAATACAAGACACCAATTAAGTCACTAATCACCAGATTTAATTTTTACAGTTAAACAGTTCGTAATTTACAACTCAGTCTCTTATAACAAATCAAATAAAAATTGTTCACACGCAATAAAATGTCCACTAATATTAAACACAATTATCCCGGCGATTATTAAACACTTCGCTAATAACCACTTGAACGTACACTGTAATATCGCCCGATAATAAACTCTCGAACTGCACAGTAATTTATCGCGACTATAATATTGAAACTAAGGCCGCTGCCGCCTTGTATTTATACATCCGCGCACAGACCAGAAGATTCTAAACTGCGTATTAGCGCCAGTGTGTACGGCGTAATTAATTGCGGCCTTAACACAGTCCGCGCGGCTGGAGCCTTCCAGTAAAGTATCGCGAATGCGTCGAGAATCACGTACACCACACAGATTCCGCTGGATTCAACTGGAACATTCGATAAACACCTAGATTGTTCTGTTATGTCGTAACAATATATAGCCTAGAGGATGGCTAACAAACATCTAAACAAATGCGAGTCAGAAATACGAGTGATGTCAAAAACATCTGTCACAAATGTAGGCTACAACAATAATCTGGAAATAACAATAAGAACTGTAGGAAATAAAAAACGGGGGAGAATGCAATAGGGAACATGCGTAATAGCATTGTAACAATGTCACTTATAGCGATGAAATAGGCTGGTTGACACGTATTCTCGCGGTTCCTCATTCCCAGTGCACCTTCCAACTGTGAGATTATTCTCCTGATCACTGGAACTTTCTTGTCTGGGTTACTCAGTACGCAACAGGCGATTGACTTGTTTACACGCCGCGCACTCTACGCCAGTTGAATTCCGCGAAATCAGCTGTATTAGTGAAAGCGTGAAGTAAAAGTAAGTTAACTAAATAAGCCTGAAATAATTGCAGAATATTGTAAATTTAATTATTTGACGACTTTTATTATTTGTTTTGACAGTGTTATCTGGTATTTGCAAAACACAAAAAAAAAATGTTTTAACAAAAATTTTTATACTTTAAAAAATATAAATAAACTACTTCAAAATAAAGTTATCAAGTCAGCGTGTGAAGCGGGTAAGGGTCAATACTGAGGAATCTTACAATACCAAACACTACATACAACTGTTGTTACTTTTTGTCAATAGAAACCCTATGTAAAAAGATATACACATTATTTAAGTAAGATATTCCAAAACTGATGTTAAGGCATGGCAGGTTTTAATGAAACGGTTGTAAACAGCAGAATAGTCAAGCTTCCGTTAAAAGTGTTCCATTCATAAAAATATCGGTATGCAGAACCATACATGACTTCCGTGTTCTAAGATTTATATTTAAAATCATTTGCGAAATGAAATGTTTCCATAGAAACTACTTCTTTGCACTTATTGCTTCAGACTTAACCAGAGTACTGTGGTCACTAATGTATACCACCACATGTTATCGCACTCGATTTTCACTGATGATGGCAGTCGACGGTACTGCCGAAACGTCTGGTTTTGCAGAAAACATTGGACTACGGCCAAACAGGCCGGGAAGGAATTTTAACAACAAACTACTACTTTGTTGCCGATAACGTAGTACACATATACAAATTATCCCCTCCCACTTCAACTATAATTTTCATTTATAGAAAATTACCCCCACCCCGTTCAACTATACTCTTTATTTTAAGATATTTCATCACGTTTCTACAGTGGATTATTAAGATCTTCTTATCATGATACTTTATCATAATTAAGTACTTTACTCTTGTTACAACAAAAAATGTTTCAGGTAAACTACCCTTTTCCCGTTACCGAGCTTCACAAAAATCAATAGGCCTTGAGTCTTCTACAACTCAGGCACATCTGTAAATATCGGTATGGAGAACCATACATGACTTCCGTGTTCTAAGATTTATATTTAAAATCATTTTCAAAATGAAATATTTCCATAGAAACTACTTCTTTCTAGTTATTGCTTCAGCCTTAACCACAGTACTGTGGTCACTAATGTATACCACCTCACGTTATCGCACTCGATTTTCATTGATAATGGCAGTCGATGGCACTGCCGAAACGTCTGGTTTTGCAGAAAACATGGACTACGGCCAAACAGACCGGGAAAGAATTTTAACAACAAACTACTACTTTGTTGCCGATAACGTAGTACACATATAAAAATTCTCCCCTCCCCATCAACTATAATTTTCATTAATAGAAAATTACCCCCACCCCGTTCAACTAGCCTCTTCATTTATAGATATTTCATCTACGTTTCTACAGTGGATTATTAAGATCTTTTTATCAGTATACATTATTTATCAAAATTAAGTAATTTACTCTTGTTACAAAAAAAATAGTTCCTGGTAAACTGCCCTTTCCCCGTCTTCTACAACTCAGGCACATATATAAAAAATTATTTGATTATGTTTGAATTTACGGCAGTTATCGTTCGTCATAGAAAAAATTAACCTTGTTATCACATAAAATGTTGCAGGTAAACTACCCCTTTCTCTTAACTGATGTTCACCAAAATCAATAGGTCTTGAGTCCTCTACAATCAGGGATGCATGCAAAACATTATTTGATTATGTTGATGTGCGGCAGTTATCGTTCATCATAGAAACAATTACTCTTGTTAAAACATTAAAGTTTGCAGGTAAACTACCCCTTTCCCTCAACCGATCTTCACCAAAATCAACAGACTTTCAGTTCTTTACAATTCAGGAAAGTATGCAAAACATTATTTGATTCTCTTTGAATTTACGGCAGTTATCTTTCGTCATAGGAAAAATTACCCTTGCTAAAACATAAAACGTAGCAGGTAAACTACTCCTTTGCCTTAACCAATCTTCGACAAAATCAAAAACCTTGAGTTCTGTATAATTCAAAAAGGTATGTAAAAAAGTAGTTGATTCTGTTTGAATTTACGGCAGTTATCGTTTGCCATAGACAAAAATTACCCTTGATAAAAAGAACGTTGCAGGTAAACTACCCCGTTCCATTAACCGATCTTCACCAAATACAGTAGGTCTTGAGTTCTCTACAAATCAGGCTGTATGCAAATACTTATTTGATTCTGTGAAAATTTGCGGCTGTTATCGTTTCCCATAGAAAATACCCTTTTAAAACATAAAATGTTGCAGGTAAACTCCCCCTTTCCATTATCCGATATTCACCAAAAACAATAGGTCTTGAGTAGTCTACAATTCAGGGCTGTATGCAAATAATCATTTGATTCTGTTTGAATTTGCGGCTGTTATCGTTTGCCATAGAAAATACCCTTGTTAAAACATAAAACATTGCTGGTAAACTACCCCTTTCCCATAACCGATCTTCTCCAAAAACAATAAACCTTGAGAACTCTACTATACAGGGCTGTATGCAAAAAATTATTTGATTCTGTTTTAATTTGCGACTGTTATCGTTTGCCAAAGAAAAAAAATCTATAGACACACAGACACACACACAGACACTATTCGAAAAATGACTTTTTTTCATGTCTTCAGTGTAGTACAATCAGAATCTGCAATAATCTCGAACACGATTTTGTTTGCCATCACAATATTTCCATTTCCTTAAGGAACATGGAAGTAAAAATTAGTTGATTCTGTTTGAATTTACGGCAGTTATCGTTCGTCATGAAAAAAATTCTCTTGTTACAGCATAAAATGTTGCAGGTAAACTACACCATTCCCTTAAACGATCTTCACCAAAATCAACAGGCCTTGAGATCTTTAAAATTTAGGGATGTATGAAAAAACTTACTTGATTATGTTTGAATTCACGGCAGTTATAGTTCGTTATAAAAAAATTAACCTTGTTATCACATAAAATGTTGCAGGTTAACTACCCCTTTATCTTAACTGATCTTCACCAAAATCAATAGGTCTTGAGTCCTCTACAATTGAGGGAGGCATGCATAATATTATTTGATTCTGTTTCAATGTGCGGCAGTTATCGTTCCTCATAGAAACAATTACTCTTGTTAAAACATTAAAGGTGGCTGGTAAACTACCCCTTTCCCTTAACCGAGCTTCACCAAAACCAATAGGTCTTGAGTAGTGTACAGTTCAGGCCTGTGTGCAAAAAATTATTTGATTCTGTTTGAATTTGCGGCTCATATCGTTTGCCAGAAAAAATACCCTTGTTAAAATATAAAACGTTGCCGGTAAACTACCCCTTCCCCTTAACCGATCTTTACCAAAATCAACAGACATTGAGATCGCTACAATTGAGGGCATTATGCATATAATTATTTGATTCTGTTTGAATATGCGGCTGTTATCGTTTGCCATATAAATACCCTTGTCAAAACATTAAACCTTGCTGGTAAACTACCCCTTTCCCTTAACCGATCTTCACCAAAATCAATAGGTCTTGAGAACTCTACAATTCAGGACTGTATTCAAATAATTATTTGATTCTGTTTGAATTTGCGACTGTTATCGTTTTCCATAGAAAATAATTAGCCTTGATTAAAAAAAAAAAACGTTGCCGGTAAACTACACCTTTCCCTTAACCGATCTTCACCAAAAACAATAAGTCTTGAGTAGTCTACAAATCAGGGCTGTATGCAAAATATTATTTGATTCTGTTTAAATTTGCGGCTATCGCTTGCCATAGAAAAAATTAACCTTGATAAAAAAGCGTTGCAAGTAGACTGCCCCTTTCCCTTAACCGATCTTCACTAAAAACAGTAGGTCTTGAGTACACTACAAATCAGGTCTGCATGCAAAAAATTATTTGATTCTATTTGAATTTGCGGCTGTTATCTTTTGCCATAGAAAATACCCTTGTTAAAACATAAAACGTTGCTGGTAAACTACCCCTTCCACTTAACCGATCTTTACCAAAAACGACAGTTCTTGAGAGCTCTACAATATAGGGCTGTATGCAAATAATCATGTGATTCTGTTTAAATTTGCGGCTGTTATCGTTTGCCATATAAAATACCCTTGTTAAAAGATAAAACGTTGCAGGTAAACTTCCCCTTTCCCTTAACCTATCTTCACCAGAAACAGTAGGCCTTGAGAACTCTACAATTCAGGGCTGTGTGCAAAACATTATTTGATTATGTTGGAATTTGCGGCTATTATTGTTTGCCATAAAAAATAATTACCTTTGATTAAAAAAAAAACGTTGCCGGTAAACTACCCCTTCCCCTTAACCGATCTTCACCAAAAACCATAGGTCTTGGAGTACTCTACAAGTCAGAGCTGTATGCAAAAAATTATTTGATTCTGTTTGAATTTGCTGCTGTTATCGTTTGCCATATAGAAAAATCTATAGACACACAGACACTTTTCGAAAAATGACTTTTTTTCATGTTTTCAGTGTAGTACAATCAGAATCTGCAATCATCTCGAACACGAATTTTTTTGCCATCACCATACTTCCATTTCCTTAAGGAACATGGAAGTAATAACATTTTTAGATGTGACACATGTATCGCCCTTTATGAAGAGGTTTATATCTACACAAGATACCAGGTTGGAAACTATTCAAACACCCGTTTTGTTAATTCATCTGAGACATTACACTACACTACACTTGTCCGTACTATTACAAAAGTAAGATATTAGGTAAAATGAATAAAAGTCGTATTAGCTAACACTATGCTGTTTTAAGCATTTCCTTGGTTCAAAGTAAATAAAATTATAAACCCTTATTTTCTCCTAGTAAAAGCTAAAATTTTTCAAAAGTATTTGGTATGTATTTTATTTTAGGTGAATAAATATTAAGCAATAGCTTACTATGTCTTGATAATAAATGCTAGCTTTTTCTTAAATCTTTAATAGGGGATGCTTGCTCGGTTAGTATCAGCTATGGTGATTTTCATGTGAGTTCGTAACAGTGGTACTCTGAACGCAGGTGAATTAGTGATTGTAAACAACTGTTAGGATTTTAAAAAATAGCGTAGGTCCTTTTAGCATCTGTTCCTTATAGCTTTAAATTAAACCTTGAGACTTTGTGATCTTTCTGAAGTTGTTAAACAGTTGCACAACTGAAACTTTCTTTCTGACAGCATTTGAAAATTCTTTACTTATGGCACTCCATTCTCTTACTTTTTTTAACAAAACAACTGAGGGTAGCTGTAATTTTTCAAGTACTACAGAGTAATTAATTACAGATTTTCTAATAAAACTCTATCCAAGAATTTCTTGTTTCCATTTTTAATAACAAAACCGCATTCCCCGATGACATGGCAATAGTCAAACACCAAACATGTACTGCGCTCAACCGTGAAAGGACTAACTCTCATGCACTCACCGCAGCTGTCTGAAATGGTTAAGCTGTCTGGAGTCGGAGGGAGAGGAATGTCTCATGTCACAATATGGTGCGAGCGCGAATGTAGTAAATGCTAGAGGTTAGCAAATACTAGACGTCTAGTACTTGCTGCTAGCTTTTTGGAGTTTTTACAGAAGTCACTAGCATATACTACCTAAACTCAGCAAACGTTTCGAGCAAGTGCTAGGGCAAATGCTATTCACTTTGTTTTTCTTATACCTAGTTTTTACTACTTTTATTAACTTTACCTATTGTATGTGTGTCGAGGGTAAAAAAATATATACCAAAAGAGTTTCTGTAGCATATATTTGTAGAAACCAATAACTAAATAGTTTATTACACTATAGAGATGTGGGGGAAATTAAAAAATACACATCAATTAGGAACAAAGTTGTAGAGACTAAATGTTACACAGTTGATGTCAGAAAGATGATTATTTGAATTGGAGAGTTGATTAGTGGATGAGAATCAGCGATTGGACTATTCAGTGAGATATTATAAAGAAACCCTAATCTTATAGCCAAGTCACGTGAGTTAACTTATTGTAAGTCTCGTGTTTAAGGCAAACTTAAATAAATTAAATTATTGTGTAATCTTGAAACCGACGGTTTAGGTGTAATTTTCCTAAATTAAATTTTCTCCATTAAACAATTTTAAGTCATGTTAGACATATTTTTGAATCCAATTACCTGCATATAGTTTTAATTTTACGTCATAATATAAATAGCTGCAGTGGCATAGTGCGTGTATATTCAAATTCATGAAATTAAATTAATTATTGGAGAAAGTGAAGTTAAAAACGAAGGTAATCAGCACACTCGTATTTTCATGTCAAGAATCATTAAAACTGTCCGACTACAATCATAACGGACGGGTGAAGAAAACACACCAAGAACTATGAATAAATCCTACTGTAATTTATTTTTTGTTATTAAATTTAATTACAAAATACAAAGAATTTATTTACTTTTATTATTTTTTATTATCATCATTTATTTATTTTATATTATTTTATTATTTAATAATTATTTGACAAAATTTCATATTCGGAAGATCCGGTGAAACCAGATAAGATTTAATTAGTCTACATTTCCATTATCAACAGAATACGTCTAATATGAAAACTTTGAAAAATCTATATAATTATTTCATACATATTATTACGTTTACAAAAAAGACCTTATAATTCCACAAACGTTTACGTAAAATAGTTTATTTTAGAGGACTTATATAAGATTTAAAATAATACTTTATATGTATATGTAACTTATTTATGTATATAAGAAAACCTACTGTAACTTTAATACAATTTGCAAACAATAACTAATTTGGCTCTCTTGATCTTTGTAACTCAAACTAAAATTTAATTTTTGTACAATAAAAAGAATTGCTATTGGTAAACAGTTCTTTTTGTATTACCTAAAAAATAAAGTCTTTGCTGATGCAACTTGTACTACGGTCTTTCTTGTAAATAAGTTTTGTATGCTTGCATAAAATAATACAAGTTCACTTCCCTGTAATGTAGGGTGCAGATCCTTCAGATGAAGAGTTGATACTATATAGAGGAATATGTGGAAAATTTACTCTGTCCGGCCTCAGAGTCGCTTCTGACCGTGAAAGTAGTTCTCGCTGGCACGGCTAAATACAATTTTACAGTATGGACTATCTTGCACTTCTCGGATAGCACACAATTTTTATTATTTCAATATTTTGCGGGAGTTTTTAACTTGGATTTGGCACAACTGGCAGACCAAATGCCTTGGAGCACAGCACCGTCCACTGTGTATATTACTTTGTGTGGTATGTATTTGTCAGTGTTTTATACCACAAAAAGGCACAATTATGAATGTATGGGAAAATTGTCTTAGAAGGACGAGTTACAGAAGAGAACTGGACGATCTTAACTAGAGCACTTCTCAAATGAAAATTGGAGTTTCTGAATGGTTGAAATCTAGAACACGGTACAGATTTTTATCTTGATAACTAGACATCATGTAAGTCTATGCCAGAGTCTGCAAATTCTTGTATAGATTTTATCTAAAAATTGTATGTCTTTTCTGCAGAAAAAGCTTCTATAGAAAAGGGAATTCAATTAAAACATACATAGTAGAATTATATGTTTCGAGTTTATGACATTCAAAAATTGTAGCATTATTTATGACGCATACGCTGTCCAAGTTTCATTCATATACGTTAATTATTATAGGCGTTATTCAGGAAAACACGAGTGACACGGGCACACGCGCACTAAATTTGCACTTGACATGACAGAGAATAAATTTATGGGCATTTTGACATATAACAAATAATTACCCATTTCTTATTTTAAACCTTACAGCTACTTTACAAAAAATTAAACAAAATCAATTTAAAACATATCTGTAACGTTATAAAGTGTGTAATAGCGTCTTCACATTTTTAAAATGACTATTACTGCATGTTTTATTGCAATATATATAGTGATATGTAGTGATATAATATATATAGTTATATCCTTTAATATAGGTATACATGTGTGTGTGTGTGTGTGTGTGTGTGTGTGTGTGTGTGTGTGTGTGTGTGTGTGTGTGTGTGTGTGTGTGTGTGTGTGTGTGTGTGTGTGTGTGTGTGTGTGTGTGTGTGTGTGTGTGTGTGTGTGTGTGTGTGTGTGTGTGTGTGTGTGTGTGTAGTATCCAAAATACTATTATAACGAAAAATGGTTGTAGATATTACTGCCTAAGCTTTGGCTTTAGCGGCTTACTGTCTTCTACACTAGTGGGTAATATTAACATGTTGGCAGAAAGAAAATAAAATCTTTCAAATGTCAGTTGTGTTCTTGCTTAAGATAAGTTAAAAAATCGTCTGGAAAATGACTGGAATATATTTAGTACTACTGTTATTGAGACGTATTTATTAATAACAGTATTATATTCAAATAATAGTAAACTTTTAACAAAATAGTCTAATAAGAATGTCAGAAAATCATTATTAAAACGACGACATACTAGAAAATAAAAATATAGAATAAATGTTATTTAGCTACGTACTTATGTTATTACTTAGATAAAGACAATCAGTTTTTGGTTTTGATATTTCGCTGTTTTGAATATGGGAGTTCATATTGATAGTACACAAATTAATGATCCACCACTTTTGCCATAAACACTAAGGTTGAATATTACAAACAGCCTTGTCTGTTATAAATCTTCTTAACAGCCTTCGTAAGAGCGTATGTTTCTGTGCGTAAGCTTTTCATAAGTAGCTTACATAGGCTTGTATACAAAATTAAACACGAAATCATTACACCGTACAAAATCAAATACAATTTCTAGTGAATTCAACACATATGAACAAGAGGAGCTTTAAATTTAGTTATTGTTCGATTTTACTGTAGTTCCAATTTTACTTAATTTACGACAGAAACAAGTTGTTATGTCGGTTGCAGGTGTCGTGGGCTTACAACAGTAAAATAACTTATTGAGTAAAATTGAGTAAATTTTAGTTTGCGTTACAAAAGTCAATAGGGACACATTAATTATTTTTATAAGCTATATTTAAAGCGCAGCAGATTGTCATAAAATAATAGCATCTTTACTAAATCCACTTCATTGCAATAACATATATCTCCACTACTTTTTCTATGAGACACCTCTACATAACAACATATATGTTCAAACACTTCTTGCTAAAGTACTTTTCTGGATATGTATACTATTTAATAATTACTACCAGTTTTCAATCCAGATATGTTGATTTCCTTACTTCTAAAATGTTTCGGGAATCAAATAGTTTGCCCACACTCTAGTGGAATACTTGTGTCCAGGTTGTTTGTTGTTACCTTTTGGTTGTTTACATTGTTGTTACTGTTTGTGAGTGTGGTATATTTTGTTTTTTGATTGTTTCCAATGTTAAGTGTTTTGAAATTGTGTCGTGTTTTGTGTTGATTCATATTTGTTCAAGTATTAGTATGTCTTGTGTTTTATGTTTACATATTTTTAAATTTTCCCATACATTCATATGGCCGTGCAACTTTTTTAGGACCTAGTTTTCTTAACAATATTTTTACGACGGTTTACTTGATCTTCGTAGCTACAGTGGAAACAAAATAAGTACAAGACAACAATTAAGTCCCTAATCACACCTTTAATTTTTTACAGTAAAACAGTTCGTAATTACCAACACAGTCTACTACAACAAATCAAATCAAAATTGTTCACACGCAATAAAATCTCACTAATATTAACACAATTGTATTACAATAAATTGTAATTATACCGCTTGATTATAAAACGCAACACTTCACTAATAACTACTTGAACGTACACAGTAATCTCGCTACTATAACTCTCGAACCGCTCTGTAAATATCTCGCACTAAAACTGAAAACTAAGGCCGCTACCGCCATGTATTTATAGTCCCGCTCACACACCAGAAGCTTCCAAACTGCGTCTTATCTCTCGTGTGAACTACGTAATTAACTGCGGCCTTGACACAGGCCGAGCGCCCGAGCGAATCGGCACAGTCGAGAAGATTCTCGCAAAATACGTCTAGCAGCACGTACGCCACACACTTACATTCTGGATCTCTCTAGAACGTTCGATAAACACGTAGATTGTTCTGTGACGTCGTAACAATATTATTTATTTCTGTTCTGTGCCGTTATTTTCTAGTTACTATGTTTGTGTAGTACTTCCACGTCTTTGTTAATATCTTCTATAAGCCTTCTGCCTGAGCCTTCAATTTTCCCGCAGTCTTTTTACTATGGTCTGGATCATATGAATTCTCTTGATATCTCTCTCGTATTCTATTCGTCAAACGTGACAAATTCATCCCAAGGTTCTAGCTTTACTTTTGCTTATTATAAGGGCCTAAATTGCTATTCTTCCACTTTTTTAATCACCACTGTTACTTTCTATGTCGTACACGGATCTCCTGATTTCCACTAAGGCTTTCTTCTCAAAACGCATTAGCTCATGTCTTTGTGTCATTGTTCACTACCGTACAGCATTACTCGTTTTACTAGGTTATTATAGACTCTTAGTTTGACATTTATCGACAAAGCAAGATAACAAATATGTGCAGAAGCTCTGTTTCCGACGTTAATATTGCCATTAATTTCTTTGTCCATGTCACAATGTACCTGTCACCACGTATCCCAGACATTTAAATTTTGTGTCATTTTCAAACTTATACTGATCATATGGATCACTATTAAAAGCCCATAACGTAGATTCCATTTTGCCAATTTACTTACATAATAGGCCTATATGTAGTTTTCTCTCGGACTGACGCTTGAGTCTAGTATGTTGAATGGACTTGGTTACAACCTGAAAACAAGCGTCAACCCCTCCACATTTCCGTAAGTCAGGACTGCGTCTTTGCATATGCAGAGATTTTATGTAATTTGCCTGGAAGAAGTCCCGAATTACCATCGCCTAACTTTTGGATGACCCATTTAAGAACTAGGTCGAACAACTGTGGTGACATGCGTCCGCTTGTCGGAGTTCTGAGGGAATCTCGAAAGGTTCAGATCATTCCAACTATAACTATACCTCTTGATTCCATTACGCACAACTTAGATTAATTAGTTCCTATGATAATCTAAGGTCCCTCAGTACCTGCTATAATTTGTGGTTAACTGTCACTTGCTTAAAACATAAAGTGTAATTGACAGTAAAGCATCCTTATCTAAAACGACTCTGATATTCTCCCATATGTTTTCTGCATTTCTTTTCAGCAAAATATAGGATAATATCTTGGATACGGCGGAGAGTGTCGTTACGCATATACTCGTAAATACTAGAGTAACCCTTTCTACCTTTTTTATAAATAGGTACAATAACGCTATCTTCCACTTTTGTAGTATTTGTTCATTTTTCCAGATTTTTCAAATTTATTCGTGGAATACCCTAGTCAATGTTTCCCCCTTCTTCTTTAAACAGCTGCATATTATTCTATCCAGTTCACATTCCTTTCTTTGTTTCACAGCGTTAATTCCCTCTGAAACCTAGTCTAAAATAGCGCTTTCTACCCTGCGGCTACAGAAGTTTTGTGTCACTCTATCTATACTGGGTATTTACGTTGAGATTTTGGCTGGAGCAGTCTCTTCGTCTGACTACAATTTTATTGTTTCCTATGATAATTTTTCTCTCCTTAATCTGAATAGTATTAGTTTATTAGTTCTAGCTCCAACGTCACCTTTCCCCGTCCAATTTCATCACAGATTTTTCTTTACTGTAGTCTGCTTATATTTGTCTCCAGATTAATTATTTGCTTTTCATAGTATTGGGTCTTCTTTTGTTTGACCAGTAGTTTTGTCTTCGCTGTGCTTTATATTCGTGTTGGAGTTGTGGCTTATGCATTGCTCTAACGTTCAGACTCCTACGAATTTACAGTTTTCTTTAGCATTCTTCATCAAACTACTTCTTAGTTTGGTTCAAAAAATGTACAGTATATTGAAACACAGTTTGCAACATTCAACATTTGGCACTCGATAGGAAAAATAAATTTCAACTAACACTGGACATACAAATATTTTAACTCAAATGTAAATGCAAATATCTTACACATATCTGTCTATTGAAAGTGGTTGCTGTTTAATTGATCTTGTTCACAGTTGGGACTTTACCTTAAGTACTTTTATGATTATTGTTTGCTTCCTACTTTTAGAATATTAAAACTTATTGTGTACTAACATTACAAATCACGTAAAATTTTATAATAAAATAAAATAACGTAATTGTAACAATCAATATTTTGTTAAATTGAGATTTAAATAAAAGTTAAATAAATTATTAAGCGTATAAAATTTAAGTCGACTTATAGCAAAAATACACATTCTTATGCAGAACAATGATAAATGAGTAATACAGTTATACAAATACCATGTTATCACATAAACTATCACATAAAAAGTATGGAAAAGTGCGTATGTAAAATCAAGTAATTCAGCTCTGTTCGTTTCAAACAAGTCATATGTATAGTATTGACATCCTTATATTTACAACTTCCACGTGTACCAAAGAACGTTTCACATAAATTGTTCTCATTATCAGTTTGTTTTCCGCTCAGAAGATAAAATCAAAAAATTTTTAACGCGATGGCAGGAAACTTTGATTGGTTTTACACCAGTCTTAAAGACAAACAGTTACAGGAAGGTTTGGGTTATTTCTTAATAGTTACAGGTCAAAATAACAGTTATTTCTTATTTACATTTTTTTCTGGTTACTATATCTTTTTCCTACTTTTCTTCTCACACCACACACTTGACTCACACAAACTTACATGCAGCCATACGTTTTGTGTGTGTGTGTGTGTGTGTGTGTGACCATCTTAATTTTCCTATGTGTGCGAAACACTTAGTTATATTAACCTTTTACCTAGATACTTTGTTTTTACTGAAACACGTTTCGGCCATTAACCAGTTTGCTCATTGTGAAACATACAGATTTGTTATATGAGACACATGTCACAAAGCAAACCAACATGGATGATATATAACTTGAAACCTATATCAAGGAAAAAAAACATGTTAATACAGTAAAAAGTTACATGTGCGTGTGTATCCATAAAGATATCGATCTTTCTGTTAAACCTACTCTAATTTACTTTAACAGAGGTATATTACATCTAATATAACAATTAAAGTTGATTTTACTGTCATAATAAGAGATACGTGCATTTCTAATTGACCTGCTTAAAATTATAATATACAAACACCAGAAAAGCGAAATTACAAACGAAACTGCGCATAAATATCTGAGCCGTACTTTGTTCGGCCCGAGAAAGGCGGTTGCCGAGACGGGTGACGATCTTTTAAATCGGGCGGGTTCTTGACGTCACGCAGTGCCACTGCATCGCGTTGCCGCTGCGTATGTAGACGGTTTGTTGTGTAGCGACGATATTCAGGCTGCAGGCCCAGCTGTGATCTGCGTGTGCCTGCAGTTGCCAAACTTTCGTGGTTAGACATTACTTACAAATCGTTCTCATTTCTGTTTGAACCTTCAGCTAGGTAGCCTGCTCTCGACTGACGGCACTCATCTGTTCAGACTCCGTTGCTCTTCTCTATGAGAGGCTAAATTAAAGTTCTGCTCCAGGTATGTATTATTCAACGTGCTTCTAAAATATTTTAACCCCAAAATATTTTTTTTGTGAGTGTTTCAGCTTTAATGGTAAACGATAACTTGTGTGTGCATGTGTGTTAGTCTTCAATTTGGGCATTAAAGTAAATTAGAAATTAACTCAGTATGGAAGTGAATGTAGCGTGTTAAATTGATTACAGTAATGCAAAATGATAATAGATATCTTACACTCAGCTGTTCTTTTTTTGTGTCGTTAATAATTATAGTATACATAGAAGAATCATGTCCTGAATGAAATACTTAAACAAAATTAGTTGTTAAATGAAATAAGGCACAGCTGGTGGTCCGATCGAGGTTAATACGAATAGGTGGCGATGTGTTTACAGTTGCTGCTGAAGCATTAGAGTGTGTGTTCGCAATTTAATAATGATGGCGTGTGTGTGCGAGCTGTGGTGAGATCATGTTCCTTATGACACCCTATACAACTCATTGCCTGTCACAGGTGCTCGAACAAGGGCGAGATGGGTGTCGGGTGTAGACGTTCAGCTGTCTACCCTTCTGGCAGAGATTACACTTAAGCCATGACATGCCGTCAGTCGGGACTCACGCACACAGACACACTCGTGGAGGTACTCTGCCCCAGGACTTCTTGGTGCTACCAAGACTCTACAGGTTAACCAGGGTTACTTAAGTACACCGGACGATCCAGGTGGGACCATTCTCTTTATTTTATACTCTCTCAACTACCACTACACTGTGAATCCACAGAAGCTCCCAGAAGCAGACTCATGGGGCCGCGTTTAATTTGCTAAAGTTCTACAAAAACTCTCATGTTAAGTTCTGTGCCTACATGTGTGGACCTTATATAATTAAGTCTTATGCAACCTATTATATCTTCTTATACTATGTAAGAAAATTGCACACACACACAGGTGTCCGCAGGCTCTGCTCTAAGTTTTACTTTTTTAATGAGTTAAATCTATTTGAGAGTTAGTTATTTTCTGCTAGTTCATGTCATACGGTCATGGCAGAATTCCGGACTAAAGGGGGCTGTCTGATTTCTTTACGTGTTTAAACTATTTTCATGATTATATACGCGGAATTGCTTCATACTTATGATGTGGTAGTTGATTAATATTTTTAAGTCTCTGATTCTGTTGGGGGGGGGGGCATTTCCATTTCCCGTGTTATTTATATTTGTATATTACTGGTGTTTAACTGAGAATTACTAAGTTCGCCTTGTTACATATATATGTATATTTATTTGTTCTTTATTGCAAGGGGTTATTATGAGAGGTTCAGTACAGGAATGGTGGATGTGTGTTATATATGTTATGTATGTGTTTGTGTGTAATTTTCACTTTTGGAGGGGAATGTGTCAGAAATTATGATATCAAACAAAATTCTGTAAAAGGGGCATTCGTCAAGTACAACACAATTATTAATGTTTCTGTCTGATTGTGAAGAACATTAGTAAAAGTAAAAAAAAAGATACAGTACCGTTTACCAAATGGTAAAAGCTTAAGAGCATGATAATGTCTTTCTTTAAATAGATCGTTAGCTGAATCACATACGAAGACAACCATTAACTAGAGACAATAACCCCAATAACCTATCTACAGCTATGCAGTGTTGTTTGCTTGTTAGGTCTTTAATCTGCGACGACGTTAGCATGTTAGCGGTCGCGGTTTTAGTTAACGATTCCCGGCTGGTAAATTGTGCTAACACTTGATTTTAAACTTTCAGGACGCTTTATAAATCTGGTTTAATTGTTTGCAGTGATATTATTTTTAACACATTATATATATTGCGACGTATCAAAACAAACGTTTATTTACAACAATCCCAATGACGTTACGCAAGAATGACGTCATGCAGCGTGATGCGTTACAGTTTACAGCGTTACAGAAATTTTCAAATGATGGCCAGCCAAAAGACATTATCATGTCAAAAATATTCAAGTACCGTCTGCCTAGTGGCAAAAGCTAAAGAGCATGATAATGTCTTTCAGCCGCCAGCAAAACGCAACATTATTATGGTTACTAACTGACTGATTGTTTCTTTTGCGCAAATGTTGCGTTTAGTTGCCATCTCAATATTCTTATTCAATCTACAACGTTTTACTCGTTCGTTGGTTTCCCTTCGCTTCTCTTTCAGTTTCATGTTGTAGAATGCATCGATTTTCTCCTGCTCAGTCATCATCGACTCGAACGGTGTATTTATTAAGTACTCGTTCAATTCTTCGCTCATCAAGTCATCTTCCTTTCGTTTTTGTTGCGATGGGGCCGCTGGTACCGAAGCTTCACCGCCGACAGCAGCCGTTCGTTGCTGTTCCTTCTCGAGCTTCTTTCGTTCCCGACACTTTCTTACTCGCTCGGCATTTTGTCGTTTCTTGATCTGAGCCTTCTCGTCGCTGCTATCCATTGTCGAATGCTATTTTAGTCAGTCGTCACGTTTGTTTACTATATATCAACAGCAGTGTATTTCGCCACAACACAAAACAAACTTTTATTTACATATTGCGACGTATCAAAACAAACCTTTATTTACAATACAACAATCCCAATGACGTCATGCAATGATGACGTCACGCAGTGATGACGTCATACAGCGTTACATGTTACAGAAAGTTTCAAACGACGCAGTACAGACAAAAGAGCATGTAAAACCAAATTTATTCTCACTAAAACGTTTGCTTAAATTCAATGTCAGCAGCGATCATTTCTGTCTTGATGCGTTTACATATCAAATTTCTAGACTGTGGGGAATCGAAAGTGTGGAAGCGTCACGCAATGATGACGTCATACAGCATTACATGTTACAGTTTCAGCGTTACAGAAATTTTCAAATGATGGCCAGCCAAAAGACATTATCATGTCAAAAAAAAGTGTGCTTACAAAATTACTCAAAAGGCTAGCCTCTTTAATTTCACTTTATATAGCACTCAAAGATTTCAATTTTACTTGTGAACAAAATTATTGCAAGAATTAACTTGGACATAGCGTGGCAGGGTCTATACAATTTATATTTAAGCTCAAATTCACTCACAATCTTATGCTGTGAAGAATACTGACACACACACACATATATATATATATATTGTAACGATAATCGTATATTTATATATGATGATTGAATCTTATCGAAACGTAATGTATGTAGCCTCACTTCAGGTTCGTCTATTGGTAATCAGATTTTTCGTTACGTACAATGTTATTGTGAACGGGTTACTTATATTTATGTAGTATGCACTTGAATTACACCACCCGTTGGAAGTGTCAACTTGTAATATAGGTAAATAATGTAGCGACAAACTCGCACTGGAGTCGTCGATGTGTAATTATAAATGTGTTAGTTTGAACGGCTAATGGTTTTGTAAATTGCCGCTTACTCCCACTATGCTCCACGTTTCCGTGACGTCACTCAAACGATGACAACTGTCGGGTTCGCTGCGATCTGTGAATTCTATTTACTAATGTAACAGCAATAATAACGACACAAAAATATTATCAAACATATATCCTTGTGGAATCCTTTATTCGGAAAAACACTGATTGACTGTTTTAATAAATTTAAACAGAATAATCGCAATTGTAGCGCAAAATATAATTCTTCCTTTACCAGTTGGCAGAAGTAGCCAAACGTTTAGTCTTTCTTCCAGACCAAAACAATGCTTTTTGTTAACGTTTTAAATAAAAATATTAATTATCTCAGGGCGTATATGGTTCGGGGATAATAATTATACAAAATATTACACTATTAATCAAAATACAAGTTTACAATTATAGGATATTACAACGTTAGAGTGTTACGTGCACACAGAAATTGTATAGTGGTTACCAGTTTTAAAAAGGTTATGTCCAGTTCAGGCTTTGATAGTTATTATGTGAATTAAAAGTTCTTGTTGTGTTTAAAAGGGTGTTAATCTTATATGGTGTTATTAGTGGTTGTTTCTAGTATTCGTGTTATATGGTGTCTGTAGTTTAGTTGATTATTGCTTAACAGTAGGGTATACAAATGTGTATGTTGTAGTACGATATAATGAGATGTCAGAATCACCAAATCCTCTTCTTGTACTCTTCTTGGTTGAAGGTAGGGCCCACGTACACGTCAGATCTTCCTTCTCGTCCCTCGTCCACTTCAAATCTTCTTCCCGGTTGTTATTTCCTCTAATCCGTATAATGGGTAGTCTTCTGTTATTGCAAAATGTTCGTGTAGTGTACCTCTAACAGTATTTATTTAGTTGTATTGTTTTTTCACACTTTATAACATATAATGTAAGACGATTTAAGAACGCGTCTATCTGCTAAGATCGTTGTCAAAGAAGTCTCCTTTTATTTATCCGAAATTTCTGGTTGCTAAGGGTAAACTTGGAATCTGGTTGGTTAATTCGGATCTACATTGTCACATACTTTCGTTATTTCAAAGTCTAAAATTTGTTCAAAATCTTTAAATTAACATAACTTTTCTATACTGAATGGGAATTAAAAACCATTATCAGCATTATTTTGATCTTTACATTTGTTATATTTAGACACCAAACATGCCTATTTTTATTTAAAAACTATGGATGTTACAATTTTATTATTTGGAATTTTTTTAAATAACTTGATATGTGTTATTTTGTTTCTATATTCCTTGTATACGTTATTACCTATAAATACATCTACCCTTTCACATTTGCTTTACAAAATTTCTAATATAATTGTTCAAAATTTACTAAAGTTGGTTTCACCTGGCCTCTGTAATGGTATTACTTTCATCACCATGTTTTAACATCTTTAACAATTAAATTAACCTTTAACACTCATCAAAATGGTTTAACATATAACGTTATTTTAACAACACAAAAAATATATTACTCCAATAGTTAAATTCATGCCCACATGGCTATGATTATACCAAATCCTTGCACAAATAATTGTTTTCTACTCAGACTGTATAAGTGTTTGACACTTAACAAAACATCTTTATATAGTCCATTCTGCTTGGTCAATTAATTTACCATGGTTTAATATCAGCTCTATTGTTATATTTGTTAACACAACATAAAAAAATTGGAATTAATATCATTAAATTGGCATTCCTTTAAACTAACTGTATCATCTGTTACATACAAACAACACAACACAAATACTATGATATAACACTGTGCTATAACATAAAACATGCACATTTTACAAAACATATTCCATACTAATTAGTTAGTCCTTTGTCAGCTAATTTACTCATTATTCTGACACTGTCTATGTCATATTTACTATTTATATGAGTTTCAACATCCGTATACTTACTAATGTTTGACTTACAAAAATTACAATAAAGTGAACACTGTAGCTCTACCTCACCACACAGTTCTAATAATCTTGTTACATTTACTGTTTATCTGGGTTTTACTCTTGTTAGAAATGTTATTGTGACCATGTTATAATTTGTTGTTTACTGGACAACCCTATGAACTCCATATGTGACAATTATTTGTATGGTTCATGTATCTATAATCATGTGTATCTATATTTTTGTTACATCAATTAACTTAATTATTTACTAATATTTCTCTTACATAATATTACATGTTTGGGCCTATTATCCCTCACTTTGTATTTTGATTATCTGGATATAATGATACATTAATTGAAACCATTTGTTTCTTTATAGTCCTGGTTCATAAGCAGTTTGTCTTTACAATTCTTTGTTTGGTCAATACTGAAAATTCATGTCATAGTTGGGGTTTGAAGATATCTGCATCACTTAGCCTAAATCATTAATTTGGGTACGGTCAGTTGTCTTACTAGTCAGTCTAAAATTGTTAGTCGTTCTTCTTCACTATCATCTTTGAAGATATTGTTCTTCTTGTTAGCTTCTTAATCAAAGTCTTCATTAAATCAGGTACGATATTATGTTGTTCCAAATGTAATGTTACAATATATATTCATGTAGTTCAATTTTACTCATGGTTTTACTCCTTGTTGGGTTTACACCTTGTAATATCATGTAAATGCTTGCATGGTCAATAAAGTTCACGCTTGTTTGTTAACGGAGTTTTTCATTTGCAAGTCCTGTCATTCACCGGGGGACATGTCTGTAATTGTAGCTTGGGCCTGTGCACACTTTATGCTTCCTCTAGGTTCACCACCTAGTTCTAAATATTATGTCACTCCCCTTTACACAAAAAATATAATAAAATAAAAATAAAATAAAATAAAATAAAAATAAATTTAAAAAAAATTACAAAAAACTAATAAAATAAAAGGGGAGTTTCAGATCTACAATATATACGGAGGACATGCCGACGTTTCTAAATACAGTCGCGGAATAAAAATCGCAAAAAACTTTTCTAACTTATAAAATTATTTCTAGGTTTTGTTACAAATTTTGTTTAAATAATTCCTGTATGTCACCACTGAACATGTCTACGATTCGTAGCCGTTATAAAGATGTCATGTGACTGCGGTTTACGGTAATGTTTCTCTGGTTTCCATAGTAACCACTTGTGCAACACGGTTCTAGGGAGAGCGATAACGACCGGAAAACGTGCTTTAAAAGAGGTATAGAAACAAAGCAAGCGACAGGAAATATCAGTTATCAAAGTGGCAAACTAATACCGTTCCCGTTTAGCTCGTAAACATCATTGTTAGAAAAACATAGTACTACAGGCATTACAGGTATGCAAACACACGTTCTCACCTCTTCACACAAGAGCAAAACAAAGGAAAGAGATTTCAATTTTTAACAAAACGGTTTTCATAAAGAAAATGTTTTCTTAATAACAAAATTATGTAGATAATTGCTTAAAAATGTACGCTCTAAAGGCATTAGCATTTCAGTCCAAAGAAGCAATCTCCTTTGCAAATAGCCAGAGACAATTGTAGTACCTTTAATGAGATTGGTTTAAGTTGTGTTCAGTTTATAGCGCGTAACACCGTGTAATAGTTTTTTAAGTAATGAAGTTCGCTGATGATATAAGAGCAAAGAGTGCACATCTATTTCATCTATACACCAATTGTATCGTATAATATCAATTGTACATTCATCTCAAGACAATTACTTTTCATTGCGAGATAGTCTATCTAGCTTTGTGCCATTTCATTCTTGCAGAACAAATATAATCCGATAAACAAGTCTTTAATTCTTTAATCTGACGCAGACAAATTGTTAACTGAAAGTCATTAGGACATGACAACTGAAGAACTACAACAAAAAGATAACTACAGTACGAAAATGATGGCCAAAGTCAGATCCGTTCTTCGAGTTCATTACGCTGGTAGATCAACTTCATCTTTACAGTAAAAACATGTCGCAATTTTAAACTACACTTTTAAAAATTAACATAATCGTGTACATCTATCTGATTAATTTAACTGTATAGCGCAATAATTTTTCTAAATGTATAGCTTGGAATAGTTTACGAGAGATTCATTTGATATTTTTTTAAATCAAACTAAATAAAATAGGGCTCTTTCTTTACACTTCAGTAAGAACAGATGAAGTGTTGCAATATAAAAATAACGCGTATAAAACTTTTAATAAAAACAGAAGATACAGACAAACACGACACAGCGGATTACTTGAATACAATTTAAACAGAGGAAAATAATTCACAAACAATGATTAAACAATAAAACCAAAATGATGTACTAGAAGTTATGCAAGTGAGTTTATTTTCTTTTTAATCATCATGTTATTTTTTATGTGTCGTGCACTATTACGTTGATTATTAGTGGATTATGTTTGTTAAGCGGAGACGCATAAAAAATAATTTTATTTCCATCGTCATAGCAAAATATTATTTTTTTCAAAGCCATTTGAGTAAATTATCTGTATAAATTTTCTGATAGCTTGTTTTTCTTGAAAACCTATTAAATCTATCGTTTCGCCTATAAATAGGTAAAATAGTTGTAGCTATGTAACGATTTTGATTCAACCCTCTTTGCAGATTAGCTGAAAATCACATGTAAAGTTCTGCGCCTTCTAGAGGCTTTCAGTAGCACAATACAGATAAGTAACACTGGACCATTCTAGTTAGCACAGTAACACCTGTTATTAAATATTCAGTTATTCCACAGTTGATGTCTTAAAGTTTTAGAAGGGACATTAGTACTACGTGGGACAAGTCTGAGTGTCTTAATTATTATATGCAGACTACTGTAATTTTGCTGATTCTTATTCATGTTCTGATAGTAAGTATTAGACTAGTGAATTACTGGAACTATTGTAGCACGAGTGTTTCTGTTTCATAAAAGCGTTACTAAAGATTCCGCATTGCGTTCTGATTAGTTTGGCGCTCAATAATTCATTTCACAGTTATGAGTTCACGATCCGTTCAATCGTCGTAACAAATACACAATCCTTGCGGTGCTAAACATCCATCAGGTCCGTTTTCTTAAAATTCTCTTCTCATGTATAGTTTTTCTTTCTAAGCGACTTATTTATTAAAGTCTTCCATAAATGTTTTATATTTTTTCATTAATATTCAAATTTAAATTAACCATTTTATGCATTTATACTTATTCAGCATACACCATAGTATATAGTTAGACAATAAACTAAGACAGGTTTCGTCTGTTTTTTTTTTTTTGCTGTTTTAGAACATTACATTTAGAATATCTATAGAGTCCTCAGAATCAAGATTTATTTGATGTTCTTCTCTATAACGACTTCTACCTAATATAATCTTATCTTTTGGCATGATATGTTGCTTACATTTCCGACAAACGTGGTTCTCATTGCAATCCTTTAAACAAACGACACATACTTTAACACTTCCATTTGGTATGGTTTCTTCGACTTAATTTTCATGTTGAAGAAAACTACTTATTGCAGTCAGAGTATCTTGTAACGGTTTTTATTCACCTGTGCTTTGGAATAGGAGTCGCTAACTCTAGGTGCGTAACCAAACATAGCCTGGTAAGGAAATTTATTTATTCCAAAATGAAAAGCTCTGTTTTCAAGGCCTGAATAAATTTTAGCCCTTCACTCTAGGACGTTGATCGATTGTCTTGCATCCAAGTTCTAAGCATATTTTATGGGTTGGATTTCTGGGGTGGGGGGGGGAAATATTTAATAATTCCATTTGTAATGATTCTGAAGAAGGGGACTGTTGAGACACGAGATCAATTGTTAGTTCACTGATTATATATATATATATATATCACGATTGTATTATTATTATTATTATTATTATTATTATTAGTAGTAGTAGTAGTAGTAGTAGTAGTAGTAGTAGTAGTAGTAGTAGTAGTAGTAGTAGTAGTAGTAGTAGGAAGAGGAGGAAGAGTAGAGTAGTAATAGTATATGTTCTGATTATTGTTAATATTATGTACATACAAATAATTAGTTTTATTCTGTTTATGTTTGCCAATTAAAATTTTTAATTATTTTAAGTTTACTTTATTTGTTATATTCAAAAATTTTTACATTATAATTTTTATAACTTTATGGTGTGTATGCTATTAAGTTTAGGTGTTTTGATTTTTATTTAATAAAATTATTACTAGCGTTTTGAGAATTGCATTCAGTATATAATTGATTTCTCTTAGTTTGGTGTTTTTCTTCTTTTTTTAGTTCAGTTCATTTAAATTTATTATTATTTGAGTCATTTTAATTTAGCACTTCCACTTCCGCCATGTAAGAAGAAAGTAGTTTGTTGTTTCAAAATAAATTTGTTTGGCATTTGAGAAGATTTCTTTTAATTAATAATTAGATCTAAACTCTATATTAGATAGTTCTATAACTTTTTACTCAAAAATTTATAAGTAACAATAAAAAAAGTAATTTTTGAAAAAAAAAGCTTTTAAAACCTAACTTTTACCAATGTTTTTATTACTCAATATATTAAACCATTATTATTTTATTTATTAACATTTTATTTCTTGTATGTTATTTACACTAGCATTTCATTTTACAAGAGTGTAACCTTGAAATATATTCTTTAACATTTATATACTGTGACGTAGCTGGGCGAAGATCTGCTCTCGGCGCCAGCCGAGACGTGACACGAGAAGGCGAGGCGAGCCAATCAAGGATCAGCAGCAGCTTGATTGGCCTCGACGTGACCATCTAACGTGCTCGAGGCGAGCCGAGGGACCAGCGGCACTCTGATAGGTTCATGGCACACGACCTGTCAGGGCATAAAAAAGCGCCGCTAGAAATTTTGACGCACTTTTTTCCCTATTTTCCCCAGAAATGGCGTAAGGCGACGGTCATAGTGATCCCGAAGCAGGGAAAGGATGCTTCCCGTCCCGGCAACCTCCGGCCCATTAGTCCACTGTCAGCCACGTCAAAGGTTCTCGAACGTCTCTTACAACGGAGATTACTAGACCATCTACGAAATTTCGATGTACTGGTCCCCGAACAGTTCGGCTTCCGTGTGGGGCATTCGACCACTCATCAGCTGATGAGACTGGTGGAATACATCACGGGCGCCGGCTGTCGGAAAGAGCAGACTGTCGCCTGTTTCCTAGATGTGGAAAAGGCCTTTGATAGTGTCTGGCATGACGGGCCCTTGTTCACGCTCCGGGAAATCCAGCTCCCAGATTGCTACCTTCGCTTGATTGCTAGCTTTCTGACGGAGAGGACTTTCTGCGTGCGAATAGATGACCATGTCTCTTCCGAGAGACGCATTACAGCCGGGGTACCTCAAGGTAGCGTGCTAGGGCCTCTCCTGTTCTCCGTGTATGTCAACGACGCACCCAGAGAGCCTGGAGTCCAGATGGCTCTGTTTGCCGATGACACGGCGGTCTATACCGCCGATCGGAACGCTGACAGAGCTATCCCACGACATCAGCGCGCACTCGATGCGTATTCGACTTGGACGGAAAGCTGGAAAGTTGCCGTCAACGAAACCAAGAGTTCCGCGGTGCTATTCACAAAGCGCCGGAAAGAACCACGAGGCCGAGTGAGACCCGGTAGAACGTACTTGCCCTGGTCGAGAGAAGTTAAGTACCTCGGTGTCCACCTAGATCATCGGCTCACCTGGCATGCCCACGCTGAGACGATGCGAAGGAAAGCGTCCGCTCGTCTCGCGCAACTGTTTCCGATACTTGTCAACAAGGCTATGACCCGCAAGCTGGGTAAGCTGATCGTCAACGCGTATCTGTTGCCGATCATTACCTACGCTCTTCCCGTCTGAGGTTACCTCGCAACCGTTTATAAAAGAAAGTTGCAAAGCGTTCTCGATAGAAGTCTTCGGCTAGCGGCCAAAGTCCCCTATCGGTTTTCTTCTCGTCTCTTGAGAAGAGGACTCGGTGTCCGCTCCTTGGATGACACCGCAAGGCGACTTGCACGTAAATTTTACGTCCGAGCTGCGACGACCCAGACAAACCCACTCATAGCTGGCCTTGGCAAGTACCGAACACGTCCAGGTGAATCTTGGAAACGGCCTCGACAAATAACGTACTAGTCGACCTAGTACGAGCATGTCGTTGTAGCGACCATTAAAAATTAAATAAATTAATTCCGTCTGGACAGGATCACTAGGCAGGAGCCCCTACCGGAGGCTCGGTACTAGGAAACCATTGGGACGTCTCACGACGCACAACCCAACAGCTCTGGCAGCCAATTTTGGCGCACTCCATTGGACGTCGTGAAGCCAGCTGGAAGAAAAGGAAGAAGGAAGAATGGAGAACACAGGAGAAGCCGTGATGGACATCGACTGGGACAGCAGCGGGCTCTACATACCGCTGCCGAAAGAAGAGAACCGCAGCACGCCCGGAACAGCGGACGCAGCCGCCGAACATCACAGCGCGGCTCGAGCAGCGTACCCGACGAACGGTCCTTTTAAGGGCCTCAGAAACGATAGTGTGTACGATTGGCGCCATTTGTCCTGTGACAAGTGGCGCCCAACGTGGTGCGACGATCATCTTGCGGATGCAAGATCCAGCCACGCCAAAGAGCTACCAGCCGGCACACAAAACAACCTGGCGCCCAACAGCTACACCCAGCGGGACACCGGGTTCGAGGTGAAGCAAGGCTTTGCGCAATTCGCCGCAGCTCTGAGGTGCTCGTTGCCACCGGTGATCACCGCCACATACCATGGCCTCAATTACGAGAATCCAGAACGATATCTACGACAGCTAGAGCGACAGCTGCGGGACTACAGAGTCCCACCTGAACAGTGGGCAGATTACGCAGTGCGGCAGCTCCGAGGAGAAGCTGCCACGTGGGCAGAGAGATACACGGGATTGCAGATAAATTTGCCCGAGTTCTGCGACCGCTTCCTGCATCACTTCTGCGGGGCGCAACGCGACGCAGAGCTGCTGGCCGAGCTGTACGGACAAAGGCAGCGGCAGAAATCGGCGGAAATCTACATCCTGAGAAAAATCAAGCTGTTTCGCCATCTGTACTCTGGAGGTGACGAGAGGACGAGCATAGCCATGCTTACACAACAGCTGCAGCCACGCCTTCGACCCGCGCTGAGGTTCCCGCCGCCTACGAGTTTAGAGGAACTTTCACAACGGGCAATGAGCATCGAGGCGGACTTGAATCAAGATAGTCGTGCGCGAGGTCGGGATGCCTCTGCTGAAAACTCCCTGGATTGAGTAGGGGGATAGAAGCAGTGTCGATCGGCCTCTAGCACGATAGAAGAACAAAGAATGAACAGCCTAACGCCCAAGTGCCGCTACTGCCCGGGAAGACACTTTCATCGGGACTGCCCTGTAAAGAACCGGCAGGGAAACAACCAAGCGTCCCGGTAAATAGCCCACCGGGGCGCGTGAACCAACTAGGTGCGGACATACCGCGCATTTCAATAGAGATCGCCGGCCGAAAACTGACCGCAGGCTTGGACTCCGCCGCAAACTACGACTTCCTACGAACCGGTCTGCTGCCCGGAGGAAGGAAGACGGAGCCCCGAGTTGTCCAGATAGCGCTACACGGTCAGCAATGTCACTCAACGGCCGCCGTCGTCGCCGACATAATAATTAGAAGTCTCGCAACCACCACCAGTCTGCTAGAAGTGCCCGGGCTGTAAGAAGAAGTTTTACTGGGCCACCACTGGCTCACGGCCAACCAAGCAGTTGTGGACTACCGACGGGGCTGTCGGCAGCGAGAACCGACAATGTGAAATGACCGGAATTCTTCTGGAATGACCGCGCGGAGCCCGAGGAAGAGGAGATTGAGGAAGCTACCCTTCAAACGTCAGCAGGTGGCCAACACCATAAACGGCTCTTGGAAATGTTACACCGTCATCGCAGTTTGTTCTCCCGTGGCCCGCTCCGCACCACATCTGCGGCCAAGCACGAGATCCAGCTGAAAGAAGGTAGCCAGCCATTCCGGCTCCCAATGTACCGGTACTCCGACGAGAAGAAACGCACCATCCGGGAACAGGTAGAAGAGATGCTGAGGCAGCGTATCATTGAACCGGCCAGCACACCCCGGTTCTGCGTGGACTTCCGGAGGCTGAACGATCAGACCGAGGATGTGGACTCACCACTGCCGCTGATATACGAAACAATCAAGGACCTCAGCGGGGCCAAAGTCTTCTCGACCCTATATCTGAAGAGCGGCTACTGGCAAATCCCGCTGGAGGAAGAAGCAAAGAAATACACAGCATTCTCGGTGCCCGACGGAGGTCGCTACCAGTTCCGGGTAATGTGCTTTGGGCTGAAGAACGCGCCCAGCACCTTCCAACGGTTGATGCAGGATGTTCTCACGGGACTATTACGGGAGTGCTGCCTCGTCTATGTGGACGACATCATTGTCTACTCCCCCGACTGGGAAACGCACCTGCGACACCTGGATCAAGTCTTGCAAAGGCTGCAGATGCACCAGCTGACCTGCTCGCTCAACAAGTGTCACTTCGGCCGGAAAGAAATCGCCTTTCTGGGCAACGAGATTACTCCGGACGGCAACCTCCCGCAGCAGCAACATCTCAGAGAGATCGAAGACCAGCCGGCCGCCAGCAACAAGAAAGAGCTGCAACGCTTCCTGGGAACCTGCAACTGGCTGCGAGAGTACATCCCCTGCTTCGCCATGATTTCGGAACCGTTAACGGACCTGCTGCGGACAAGAAAGTGGCATTGGGACGACACAACTCAGCGAGCCTTCGAAGAGGTTAAGGCCGCTTTCCGGCAGCCGTTAAAACTCTCACGACCGGATCGAGACTTGCCGATGTTTCTGCAGACCGACGCCAGCCAAAAGGGACTTGGAGCGGTGCTTTATCAATGCACCGAAGCCGGAGAGAGGCGTATCATCTCGTACACCAGTGCCAAGCTCCACGAGGCGGAGAAGAACTACCACTCCAACGACCTGGAGTGCTTGGCAGTCGTCTGGGCCATCAAGAAATACCGGCCATACTTGGAGGATTGCCATTTCACCCTAAGGACCAACAACAAAGCGCTAACCTGGCTGAAGCAGGCGACGGGGCAGAAGACGATGTACGCTCGCTGGGCTCTACTGATACAGAGCTTCAAATTCACCGTCGTCCACTGCCCGGGCAATGAGAACGAGTTGCCGGACTTCCTCTCGAGGGAACCTGGGCTTGAAGATACTGCCGGCGTCCAAGAAGAGCCACGGATGCAGCCTGAAGAGAGGCCACTTCGCAGTGTTGCGGAAGCTGCAACGCGACTACAAGAAATCACGGTTGTCGGCATCCATCAGGCAGTGCAAGAGGCGCAAGAAGGCGACCAGGAGTGCTAAGCGTGGAGAAACGACCCTGCGGCGGCTACAACGAGAGGATACCGGGTGGATAACGGCCTGGTTTGGAAGGACAGACGCAACCAGGAACTAGGATTGTACGTGCCGCCGATTGTGCTCATGGAGGTCATCAGGCACTTCCACGACTCCCCTGAAACCGGTATTCCGGGGGCCGAAGAAACGTTTCGGGCCATCGGCAAGGACTTCGTCTGGACCGGCCTAACCATTGATGTCCGCAGATACGTCCGGAGTTGCAGAATATGCGCCCTACACAAGCGCGGCGCAAATTCCGAACAGGACCAAAAGCGACTTCACCGACCCAGGGGATGTTGGAATACTGTCGCCCTGGACGTCATGGGACCATATCCGCTAACTCGAGCTGGCAACCAGTACATCATAGTGGTCACGGATATGATGTCGAGATGGGTGGAAGCAAAGGCCGTGCGCAAGGCGGACGCCGACACCATTATCCGCTACCTGGAGGAAGAAGTGTTCCCTCGTTGGGGATATCCTGAGGCGTTGCTCACCGACAACGGAAAGCCGCTCACGGGCCACAAGTGGAAGCAGATGTGCGAGAAGCTGCCCATACGACCGTGGACTACAGCCAACTACCATCCCAGGGCGAACCCGACCGAGCGGCGCAACGGCGAGATCAAGAAGGCGCTGCGGATTCAGCTCCATGACTGCAAGGACCATGGCGACTGGGACAAGCGTTTGCCGGCGGTTCTGTTCTCGCTGCGGAATCGTGCAAACGCCGCCACTGGAGTGACACCGAGCGAGCTTTTGCTGGGCAGAGACCTACGCCGATCCGGCGACTGGAGTCGGCTACACGCAGAACAGGACGTCCGGCCAATTGGGGAACGAGAATAGGCGGCCAGGTCACACCAGACCAAGTATCAGCAACGGCGGTATCCGGAACGGAGGACACAGGCCCCTACACTGGCTGTAGGGCAGCTGGTGTACGTCAAGAGCCACGCCGGACCAGCCAAAGGACGGAGGTACCCTGGATGGGAGCCAGCCTGGGAAGGTCCCTTTAGCGTTGCCGCAACCCTCGGCGGGCAGATTTACACAGTGGAGAAGGACGGACGTCCATACAAGTTTCACCGCCAACGGCTCAAACCCTCCGCAGAAGAACAATGGGCTGGCCACCGGAGAGCATTCAAGACCCGGGGGAGTTGTGACGTAGCGAGGCGAAGATCTGCTCTCGGCGCCAGCCGAGACGTGACACGAGAAGGCGAGGCGAACCAATCAAGGATCAGCAGCATCTTGATTGGCCTCGACGTGACCACCTAACGTGCTCGAGGCGAGCCAACCAGGGACCAGCGGCACCCTGATAGGTTCATGGCACACGACCTGTCAGGGCATAAAAAGAGCGCCGCTAGAAATTTTGGCGCATTATACTGGCCTACTTTCCGGCGAAATGAAAAACGGCTACAGTAATAGTGATACCCAAGCCGGGAAAGAATTCTTCTGGCGTGGAAAACCTCAGACCCATCAGCCTCTTGTCCGCGACGTCCAAGGTTTTCGAGCGGTTGATCCAGCGTAGGATCCGCGACCATCTAGAAAGACTAGACGTGCTTATCCCCGAACAGTTCGGCTTTCGTGAGCTGCACTCCTCGACTCATCAACTGATGAGACTCGTGGAATGTATTACCGAGGCTGGCTGCCAGGGCAAACAGACGGCTGCGATATTCCTAGACGTAGAGAAAGCCTTTGACCGCGTGTGGCACGAGGGTGTCCTTTACAAGCTTACGGAAGTCCTTCTTCCAGATTGCTACGTTCATTTGATCGGCAACTTTCTGCGAGACCGTAGCTTCCGAGTGAGAATAAACCACGCTCTCTCTTCGGAGAGGCGTATTACCGCTGGCGTCCCTCAGGGAAGTGTCCTTGAACCTCTCCTGTTCTCGCTGTTTGTCAATGACACGCCCTGAGTTCCTGTAGTTAAATTGTTGCTGTTCGCGGACGACACTGCGGCTTTTGCCTCAGAGCGAACGCAAGTTATGCGGCAATTAAGTTCCAGCGTCAACTCGACGCGTATGTCGGGTGGACCGATGAGTGGTGAGTTGCCGTTAACGCTTCCAAGAGCGCCGCGGTAATATTCTCGCGCAAACGCAAGCGGCCTCGGCCGCTTAAAGTAGGCCCCTCGAGGTGCCCTGGACCAACAGCATCAAGTACCTCGGGCTCCACGTGGATTCCTGACTCACCTGGCGAACCCATACACAGTATATCAGACAACGCGCTTCGGCGCAACTCAGTAGACTCTGGCCCGTGCTATCTAATCCGGCAATTACCCCCAGGCTAGGTAAGCTCATAGTCAACTCGTACGTGTTGCCCGTGATTACCTACGCCTGTCCTGTTTGGGTATACCTGGATCGTGGTCATAGTACAACGCTCCAGCGCGTACTCGACCGGGGACTGAAGCTTGCGTGTAAAGTCGCCCGGAGGTACTCTTCTCGTCTTTTGAGGAGAGGACTCGGTGTCCGCTCTCTTGTTGACACCGTAAGACGCCTGGCGCGTAGATTCTATTTTCGTTCCGACAGAGTGACCCACAATTCCCTCATTGCCAGACAGACTTGGTAAATACACCCCGCGACCGGGTGAGTCCTGGAAGCGACCTCGTTTGTTAGTCCCGGTGGTATAATCCACCAAACGCAGGTCGCTTCATACCCCCCCTAAAGTAGATAAAAAAGTATACAAATAACTCAAACAAACCCAGTGGCAGGAGTCTTTTCTGAGACTCGGGACACTGCACTATTCGCGACCCCCAGTCATGTGTCGTGATATTTTGGCGCACTCCATTGGACGTCGTAAAACCAGCTGGAAGAAAAGGAAGAAGGAAGAATGTAGAACACAGGAGAAGCAGTGATGGACATCGATTGGGACAGCAGCGGGCTCTACATACCAAAGCCCCCTATCGGTTCCCTTCTCGACTTTTGAGAAGAGAACTCGGTGTCCGCTCCTTGGAACACACCGCAAGGCGACTTGCACGTAAATTTTACGTCCGAGCTGCGACGACCCAGACAAACCCACTCATAGCTGGCCTTGGCAAATACCGAACACGTCCAGGTGAATCTTGGAAACGGCCTCGACAAATATTGTAATAGTCGACCTAGTACGAGCATGTACGACCACTAAAAATTAAATAAATAAAAAATAATAATTTACAAAATTAAAAAACACGACTGCCAAAAAATAAATGAATAAATAAAAAATAAATTGATAAAAACACTAAATAAAACAAAAAACTAAATAAAAATAATGTTTAGTAAAAATCACAAAATCTAAATAAAGTCGATTTGGCTTTTTTAAAAGCCAAAAACAAGGTATTGAAATTCAGCTCTGATCAGATTTAACGAAAATGTTATGAATGATTAAACGCATAGTAATTTTATTAGATTTAAATTACTTTTCGATGTTGAATATATATATTAATGCATCATATGAAGACTACAATTATAAAAAATATTGCTGATAAAATTTTGCTCTTCAATTTTAATTTTCAATGCAGTCGGGAGCTGTTTAATGAAAAGAACAAATCTATTTAGAAACAGCCCCCGACTGCATTGAAAATTTAAATTGAAGAGAAAAATTTTATCAGCAATATTTTTTATAATTGTAGTCTTCATATGATGCATTGATATATATTCAACATCGAAAAGTAATTTAAATCTAATAAAATTACTATGCGTTTAATCATTCATAACATTTTCGTTAAATCTGATCAGAACTGAATTTCAATACCTTGTTTTTGGCTTTTTAAATCGACTTTATTTAGATTTTGTGATTTTTACTAAATATTATTTTTATTTAGTTTTTTATAATTTAGTGTTTTCATCAATTTATTTTTTATTTATTCATTTATTTTTTTGGCAGTCGTGTTTTTTAATTTTATAAATTATTTTTTTTATTTTATTACTTTTTGTGTTTAAAAAGAGTATAATGGGAATGTGCAGTGCGTGCGTGCGTATGTGTGAAGTGCAAAAAAAATTTCAATTTTACACAGTTTTATTAAGAAACTTTATTTGTACATAGTATAATTAGCGTATGAACTTATAAACTTATAAATCTAGTATAACTTTATTTTATATACTATTATATAACTAGTATGATACAAACATTTCGATTAATTGTTTTATAAATTATGTAATTAACTAAATAATTTCATTTATTAGAAATGATAAAGAAAAAGCTTTGGTCTACAGATTTCTGAGTCGATTTAATTCCTCAAGTGAGTTTTTATCATGCGGTTCATGCAACAATTTTCGTGGATCCAGACAACTTATTGCTAATCCCTCTAATGTTTTCACACGACTTAGTGCGACGTAGGCCTGACCCTTGGCAAAAATATTACTACTCAAATCAATGACTGCTTTGTCTAAAGTAGTGCCTTGGAGTTTATGTACTGTTACAGCCCAACACAATATTAATGGCAGCATACGTCGTTCTACTTTGCCCTGGCCTCGCAAAGCATCATATTCAACAGTGGTGGGCTCTATCTTTACTCCAATACCAGCAGTATTTCCTCTAATTGATCTGTCATCAAATTCTACAAATACGGCTTGTGGAAGCTCACCAGGTTGAAGCTGATCTCGACGTAGTGCAGGCCACTCAATTTTTCTAATGATGCCGATTGCTCCGTTGACCAGACCATGATTAACATTAATGTTTTTTCGCAACATTACCCTAGTTCCGACTCCGATTACTAAAGAGTTTGGAATACCTCCAGTTTTGTTTGGATCCGTTGGTATGAAGTCTTTCTTTAACTTTTGTCCGTAATTCTTAGCTTCGACAGACACATCCACCGCTGCAATATCGTAAACTTTAGATGATGTTTTCAACTTTTCAGTCATCATAGCATTATATTCTTCTACCTGTTTAGTGGTTGAGAAAATACGCAGACACTCGCCATCAGCAAACTCATCTGTCAAGCGAACTCTTCGACGATCTAAAATTTCTAGCAGCTGCATGGTGAGTTGGCCGACTCGTAAATTATTTAGAATGTCTATAAAAGTAGTGTCGTTAGCTTGCCGCATATTTTGAGGTAATTCACAGAAACTAAACAGTGTCCACAAATTAATTTCAGCTGATAAGTAATGAGGCTGCTTGAAGCAGTAGGTACCAGTAACTGCTTTTGATACAGGTGGCAACTGCATTAGATCGCCAAGCAAAATAATATTGATACCCCCGAAGAGAGCATCATTCATTTTAGGCTGTTGCAACCTTAAGTGAATATTTCTTAGGGTAGTATAGGGTATCATTGAGATTTCGTCAATGATTAGCCAATTAATATGCTTCCACCTTAGCCGTTCCCTTTGAAGACGCTCATCAGTAAGAGGGCGAAGAGCTGTCACCTTGCCTTTTTCGATAGGAAGGGTAAAAGTAGAGTGCAAAGTGCTGCCTCCAATCAATCTTGCAGCGACACCTGTGGGTGCTGCTACCGTAACAGCTCTGCTTGCAGGTAAATGAGAAAGACGACGAATCTGTTCTACAATAATTTTCAGAGTAAAGGTTTTGCCGGTGCCTGCTCCTCCAGTAACGAACACATGTAATGGCTCAGTATTATTTTCACTTGGAAGCAATCTGTCTGAAATCATTTTGAACAATTGGCGCTGCTGAAAATTCATTAAGTTTACTGCTGCGGCATATTGTTGATCCGTCATTTCATGTATTTCAGGTTCACCATATTTCGCAGAGAGAAATATATATAGCAAACCTATATATATATATATATATATATATATATATATATATATATATACTTTCTGTTTCTCACGGATTGCACATCTATACTCTCACACAATAGCGCGCTAACATAGTATTAGTGAGCGTGGTCTTAAATCGCGAGCACTATCTGGAGTGAACTTTACAGAATACCTTCCACTAGCGTCACCTGATGGACCAATAAACGAACAAAAAAAAATTCTTAGAACCGATCACTTGTATTCACTTCCGGTCAAAACCGGAAGTCAACTCACGGTGGTATATAGCCTATGACACTTCTGGTGAAGTAAGGAATCCATGGAGCCATCGAACATCAAAATCGGTGAAGCCGTTAAAAAGTTATAGTGGAACAAACATACATACATACATACATACATACCCTACCACTGAAAACATAACACTCCTTTTTAGCAGTCGTGTAATAATATTCCGTCTGGACAGGACCACTAGGCAGGAGACCCTACCGGAGGCTCGGTACTAGGAACCCATTGGGTCGTCTCACGACGCACAACCCAACAGCTCTGGCAGCCAATTTTGGCGCACTCCATTGGACGTCGTGAAGCCAGCTGGAAGAAAAGGAAGAAGGAAGAATGGAGAACACAGGAGAAGCAGTGATGGACATCGACTGGGACAGCAGCGGGCTCTACATACCGCTGCCGAAAGAAGAGAACCGCAGCACGCCCGGAACAGCGGACGCAGCCGCCGAACATCACAGCGCGGCTCGAGCGTACCCGACGAACGGTCCTTTTAAGGGCCTCAAAAACGATAGTGTGTACGATTGGCGCCATTTGTCCTGTGACAAGTGGCGCCCAACGTGGTGCGACGATCATCTTGCGGATGCAAGATCCAGCCACGCCAAAGACCTACCAGCCGGCACACAAAACAACATGGCGCCCAACAGCTACACTCAACCATTGTAGCCGGCGACTTAAACGCCAAACACCCTTCATGGAACAGTCGCGTTGTCAACGCCTATGGAAATTCTCTGTTCCGGTTCGTCTCTGGCTACCCGGCACTTAATGTCATCGGCCCTGAAGACCCTACCTTCTTCCCCTTTCACGGCCATCGGCCGGACGTTCTTGACATACTAGTTGTCAAGAACGTTGCCCGCAGCATCGAGGTCTCGTCTGTATCTGATCTTTCGTCCGATCACAATCCCCTTGTTATAACTATTCGAGAGCTGTCGGCGTCACACCGAGTTCCCGCTAAGATTGTTAGGAGAGTCAACTGGCGATCCTATCATGACGAGCTCTCTCGAAGGTTACCATCTCTCCCGGCGGACCCAATCGTCACTCGTGACGACCTGGATCTCCGCGCAACAAATCTTCAGGAATAAGTCCAAGGTGTCATGGATCGACACACCTACACACTCGAGGTGAATCATCGTAAATCGGCCTTACCTGCGGAAGTACTCCACGCCATCTGGCTACGGCGCCAGCTCCGCCGCAGATGGAAAAGTACCCGTGACCCAGTCGTTAAGCGACGATTTCAACAACAGTCCCTTTACGTTCAGCAGCTACTGCGGGACGTAAACTCTGATCGATGGGACTCATACCTTGAGTCTCTTGAAGTCGACCACGCCTCTGTCTGGAGAGCGGTGAGTAGACTGACCCGCGAGAAGAGAACTCGCAACCCGCTGGAAACCCCGAACGGGATTGTGTCTTCATCAGAAGGCAAGGCTGAGGTCTTCGCCGACTGCATGGAGTCGCAACTTACCGTTCATCGAGGCGTTTCGAACCCTGCCTACTCGGCAGAAGTCCGGGACTTCCTATCTAGTTATTTTTCTCGCCCTCCCGCTGGAACAGACCTCCCGTTCGACAGAGACGAACTCGTTTCGTCTGTCTGCCGACTAAACCGCCGTCGCGCCCCCGGTCTTGACCGGATCGGGGCCGCTGCATTACAGTATCTCCCGGCCTCAGACGTTGACCTCGTGCTCGAGCTGTTCAACTCTTGTGTCCGGCTACAGTACTTTCCTCGCCTATGGAAAACTGCCAACATCGTAATTCCTAAACCCCGCAAGCCGCGCATGCTTCCTGAAAGCTATCGGCCAATATCTCTCTTGCCAGTTATCTCGAAGGTGTTCGAGCGGCTCCTGCTGGCCCGCATCTCGCCGTTGTTGGATAATTTTCTCCGCAACGAACAGCTCGGTTTTCGCATAGAGCACTCGACCACACTTCAACTAGTCCGCGTGGTAACGCAACTCTCTGACGCCACCAACAGGCGAGCGGCTACGGCCGCCGCACTGTTGGACGTGAGCAAGGCCTTCGATAAGGTCTGGCACGAAGGTCTTCTCTTCACACTTGCCAACTCCCCCTTACCATCGTCCATAGTGTTTTTCCTCCGGTCGTATCTCAGCGACCGAACCTTCAGGGTGAGCGTCGACGGAACCTGCTCTGCAGTTCGTCCCGTCGCCGCAGGCGTACCTCAGGGATCTGTCCTGGGCCCCGTTCTGTACCTTGTGTACACGAACGACCTGCCTGTCTTGCCCGGTGTCACGTTGTCTTTGTTCGCTGACGATTCAATGTATCATTACAGGTCCGTGTCCCCGCGTTTTGCGAGCACACAGTTGCAGCGTCAGTTGGACCAGCTTCCGGACTGGCTACGGAAATGGCGGGTGACGATAAATACGGAGAAATCCGAGGCGATCTGTTTCACTAGTAAGTCCATCTCCCGATGCCAGCCCCTCTCCCTGGAAGGGAGGCCTATCACCTACAAAGAGTCGGTGAAGTATCTAGGCGTTCGGCTCGACCGGCGCCTTTGCTTCAACGCCCACGTGACTGAAACCCTCTCCAAGGCTCGCGGCGTCCGAGCGAAACTTTACCCATACCTCGCGTACCGCAGCCCCCTGGCACTGCGCACGAAAGTTACCCTCTATCTGTTGTTTCTCCGGTCTGTATTGACCTATGTAGCACCTGTTTGGTGGTCACTTGTCTCCGCCACCAACAGGCGTAGGCTGGAAAGTTTCCAATCCAGAACCCTCCGGTCCTTGTCGGGATCTCCTTGGTTTGTGAGAAACAGTGTAATTCGAGGAGGTCTACGAGTTCCTACTCTCTCTACCTTTGTCTGGTCAGTAGCTGCGACTCTCTTTGCCGCAGCTGAGACCTCTTCCTTCCCTTACCTCAGGACCATCAGCACCACGCAACCACCTCCCCCTGTCCGGGTCAAACGCCCTCGGGCGATTCTCGATGACCCGCCATAAGTTTAAGTAAACTGCTTAAACCTCAATTTGCATATTCACTATCTGCTCATGCCCCAGAATTTACATGCAAAGCTGTTTCCTTCCTCCCTTCCTAGTATGCCGACCGCGCTGAATGCCGCTGCTACGCGCTATCACTGGCGCGGAGCCTCTCTGACTCGCGAGGAGCGACCGACACCTCACGGCGTCTGCACGCGGGTCTGGGAACGGGTGATATCTGTCATCTGAACCCGTTCATGCGGCAGTGCCCACTGATTGCAACAATTTTAAAAATAAATAAAAATTTAAAAACCTTTCTCCCCCGCCTTCTCAGTTAACTGGTTGGCGGTTAAAAATAAATAAAAATTTGAAAACCTTTCTCCCCCGCCTTCTCAGTTTACTGGTTGGTGTCCATTCCTGTTTGTAGGCACCAGTCGAAGAACCAGAACTATGTATATCAACAGGCATCCATTGGGCTCGACCCAGATGCTGCAGTCATGCACCGGGTGCAAAGACGCAAATGCAAAAACCGCTACTATGATGCTATATGCTACATGCTACCAGTGGCAGGAGTCCTTTCTGAGACTCGGGATACTGCACTACTCGCGACCCGCGCTTCGGGCGGACCGCGCAACCCCCAGTTGTGTGTATTTTGGCGCACTCCATTGGACGGCGTGAAGCCAGCTGGAAGAAAAGGAAGAAGGAAGAATGGAGAACACAGGAGAAGCAGTGATGGACATCGACTGGGACAGCAGCGGGCTCTACATACCACTGCCAAAAGAAGAGAACCGCAGCACGCCCGGAACAGCGGACGCAGCCGCCGAACATCACAGCGCGGCTCGGGCAGCGTACGCAAATGATTTAGCGTACCCGACAAACGGTCCTTTTAAGGGTCTCACAAACGATAGTGTGTACGATTGGCGCCATTTGTCCTGTGACAATACTTAAAATAGTTTATTCTGTTGGTACTCTGAACTTTTAACATACACCGTTTTAACTTTTGAATTCTCTTTAGGAACTTTTATTTCAATCTCCATACTTATTAACTCTTTATTGACTTTTTATTAACTCCTTAAATCTGTAACTCTTATTTATTAACTTCTTACTCTCATCTTCCGGCTTTTCATTCTAAGTTTCTTTCAGTTGTTGGCTGCTAGTTAACAAGGCAAGAAGGGATAGGAATTTTGGGCCTGTACGTCCCCTGAAAAGTTGGTACGTCAAACTAACGTTAACAATATAAAATTACAGTAAGTTACAATTTATTTAGTTTAAATTATTTATTTCAGAAATTGATGAGTCAGCCTTATAAAACCCTGCCCTTTTCTAGGCCTAACGTCAATAGAGTTATGGTGATCCAATCAATATTACCGTGATTATTATATTTTATTGTAAGCACCTTGTAATAACTTCTTGTATGTAGCGCATCTTAGGTGAAGAAATACAAATTAATAAACTTCTTTACCGATAAATTATAGAAAGTAAAAAAACGAATGAAAACATTGCAAATAATAGGAACACAAGTAAAATTTACTCTATGGTAGCACATTTTAGTATCATAGTACTCATGTCATTTGTCCTGGTTTTTAATAATTTTGTTAATTTTTTGGTATAAAAAATAGTATTCTCAGTGCACACAAATAATAATATACCAGAAAACTAATATTTACTACAACCATAGTCAGTATAAAATTTCAGTTCTGGGCGGCAGTAATAAAAAGGTTTCTGACATATTCCGTCAAAGTCTACCAGTATACTTTGTAATTCATTCTCGTCACTGGCTCACAGCCATTTTCTTTTGTGCCATACACATTTAATCACTCTCTCGCGTCATTCTTATAATATCTTTTACTCTCTCACTTCTCACTCACTCTCTCTCTCTCTCTCTCTCTCTCTCTCTCTCTCTCTCTCTCTCTCTCTCTCTCTCTCTCTCTCTCTCTCTCTCTTCTCTCTATTTCGTTTTTTGTCCATCTAAATACATAGACATGCACTCGTTTAATTAATTTCTTTGTCGTGAAAAAATCAACACAGTGTAAAAACCAAGTAAACTACCTTCACAGTAGTTGAAGCTTTGTTAAGTAATTTTTAATCTTACTTGTTTCCGTGGAAAAAGGGAAAAGTTTAATTATAACAAAGTTAATTTGTACAGTACCTTACTCTCTGTTTGCTTTCAGCCTCTTTTACACAATATAGCGAAACCTTTATTCATCTCGGGAGAAGCCAGTACGTTCAAACGCATTTTATATTGTTACGATGGTCTATTTGATCGTCGTAGGTACAGTGGAAAACAAAATAAGTACAAGACACCAATTAAGTCACTAATCACCAGCTTTAATTTTTACAGTTAAACAGTTCGTAATTAACAACACAGTCTTCTACAACAAATGAAATGAAAATTGTTCACACTCAATAAAATGTCACTAATATTAAAACACAATTGTATTACAATATACCGTCCGATTATAGAACACACCACTTAATTAATAACTACTTGAACGCGCACAGTACTATCGCCCGAGTATAACTCTCGAACCGCAATGTAAATATATCGCCATTATACTGAACTTAAGGTCGCTGCCGCCATGCATTTATACCCACGATCACAGACGAGAACATTCCTAATTGCGTCTTAGCGCCAGTGTTCTATTAATTAATTACGGCCTGGACACAGTCCGCGCAGCTGGAGGCCTCGAGAAGACTCTCGCAAATGCGTCTACTGTCACGTATGCCACACACATTAGAGCGAGATTCTTCTGGCACATTCGACAAACACGTAGATTGTTCTGTGATGTCGTAACACTGCCTGCCCCTTACACTGTTCGTCCCGAACTGGCAAACCGTCTCTGAAGTAATTCTCGACCAAGCAGTCTAGGTGGACGTCCTTGCAAAAGATAATTCTCCGGTTCTTTGAATTCAGTCTCGTGTGATCCGAACATCGCGTTCCCAGGATTGCGAGTCTTCCTCCCAACCACTAGTTTCGCTGGAATCACTTCCGTTGCGACATGTACTGATGACCTAACTACCACTGGCTGATACAAGTTTGTTTGGTTCTCGTCAACAACCTCTTTTGTAACCTCATCTTTAGCCAATATTCCCTCGGGCGCTTCTATCAGCTCAGGAACAAGCAAGAGTTTTGCCTCGACACCCATAGTTGGCTTTCCAATCACTTCTTTTGTTGGTACACTTATTTGTATTTCCTTTGCTAGTTCTTCCTCCATTTCCACTTGCAATAGGGAGGGTTCCTCTTGACCAGATCTGTTGACTTTTTCTTCGACTGCCACTCGCTTAATCGAATGGTTGGTAGACTCTGTAATTTTAGCAATCAAAGCTTTATCTTCTCTTGGCCAATGTTCTGGACATTCTCTCTTAAGTCTACAACGAATCCGTAGGCATTCATAATGTCCGTGCCGAGAATCACTTCATCGACAATGTCTGCATCGAGCATTTGGTGGCTAAACTCGAGAAGACCCAGGCGTACACGTACGTCTACCTTTCCTAGCACCTTGACGGGGCTTCCAGTCACAGTCTGTATTGTACAAGAGCTAATTAGAGGCTGGCGGTTCCTGACTAAGACAGGGCGCACAGTGGACACTGTTGCGCCAGTGTCAACTGTAAATGATGTTAGTTTACCTTCCGCAAATACATTAACATTCATGTTTCCACTGGTCTTGTGTACCGTGGAAAATGTGTGCTGTTCTGGAGCTTTACTTCTCCAATTGGTGCGATCACTCTCTTCTCTCCTTATCTTCTTCCCCCAACAGTCTACCTGTAGATGACTACGTATTCCACAGTTGTAACATTTCGGTCTTCTGTCTTTATCAAATAGTTGCAACTCTCTTGAACTTTTGAATTGTTTGTCCGACAACATTGTTTTTCTGCACCCATCGTAACGGCATTGTGATACAGGGATCTTCTGACTGCAACGTGATGGCACAAACCCATTAATGTAGCGGGACGCTGATTTGGCAGCTTCAAACTCTAGGGCATGAACAAGAGTTTCTGAGCTATTTCGGTGTCTTGCCATTCGTAACACTTCCTGAAGTTTACAATCTCCGATGCCATCAATAAATGTCTGCACCGCAAACCTTATTCGGAAGTCTTCTGGTGCTTCAGGATAGGCCAATCTAATCAATTTTTCTATATTTGCATCAAACTCTTGAAGACTCTCACCGGAACGTTGTCGTCTTGTTCTCAACTGAGCGTAGTACACGTCTCGCAAATGTTTATCACCGTAGCGTACTTCTGATGCTTTTATCAACTTGGCATAGATGTTCTGGCTGTCAGGTGGCACTTTCTGTAGTAATTCTGCCGCGGTTTCTTTTAATGAGGGAACGAGTGAAACAGCCTTGTCTTTCTCTGTCCAACTATTTGCGCTTGCAGCAGCTTCAAATTGGCGGAGGTACATTGCCCAGTAACTGCTTCCGTCGATGTTTGGAGCTTTGACATGAACTGTAACTACTGCAGGCAAAGTGACTTTCTCTATTAGCTTATTTTCTGCGTCTTTTTCTGTCTGTTCACAAAGTTGTTTTGGTTGTATCTTCAGGCACTGCACAACTTCACTTTTAATTTGTTTTCTTATGTTTGCCATTGAGTTTTCTACTGCAGATATTTTATTTGTCACGGATTCTTCTATGTCAGACATTTTTGTAGACATCGATCCTTCAACAATCGAGACAGATTTTTCTACTTCAGCTATTTTTAATATCATTGATTCTTTTACCTCCGATATTTTAGTAACTTGCTTATTAAGCTCATCTCGTAGGAAACCCAATTCTGCAGCGGTTTGTTCTTGTGTCTGCTTTTACTCCAGTATTAATTCCTTGATGTCTTCTGTTTCACGCTTCCATTCTTCTTTTTGTCTTTCTTCTGTTTCCAGCATTAGTGCTTTCTGACGTTTCTCAGCCTCTTCTCTTTCCTGCCTGCGTTTTTCATCCTGTCGTTTTTATGCTTCTTCTCTTTCTTGTTTTCGTTCTTCTTTTTGGCGTCTTTCTGCTTCTTCCTTTGTCTGCCGCAGCAGCGTTTAGAAAGCTTCCATCATCTGGATTGCATCAATTATTTTCCGATTACTTAATTACACTCGTCTTGTACAAAGTGTCCACTGTTTCCACCGTTAACCGTTCTATCCCACTTCTGACACCAATTTTACGACGGTCTACTTGATCTCCCTACAAAACTAATAACAATGCTGTCATTGAACATCACATGTGTGTGTGTGTGTGTGTGTGTGAGGGTGGAGTTTGCTTGTGTGTGTGTGTGTGTGTGTGTGTGTGTTTATTTATATTATAGTGGAAAACAAAATAAGTACAAGACACCAATTAAGTCACTAATCAACAGGTTTAATTTTTACGGTTAAACAGTTCATAATTAACAACACAGTTTACTACAACAAATGAAATAAAACTTGTTCACACTCAATAAAATGTCACTAATATTTAACACAATTGTATTACAATTATACCGTCCGATTGTAGAACACAACACTTAACTAATAACCACATGAACGCGCACAGTAATATCGCCCGAGAATAACTCTCGAACCGCAATGTAAATATATCGCCACTATACTGAACTTAAGGTCGCTGCCGCCATGTATTTATACCCACGCTCACAGACGAGATCATTCCTATTTTCGTCTTAGCGCCAGTGTACTACATAATTAATTACGGTCTTGACACAGTCCGCGCAGCTGGCGGCCTCGAGAAGACTCTCACAAATGCGTCTACAGTCACGTATGCCACACACATTAGATCGAGATTCTTCTGGCACATTCGACAAACACGTAGATTGTTCTGTGATGTCGTAACAATATACTTAATAATATCCATCCCTACAAAACTAATAACAATGCTGTCATTGAACATCACATGTGTGTGTGTGTGTGTGTGTGTGTGTGTGTGTTTATTTATATTATAGTCATTCATGCATTCTGTACATTTTCATTAATTATTGTAGAAATACATCATTAAACACGTACTCTATTCACGTGAACGTCACACGCGCGCGAGTGTGATTACCCTTTAGTAGTAATTAGTGTACTTCCTACTGATGTGTCTTTGTAAAAAAAGTACGGTAGATAAATGTTATACTTAAAGAAGTAAATTTATATATATTTTGTAAAGGTACATATAATCACCATACAGGTAAATACCCACATAAGATATATTTAAAATAAAGAACTAACACTGAAAAGAAGAAAGGATGAAAGAGGCATAAAGAAAAGTGTATTTTAATATGATTATACGGTCAACTAAAGAAAAGTAATAATAAAAGCAACATTTGAAAATAGAACAAGAGACCTAGAGAGCAAAACTTATAAAATCACAGTACCATACGATTTAACTCCAATGACCCAATAGATGGTAAGTGAGAGGATACAAACACCAAATAGTATAATCCCAACAAGGACCCAAGAACACCAATTATTATGATCCCACATGGACTAAGAAGACAGAAGAAGAGGATAGAAGACAGAAGAACCAGTAGTGCCAGAACAATAAGTGTATATAAGGCAAGAAAAGTGTTTACAAAGGAGTACCTTAAAACATAGTGAAACACATAACAAACTATGACTAGTGACTTGACACTGACCTGTAAATATAAAAAGATTCTCAATACTAATGAAAGAAGAGAAAGACATAATGATTGTATAAAACCTAACTAATAGTAGGGTAACAGAGTCAAAATAAACTCAATGCATAATACCCGAAATGACATGCTAAGTAGACCTGCATTAATAGCTGATTATTCTATAAATAAACAAGATAAGAATGAGTAAGATAATAAATAATGATCAGATAAGACTAATGTGCCAATACCTGTGGATGAAACTTGATAAATATAGCGAAATATAGAAATGACAGTAAATTTGAATGAATGCATTGTTGTCAACATACAGGGCTTCCAACTAACATCACATATGGTACACAACCATGTGCAAATACAAATAAGTGGTAGTAAAAGCCTGAAGTTTAGTAAGTAAATTACCATACTGAGAAAAGACATTATAGAGGTAATTCTAATACTAAATGTAATTAAATTAAGAGTGTTATTAGTGCCTATAAAGTGTAAATACATGGGACTGACAGAGACAGCAAACGTGTACACTGTACACACACAAAACACCACAAATCCACTTTAATTTAATTAACCATGAAAAACCTATTGTATAGAAAGGTCAAATAACTCCTGTTACTACTACTACTGGGTAATACTAATGATATAAGATGACAAGCAAGTTAGAATAAATTTAAATTCATGCAAGTGTCTGATCACACTAACTGTAAGAAGTAAAAACACTTCAATCAAGGTAAAACCTGTATATTAGGAAAATTCCAACATAAAACAACATCAGTCTTATCCAATAACGATAACTATCAAGTATGAGGCATTAAAACATAAAACTAAGTTAATTATTTTCAATTTTGAGAATTACCTATATCTTGGCCAATGACCTACTTAGCAAAAAACATTCTAAATAAGAAATATCTGCAGTGTACACAAAATCTGAGGTGTACAAAACATATAAAAGACACGTAATAAAATTTATTTAACAAAAGAAATAATCGGAGTGGGCGAATCGTAGAAATAAATATGTAATTAAAACAATCCCAAACATAGGCGATAAGAGCTTAAACCTAAAACTGGCAAATCATTGTATTAAGACAAAAATAACAATTATAATTGTAATGCAAGTACATCTAAGGTTAAAGATGATCAATGTACAGCATACACAAACCGTATAATGACAAATAAATGCTTATTGTAAATAAAATAAGAAAAAATAATAACGAAAAACTGTAGATTCGTTACTATAACACACAGACATGCCTTGTAAAGACTTAAAATAATCAGTAATGTAAATGCAAGTGCATGGTCTGGTCATATCTTTTGAAAATAGGAGTGTAAGATTGTTAAATTAGTTTTAAGATATCATGTGTAAATTGTGAAAAAAGAGGCGTCTTAGCCATATACTCTCAAAACCGTAAAACGGGGAGTAAGCTCACTCATTATAATGGATTACGTAATTTTTGGACCAATAAGAATCGAATAAATCATTGGGGAGTGTGAACGATTTACAGATCATCCCAAGCCGGCCATGTATGAAGGAATTATTATTGTTGTAACTCTGATAGACTGCGCGTCGCCAGCCAGAAGACAGAATAAGTACGTCGAACCCGCGATATCACCTGTGCGGGTATAAACAAACCAGTAGGGTTCTGTAAGATATCCTTTTTTATCAGTGCGAATTATTAGTAATATCAGAAGAATTAACCTAATAATAACAGTGCGACATTGATTATACAGTGTATAATCCAGTATAATCTCGCGAAGTGAATTTATGAATTTTAATGAAAAAGTGAATTACAAGGGAGTATGGTGTTTGACATTTGTAGTTAATGACATGAACGATGATGACTAATATCGTCATGATAAATTTTGCACATTAACACAATAAACAATAGAGGCAAGAACTTCGAGACAATTAATTTATTCTTTTTAAATTTTAATGATGATAATTAAAACTGGTTTACCTAATATATAAACGTTTGTTATGAAAGCATATCCCCTTCCTAATGTTGCTAATTAACTAATAACCAGTAAGAATAAGGGATTTCGAACCTGGTATACAAATTCTAATGATGAATAATCAGATTTAATTTCCTTTTAATTATTTTGGTTCTGTAATTCAAGAACGATTATCATATGAAATGACATCAAGGTCAATCTAATCTATTTAAATGTCCCAGTCACAACAGGACTGAAGTTCATATTTTTTAATATGATTAATAAGAATTATGGTATTAATGGACATAGTCCAAATTGTTAAAATACATTTAATATTTTTTATTTATATGGGATTGAACTACCCATGCCGAATTAAGTGCATATATAAATTGAACATACTTTAACCATTATATGCTTCATGTTTATCACACTTTTCAGGTGGAATGAATGTTGATAATATCCAAACATATTACTTGTCTACAGACTAATTAATTATCAATTATTTTTTTGTTCAACCATAACCATGTTGAGTTTATAGATTGTAACCTTTGTTTGTATCTGTTTTCTTGTATCTTGCAGACTACAAGAACCCATAACCTGTTAATGTTAATTAAGGACTAAATGATGTTGATTTAATTTTAATTATAACCAAATACCCTGAGATTGAGATTACTCATTGCAAATCAAAGAATTTAATGTAAATGCAAGGCTATCAGCCGATTATTCAAAATAATGGTGGATACTTTAAAACAAAATCTAATTGTGAATAAACCATTCTTTTATTTGTTTACAAAAACTTAGTTGACGAGCATCATTTATCAGAAATAATAAAACTTTCAGGTACTCATTTCATAAAATACAGGTGACATTATAGTTGAAAGTGACTGACTCCAACAGTAAGTAACATCAGTGATCGTCAACACCTGCAAGACTATCTGACAAGGTACTTTGTAAGTGAAGTGCGGAATATTCGTCAACGGAGATTAAATATAAACAGAATCTAAACAAATAATATGTTAACGGAAATTCAGAATAAACAAATAGATAAAATAAATAATAAAATTTTTAACAATAAATAAAAATTAGTAACGCCGGTGAAAATAAACGTTACTATATATATATATATATATATATATATATATATATATTGCAACGTTACAACAATTATACAAATATATTGCCATGTACTCAACGCAACTAAATATGTATTACACCGGCCAGGTCGCAGGATTTGCTTCTCTCGTCGCGTTAAGTATATGCAGTTGCACAATAATTAAATAGTTTATAAAGGGGAGTGAGATGTTGTTGACATGAAATAAATTTTGTAAAATCGTTTCAAATAATTATTCTAAGATTTATTAATTAACAGAATAAAATATTTCAATATTAAAATTTCACACATTAGACACATAAATATTTACCTTTATAAGTGTTACAAATATATTGTAACCTGCAATGCTATTCATAACATACCACACAAATAAACACCCACATAATCTTATTAACTAAACAAACATGTTAAACAAGTTATTTAAATTCTTTTTATTTCTGTGTGTCTGAAATTAACTCAATCTTTAAATACTGATAGCAACTCAGTTCCAAACAAAATAAGATTAAGTTTCAAGAATGAATTTATTGTTGCTATAAACAAAAATAAATTACTCTTCCATTTACTTCAATCTATTATGGACTTATACTGACACAACCAAAAAATACTACAATAGATTATTATTTCTTTACTAGGTTTGCTTGTTAACTTACTCTCTTATCTAAGTATTATTTAATCAAAAAACTTTAATTATTATATTCATATTTAAGTTCTTCTTCGAGAGCTTTCTTCACAACAAAATATAATTGTTTTTGCATCACCTGCGTATATCTGCCGTTACCGTTGCGCGCGCGCGCGTGTGTGTGTGTCCAGAATCCTGAGAGTATGATGATGTTGATGATGACGATGACTATGCTGGTGTGGTGTTTGTTGTCTCTAAATGTGGTTGTTGGTGATGCTTCAGCGTTCCTCCTTACGTCTTGGTGTGAGTGTGGTAGTGTGTGTGTGTCCATGTCGATCTGCAAACGGGCAGCGTAACGTTCTGTAGATTTGTTGAGTCCGAGTGTGTGTTTGCCCACAATTGCCAGTGGTATTTATACTGGTGGCGATTTGACAGGAACAGTCCTGGTGGCAGGAACAGTCCTGCTTTCGACAGGTTAGAGATGGTCAGTTCGCTCCAGAGCGTCCTTTTTATTACACTCAGTTTTTGGTTAATTATCGCGAACTTATGAACATACTCGTCACATGAGCGATCTCATTGTTTGCGTAATTATTTTCTGGTCACTCACATATACCACACATATTAATTACTCTTTAATTACATTAGTAGTTAATATTAATTATATAGCGTCATTAATATTGCACCTTTGCCAATAAATTTTACATCACATATTCATCAAAACTTCCTTTACGTAATGATTTCTTTATAATTGGCGTAGGTCTTCGTTAACAGGTTTAAAACAAATAATTAGTTTATTTTTACTCCTGTTAAAACCTGAATAACTGGAACAAACAATTCGCAGCGCATCACCCCATTATCGTGTCGCAGCTGGTCACACACACACAAACACACACACGCCGTATTTTACACTGGCACAGCAGGTGTTCTCTCGACAGGTCAGATTTTGTCAATTCCTGCATTTTCTTGCACAAAACTGTCTGAAACTGCTCCTTATACTTTCGATGCTAATGACATATTAAACATACCGCCCTGGGCAAATATGTAAATATATGTATTGTTGCAGTATATATAAACATTACAATTTATATATTGTGTAGTTGAAGAATATTCCAAGTAACTATCGAATAACTACCAGCTACGTTGTGGGATTTCTGTGTTCGTTACCTTTTGTTTCACAATAAAGTTTTAGGTAAAATGAGAGGAGGAAGATTTCGTGGCGTTGAATAATTACTTATGAAACATTGATTCATAAAAAAATTAATTTGAAATGATATGCTGTATGTGTTAAATATAGCGTTTTAAAAGAAGCTGTTTTACAAACCGTAGTCGTAGTATACACATTAAAAATCACACATAAATAATACATAAAGAACAAAAATAAAACACAAATATGTACATATAAATAACAAACATAAAAAACATACAGTATATAAAAAGAATTATAAAAATCTTTTAATTACTTGGGTGTCTGGCATTTAAATATAGCATTCAAGTCATTATTTTCAATGTTGCAATACATTTATAAAGTACTATTTATATTTACTCTATAAATATTTTAAGTTTACCCCTAATAAAAAATATTATTGATTTTAATCAAAACAAGCAAATTGAGTGTAATAATTAGTTAAATTGTAATTAGTAATTTAATAATTTTATTAAATTTTAAGTTTGATTAATTTTAATTATAAATATTGTTTACTTTAATTTATTAAATACTATTATTGCGCAACCATTTTAATGAAATATAATAGTAATTACCCACAGATATAAACATTACATACTTTAATCATTCTAATTATTTAAATTTCTGTATTTTCATTATGTACAATGATTTGTATTTATTTCTCTCTTATTTAGACCATGATTTAGTTTATTTACTGTATTTTTCTTTAAAAAATAATTGTTGATTTTTCACCTGCTTTCACTGCTATTTTACCGTGTCGAAAGATATCGTTTTGTGTTTGTGTGTGTTTTGTTTCTTGATGATGATGATGATTCTCACGTAGATAGTTAGTTGTCAGTGTTCTATTGCGTGGTGATGATGATGGTTCTTGCGCTCCTTCGCCAATTATTATAGTATGGTCTGTTTAATGCTTGATGCTGCTGATGAGTCTATTTCGCTTAGCAAACTGACATAGTGTCCCCGTGAGTAAATTCTTAGCGTCTGTTCTATGTGCCTGAGCAAATTGAGATAGTGTCCCCGTCGTCGACATTCTGCGTTTGGCTATCTTGGATAATGGTCGACTTTGCTAACGTGTATAAACTACAGCACAGCGGATCTCTCAACAGCGTGGTCTTGAATAACGTTATTGTCAGCTATCCTCCTGCCCTAGCTTGCACCGGCAGCAAGGTCGTGGTGTCCTCTGAAGATGTTAACCTGTCACCAGCACTGCCGGTACGAAGAACTGTGGCGACAAGCTAGCGATCCTTGTAAGGCTCGTCTTAGCATCCTACACCGATTTACAGCCGCTCGGCGTCAGTGAGCGGTTCTTGGACTGGTGCGCGGTACTGGTTCGTTGTTGTGTGTGCGGGTCGCCCGGTAGTGGTTTCCGTCGGTTATGTGAAACCCGGCTGGTGTTTACCCTACATACTGTGCCGCCCGAAACCTTAGTGCAGCAGTGCAGTAGTGTTTTGTGTAGTATTGTGCTCCGGCTTTCTTCGAGACTTTTGCGTCCGGTGTACCTGTGGATTAGAACCGCCCTCCGCCACTGTTTGTCAACGGCGTGAAGAACGTCGTTGACTTGTCCAGACGCCTCCGTCTTGTAATTTGTCTCTTGTCGGATGCGTTAATGTCCTCTCGTGGGAGGGATATTCCGTCTGTTGTGCGGCGAACGATTAGTACCGGACGGTCTACCTTTATCTCCAGGCCAATGGCCTACAATTTCACACCTTTCCAAATGAAAAGGCGGTCCATGTGAGGCTTAATATTAGAAGTTTGACATAGAATCAGAGCCTGACGAAGTGGCGGACGAACTCCGCCAACTCGGGTTCCCGGTGAAATAGTTCGATTCTTTACTTCCCACGGGCCCAGACGAAAACTACCACTCCTCCGGTTAATAATCCAAAAGGAGGAACTACCGGACAGGCTGCTGGGGTTGATCAGCCTTTGCGGCTTGAAAATTAAAGAGGAGCGCCGCCGTGAAACTGGTCACATCCCGCAGTGCCACATATGCCAACGCTTCGGCCACGCCTTTGACAGCTGCCACAATGAAGTAACCTGCGTCCGGTGTGGAAAACCTCATCCTACACAACAATATAGGAAGCCTCACTCGGTAAACCACAGGGGATTTTGTGTGTTTCAACAAAACCTGAAGGAGGCTGCGGACAGGGCTGACCCCCCTGCTCGCCAACAACGTAGTCAAGTCTTGCCGGACCGTGCAGCCATTTCCCGACTCCCGGAGAAGGTGACCTCCCGCCGGTCACATACCAGACCTCAACCACGTGCTACGCCACATGCATCGACCCCGCCTGCTCCTCGCGAGCATGCTCCTGCATCGCTCCAGCATACTCAGCCCGTTCCCATTGACAAGGAACCTGTCCCTGAGGTAGTCGAACTAGCCTTCGAGAGGTCACAATTCCCCTTCACTACACCCAAAAGAAAAAGAAAAAGCAGAAGAAGGAAAGCAGAAGAAGAAGAAGAAGAAGACCGCTGCTACCTTGCCCCTCAGAAGGAACCTAAGCCAAGAAAGAAATCTCAGAACCCTGGCGCTGGGGTTGCTCGGCAGGCCAAACCTGAGACCCGTCGTGTTGCCGAGGCCGAGCGCCCATCCAACCACACCTCATCTCGTGTGAAGCCGATCCGCAGCCACCCTGACCCTGCAACTGTTTCTTAGTCGTCCACATCACCATCAACAATCGTCGAGGTTACACATTGTTGAAGTGGCACGTATCTTCAAGCCTGTTCGGGATCGTCTTTACATGATGACCCCGACCGAGAGATTTCTCCTCCTCCCGGAAGCTGCAGCCGCAATAGGTTTTTCTTTGAATACTGCACGCTCATAGGATTACTTTCCTACAGCGTGCCTTAACCATCATAGCATGGAACGGCGATCGACTTCTGCCCCGTCTTGAGGATCTCCGTGAGTTCCTAGCCCGTCACAAGCACACTTCAATTGGGCGGCAGGAAGTTACGTCGTGACTTCCAGTCCTTCCGACGTAGCTGCTGGGAGCCCACAGTTGGCCGCATGGCAGACGATTCACTGGAGGAGAGCTCCGTTTACAGGATTCCTTCCGCGTTAACCGGAAAGAGACACTGTCCTCCCCTCTTGGCCATCAACGTAACTGGAGGCATTCCTTTGCCAAGCCGGACGAGAAATCTGAGTTCCTAGTCGGGCGCTTGGAATTTTAGTTTGCTCCTAACCCGTCCGTGGACCCAGACCCGAAGGGGAGATAGAAGACAAAGTAGATGCTTACCTCGACAACCCGATCACCTCCAAACACGAACTCACCTCAGAGGAGGAGGTTATGACACGCTTTTAGCGCTTCGACCCCGGAAGAGCCTTGGATCGGACGGTGTAACTAACACCGCCCTACAGAGATTTTTGGAGAGGGGGGTTCGCTTCCTGGTCGAACTGTTCAATGCCTGTTTCCGATACGACTGTTTCCTCTGAAGTGGGGTAAGGTAAAGGTTACGATGATCCCAAAGCCGGGTAAAGAACTCAAGTTCGCCGAGAACCTCCACCCTATCAGCCTGCTGTCGCCTACGTTGAAAGTCTTCAAACGACTGTTCCAGCGACGGGATAAATTATCGAAAATACGAGTGCTTACGCTGATGAAAATTGAGGCGAAAATTTGGGTAACAAGGTGAGCAACGACAATATTTTGATTTTAAATTATTATTAATTTAAATCAATTTTTGAATTAATTATATATTCAAGAAGCAAATACATAACTAATTATTATTATATTAAATATAAAATATGTAATTATCTCTACACCAGTTATATCAATTAAAAATCATTGCATTCAAAACTTGGCGCTCCAACGAGAGTTGTTAATACGAACACAGTTATAAAAAACAAATAAAATGTAAATGAGATAATTAAAAATAAACTAAGAACACTCAGATTGTTATTTACATATTTGGCGCTTACAACGTGAGGCCTAAGTAATTAATTTTTAATAGTGATAAAATATTTATTTACATATTTGGCTCACAAAACGTGGGGCAACCAATACAAAAGAATAAAAATTGTATTTAAAAATATTTATTTACAACGTCTGGGATATAAATACATATTTGTCAACATTATTATCTTACACAGGGACACGTACGTTCACGTAGCAGGATGAGCAGAACAAGAGACACTAAAAGTTTTGTTTATTGACTTGATGTTGATCAGGAAAATTGTACGCATATAGAAGAAAAGGATGCCTATATACTAAAGTCCGAATTGGAGGCATTCGTTACACTCAAATGTAGGCAGGCTATAACGTCTCTCCTGTTAAGACATTATAACACAGGGAACCAGTTTAATTGGTTGCTGTCAATTAAACCGGCTGCCGTTGTTAGTACAAATTACTTACCAACAAATTGGAAAAATTTAAATATCAGGAATTTGTCCAAGGTTACGTAAATTTACTCACTCTCTGGATTTTAGCAAAAACATCTCTTTATTATGGGTTCCTAAATAATGATTTAAAAATAATACCTTTAATGGTCATCTTTTTGTTTTTACGTTAAAAGAAACTTCTGATAGATTCTGCATCAATTGCTCTTATACTCTTTAAAGTGTTACTCTGATGAGCTCTAAACCATACAGTTGTATATTACATTAAATACCACGGATCCGGGTTTTAATTTTGTAATATTCTAAAATACTTCAACATTATGCAAACTATTTGAAGAATAGTTTGGTCAAATTTCGAATTAATTTTTACCTTTAACCATCATCAGTTTACTATTATTTCGTTACAGTAACTACAAACATTACTATGTTAAGATTTACATGATTTGAATGAGTCTTTACAAAAATGTACTGTTTTAGTTGTGGTTGTTATAAAACTATATATGCACAGAAGATACGCTTTAGTGTCACCTGGGTATAATGTGTATCTGTAGCTGGTTCTCTTGCTGATCCTCTTCAGTAGGTTTTCCTGGAAGTTACGGTTTGGGTTCCTCCATTTAGTTTGTTGATTCTAAGTTGCGATCAAAGTCATGACGTTAGGATTCTGCTACCCGGAGCTCGTAAAGTTGTCGTCGTTGCTTCACTCCTGACGTTGGTGTTCACTTTTCACATTTTAGTTTTAACTGCACTAATGTTACCTTTTTATATGGTATGGAACATACCTAACAAGTTAAACCTTTTTATAAAGAGATGTGTTGGCTATCTTAGTTATTTTTAATTCTTTCTCTACATTTAAATTACTTTACTTGTTTTACGTTTCACTTCGTTTCAACTACATGTGGAGTATGTAACCACGAAACACTTACTTGTTGCTACATCGTTTTGCAATATATACATACGAAAGCTGTTAACTTGTCAGAGATTCTGGGTCGACTGGGGTTGATTTTGCGGCCGTGAGTAGGGAAGCGGGCGCAGTTCACACGCCGAGAGAAAAGTAGTTCGTAATTTTATTATTATTATTTTTCCATTAATTAACTACTATTAATTATCTTACCTTTTCTTTATTGAGTTAGGTATTTCATTTATAATTATCACGTTTTTTTATTTAATTAGAATCATTATTAGTATTCGCTTCATAACAGTATAATTTGCATGTCCGTACTAGCCTTTTTACAAATTGGTACAGGTATATAGGTACAGAGGGGAGGGTGGATTATTTTCTCACGTGTTATTTTGAATAAAAATTATTTTGTGCTATTTAAATTGCCTTTAAATTGTCACAAGGCATTCGTTGCTCTGCCAGGTTGTGAGAAAATTAATTTTCCCATTGGTATCATTAAGGGAAATGTCAAACTGTACCATCAAATTAAGGTATCGATTTCAAACAAACCTTCAAAACAAAAGGTGCGAATGTTTGTACAAAATATATTATTAAAGAAAATTGTACATTAATGAGTAGGAACAAGCCTTTGGTCCTATGTTGATATTTTGGCCCTTTGCACAATTTTTTTTTAAATCTGTGCTTAATATGTGAGCCACGGTACTTCTTTTTATAGGATGTGGAAGGTTGCCTGCCCGTAAAACACAGAAAATGAGGACGTCTCTGCAATTTACTCACTCCATGTCCCTATAATATAGAGAGAAGTTAGGAAACGTTGGCTACTATTTTGTTTTAACATTCTTGAAATTACAAAATTTATTTCAATAATTTCAAAGTGTAGGGTTGTTAGTTAGAGAAACATTATCACTTTCAAGTAGTTAGCATACAAAATAAATCTTAATGTTATGGAATTTTATAGAATTATTTGAAAGCTATTGAATAAAATATTAATCTATACGTTTACAGCACATTTCTTTCAATTTACTTTAAAATATATTAATTTACTACGGACAAACCATCAGTAGCTTTATCGCTTTATAATAAAAATTCGTCTCATTTCATATTTATTGTATAATCCTTTTTAACAAATTAATGTACGTCGCGCCTAAATTTTATATCAAAATATAGTATGGTAGATATCTCTCATAACAGAGTAATATGAGTAAATCGGTACATGCAAATTAGTGCAGTTATAGTTCTTAGAGCAAAATGTAATGGTGACCTGCAATGTGCATTTTTCTATCTTAATTTCAGATAATTTCAGATAGATATCTTAATATCTATAGATTAATTTCAGTACCTGCAATGTACAGTCAAACAGACCTTAATTTCAACTACTTCAGCAGTGTATTTTTGTTCCTAGCAGTAAATCATAACACGATCGCTATGTAAATACAGATTTGAGTCAGTATATTGTCACTTGTCACTCTATTCCCATTGTATTCGTCTTGATTGCAGTTGGTGAATCGATAGTATCAATAAATAATGGATACGAATGTGTTTGTTTGTATATTTACCTGTGGTTATTACATGACCTGCACAACGCATGATTTGATTTATTCATACTACATGGTTACCGACACTACACATAAAACAACAGGTAACATCGATACTTACCACTGTTTTGTACTCAACTATAAAATATGTATGTATCTACACTTTTGTTTTGAATTTATAATTTAACCATATACAGAGCAAACGCTCTGCCCTGATAAAAATCTAACTAGTGCTAACGGTTTTTATCAAGTCAACTACAACGTATTACTGTATTTACAGTTATCCATATCGTCGGGGCTTCTTTAATTTCTACACTTACATAACAGAATACCAAAACTTTGGAAATGTAATGTGACATATTGTAACGTCACGAAACCTCCCATAAAAAATAAAAGCAATAGTAATAAATAGTATTAAGAAATAACCGTTGTAAGTGACAAAATGAATGTCACAATGTTTCAAGAATTAGCTCAGAATAAGGCATAAAAACAGAATTGTTACAGAGTTATTACTCATATTGAAACCAATGTATGGTTAGAGATGTCAACTAGAATTCCCAAATGGCTTAGATCCATAAATAGAATAATAAAAAATTGTAAACAACTACTAGAAAATTGCAATAATATTTGTGTAATGGGCGTGTGACCAACACCCAGAATAATGAAAAAATCAATTATCATAAAACAAAAAGATAATGATACCTAAATGTCAAGTAGATAAACATGAACGTTTTATGTTAATAAAGGAACTTTTAAAATACATAAAAGTCATAGAAAATAGTAAAAAACTATCTGAAAATAGTGCAAGTACTATGCATCTAAATTGATTTAATTTATTACTAATATATTGTCAAAATGCAACCAAATTCATTTTAAAAGTTTCACAAGAGTGTAACGTCAATAGACCTAAAGATATCATAAGATAATAAACCTGAATGTATAAGTTATATCAGACGTTAGCTGAACCATAGTGTATGACTGTTAAAACAGACAGTGTAAATGGATCATAATTAAAATATTTGATGTTTAAAACCCTAAATTATAGGCAAATAAGATGTAAAGAAATGAGACTAAACTAGAATTAATTTGCTTAGCTGATAGTAATAAAAATTCAATAAGAATTATTGCAAAAATAAAGGTATTATTGACCAAATCAATATGACCAGCCCAGATGAGGGAAAAATGATGCTAACATATAATGCTCTTAAAATACTATATAGTATGAAACAGGATGTGGTCATGATAATGAACCACAGCCTAAGCTAGAATTGAACACCAAGAAGAACTTGTTTCATAAGATAATAATGTCACAAAGTAATAATTAGTAATGTAAAAATTGTTAGGCCTAAGCCAAGGTCATTGTTTATTCACCATTATTCATAGATTAGGTTATTTTAAAGATATTAATTTTGTTATGTATAATTACTCACATTATGTACCCATGTTTTAGTAAGGTGTAAGACACCTAACTGTCCGAAATAAGTGGACAATGATGAATTGTAGTAAATCATCACAGGGTAAGATTATAAGCTTTTTGTATTTTTTTTAAAGTTAACCTGTTCGAATCCAGGCTTAACTGGTACCAAATTAATCAGTTGATCGCAAAGAATTCAATAATAATAGTCAAATTTACATTGTAAGTAGTCCTGTAAAGTTATCTGAAAGAAACCAGAATCAAATAGGGAATTTCTAGAAATTATTTCCAGAGGAAGAAGAAGAAAAACAGACGCTATGGAATGTTTGCCGGAAATTAAATTTGTTCTATGAGGTTCGATACGTTCTAGTACCTTCTGGAACAATTTTTTCATTAAAAGAACAGAAGTGCGTAAGAAATTAATAGAAAAATGACGTAATAAGCGTCAGGTAAAACAATGCATTTGGCTGGACTATAAATACGGCACGCATTCAAGCCAAATCATCAGTTTTTTCTCAGATCTCACTCAAGACGGAATCCACGCAGATCGACTCGACAACTTTCAAAATTGTTACATAACCAAGCAGTATAATTAAACCAAGTGCGTGGTAAATAAACTCAGTAACCTTTTTCTAACCAACGAGTGATCAAGAATCCACGACGACGATCTTGCAGAAGAAGAATTGATCGACCACCTGCAACAAAGCACATTTGTGGTTAGGACGCCGAGTTACCAGCAACACGTAAAGATTACCAACGAAGAATAAAATTTTTTTAAATCAGTGAAGTGAATTGTGGAGTGTTAGTGAGCAATTTATTTAATTAAATAAATTAAATTAATGGCAGTGAAAGAAAATAATTTCGACGGACACTGTAAGTTTTAACCAAATATTTCAATAATGAACTGCTATTTTTTTTCAAATAACTAAACTACATAACAACCAGTATACTTGTAATTCACAACATAATAAGGAAACAATCTTGGTAATTACTGAACTCTGACGTTTAATTAACTAAAATATATTTCTAGTAAGAAACCAATTGACCATACGTCATTCATCTACAAGATTGTTAACTTATAAAGTTTGCACTAGGTTAAGAAATTTTGTAAGGCATCATTTTGATTAATCTTGGTAGTTAAAAGAAGTCACGACCTTGTGATATTGTAAAATCATTAAACTCAACCGATCAACTCAGCAAATTTTTAGCCGGACATATTATTAAGGGTTACCTAGAATAGTGAACTTTGTAATTTATTTGAAAAAAATTATAGTGTGTTAACAGCCCTTCAGGCAATTTTGAAGATAATAAATTGAACCTTATTTAATTACAACTCAGACTTGTTTCATTAATAGCAAATTATTTATAAAATTAAGAAATTATTATTTTTCCATAAATAGGTTGTAGAAATTTAATTTCAGTTGATTCACTTTTCCTGGGCCAGTGTTCAGGTGGCGCCCAGATTTAACATAAGTTTGTGTTATTTATTACAGGAATCAAGGTCAGTATAATTAAATATAAAAATAAAATAATCCAATTAAAACCCCAAAGCTAGGTATCCCTTAAACTCCCTTAGTTACGAGTTGATTCTTCCCACAGGAGATTTAACACCTGTGGTTGAAGGCAACAGGTCCCATAAATCATAAAAAACTAAATATTAAAACTTTTAATAGAAATAAAAAGAGTCATATAATTATGACTTTGTATTATTATAATACAAATAATAATACTTATTAAGTAACGAACGGGATATTACAATTGACGCTACCAAGAAGTGGATAAAGAAAACCCCTAAACGATTGATTATATTAAAAATACCCGCAACCAACGTGTGGCTAAAAGAAAACCCGTAAAAGAAATTTGTTGTATTACACTATAATAAACACCTGCATAATAATAAGCACGTGCATCCATGCAAGCATTTTGGATCTCGTAAACAGTTGCACGAAGAACAGGGGAGAAATAGTAACACAGATGACGATTAGAAATGCAAGCATTAATTAAAAGATAAAGCTGGAATGAATTTTCTCCAGTTTCACCTGGTGTGCTCTGAAAAGGTTACAGAGATATGAACGTAGATCATAGACGCCTTAGAACGTAAAGCGCGCCTCAACGACAGACCGAAATCCCAACTGAAGTAACAAAACAGGAACACAAACTTTTTATTACCTAAGAAAGCTATTCTAAGAGTATCTACTGAAAATCCCAGTGACTGCAAAATATCAGTAACGTTCAAAATCTAAAAAATATAAGCATATGAGAATGTAAAAATTGTACAGGAATTACCATAGCTAATACGCGCGCACACACACACGCCCGCGCGCGATAATTGTTACAACATTCACACTGACCGTCCGGTTTAGACTATGTAAATACAATTATTAAATACAGAAGAATCGTTAATTATCAAAACAATAAATTAAATAATCTAAACAACAATCAACACTCGTCTAAAACAATTCTTACGACTACCCAACGTACGTACCTATAAGACGCTAAAGTAACAAATGACAATATCACGTATTTAACTCTGTTGCAATAAATAACGCAATTCACTAGTCACAGATATCCGCACACATCATTCACTTTATACTTAACCGTTATAAACGCAAGTCACAACTACTGCAACTTGTAACACGTCTTTGTGCTTCTCTTCCCTACAAGCAAAGTGACTCGCTCCCTGACGTGCTGTTACATTTAGTCGGCAAGCACTGGGTATCGAAAAAGTTCTACTATGTTGTAGCATAATCAATACGAACGAATAGGCACGGCAACTCCCTAGAATACGCGGAAAGGGAATTCCACATCACTCGCATAGTTGATATGTAATCACACGAAACATCTAGCTGTAGAATAAGACTGGCAGTTAAGTTAAACATTACCAGGTATTTTAAACAATTTAATACGGCTGGGTAACACCACAACTTGATATTATATACATTATAATTGTCTTCAGGCACTTCTCTTTTTACAGTTCCCTAATATTTTATTCACTTTTCTTTAATATTCAAGTACCTCTTCAGTGTTCTATGACTATTTAATTTATTACAATTTAATGCACACGGCCGTATTTATGAATAAGTCCCAAGGTTATTTATGAATACAATATTCTTTGTATTGCACGTAAAGCTCCTTAAGTCACGATCGGTATATTCACACAATCTCTAAGCATCCATAAATTATGTAAATTGAATAGCATTGTACTTTAACCCAGTTTGAATGTCAGTCAATTGTAATAATCAAATTCCAACATCCAAAGGTAAATCGATTCTCTCAACTGTTCCACACACACACACACACACACACACACACACACACACACACCTGCCTAGTTACAAGATTGTCGAGCATCCCTTTAGCCCTGTTTACTTTGGGTCGCTACTAATTACCACCCAACAATTAGGACTGAATTTACGGATAAGTAAGGTACGTACGATAAGTAATGTCTGGCACAATTTTCACACATTGAATGAATCCTAGAATGAATATTACTGTAGAAAAGAATTTAACTCCAAACGATAAGAACGCCAAATTTATTTACATGCCCGTACATAACCAAAAATTTTTTCCTTACCAAATATTTGCTGCGTGAATCTTCTACAAAATAATAAACTATTCATACACCAAAAAACTGTAACAGTTAACACGCTTACTGAACAATGTAGCTGATTTCATTAGTGTTCTCAGTCTCTTCATTACCAACAATTAACATTTTTCTACTTTTTTAAAGTAATAACACTGTTGCAAATGACTGTAACAATCGTTTCTTACATTTCTACGTAGTATTGTATATATAGGCTTTCTGCATTTCTGTAAAGTTCAAAACAACTTCTCAAAGCAAGTGCGGCAACTTCAGAAATCAATTTCATAATCTATCTCATACCTACCTAATTTTTCTTATTTGAAACTAGTTTTCATACTGTACCCCTAATCATAATTCCGTTTATAGCACTGTGCCGGATTTTGAGTACACGGCGTTTATATAGAGGAGAATTTACTTAATATAATTAACCGCCGAATTAATTATTAATTATGGTAACTAAGCGTCGCGTACTGTATTACCGTTTCGTTGTTTCACTGAATGCTGGCGCGCTCTGTTGACGACCGGGTGATTAGGTTTTTCGGCACAAAGCCTTTGCGTGGTGATTCAGTCTGGTCTGAGCAGCACCTGGGTTAGCCAGCCGTACTCCTTGGCAGAGCGAAGTTTTCTTTAAATGTTGCAAATTTCCATTCTTCATGCTAGAGTAGACGCTAAACGATCTCCGGTAAGTGGGTTAAATATATATTGTTCATTTCATGTTAAAAGATTTAAATTTAGCCTATAATTAGCGTGGATGCGGATTGATAAAGTTTGAAGCTTACCTCGTGGCGTGTTGAGCGAAATGTATTCATTGTCTAGTATGTGATCGATTTTAAACACTAATACAGCCTAATATCTTGTATTTTATAATTACCAATAGTACATGTGAAAAGGGGCGTAAAATAGAAAAAAAATTATTATGTAATTTTGTGAAACTGGGGAACTTTACTAAATTGTCTGAGTGAGCACATGGTGCTATATGCTTTACGCCTGTCAGAGTATGTTAACTTTCCATGTATTCATCATGTTATGAAGTATAATATAATATATTGTAACGTGTCGTTTCACTAAACATAAAACATAACATACTCATTAACATGTAAATAATAATTAATTAATAGAATTATAAGGTACAAATGTTAAACTTAGAAAATAAGTAAAAAGACATTTGTTAGTTCATAAGCATTAGATTAAAACTATGAGGAGGTCTGCGTGCCTCAGACAGTTGTTTTGTATCATTGAACTACAAACAGTGAATGTTATAGATTTTACAAATATAATAAATCAAACTATAATTATGTAAGTTAGGTTGTGTGATAGTGCTATAAAGTGAAAATAACAGTGATAGACTTTAAAAAGGAAAAAATCAGATATAAGGAATGTGATTAAACATTATTATAATATGAGCATTGAATGAAACATATAATCTATATGAAACAGTTATGTAGCCCATATAGTGAGATCAAACCAAGTGTAAATAATTTAAAAGATAGAAACTCTTACGTTAAAAAACTTATAATAATATAGTTACGAAGGAAAAATAAAGTAAAGGTCAACAGAATATTACTAATTAGAAATGGTAAACCGAACCTGTGACCCATAAAAAATATAGCCATGGCCTTTAACTAATGAAATTAATGTTTTGAGTGAAGATGATTGTTGTTAAAAAAATTGTGAATTGCAAGAGAACGTTTAAGGTGTGACTCCTGAATTGGATACAAATTGAAGACCAATAAAAGATGAGAGGACCAGGAAAAAATGCAAAACCTAGAAGAATGCTGTTTTAATCAAGAGACCAAAAAACCAGATGTCCAGGAATAAAGAATCAACCAATAAATCCGTTAAGAAAACTGCTAGATTGGTGAGATCACTCCATCACTAAATCAAATATTCGACCAAACATTATGACAGTAAAGATTGAATTACAACAAAAACAATATAAAAACATTATAATTGTGAATTATTTTTGTACACTAGTATACAATAGTCATTAATAATAAGAGTTTTTGTTATAGTTAATAGTAGTTTAAAAGGACCCACAAACATTCAACAGACATTAACAACACTGTAATACCGAGTCTCATGCATCAAAGTTGTATTGTTTGTTCTATATGTAAATTGTATGTTGACCCTGAGGTTCAGATGAATAATCCTCTATTTAAAAAATAAAACAGGTTATACTTTATTAGTAAGAGATACTAATTTGTTTTGATATTACTTATTGACGCTCAGAAGTGGGGCCTTCCACATTCACTGGATACAAAAGGAGGATTATATATAGTAACTGAACGTTACAAATTGACGCTCAGAAGTGGGGCCTTCCACATTCACTGGATACATAAGGAGGATTATATATATTAAACTGAACGTTACATATTGACGCTCAGAAGTGGGGCCTTCCACATTCACTGGATACAAAAGGAGGATTATATATAGTAACTGAACGTTACAAATTGACGCTCAGAAGTGGGGCCTTCCACATTCACTGGATACATAAGGAGGATTATATATATTAAACTGAACGTTACATATTGGCGCCCAACCGGTAGAGCTGAATTAGGGAAAACTAACTAACCGAAACACAATTAGTGAAATAACTATTGACCTAATTTTAGCTGGCAACTGCTAGAAAAAACAAACAAAATGCAACGAAGGGCTATGCCACAACAGGAAACGAAAATGCCCGAACAAGAGAGACGATTAAGCTACGCGGAATGGATGACAGTGTTATTTAAAAAATTCAGTAAGGATATGGATTATATTAATGAAAATACCACTGATCACGAACGAGCACAGATGAGGCGTGCGAACAGAATGGTGACACCGAACGACAACATGACGTTGAGAGATATTTATGATGAAATGTGGGAGCTACACGCAAAGTATGATAAAGAAGAGACTATCGGGAGAACTCACGAAAATAACGATAAAAATGTGGAAGGAATGACTGAGGATGATTGGGATAGATGGAATGATAATCTTAAAAGAATGAAAAACGAGAGAACGGGAATATACGCACATTTGAAAGTACAATATACACAGGAGGAGTATGAACAAATGAGACAATTAATAAGACAACCAGAGAAACCGGTACAAACAGAAAATGCAGAGCTAAAGGAATGGATAAGGCTTATGTTTGAACAATCCAGAGAAGATATTTGTAAATGGAGGGAAGAATTAAATAAGAAGCGTAAAAAGAAAATAGAAGGTAGTAAAAAAATAGAAAATAAAGAAGAGACAATTGAATTATTACCTGAAAATAAACATAACAGGAACAAGGAGAATACTAAGCCACTCGAAAAGAAGATAAAGAAAATAAGAAGAATACATCCAAAGAAACCAATAAATACAAGAGAAAATTTGGAGATGATAAACAGTGGACTAGTAAATGTACTTAATCTCCCTATTACTGACCATAGAGAGATAATGAATTTTAAAAATGGTAGGAGAAGCTTAACAGAAATTATAGAAAGGACTCACAATAAAACAGTGAGTAAGGACTTCAGAAAATTGATATTCAAGGTAAATATACTTGAAATAAAAATACATGATAAGATATCAGTGATACCACCAATAGTTGATATACCATCGACATATTTGTTTAGGAAAACAGATGATAGAGTGATTAATATAGGACTGGATACTAGTGAAAAGGTGGTATTAGAAGAATTGGTGTATGAGGTAGCAGAGATCTATACCACAAGGAAGGAAATAGTTCTGCACACCAGAAGAACCCGGATCGTGGCAGATACCGAAAACGGATAAACCAAGTAGGAACAATATTGTAAAAAGGGACTGATTTTCTGACTACCGACAAGGCAAACCAGTTAAGGAAGGAAGAAGAAAATAATGATAATTAAAACAAAAATAAAATAAATAATCACTCTAGACTTAAGAAAAAATAATGATAATTAAGAAAACATAACCAAAACTGAAGAAAAAGCGGGTAAGGAACAAAAGGGGAATATAAACAGAAAAATAAGAAGGAAAAAAGTATTAAACTAACAATTAATTAAGACAAAATATTATTTAGAAAAATATAACAAGGGATTCATTAGAAAGAAAACAGGGTAAAGCGAAAACAAACTGAGACATAGAGTACATCAAAGTAAACACTACAAGGGGTGCTGACAACAGTCTTGATTAAAACATGAGCGAACACTTCAGGAATGAAACGAAACGCAGGAGAATAAAACGGAGAGAATACGCACGCTGTCCATAAACCAGATACAATTATAGGAGCCACAGGTAAATAATCTAAAACCCAAAAGCAGCACATAAACCTGAATGTTACGAGAGAAGGAATAGGAATTCCTATGGTGTTATTAGTAACCCAAGGGTTACTCTTTAAGGTATAAACAGAGTGTTGTATGCTACGGCGCCACTCTGCAATTATGAATGATCCGCTGAGATAATAGGAAGCACAAGTGCCCCTCAGGACGGGAATTCATACTAAGTTAGGGAAAATGTTAGGGTACCCATAGGAAACAAATAAACCGTAACAGACCAGAATCATGGCAGGAAAGACTGCAGGAAATCAGGGCATTCCAAGGAAAAGGATATACAGAGATCATGAGTGTGGCACAAAAGAAGAGGTTAGTGAACTATTACAATAATTACTGCATCGTATTCTCCAGCTCACCGAATAAAGAGAAGAATTTAAATAATATCCGGTTAAACAGTTGTTCAAGAAAGCTGTAAGAAAGTAAATCCAGCTCATGATAAAAGAAGATATTATAGGAAAGAGTAGTTTGTCAATTACCAACCCCATTGTAGCAATACCCCAAGGAATATATAACCAAACCGAGATAAAGAGGTTTTATGAAAAGTGAAGACAGTTTTTGTAGATTTTTGCCATTTATTTCAGTAACTCCTAAAACCACCATTACTGAAATAACTTGTCTTAAACGGGGGGCTTTATGTAACGTGTCGTTTCACTAAACATAAAACATAACATACTCATTAACATGTAAATAATAATTAATTAATAGAATTATAAGGTACAAATGTTAAACTTAGAAAATAAGTAAAAAGACATTTTTTAGTTCATAAGCATTAGATTAAAACTATGAGGAGGTCTGCGTGCCTCAGACAGTTGTTTTGTATCATTGAACTACAAACAGTGAATGTTATAGATTTTACAAATATAATAAATCAAACTATAATTATGTAAGTTAGGTTGTGTGATAGTGCTATAAAGTGAAAATAACAGTGATAGACTTTAAAAAGGAAAAAATCAGATATAAGGAATGTGATTAAACATTATTATAATATGAGCATTGAATGAAACATATAATCTATATGAAACAGTTATGTAGCCCATATAGTGAGATCAAACCAAGTGTAAATAATTTAAAAGATAGAAACTCTTACGTTAAAAAACTTATAATAATATAGTTACGAAGGAAAAATAAAGTAAAGGTCAACAGAATATTACTAATTAGAAATGGTAAACCGAACCTGTGACCCATAAAAAATATAGCCATGGCCTTTAACTAATGAAATTAATGTTTTGAGTGAAGATGATTGTTGTTAAAAAAATTGTGAATTGCAAGAGAACGTTTAAGGTGTGACTCCTGAATTGGATACAAATTGAAGACCAATAAAAGATGAGAGGACCAGGAAAAAATGCAAAACCTAGAAGAATGCTGTTTTAATCAAGAGACCAAAAAACCAGATGTCCAGGAATAAAGAATCAACCAATAAATCCGTTAAGAAAACTGCTAGATTGGTGAGATCACTCCATCACTAAATCAAATATTCGACCAAACATTATGACAGTAAAGATTGAATTACAACAAAAACAATAACTAAAAAACAATATAAAAACATTATAATTGTGAATTATTTTTGTACACTAGTATACAATAGTCATTAATAATAAGAGTTTTTGTTATAGTTAATAGTAGTTTAAAAGGACCCACAAACATTCAACAGACATTAACAACACTGTAATACCGAGTCTCATGCATCAAAGTTGTATTGTTTGTTCTATATGTAAATTGTATGTTGACCCTGAGGTTCAGATGAATAATCCTCTATTTAAAAAATAAAACAGGTTATACTTTATTAGTAAGAGATACTAATTTGTTTTGATATTACTTATTGACGCTCAGAAGTGGGGCCTTCCACATTCACTGGATACAAAAGGAGGATTATATATAGTAACTGAACGTTACAAATTGACGCTCAGAAGTGGGGCCTTCCACATTCACTGGATACATAAGGAGGATTATATATATATTTGTAACTGAACGTTACAATATTCATATTTCGTTATGAATTGAGATCCCACTATGAAGCATTGAGACCTTGTGTGTGGTCTAGGAATTTAATAACCAAAAGTACGAACGTTATACGGGTTATGGTGAACATGGTGTGATTGGTATGCTGTGGCATAGGTGTGTTATGATTTATGGGTCAGTGAAGTAATTATTATGAATGTCCAGGGTTCCCGATCCAGTCGGAAATGTGACCCCTCCGCATGTGGTAATCCCATCTGCCACACTGACTTAAAAACATCTAGACTTCCGGATCTCGGCTGCCAGTGGAGGAACGACTGCATATCATGCCCCAGCACCCACGAGGGACATTCCGGACCAAAATGAGGTGACAGTTAAGCTTTTTAACTACCCTAGGCCGCTACAGCAAACTCCATGTGTTGTGAACTTAACCATCAAAAACTCAAGTTATACTTCATTGTGCTCACGTCCAGCTGGACAGAATTTTGGTTGCAAACTTTCACTAAAACAGTTCTCCTAATGTAATTACGCTCCAGATTAATTGTAGCCTTTGTCGCGGGCATGTGTCCAGCGGACATTCATTTTATACTTTATTTCTTTTACTGTTTCTGGATGGGGGCTGTTGTAAAAGTTGTAGGGTATCTGAATTTTAGTGAAGTAGGTGGGTGCTGTTTGTAAATGCTGGGGGCTTGACCGGCTGGTCGGGTCTATTTTACACTCTTGGGTACTTTTGCTGGTTAATTATTATTTATATATACTTCAAAATGGGTTGGGAGTTTGTTTTTAATTTGGTTTTATGCCGGTTCACACTTTTAACCTGAGGCAGGCACCTGTTGGTGCAGATTCTATGCAGGAACTGATCATGTTACCTTATGTTGGGTCGTGCCATGGCACATTTCTGCGGCCGGGTCAATTCAGATTTTTTGTAAATTTTTATATTTCTATAAAGTTTAAAATTTTTACAATTTTTATAAAATTATACAGGCTGTACTGACACTTAAATTTATTATGGTCTTTCTTGATGTTATGGTCAATTCACAATCTCTTTAAATTTTTATATATATTTATAATATACAATTTTTACAATTTTTATAAGATCATACAGGCTGTACTGATACTTAAATTTATTATGGTATTTTCTTGCTGTCATGTGCAATTCGGATTTTCTTTAACAGTTCATATTTTTATAAAATCAAAATATCTTACAATTGTTATAAAACTGTACAGGCTGTGATGGCACATTTATCTTGTAATTGTAGTTCTGCTAGCATGGGTTAAACCCGATTTTCTTAAAATTATAAATTGTAATTTGACAAGGTAGACAGGCTGCATTGACAGCCCAGGTTGCCATTAGATATTCTTGTTAATATGATCAAGCCAGATTGTTTTAAATTTCTGAATGTATCTTATAACACTATGCAGGTTGCACTGACAAGTTTAATTTGTAATTTCTCATTCTTATGATCAATTCAGTTTTCTTTAAAATTCTTTTATATTTTTATGGAGTTGAGGGTTTTGGAATATTTATAAGATTATAAATGTCCAGATTTTCTCCACACATTTATGTATGGGTTTGTTGAGAATATACAGGCTGTCTGCCAGGTTTGACACGTTGTAATTTGTCTGTGATTTATATGTATATGTGTATGTATGTTCAATCATGTGTTAACTGTGTGTCAAGTGTTATAAAAAGGAATATTTAAACCATTTATATGATGATTGATATTATGTGATATGTTAATACTTATATATATATATATATATATATATATATATATATATGTTTAATGTAGAAAGAGTTATTATGTCGGGAGTACTATTGGTAACTTGTGATATTAAAAGGGTTTTTTTGAATTGTGAAATATTAGATCTTAAATTATGATGGTGATTTTAAATTGCAATTAATATGTATATGTACAAATCTGGTTTAAGAAATATTACTATATTATGTCGGCAATACTATTTTGGGAAATTTGATATTAAAAGGATTTTTTTGAAGATGATATATTAAATGTGAATTATGATAGTAAATTTGAGCTTGCAATTAATATATATATTGGAACATAACCAAATATGGCAGTTACATAAAATGAGCCTAAAGGACGGCAAGTAAGATAAAAAATATGAATGTAAATCTAGATAAGTAAATCCATGTATATAAAGTGTGTATCTACAAATGTGTTAATATGAAAATCCAACTATGAATAAGATAATATCAATCTAGTGACATCAACTACGAAAAATAAGAAAGAAAATGACATGAGCCAAAACCAAATACCAATTATAGACCCAATAGGATCCAAAAGTGAGGGGAAACGACGAAATAAGGATTAACAAACTCCAAAAGTGAGGGGAAACGATTAAGGAATAATGACTACAATGAAAATAACAAGAAAGAAGAAAGAAGAAGGACAAGAAGGCTGACTCAGAAGAGAGGAGAAGATGAATAAATCATACCAGAAATCAACATAAACCACGTGTACCAAAGACTATATAAGTGACAAGTGAAATAATGATTATCAAATGTGAGGATGAAAAACAGTGATTAGCATTTAAGGAAACACAAACAATAACAGTGCGTACTTAATAGATGTGAAACATGTGAATAACTAACTGTTTCTACTGATAAAACCACACAAACAATTATAGTGAGGAAGTTTATAAGTATATGAAAATATGTTAATTCCATGATGAAAACAACAAGATGTTAAATAAGTCAAATAGACACGAACAATGAGTGTGACGCATTTAATAAAGTTGTGATTAACACAGATAATCATAAGTCCACCAAAATGAAACAAAATAGAACAATATAACTATGTTTTATTTTTGGTAAAGAACTGACAACAGTATAAAAAACCATTGTATCAAACAAAAGGGATTGAATTGAATTCAACCTATGACTAGAAAAATATCATAAATAATACAATAAGATATGTATTAATGTTTAAGTAGGAATGTATAAACATGTGTCACAAAATAAGTAAAATATTATTGTGAAAGACCATACTGATACCATGTAGGTAGTAGAGACATACTGCATTAAAACAGATGGTACATTGTTACATAACCCATAGAGAAAGTACCTGTTAAACAGAAAACCAAAAATATCAATGAAAACAAATGGTTATCAACAATGATATTGATTAAGGAATTGTTATAAATAACAAAACATCCTAATAGACAATGCATTAAAATGCAACCATGTAAATAAAACCAATCAAATGCAATGGCAGACAGCTATAGCAAAGATGCAACAAATATGCCAAGTCAAATAGGCAAAGTGCAATATCAAAACCAATACTAAAGTGAATAACAATATTACCAGTAGTAAGACTAATATCTGGTAATGGTTTGAGAACAGATCTTTAACATAATAACAACAGTATTATAAACAAAATGATGTAAACTAAGTAACCATGTACAAACAATCAGATGTAAGATGGATCACTGTATGGCCCATTAGTTAAGGAAAATAGTGTATTAAAGCTTAAACACAGATTGTTCACAATACTACCAGTAGTTAGTGGGAAAATCAATACAACTTTGAGAACAGATTAGCACTATAAAAACAGTCAGTATATAGGCAAATAATTAGAAACCAACTGACCATAGTGACAGAAATCACATATAAACCAACCAAGTTAAGTAAATTACTTAGGTAAAATATGACATATAAATTTACCTAAGAGTAAATGAGAACATTACCAAAAGTAGGAGTAATGTCTAATACCAATGTAGAAACACAAACATAATGTAACAATAACAGTTTAAGTATTGTTTTTATGAAAAATAAATGACCATTATGTTGAGACACCATAGGAACAAACCCATTATTAGAGAATTGAAGGGTACTAAACTAGCTAGAAGCTGACCAATATATGTAATACATTAAGTACAATGTATGTACACTAATGACATTTAATACATAATATAATTCACTTAGAAAAGACTAAAATTATATTGACAATTGTATGAGAAAGGTAGAAGAGGAAGAAGACAATATGTGTATTATGTTTAATACAATCATGTGAGGATATTTAAGTGTGAAATCATGTACATAATCGTTTCAGTATTATTAGATTGTAAGATTACTTGTATTAGATAAGGGAAATTCATTTTAAATACTTTTATATAAAAACCAAGATGGACGCCTAATGACGCTAAAATAAGCTATTGTTAAGGAAATAATTATATCCAAATAACAAATCAAACCAAGTGAGAAATGGACTCCGAGTGTTTATTTAGAAAGTGTTTTTATTAAAAATAATTAAATCTGGTGTCAAAAACTTATAAAAATAAGAAACACCAAGATAATTAATAAAAACATTATTTTAAGAGAAGCAATGTAAATAAAATAGTGTTGTTTAGACTTAAATTAAAGAGGAAAATGTCTATAATTCAATGACATAACTCATGTAACGATAGAACGTTCAATAAGGAATTTATTGTAATTATTAACTTTTCAAGTATTTTTTACACTAGTGCTTACGTCACATAAACCAGGACCCAAAGTCGAAATTTGGTAAAACACCAAATATTTTAATAAAACATAGGCCTTTGGGGTGAAGACTATAGTGATTACAGCCAATCAAATCAACGCATTTTGTCAGACACGAGAGAGACGCTTTGGCAAATTGTAACAGTCTACGAACAGCTTCCAGACGAATAGGTCACGCAACTCAACGCCATGAAAAAGTATTATTTTCAAATTTGTGCGCGTACATTGACATTAAGTTGATATACAGACATAACCTTGACACAACAAATACACTTCCGAGTGATATGTGCGGGATTACCGAACAATATAAGTACGATAGTGTATAATCCCGATCGTACTCGCGTGTGTTGTGATAATAAACAGGGAGTACATTATTTTATTTAAATAACTTTGATTTTCAGAAATAATATTTTTGAAATAGACATTTTGATACTACGCGAGTCATTACTAGCGCAGCATCAAACTTATAATGGAATTATTAGAATTTCAAGAAATGTCAATTTTGACTTATTAAAATATTAAATAAATATTTTAATTAATTTTATAATTATAAAAAGTATGTTTAAAGTAATTATCATTAATTACAAGAGTTTACATTTAGTCACTCTTTTGACTAAACTTGTTTTGATTATTCGATGTTTTGAAATAAATAACATTGACTTACGTAAAAGGTATAAAGCAATTTTAATAGTAACATGTTAAAAAGTTACTAATATTATGTTCAGAAATATAAATTAAGAAATACTAACCAGTACGAAATCATTTTCTGTAATAGCATTACCTGTGATCGCTAACCTCAAATTGGTAGCGGTAGCTTATTAATTTAACTGTTGCATCTGTTCTCAAATAGTTTCCAAACCAAATAGAAATCATATCAAGAGTTTTTTTTTGTATTTTATTAATTTTTCTCTTGAAAATATATAGTTATCAAAATCATCGTTGAAAATAAAACGATACAGTGAAACTGTACAAGCCACGAGTCTGACGCTTGCTATAGAATTTTATAAGGTGCGTGCGCATACAGGCGTACGATAATTACATACTTACCATACATATGGTATTAAATTTCATTGTTTTATATTTATTCGTTATTTTTTAACCATTGTTTAATTTTATTGATTCTATTAATATTACATCTTGACACTGATATCATGTATCCTCAAAGAACCTAACAACCTGATAATATATTAACAAGAAGACATAACCTATTAAGTTCAAATTATTGTACTAAAGACAGGATTACCAGCATTGAGCCTGGATAGAGTTTTATGTTAAAATTAATCAATTGTAATTATTATTTAAAGGGTTATTAGCCAAATGATTGTTAATTATTTTTTTGAAATTTGCCATTTTAAAATTTGTTAATAAACCTTCACTTATTTACCTATGAACAAGAGTATCACTTCAAATAGAAATTAAATTATTTCCTTTAAATCAGTTCTACCAAAGGTGGCGGAAGAATTCAAACAGAGAGTAATTTAAAGTATTACATATACGTGCTAACTCATTCATATTGTGTGTACTAACTGTTTTTGAATATTCAAATTGAATATTTGTGTGCATTTTGAATGTATGTATTTCAGCAACAACCGTCACAGAACAGGACTGAAACGGATACTTGTGGTAAGTGAGAAAGGCATACAACAAAAGTGCGCGAAACTTATTTAAATCGAAAGAGTGAAATCTTCATAAACACTTATACAGATTATACAATCACACTAATAACTCCTAATAATTATAATTGGAGCAGTTTTTATAGAAACAACATAATAGCAGATACCGGAGCGTATCTGCAAGTACAACTACAACTATAGATACAATTACACTGTACACTGTATAGTACATGACAACATTATACTTGTTACTTGTTTTGTAACAAGTTGGCGCCCAACGTCTGAGCACGAGTTAGGGAGATATACAATAACCAATAACCTAAATATACTAATTCGTGAGAAGACAGCAGGAACATTATCAGAGGATCAAGATGTATACAGACAGGTTGAAATCTAGATCAAAATCAAGGTGAACGTCAAGAAAAAGGATGGCGCAAGCAGAGAAAGAAACCAGAAAAGAAGAGAAGGAAGCTATGTCAACAGAAGATGTGGAGGAGATGGTAGTGGAAGTAAAAGACAAACAAATTGAACCGGCGGAGGGGGTTCAACAGCCAGATGAGGAGCCCGAAATAATACAACCAGAAATTCTGCCGGAAATACGCCAACCAGAGGAGTCAAGGGCAACAATGGATGCCAGTATTTTAGAGATATTACGGTCATTGAAAGAAGACTTAAACAAGAAGATGGACGAAAATAGCCAATCCACCAGGGAGTTAGGCAAGAAGATGGAGTCACTAAACAATAGAATAGAGGAAGGCCTAAAGTCATCCAACAAGGAGACCAATAAATCTATAGAGTCACTTAAGGAGGACTTAAACAAGAAAATGGACGAAAATAGCCAATCCACTAAGGAGGATTTAAGCAAGAAAATAGAGGAAGGCCAGAGGGAGAACCAAAAACATATGGAATTATTAAAGGAAGAGTTCAATAACCAGATACAGGAGACGAACAGGAGGATGGAAGATGGACAAAAGAAAACTGAGGAATTACTGGAGAAGAAAATGGCCATCATGAAAGAGGAGTTATCAGCGGAGTTGGGAGTCAGAATGGATAAGGCCAACCAGAAAATGGATGAAATCACTGCTAAGTTCAATAGAGACGTCGAAACAATACAATCTGACCATGAAGGGATGTGGCAGCAAATAAGTATCAACAGTAACAAGATGAAGGAAGCCGCCAAAGATACAGAAGAAATGATAGAAAAAAGATTAAAGGAAAATGTCGATGAAATTGAGAAGCGCATGGCCATCCTATCAACTGAAGTTAATGTCGAGATGGAGGAAGTACGAAAGGAGGGAGAAGGTACTAGCCTGAGACTAATACAAGCAGAGTTGGACATCAATCAACGCATTAACGAGATGGAGAGGACACATGGTACACAAATAAATGTGATAACACAGGAACAAACCAACATGAAGGCAGCACAGTCAACACTAACAGACAAGTGTGAAGAAGTATCTGGAAGAGTGGACGCAATTAAGCAGCAGGTACACGATGACAGAACCCTACTAACCGAACGTCAACGAAGAGAGCTAGATGACCTCCGCGACGAGATGCATCGTATACAAACGATACCAAATTTACTATCCGGATTGACTCATCTAGACAACAGAGACCAGATTGAATTCAGGACTTATTATAAAAATCCGCTAGAATTTTTAGAACGGATGGAAGAAATCCTACGAAAAAACAGAGAGAGCAGATGGACTACCATTAAGGGAATGTTAGACGAAGCTTTCAAAAGCACGTTCGACAATTGGTGGACGGCAACCCGTAACGAAGTGGGAAATTATGACAACTTCAAAGTGGCGTTTAAACAAAAATATTGGTCAGAAGCCACCCAGAACATCGTTAGGGATGATATCACAAATGGGAGGTTCGATATACATGGAAGGCAGTCAATGACAACGTATTTCTTGGGAAAGATTTGCCTAGCCAGGAATCTTGAACCCGCCATTCCAGAAGAATGCCTAGTGAGGAAATTAGCCTACCACTTCAATCAAGGCATATCACAAGGGAGGCTAAATGCACAAATAAAGACAGTCCAAGGGATGTGCGAACTGTTGGAGAATCATGAAAGAGAACGCTACTACCAACGCAGTCGACAAGGACCAAACCAGACATATGATCGAGGAAAACCTGGGAATAATAACCCCAACACATCCAACGAAAGGAATAGCCCAGGAAGAAATCACAATTACCCACCGAGATTCCAAAATCACCCTATACCACGCCAAGACGGAGGGGGCAACAACGTCAATAATAGAGGGAATAATAATAATCAGCATTCAGGTGGATATCAGCGAGAGCCAGCTTATCAAAGAGGTAACAATTATTACCGGCCGTACCAGAATCAAGCTCCCAATCATCACCCAAGACAAAACAATGGCAACCAACATAATAATCACTTTCGTAGAGTGCATTATACTCAAGCCAGTCGAGGGGGAAATCGTCGAAACTACTACCAAGGAAGGAGGAGTTTACCTAATCAACATAGTCACTCCAGCAACAGCGATAGAGAGGAGCGGGAATCTGGATACCGATCTAACGGAAGCGACAGTAATGGAAGTCAAGGAACAACAACGCAAAATACAGCAATCTACAATAATGGACATGGAAATGGGAATCAAGAACCCATAGCTTCGACATCGCAAGACAGGCACGGGAATAGTGACCTGCCTTTAAACGCCAACCGGCAGTGAAAAACCAAGTAGTACCCTCACTGAACCGGACTATTGGGTCTAGAGTTTTGGCAAACCATCCAAATCTTCGCAAAACATACACCAATAATTATTTGAAAAATATTAGAAGAGACTTAATGGAAGAAAAAGAAAATACTATCAGCGATACCAGTAATAGTGAAATTGCATACATAGCGGTAAAGGTCAACAATATAAAAGCAACGGCAATGATAGATACCGGAGCAAATGTATCATTGATTGATAAAGTGGAATTAGATAGAATCCAATCTGAAAATAAAGCGACAATACCCACTTTACCTATTAACAACATTGTACTCATTGGAGCTACCGGACGTCAAAATAAGACGATTAGACAACAAGTGCAACTTGAAGTATCCAGCAATGGCAACACGATACAGATGATATTCCTCGTAGCCAGTGGGTTACCATTTACCCTGCTCATTGGGTGTGATATACTCAGGAAATACACTGCGATAATTAACATGGACACAAATACAGTAAGAATGAAGACAGGAGAAGTTGAGTGGACAGCCAAGCTAACAGAATATCAAAAGGCACCCGTAGAACATGTAATCTATTACATTAGGGAAGGCCACCAACATCAGGAAGGCGCCGTCAACAAGCAGCTTCACGATAACCCAGAGGAAGATTTATGGTTGACCAAGATTAATGAGATACGAGAATTCAAGACCAACCAAAATAACCAAGAGCTGACATCGGAACAAAAGGACCATCTGATAAACATATATTGCCAGTATCGTCACATATTTTCCGATACACCCGGAAAAATCAAAAATTTCCAATGCGAGTTAAGATTCAAAGACCAAACCGAATTTAAACGAAAAACTTATCCTATCGCCTTTTCGCTGAAGGAAGCAGTAAGGGAAGAAATCCAGCGTTTGATAGCAAATGACATTATCGAAGTAAGCAATTCACCATACACCAACCCTATTGTCGCCGTACCGAAGAAAAATGGTGCGGTACGAATTTGTTTAGATGCTAGGGAATTAAACAAAACCATAATTAACGACAGGACATCACCTGGAGAAATTGATGAGATCTTAAAGAAGTTTTATGGTTCAAAATTCTACAGTATATGGGATACGGTATGCGGATATTGGCAAGTTGAACTGCATCCGAATAGTAGAAAGTATACTGCCTTTATTTTCGAAGGTAGAAATTACCATTTCAAAAGACTACCGTTTGGCTTAGTAAATTCGGTAGCGATATTCGTCAAGTGTATGGACGAAATACTGGGCCATAATACACTGCAGTTTACAACAGTCTATGTTGACGATCTCTTAATCGCCTCCAACAATTGGGAGGAACACTGTGAAAAGGTGGCACAGGTTTTACAGAAATTAGAAGATAATCACATTACATTGAAGTTAGATAAGTCTCAATTAATAGCAAAAGAAGTCCAATTCTTGGGGTTTAACCTTTCTGAACATGGAATTACACCGTCCCAGGAAAAGATGGAGGCAATACAGCGTTTCCCCGTCCCACAGAACAAGAAACAACTGCAATCGTTCCTCGGGATCTGCAACTACTATCGTAAATTTCAAGTGAATTATTCCGATTTAACAGCTCGATTTTCAAAACAGCTTTCATCAAAAGAAAAGTGGAAATGGGAATCAGAACAAGAATCTACATTTAAGCTAATTAAAGAAAAGTTCCTAGAAACCGTTATGTTACATCACCCTAACTTTGAAAAACAATTTTTCATGAACTGCGACGCCAGCGATTTGAGTCTCGGATCCGTGCTATATCAAGAAGACCAAGACGGGAACCATGAAGTAATCAGTTTTGCAAGTCGCACGTTGAACAAGTGTGAACGCAACTATCACACTACAGAAAAAGAATTATTAAGTATCGTATTCGCTTGCGAAAAGTTTCGAACCTTTATTTTGGGATATAAAGTGACAGTAAGAACGGATCATAAATCCATTTCATTCCTCAAGAACTGTAAATTGAAACACGGAAGGTTGACAAGATGGACTCTCACACTCCAAGAGTATAATATACAGTGGGAGTACCGGGAAAAAGCAACACAGTTGCAGACGTGTTATCCCGGATTAACATCGACGCCCAAACATTTCAAGGAGAGAGAGAAACCATCGCGAAGGTCTACCACTTGCTAAAAAATAAATCTGAGCTTACTAAAATACTGTCAGATATAGCTATACAGCAACACCAAGATCCCAAAATACTGATAATTATTAAAAAATTAGCAGATAACGATGCAAACATTAAACAGTATTTCTGTATTCATAGTCAGCTAGTGTTCACCAAAAGCAATAAAAATGGTGAAGACTGGAAGATAGTTATCCCAAAGGTTCTAGAGAGAGATCTGACCATCGACTATCACATACGATATGGTCATATGGGCGCAGTGAAGGTGGTAAAAGCACTGCAAGAACATGTGTATTTCACTGATATGAATAGGAAGGTAAGAAGATATATACAGAATTGCCATATTTGCCAGCTAGTAAAATGCAGTAACGAAAAGAGAGAAGGAGTGATGATACCGATAACATCTGTGACAAAATTAGAAAAAATCTTCCTGGACATTTGTGGGCCGTTTCCACGGAGTGGTGGAAGACATCAGTATAAATATATCATTATTATCTTTGACCACTATACAAAATATACGAAGCTGTATCCACTTAATCGAGCCACAACAAGCAAGATACTAGAAGTATATATAAACAAATACATACCCGAAGTGGGCCGACCAGCATCAATAGTTACAGATCACGGAACGCAGTTTCGAGGACGGAAATGGCGGGAAACACTGCTCCATCTGGGCATCAAAACGTATAAGACATCGGTGTACCACCCCAATAGCAACCCTGCTGAGAGAGTGTTGAGGGAAGTAGGAAGGATTTTAAGAACCTACTGTCACAGCCAGCAGAGGAAGTGGGAGGAGTATTTGTCCCCAGCTGAAGACTTCTTAAACCTCGCATACCATCAGTCAACTGAGGAGACACCATACATGGCAATGCATGAAAAAAGACTACCCCGAGAGATCACAGAAATAATTAACTTTCCAATAAGTGCAGAGATCAAGTTTAACCAAACCAAGTTCTATAATAATGCGGTTGAAAGAGCCCAGAAACTGAGAATTAAATACAAAAAATTGCAGCCCAAAATTATAAAATACGAAGTGGGAGACCAAGTGTTAATCAAAAATCGAGAACTCCCAAGCACTATCGAGGGCATTGCAAAGAAATTACTACTATTATATACCGGACCATATACTGTAACAAAAGACAATCTAAACAACACCTATGAATTGCAAAACCCTATTACAAAAAAGATAAAGGGGACATATAATCAGACTTCGATGAAAAAATATGTTAACAATTGAAATATGAAATTACAAGTGAAAAGTGAGCGATAAGGATTATTTTATTATTGATACTATGTAAAGGATGAAAATGTTTATTGTGTAAAATGAAAAGATAATTATGAATATAACTGTTGACTATATCAAGATGAAAAATGAAATGTGGCCATGAAGATTATTGTTATTTATAAAATGAAAAGTGAAAATATGATTATAAAAATAAATGTTGACTGAAGAAAAAGGGTGAATTATTATCATGAAGATTATTATATGTTTATATTAAATGAAAAGTAACTATGTAATTATGTATTAAACATTGAATGTATATTGTCATTTTATAATGTGGGAAAAAATGATCCCAGAGAATTTATGTAAAGGAATCAGAACATTGTATTCATCAATATCAACTATATAAAAAAGATGTCAATACGAGGCCGACACACGACAACCTTGGCACAAATTATTTCCAAGAGCCACGTCAACCAGTAGAACAACAACACCTCACCCGTACTACTATAAAAAAGATGTCAATACGAGAACGACACATTACATCCCAGGCATATATGAAGCAAACTCATTATTTCCAAGAGCCACGTCAACCAGTAGAATAACAACATCTCACCCGTACTACTATAAAAAAGATGTCAATACGAGACTGACAAACTACATCTTTGGCACAAATTATTTCCAAGAGCCTAGTCAACTAGTAGAATAACAACATCTCACCCGTACTACTATAAGAAAAAGAAGAGTTGGAGGAATAAACCAAGTGAACATTATTACTGTAGAGGAACAACCACACACGACAAATTTGTATTTGAATAAAGAAAATCCAGCACTACATGAAGTACAAATACCAACTAAAACCTGGAAAAGGAAAGAAAAAATAAATGTACTAATACATAGTATCTAGAAGAATGAATTTGGAACGAAGATTATGACGAAATAACGTTCAAGGTAACATAGAATGAAGAGATTAATCTATGATGAAGAAGAATAAAAAAGAATATACTAACGAAGAAAATCATGAGAGTATACCAGTGAGGAAATGTAAAACAAAATATCCCGATGATATGTGAAGAATTAGTTAAGTTGAATCAAGAAAAGAGAGAATCACAATGTACAAACCGCAGATGCGAGAATTAATCCCAAGAATATTTATTATTTGTCGGAAAAACGACCACTATTATTATTATTAATGATTTGAGATGAATTGACTGAAGAATAATGCCAGCAATCATTTATTATTATTAAAGGAGATGATTTGCCTCCATATTTATTGAAATTAGTATGGCCAGTAGAGTCGAATAGCCAAAGTGAGCCGCTCTAAACCGCCCCAGCTAAATGTATGTTAGGGAACTAAATAAACGAGGGAAGTAATTACATAGAGAAGAAATAAATATGATTCAAAGAGCAGAAAGCGAAAGGATATATGGAAAAAACATGTGAATCAATATGGAATGTACAATAATTGATAAATTCTTCATAGAAAAATATAGTATAATCATAACTCAGAATTAATCAATTCTTAAAGGAAGGCATATGTAACATAACCAAATATGGCAGTTACATAAAATGAGCCTAAAGGACGGCAAGTAAGATAAAAAATATGAATGTAAATCTAGATAAGTAAATCCATGTATATAAAGTGTGTATCTACAAATGTGTTAATATGAAAATCCAACTATGAATAAGATAATATCAATCTAGTGACATCAACTACGAAAAATAAGAAAGAAAATGACATGAGCCAAAACCAAATACCAATTATAGACCCAATAGGATCCAAAAGTGAGGGGAAACGACGAAATAAGGATTAACAAACTCCAAAAGTGAGGGGAAACGATTAAGGAATAATGACTACAATGAAAATAACAAGAAAGAAGGAAGAAGAAGGACAAGAAGGCTGACTCAGAAGAGAGGAGAAGATGAATAAATCATACCAGAAATCAACATAAACCACGTGTACCAAAGACTATATAAGTGACAAGTGAAATAATGATTATCAAATGTGAGGATGAAAAACAGTGATTAGCATTTAAGGAAACACAAACAATAACAGTGCGTACTTAATAGATGTGAAACATGTGAATAACTAACTGTTTCTACTGATAAAACCACACAAACAATTATAGTGAGGAAGTTTATAAGTATATGAAAATATGTTAATTCCATGATGAAAACAACAAGATGTTAAATAAGTCAAATAGACACGAACAATGAGTGTGACGCATTTAATAAAGTTGTGATTAACACAGATAATCATAAGTCCACCAAAATGAAACAAAATAGAACAATATAACTATGTTTTATTTTTGGTAAAGAACTGACAACAGTATAAAAAACCATTGTATCAAACAAAAGGGATTGAATTGAATTCAACCTATGACTAGAAAAATATCATAAATAATACAATAAGATATGTATTAATGTTTAAGTAGGAATGTATAAACATGTGTCACAAAATAAGTAAAATATTATTGTGAAAGACCATACTGATACCATGTAGGTAGTAGAGACATACTGCATTAAAACAGATGGTACATTGTTACATAACCCATAGAGAAAGTACCTGTTAAACAGAAAACCAAAAATATCAATGAAAACAAATGGTTATCAACAATGATATTGATTAAGGAATTGTTATAAATAACAAAACATCCTAATAGACAATGCATTAAAATGCAACCATGTAAATAAAACCAATCAAATGCAATGGCAGACAGCTATAGCAAAGATGCAACAAATATGCCAAGTCAAATAGGCAAAGTGCAATATCAAAACCAATACTAAAGTGAATAACAATATTACCAGTAGTAAGACTAATATCTGGTAATGGTTTGAGAACAGATCTTTAACATAATAACAACAGTATTATAAACAAAATGATGTAAACTAACTAACCATGTACAAACAATCAGATGTAAGATGGACCACTGTATGGCCCATTAGTTAAGGAAAATAGTGTATTAAAGCTTAAACACAGATTGTTCACAATACTACCAGTAGTTAGACGGAAAATCAATACAACTTTGAGAACAGATTAGAACTATAAAAACAGTCAGTATATAGGCAAATAATTAGAAACCAACTGACCATAGTGACAGAAATCACATATAAACCAACCATGTTAAGTAAATTACTTAGGTAAAATATGACATATAAATTTATCTAAGAGTAAATGAGAACATTACCAAAAGTAGGAGTAATGTCTAATACCAATGTAGAAACACAAACATAATGTAACAATAACAGTTTAAGTGTTGTTTTTATGAAAAATAAATGACCATTATGTTGAGACACCATAGGAACAAACCCATTATTAGAGAATTGAAGGGTACTAAACTAGCTAGAAGCTGACCAATATATGTAATACATTAAGTACAATGTATGTACACTAATGACATTTAATACATAATATAATTCACTTAGAAAAGACTAAAATTATATTGACAATTGTATGAGAAAGGTAGAAGAGGAAGAAGAGAATATGTGTATTATGTTTAATACAATCATGTGAGGATATTTAAGTGTGAAATCATGTACATAATCGTTTTAGTATTATTAGATTGTAAGATTACTTGTATTAGATAAGGGAAATTCATTTAGAAAGTGTTTTTATTAAAAATAATTAAATCTGGTGTCAAAAACTTATAAAAATAAGAAACACCAAGATAATTAATAAAAACATTATTTTAAGAGAAGCAATGTAAATAAAATAGTGTTGTTTAGACTTAAATTAAAGAGGAAAATGTCTATAATTCAATGACATAACTCATGTAACGATAGAACGTTCAATAAGGAAGTTATTGTAATTATTAACTTTTCAAGTATTTTTTACACTAGTGCTTACGTCACATAAACCAGGACCCAAAGTCGAAATTTGGTAAAACACCAAATATTTTAATAAAACATAGGCCTTTGGGATGAAGACTATAGTGATTACAGCCAATCAAATCAACGCATTTTGTCAGACACGAGAGAGATGCTTTGGCAAATTGTAACAGTCTACGAACAGCTTCCAGACGAATAGGTCACGCAACTCAACGCCATGAAAAAGTATTATTTTCAAATTTGTGCGCGTACATTGACATTAAGTTGATATACAGACATAACCTTGACACAACAAATACACTTCCGAGTGATATGTGCGGGATTACCGAACAATATAAGTACGATAGTGTATAATCCCGATCGTACTCGCGTGTGTTGTGATAATAAACAGGGAGTACATTATTTTATTTAAATAACTTTGATTTTCAGAAATAATATTTTTGAAATAGACATTTTGATACTACGCGAGTCATTACTAGCGCAGCATCAAACTTATAATGGAATTATTAGAATTTCAAGAAATGTCAATTTTGACTTATTAAAATATTAAATAAATATTTTAATTAATTTTATAATTATAAAAAGTATGTTTAAAGTAATTATCATTAATTACAAGAGTTTACATTTAGTCACTCTTTTGACTAAACTTGTTTTGATTATTCGATGTTTTGAAATAAATAACATTGACTTACGTAAAAGGTATAAAGCAATTTTAATAGTAACATGTTAAAAAGTTACTAATATTATGTTCAGAAATATAAATTAAGAAATATTAACCAGTAAGAAATCATTTTCTGTAATAGCATTACCTGTGATCGCTAACCTCAAATTGGTAGCGGTAGCTTATTAATTTAACTGTTGCATCTGTTCTCAAATAGTTTCCAAACCAAATAGAAATCATATCAAGAGATTTTTTTGGATTTTATTAATTTTTCTCTTGAAAATATATAGTTATCAAAATCATCGTTGAAAATAAAACGATACAGTGAAACTGTACAAGCCACGAGTCTGACGCTTGCTATAGAATTTTATAAGGTGCGTGCGCATACAGGCGTACGATAATTACATACTTACCATACATATGGTATTAAATTTCATTGTTTTATATTTATTCGTTATTTTTTAACCATTGTTTAATTTTATTGATTCTATTAATATTACATCTTGACACTGATATCATGTATCCTCAAAGAACCTAACAACCTGATAATATATTAACAAGAAGACATAACCTATTAAGTTCAAATTATTGTACTAAAGACAGGACTACCAGCATTGAGCCTGGATAGAGTTTTATGTTAAAATTAATCAATTGTAATTATTATTTAAAGGGTTATTAGCCAAATGATTGTTAATTATTTTTTTGAAATTTGCCATTTTAAAATTTGTTAATAAACCTTCACTTATTTACCTATGAACAAGAGTATCATTTCAAATAGGAATTAAATTATTTCCTTTAAATCAGTTCTACCAAAGGTGGCGGAAGAATTCAAACAGAGAGTAATTTAAAGTATTACATATACGTGCTAACTCATTCATATTGTGTGTACTAACTGTTTTTGAATATTCAAATTGAATATTTGTGTGCATTTTGAATGTATGTATTTCAGCAACAACCGTCACAGAACAGGACTGAAACGGATACTTGTGGTAAGTGAGGGAGGCATACAACAAAAGTGCGCGAAACTTATTTAAATCGAAAGAGTGAAATCTTCATAAACACTTATACAGATTATACAATCACACTAATAACTCCTAATAATTATAATTGGAGCAGTTTTTATAGAAACAACATAATAGCAGATACCGGAGCGTATCTGCAAGTACAACTACAACTATAGATACAATTACACTGTACACTGTATAGTACATGACAACATTATACTTGTTACTTGATTTGTAACAATATTGTAGCGTGACAGAAAATCCACTACTTATTAAGTCATATAAAATCATAAAAATTAATTACACCACATATGTTAAAATAATATTGAATGAGATTTAATGAAATCAAAGGAATGAACCACGATAAAATAAAAATCCTCATTACATTATATAAAAACCACTGTTTAAACATCAAAGAAAGTATTGAAAGCAACTCATATTATAAGATCAGTAATTTACCCAGGAAGCTAGGAGCAGTAAACAAATTAAATAACACCATATCAAGAAGAAAGAGAGTCATTTTAAGAGTGGTGAACACAAAAATACCCCAAAGGCAAGAAGAAGGAAGAATTAAGTTTTGATCAGGAAGAAAACAATACCCTGAAACCTTTAGAGAAAAGCATGGTCCGTATCAGTAAATAACTTCGATGCTCCAAACTAAACATCAGTCGAGATAACACAAAGTACCTTGGTTTACTCAAGAATGAAGAAGGAAGACAAGAAAACCAGAAGAATGAAGACTAGAAGAAGGACAAGAATGAAGACAAGAAAGAAGATAAGAAGAAAGACAAGAAAGAAGATAAGAAGAAAGACAAGAAAGAAGACAGGAGGAGAGGAAGAAATAGTATGAAAGAAACACCGTTGTAAAACCTATTATTATTATTAACTACCATCAACCCCAAACCCACAAAAACGATTAAAAAGAAAGTATAACATACCAAAATCCTATAAAATGTAATTATTTAGAAACCTAAAGTGTTGTATAGTATTATAAGAAGTGAACCGACTAAAGCTATTGTGTGATAAAGAAAATAGACAAGTCTTAACAGTCCATGATTACTAAAGGTCTGGTCTGAGATAGTGAGACTCAAAATATCAGAACCACCAGTGAAAGTGAATTTGTGTAAGTGTTTTTTGGAAATGCAATAAACTTAAAGTTAGTGATACTATGACTTATCAATATGCTATATAACAACTTTAATATCCAATAATAAACAGCATAATAAAATAATAAAATGGAAGATTTCCAGTATTTTATTATTTTAATGTAACTCTTTGTTTACAAGACATTTGTAAAAAATGCTAATAACTAGAGTATGGGTGGTCATGTTTACTGATGAAGGGGATCATAAATAATAATGGTTTAGACCAGAAAGGACTGGCATTAATTTAGTATTCATAGGTTTAAAATGTTTAAATAGACTGTTTGTTCACAGCCATAAAATCAATGTATTTGTAAGAGTTGTTAGAAAATAAGATTTATATTATATATTTAAAATGAATTATGTTTGCTAAATAACAGCATACATACCATTAATAATGTTTCAGTAGGTATGCTGTGTTAATTCAAAAGGAGTTAAATGTATATGTTCAAACCATGTCAGCAATAAGTTCAATTGTACAGGTGGCTAAATCATGTTCATAATTATTTTTTTATAACAGTAGTGTTAATTAAATACTACACTTCACAATAAGTTATAAACCATTTTATTTTCATGTAATAATAACTATATAAAGTCAGAGGAGTGGTAGAATTAAATTTATTTGAGAAAGACAGAAATGTAAAATTCTAAACTCTAGGCCATTTGGTGAATTCACAGAAACCATATAAACCAGTATAATTCACTTATAAATCCTGTAAACTAGCAAGATTTAGATAAGGTAAATCAGTTAACCACTACTGGGAATGATCCTATGAGTTAAAATGATAATAAGGAAATATACCTTAAAATATTGTAAATTTTCAAAATATATAAATTAATTAATTTTAAAGAGCAATGTCAAATTCAGAGACTAACACAAAAAACCAGTTCAAAGGTTTATTTTATATGTATTTAAGGAAAGGAAGAGAAATATGACTAATCAAAATTTATTATAATAGTATTAATAACAATTAAAATGGAAGAAAAATTTGTATAAAGACGGAAATCAGATTTTGAGCCTATATTTCCAAAAGGGAAAGAAATTTGTTAATTTCCACAAAATGTCCACAGATATGAACTATAATACATCAATTTAAAAGGAATGAGATGATTAAACCAATGATAAGGTTCATAATTCATGAAAGTGATGAATAAAATAAATAAATTCCATATATAATGTAATATTGTATCATGTGTATGGGTAATCGAAATATGTTAACAATACTTTTTCAAAGATTAACTGGGCCAGATTTTGACCAAGTTAATATAGTCTTTTGTTGAATATCAAGCTGTATAGTTGTGTGAAAAAACGTTCCTTATAATCGAGACGAAAATGGTACTACAGTTAGCCATTAATATAAGTGAATCGAGAGTTAGATGAATTATACACTTTCTTAACTAAATCTACCAAAACATTAACGACAATAGTGAAAACTAACACCTAACTTCATTATACGAGTGATCTAAAACAGTAAAACAATATATTTAATCTAATTCACGCTACAAATCATAACCACATTTTTAGAAACTTAACCCACAGAAGTGAACACGTACAAAATAACCTAATTAACACAAGTTTACACGGAACACTTCTTCAGAACACACCAAACAACATAATAGACAGATTACACCAGTGCGGGAACATTTCAAACATTCGTGAAGGTAATTTTGCTGTGATTTTTTGACTCGACAACATCGCAGTAACTACGCCAGATCTAATAGCGGCCATCTTGTAATACGAATCTGCCTTCCTTATTACGTGACGTCATCGAGTCTACATATGGTTTGACTTCAACGTACTTAAATATTTTATATCAGAATTATTTAAATACTGTTAAATAATAATTATAGAATTTACTTTAATTGTTAATGTTATACTTTCTCGTTACCCTTCTCTGACTATTAATATAATCGCTCAAAGAACCTGTCCTTTTTATAATACTTATAATAATTTTCCTACTGTATGCACAATCGATAATTACCTGAGACGGAGTCGATAATTGTTCTCATTCGATAAAAAATCGATTATTTATTAAATTGTTTAATAAATCCATTTATTTCAATTGTATTTGTCTGTTATTATTTCACAGGCTAATTTAAGGTTATTTATTAAGGTAAAGAGACTTCAAGAAGAAGAAAATATTTTATTTCAGTGAGATATTGGACCAGCAAGAAAAACCATCAATCGATTGCCGACCGGAGTTAATCTGATTAACTCCAGACTTGGTTCAAATCTTCCAGAAGTGCTCGATAGTTAATAAATACCTTCCTAATTCTTAAAATTTTTACAAAAACCTTTAAAGCAGCATTATTTCTTAATTACAAACATTGATTAACATAAACAAATTTTTTTTTATTGAAAATTTTATTTTTTATAAAATTTTTCATCTACTATTTTATTTTTGTAAAGACCGGCATACAGGGTCTGCTTACAATATATATATATATATATATATATATATATATATATATATATACAAAATGATTTCAGAAATAATAAAGTTTGTTATTGTTGTTTAATAAAGATTTTTAATTGCAAGTCCCGTCTCACTGGACCCAGCACATTTTATGCTTCTTCTAGGCCTTCTGCCTAGTTCTAAATATCTAGTAACCTCTCCTTAAAAAAAAAAAAAAAAAAAAAAAAAAAAAGGAGGGATTACAGCACTGTGTCTAGAATAGTAAGCTTTAGTACACTTAAAATTATAAACTTAATTGGTAAACTTTCAACTTTTAAATGAGATTATGCAAATTTTTACAAACAATAATCTTTTATGGTGTCCAAATTCACAACTTATATTTTTTGAGTTTAAAAATCACTACTTAATCGCAGCTACACACACGTAAATCAAAAAAAAATTGCCACTTTGCCACCATATAGGGCTAGTATTATTATTATTTTCATAATATTTATTTAGTGTTTTGGTTTTCATAAATTTTCTTTAAATTAATGTTAAAAGTAGCCAAATAATTGTTTATATCAATATTTTTATCTTTTTAAAACTTAAATTTTTCCCGTAATTGTATCTGCATATGTTTTCAATATTTCAATTATGCGACAGTCGGCAACGATGTGTAGTGAATATCAATTATAATTTTAGTAGAATTATAGAATGAGTGGTAATTTATTGTTTTATCCTCTTAAATTGTTGGTTTTTGGTCATACTCTTTTGTCATTATCATTTAGTTTTTATGACGACCGTTTGTGTCAGTATTATAGGTTAAACCTAGACTGCAAAACATAGCATTTGTTAGGATAACCAAATGAGAAAAAATAAAGAAGGACCAATAAACGTTTAACAAAACACGTCTTTTTGTGCAAATCACAATAAAACCAACTCGAAGTAAGGCTGGATGGCCCAATTGGTACCCCTTGCGTGTTATTATACATGTTCCACGTTGTGTGGCAGAACTGGCTTTTCGCTTCAAACGTTAATATTAGGCGTTCCTTGCCAAAACAGATGTGTTGTTTTGCTTTGTTTCTGCTTTGGCAGAAAATTTGTAATATTTACAAGTAGGTGTATGTATACCATACGAATGGTTCCAATATAACCCATAAAGATAAGTCTTCTGTTTCATTAAATTGGTTTGCGGAATATTTTGGTGCGGAAAGTTAGTTTTAATTACATTGTCACAGTCATAAAATAAATCCATTATTAAAAATATTTAAAATGTGGTTTCACCATTGTTAAGTAACAGGCACGTGGGACCAAAAAATGTTTAGTAAGAAGAATGTTGATTGAAAATTTGTACTTAGTTGATTCGCCAGGATGCAGAAATGATGAAGCGAGTGGACTGTATTCAATTCATTTATTTGAAATTCAAAAGTACATTTGAAATATGAAGTTAGCAGTTGTTTTGAATGACAGGTTGGCTAATAAGCATGATGTATATAGAATGTATCAAAATATAAATTACATTAATAAACGGGCCTAATAGGCCACAAGTAAAGTGTGTTGGCCTAAGGCCTACATTGAATGTCGCGACAAGAAGAAATATGACAGTGAGGCTGCGGACGAGCCGACCGCCGCTTGCAAGCGTTTGAGACGTACTGTACAGAACTGACATGAATGATCAAATTACAACAAAAAGTAAAGAGCAAATTAGCCAATCTATAAAGTAAAATTATCGCGCTACTGCACATAAGCTGCCCGTCAAAATCAATCGATTTTTACCACCTTTTTAGTAAATTATTATACATTTTTGTAACTTAGTTTATAACATACAGTGTTCTTAATAATGAAAGTTAGTTTCAAGGCTGAGTTGAACCTTGAGTTATAATATTAGATAACAGCTGTACGTTAATGGTTTAGCGATAAGCATGAATAAGATAAGCCTTTAAGATAAGCGTTTGTAAGCCAAGGTTGGCGAACAACTGATTTCAAACATGAACAAAAATGTATGCGTTGGCAAGTATTGCCGTCATATATTGTATGTGTACAATATCGAACGTTATGAAACATGAAAAATACATAATTAGACAATGCTTAATAATGTATGATCGGAAGCTCATCACATGATGGCCCGATATTTTGTAACCCTATGCATGTCATAGATGGTTACCGTGAAATAGTTGAGGCCAGTAGACCTGTACATAGTATTGTTTACATGAACAAAATTGCCACAAATTACATGTTAAAGCGTAAATGTAGCATGGCGTCATGTATTGACCAAGTCATGCTGTTCCTGAAGTTTCAGGAACTTACAATATGTAGTTGTGTAAGAACAAGCTATAGATAGCTGACTGAATGCAAGCATGTCATATGTATGTCATAATTTAAACAGAAATAATAATTGTGCAATGCTTAATCACAAAATATAAATACAATATAACAATACAATATAAAATAAATCTAGACGTGGCATGGTTACATGCAGTAGACGCAAAAAACGATATGTTTTACATAAACGCAAGTTATATAATGAATACAATAAACAACAATTTAGTTAATTACAATATGAATAATCGCAATGGCATAAGTAACAAATACGATACTGTGATTACAAAGGTAATACATGAGTTGAACAATCGAAAAGATATTCACAGAACAATAAATCACACATATTAACAACTGTGTAAAAAATGCATGCATGGTTGCGCAACTGCAAAACATGCAAATATTATATAACAATTTTTATAAAATAATACCACCAAAAACATGACACATACCCAAAACATCAAAATGTAAATGTGCAGGACATAGTATGCCACACAAATATTAACATACAAATACAAAATAGTAATATACCACCATAAAACTATGATGATTATAAAAGCACGCAATGGCGCAAAATTGATATGAAAATGTTGTGATAATACATCACAATTAAGTTGACCAAATGGTCATAATAAGTAATAAGCCAATGGCTGAGTAAAATAGTATTGTGCTAAATGATCATAATAATCTTGTCAAATCTCGTCCCGTGCTGGCAACAGACATAACTTATGTACTGGTCTCCGCAAAACACCAGTTGGTGTGCGAATGTCTACGATTCGAATTAAGTTATCTGGGCCGGGAAATGTGGCGGTAATTACACCAAATTTCCAGGCTAATGGAGGTAGATTATCCTCAGTAAGTAACACTAGGTCACCAATGGAAACATTATCCTTAGCGAATTTCCATTTCTGACGCTGTTGCAACTGGTGCAAATAGTCGCGAGACCACCCCTTCCAAATGACTTGGACAAACTTCTGTAGAAGTTGCCAACGCCCAAGACGAGAGATAGGAATATGAGATAAGTCTGGGTCCGGTATCGCCGTTAATGGTGACATCAAAAAATGGCCAGGTGTGAGTGGCACCGGATCATTTACATCCGAAGAGATGGCAAATAAAGGTCGAGAGTTCAGACATGCCTCTATCTGAGACAAAACTGTCGTAAACTCCTCGAAGGTGAGTATAGATTTGCCTACCACACGGCGCAGATGAAACTTCAAACTCTTTATGCCGCTCTCCCAAAGGCCACCGAAATGAGGTGACGAGGGCGTAATAAATGACCATGATATCCCCTGAGAGGACGTCAATGACTTGAGCGATGAGATGGCATCCTTATTATGCCAAAGGTTGTAGAGATCATGTAAGATATTGCGGGCCTTCCTAAAGTTTGTGCCATTATCGGAGTATAAATGACTGGGTATGCCCCTGCGGGCCATGAAACGACGTAATGCAGCTATAAACGCACTGGCAGTAAGGTCGGAAACCAATTCCAAGTGAATGGCCCTAGTCGCTAAGCAAATAAACAAAGACACGTATGCCTTAGAGAGAGTTCTGGATTTCTGCCCGACATGACGGATCATGAAGGGACCACCATAATCAACCGCGCAGAATAGAAACGGCCTTGAAGGAGTGACTCTAGGAGATGGTAAAATACCAAGCCTCTGAACCTGCTGTTTGGCACTAAACCTGAGACACTTGACACATTTTCGAATGATGGAGCGAATGACTATCCTGGAATTAACAATCCACCAACGTTGACGCAGTGAGTGATGCACGAGTTGAGCACCAGCGTGAAGTAAACGAATGTGTTCGCGTTCAATGATGAGGCGAGTAATATGCGCCGATGGGGGTAAGACAATAGGATGTTTAGCGTCGTAAGGTAATTGCGACTACTGTAATCGCCCACCTACGCGTATCACTTCAGAATCATCAAGAAACGGGTCGAGAGAAGCCAACTTACTCCTACTGGAAGCAGAAGATCCGTTACGAAGACAATTAATTTCGGCTGCGAAGTGGATCGACTGGGATTGTTTTATGAAGAAGTTGAGAGCATGATGAATTTCGACAGGGGTAAGATCGCCCGTAAATTTGTCAGCACTTGAGAGTCTAATATTTCTGATGAACCGAAAACTGTAAGCGTACACGCGCGTTAGACGATGCAACGAGGAAAAGTCCATAGAAAGGTCGATAGCCAGGGTAGACATTAGAGAAAGGTTATGGGTATGTTTCTCTTCCGCAGTGACTTCAGAAGACGACGGATTAGAAGCTAAAAAGGGTGGAAAAGGATTGGACTCTGACGATTGAGACAAACAAGTGGGACCGTGCCACCAAAGCGAACAATCGCGCAAAACGTCAGGGAGACACCCCCTGGAGATAATATCAGCAGGATTGTGTCTAGAATTGATGTGATGCCAAGTATAAGTTTGCGTAAGACGCTGAATTTCAGCAACACGATTAGCGACGTATGTTTTCCACCTCGTAGACTGGGCATGAATCCAGTAAAGAGACACCATAGAGTCAGAATACAAATGAACACTATTAATGAACGAATAAAGAGCAGGAACGACCTTAAATACGAGTCGAGATAACAACAAGCAAGCGCAGAGTTCGATGCGAGGTAATGACACCTGTCGTAAGGGAGCTACGCGAGATTTAGAACACAGGAGATGACAGGAGGCCGATGAATCTTGATAAATAACTCTGACATAAATACAACACCCAAACCCCCTTACAGAAGCATCCGAAAAACCATGTAATTCAACTGTACTTGCCTCAAGCTTACAACGAATAGACCGTGGGACCACAATTTTGCTAATCAGACCCAATTTGTCGCACAAAGAATGCCAATCCGAACGTGATTGTGCGGAGATCGGTTCATCCCAACCAAGCTTGCAAAGCCAGAGTTGCTGCATAAACTGTTTGTACAAAAAGACAACGGGACCGATCAGTCCAAAAGGATCGTATATGCCTGCAATAATCGAAAGAATTCTCCTCTTGGAGATGCTTGATTCAACTGGGAATGATTTAATGTCGAACAGAAATGAATCGGCAGTATTATTCCAGAGAATGCCCAGGGTACGCACATTGTCCTGTTTGTTTAAGGGGCGTGATAAATTGTCATGATTTGCGACCACTCTGGGTTCATTAGATGCCCTTTTATGCAACGTGAAACCATATTGACTTAATAACGCACCTAGATCAGATTTCAGCTTCGTCAGATCAGAGATGGTGTCCGCACCGGTAAGCAGGTCGTCAACATAGAAATCACTCGTTATAGCTAACGCCGCATCAGGAAAGGAAGCTTGATGGTCCCTACCAATTTGTATAAGACAGCGAGTGGCCATATACGAAGCACTAGCCGTGCCGTAGGTTACCGTTCGCAATGCAAAGTGTTTAAATGGTTCGAGAGGAGAATCACGCCACAGAATACGTTGATAGTGACAATCCACTTCAGCTACTCGAATTTGTCGATACATCTCGATGTCGGCGATGAGAACATATTTATGCATGCGGAAACGTAAAAGAATGGAAAAAAGGTCTTGTTGAACATTCGGGCCTACCAACAATATGTCATTGAGAGAAAGGCCATTGGTAGTTTTGGACGAACCGTCAAAAACGACGCGCAGTTTTGTGGTCGAGCTAGACTGCTTAAAAACAGTCATGTGTTTTGCATGGTGAGTAAAATAGTAAGTACTTGACGCTCCTGAGTTGAGAGCGCAACTATCGATAAGCGTCATGTGTCTAAAGATATTCGTTAATAAAGTCTGCGTAATCGCGCGCGGGCTTAGCATCACGCCTAAATCGACGCTCTAAATTCAAGAATCTTGCTTTCGCATTGGTGTAAGATTCCTCCAACTGGAGATTATCGGGCTTAAATGGGAGTGAAACCACGAACCTACCCTCGTGGTTGCGCTGGGTAGAGCGCACGAAATGCTCTTCACAGGCTGACTCGTTATCAGGGGTGTTGTCAGGGATAGTTTCTGTTTCCCAAAATCTTTCGAGAGACTGCAGAATTTGACTGTCGTTGTTCCTAGCTAGGAACGAAACAGCAGGACCCTCGTTGCGGCAGTGTTTGGGTAAATTGCCAGCCAAAATGTAGCCTAGCTTTGTTTCCTGAATGATGGGAAAATGAGGGCCACCTACGTATTTATTAGCTAAAATTAAGTCCAGGTAAAATTGTGCCCCTAAGAGTATGTCGATTTGCGACGATATGTTGAAATCTGGGTCAGCCAGAAAAATGTTGCTCGGAATGTGGAATTGATTTATGTCAAACGATTTTGGCGGGAGATTGTGGGTTAACGTAGATAAGATAGCACATTTCGCCTCGAAGCTATATCTCTGATAACGAGAAATAATGCGTATAGACGCAAGATTAGTGGCGTAACACGCTGTATTGTTTATACCCGTAATTGGTATGTTGGATTTAGTTAAATTAAGCCGTAATGTCCTTGCAAATGCTTTTGTGCAAAAATTTATTTGTGACCCGGCGTCTAAAAGAACTCTTGCCCTACGTCTGTTGCCAGCCTGGTCAATGACAAATACAACTGCTGTTGATAAAAGAACATTGTTCGTGGATTGTAATTTGAGTGAACAATAATTACTACTACTAGCAGCTATTGATTTCGGCACGTTGTTCGCGTGCAACAATGTGTGGCGTCGTTTTGAACAGATCTTACACACCTGCTTATTCTTACAACTAGATACAAGATGATCTGATCTAAGACAATTGGTACAACATTTGTGGCTTGATACAAATTGTCCCCGCTCAGCGGTGCTTAATGCACGAAATTTATCACATATGTAAAGCGGGTGATTAGATTTACAACACAAACATGAATAACTGCCTGCCGCTGAGTGATAACTCTTAAATGTAGTACTGCCAGCAGTGTTTCTTGATTTATATTTATCATATTTATTGTTAAGTTTTAAAATCGGCTTGTTGAGTTGCTGTCCGGCTTCGATAGGCAGTGTATTTTCTAACAGCTGTCTACGTGAGTTTAAAAAATGAGTGAAATCTTGAAAGTTAGGTGAATTATCAGGGTCTATTGATTCCTTCCATAGTTTAAAAGTAGTAGGGTCGAGTTTAATTGATAATAATTGTATAATAATAAATTCAAATGAATGCACTGACAGTTGCATTGCTGCCAGTGAATTAACGGAAGACGTTATTGTGTTTGTGAATTCTGCCAAACTTTGGACAGAGTCCTTAATTGTCGACTTGACTTGAAGTAAGTTTTGAACATAGTATTTTTCTAGTATGAACTTGTTGTCATACCTTTCGGACAGCAAACTCAACGCTATTGAGTAATTTTCCTTACAGATACCTACCTGTAATTAACCTATCTATAGTAGTGACTTAATTAAATCTAAAGGTTCATTTTTTAAAAAAGAATGTAAATAATGTAACTTCTGCACTGGCGTTAAATCGGATCTTGTATGCACTAAGTCCGTAAAAATTGAATGAAAATGCTGCCATTCCAATATGTTGCCTAAGAAGCAGGGCAAACTTATTGGTTTTAATTGCTTGTGGGTCGACAATACGGGAGGTGCAGTCTGAACATTAAATGTATCAAGTAATTGCAAAATATTTGCTTCAGTCGAATATAGCATTTCTTCGACCTCAACTCGGTCTTCTTGAGCCACGCTCATGTCTTTACAAATAAGTTCTATTTCAGACTGCACCTCGTCGTACTTCGATGCCAAGCTTTTCAGACTTTCTAGCCTTACTGTTAAAAAATGTTATGTGTTGGAATTTATATCAAAGTTATTTACGGCTGATTGTATTCGCACTATTGCGGACTTTAAGCCGCCTCTCTTTCTGGTTAACACTTTGAGGCCTTCTTCAGCCATTGTACGCACTTTGTTATGCTGTTATTGAGGTGATACCTTGTAGGAGATGTCCTGCAGCGTCGACACCTTGGAGAAGATGGCAAACACAGCTCGGAGAGATGACCGCCTTGTTTGAAGCACTGCAGCTAGCAGGCTCTTGCGATGGTGTTGTCAGGAGGCTCAAAGGTGACGAGCGAAATGCCGATGGAAATCACGCCACGGTCGTATCAGCGGATATGCTAATTCGCCCGTGATGGCCAGAAATAGTGGCAAAAAAATATTAATTAGGAATGATGCATCGAAAATCCAGGTCCGGAGTGACCAAAAAATGTTTAGTAACAAGAATGTTGATTGAAAATTTGTACTTAGTTGATTCGCCAGGATGCAGAAATGATGAAGCGAGTGAACTGTATTCAATTCATTTATTTGAAATTCAGAAGTACATTTGAAATATGAAGTTAGCAGTTGTTTTGAATGACAGGTTGGCTAATAAGCATGATGTATATAGAATGTATCAAAATTTAAATTACATTAATAAACGGGCCTAATGGGCATTACATTAGTGTGTTGGCCTAAGGCCTATATTGAATGTCGCGACAAGAAAAAATATGACAGTGAGGCTGCGGGCGAGCCGACCGCCGCTTGCAAGCGTTTGAGACGTACTGTACAGAACACAACTGGGGGTTGCGCGGCCCGCGCGAAGCGCGGGTCGCGAGTAGTGCAGTGTCCCGAGTCTCAGAAAGGACTCCTGCCACTGGGTCTGGTTGAGTTCAATATATACTTTTTATCTACTTATGGGGGGGGGTCTGAAGCGACCTGCGATTGGTGGATTATACCACCGGGACTAGCAAACGAGGTCGCTTCCAGGACTCACCTGGTCGCGGGGTGTATTTACCAAGTCCGGCAATGAGGGAATTGTGGGTCACTCTGTCGGAACGAACATAGAATCGTCGCGCCAGGCGTCTCACGGTGTCATCAAGAGAGCGGACACCTAGTCCTCTCCTCAGAAGACGAGAAGAGTACCTCCGGGGGACTTTGCACGCGAGCTTCAGTCCCCGGTCGAGTACGCGCTGGAGCGTGATTCTATGACCACGAGCCAGGTATCCCCAAACAGGACAGGCGTAGGTAATCACCGGCAACACGTACGTGTTGACTATGAGCTTACCTAGCCGGGGGGTCATTGCCGGATTAGATAGCACGGGCCAGAGTCTACTGAGTTGCGCCGGAGCGCGTTGTCTGATGTAGTTTGTATGGGTTCGCCAGGTGAGTCGGGAATCCACGTGGAGCCCGAGGTACTTGACGCTGTTGGTCCAGGGCACCTCGACGGGGCCTACTTTAAGCGGCCGAGGCCGCTTACGTTTGCGCGAGAATATTACTGCGGCGCTCTTGGAAGCGTTAACGGCAACTCTCCAGTCATCGGTCCACCCGACATAGGCGTCGAGTTGGCGCTGGAGCTTAACTGCCGCATAACTCGCGTTCGGCTCTGAGGCAAAAGCCGCAGTGTCGTCCGCGAACAGCGACAGTTTCACTCCAGGAACTCGGGGCGTGTCGTTGACAAACAACGAGAACAGGAGAGGCCCAAGGACACTTCCCTGAGGGACGCCGGCGGTAATACGCCTCTCCGAAGAGAGAGCGTGGTCTACTCTCACTCGGAAGCTACGGTCTCGCAGAAAGCTGCCGATCAGTCTGGGAGAAGGACTTCCGTCAGTTTGTACAGGACACCCTCGTGCCACACGCGGTCAAAGGCTTTCTCTACGTCTAGGAAGATCGCAGCCGTCTGTTTGCCCTGGCAGCCAGCCTCGGTTATGCATTCCACGAGTCTCATCAGCTGATGAGTCGAGGAGTGCAGCTCACGAAAGCCGAACTGTTCGGGGATCAGCACGTCTAGTCTTTCTAGATGGTCGCGGATCCTACGCTGGATCAGACGCTCAAAAACCTTGGACGTCGCGGACAAGAGGCTGATGGGCCTGAGTTTCTCCACTCGAGAAGAATTCTTTCCCGGCTTGGGTATCACGATGACGGTAGCCGTTTTCCATTTCACCGGAAAATAGGCCAGTCTGAGGCATGAATTGAACAGGTCAGTGAGGAACTGGGTTTCTCGCTCCGGAAGGCGATGGAGGGCGGAATTCATGACTCCGTCCGGGCCAGGCGCCTTCCGGGGCTTGAGCTGAACAATCCTCTCAGAGACCTCCTCCGGGGAGATGGACTCCGGCTGGACTGTGATATCGGCCGAAAGAAAGCGCTCTACCTCGCGGCAGATTTGCTCAGTGAAGGCCGGGTTCTTGGATGGGTTGGGAGCGAACTGACGCTCTAAACTGTCAGCCAAGAACTCTGCCTTTTCGAGGGGTTGACCGCCGGGTCCGGCCAGTGCGGGGAGAGGCGCGCGTTTGCGCTTTCCCGTTAGGGCACTAGGAATCCGCCAGACATTACGGTCCTCGGCAGGGCCATCCATCTGTGTTACAGCTAGCTCCCAGTTGCGTCTACGGAACGCCAGCATGTCGCGACGCAACTTGCCGGACGCTCTGTTGAACGCAGCCTTGTCGGCCGGGTCACGAGTCCTCTGGCAGCGTCTCCGGAGGCGATTCCTCTCGCAAGCGAGCTGAGACACCTCTTCGGGGATCCGCTGATAGTCGGGCGTGAGCCCCGGCTTCATCCGGGAGGACACGTCAACCGCCGAGACGACGGCTGTGTCGAATACGGCAACTGCCTCATCGACATGCTGGGTAGTGTCGAGCGGGATATGCTCTGGTAGGCGGCGACTGAACGCCGGGCCAAAGCGGTCCCACTCGATTACCCGCCGCTCGTCGCGGACGGTGGCGTCCTGGGTAGCTATATGCACACTGATAGGGCAATGGTCCGAGGACAGTTCCGAAATGACGGAGACGTGGACCGGGCAATAAACGCCCCTGACCGCGGCAATGTCCAGTACGTCAGGGCGGGAGTTAGCCCTAGAGGGATAGTACGTAGGCCCGGTAGGACCCATGACTGTGACCCGAGCCGCATCAGCATACCTGCGTAAGCGGGTCCCGTTTGGGTTCGCCAAGCGGCTCCCCCAATCGGGGTGCTTACAGTTCAGGTCGCCCGCCAGGACTACCCTTCTGTGTGCTCCAAAGACGGCCTCCAGATCGTTCGACAGGAGCTCCGTGTGTGGAGGCTTGTAAGCGGAAACCACGAGTAGACCGCCGAGAGCACCATGGAGCTCGACCGCGGTGCACTCGAGGTTCCGCCGCTGAGGCAGGACAACGCGGTGATGGCGAAGACTCGCCTTCACCGCGATGGCTGTGCCCCCTCCTGCGCGACCCGACCGGTCGTCCCGGTGGCACACGTAGTTGGGTAACTGTACAGAACCGACATGAATGATCAAATTATAACAAAAAGTAAAGAGCAGAGTAGCCAACCTATAAAGTAAAATTATCGCGCTACTGCACAACCATGTTTACGAATGAAGAGAAGAAAACGTTGGAATATACAATAGTGCTTCGTTTTGTTTGTCTTCATTTGCAATGGTTTTGTGCGTCACCAAACGTTATGTGTTAGAGTATTAAGATTTTATTAATAAATGTTATACTTTACCTTACCATAAGTTTTGTATCCTGATACTATCGAATGCGGTGTTCAGTACGCCTTTTACAAATACTACCAGAGAAGTTATGTGTGTGATAACTTCGACAAACTGTGCGGCCAGCCACGTATTTGTGCACTCCGTAGAGCGATTTTGAATCTTTTTTGAGGATGTGTACTGTCTTCTTTATAACAACATTTAAATTCATTTCTGTAGAAAAATAATTAGACTGATTTAATTTTATTTTCTGCATATATTTACAATGACGTATTCATTAGGGCGAAGTTTTAAACAATATTTGCAAAACATTTAACACTGTCAGCGTATGCCGCTGATAATAATGGAAGAAAAATTGGGAGAGTTTTCCGGTACCGTTACCTAATTTATATTGTACCTATTTAAAAACTGACATCAGTGGTTCATTTCTAAATACCTATATACATTTATAATTTTTACCACAACACACACACACACACACACACACACACACACACACACACACACACACACACATGAACCGGTTATATATATTTGCCTTTGTCTCTTTTTATTTAGTACAATTTTAAAATGTAAGAAATAGTCTTAAGACACTTTCATACATCAGGGTCTTCACCGTACATTTTAGTGCTCCTTGCAATCCTCTCATCCATTTCAGTATATTTTTTCGTTCTTTTCATATCTTCCAAATTACACTCAATCATTACAATCTTCTGAATAGATTTCTCAACCTCAGATTTTAAAAGTTTTATAAGGTTAGTTGTTTTTGGATGAGATATTGCAACGTGGCTGTTTAATTTACGATCCCAATCTTCTACAGGATTCTATAACGTCAGGGGTAGCAGTTTCATAACTGTTCTAGCACTAATGGATTTTCTAGCACCTGTTACAAGAAGAAATCAACAATTCATCGAGTCTCTACTCCGCTCTTGCTTTAGCATGGATAAACCAATAAAGGAAAGCAAGTCCAATACACATTTGGATGTTCACTTTATTTGTATAACGTTGTCACATCGATATCTCTTTCGTTCCTCCAGAAACATTGTGTGAAGTGAAAATAACATCCACGGGGGATGTCTAAAGGAAATACCTCCTTAAAGCTGACATAGCGGATGACTCAAAATCTACATGTACTGTCTGAGGTTTCCACTCGAGTACTTCTCGTAAGAGCTGCCGAATCATACGTAATTTTTTTTTTATCAGGAGGAAAAACAAGTACCACTTGGCAAAATTTGTCTCATCTTGTGTGCTTCGTAAGTGAACTTAAATTGCCTGTATTTGTGCTGACTGACGACTGCTACTTTTGAATATTCCATCCATGAAAAATGACTTGTAATCTTTCAAACACTTTTTTTTTGGCTTCACTTTTTCAGAAGCCTACCTTAGACACCACTTTTTTCGGAAGAAAACTACTCTTATCCGATGTACCGAGAAGTTCCTCTGAGTAAGAACATCCCCTGAATGCGTCGACTCTTCTAGCACTCTCTGTGTTCGATTTCTATCTCGGTATAAAGATGACTTAAAATTATAGAATTGGGGAGTTCGTGTGACGAATGCATAACCTCTGTATAGTAAAGTTTGCAGTTGGTCGTTAACTACTTGAGGTATGGTTGCGATGTCATCCTCGTGGGTCCGTTTCTTTGCTCGAAATACTGCCTTCTGTAGGTACAGGGTTGCTTCGTCCGGAATACACTCGTGGTCAGTCATCACTATATGGCCCCAGGGAACTAATTACCGCCCCATATACCGCATTTCTTTCTGTATTAAGCACATAGATTTTACTGTACGTCCTTGACAATCTCGTAACTTTATATACGAGTAGGCACTGTAATACAAAACACAATGTTTTCCTATTGTCGTTCCAATAAACTCTACACAAAAAATGGAAACAGAGAGAAACACAACAAAATTAATGATTACTGCACTTTATATGTGTAAAGTTAACGGCAGCTTGTAAAAATAGAATAGCAAGCCTGTATCCGTGGCTAGTGGTTGTATGTCAGAGGCGGCAGATAAAGAAAAGCGTTTTCAACGGTTTTCAGCTAAGAGTGCAGTGAGTATAATATCGTTGCCGATGCCTGATGTTTAATTGTAAAGTGATTTCCAGTTATTAGTTGTTTACGCTCTCCGACAGTTTGTTGTTAAGGATAGTAGACAGTAGTGTGTCCTGACACTAGAAACTCGCGACAGCTAGTAAACCTTTCTGTGACGGATCTCGAAGCAAACTGTCCGATGAGCTCACGTCGGAAGACCGACTCGAATAAATTTAAGAACTTCTGATTGGTTGAAATCTTAGCTACGTCACAGATTTTTATTAAGATAGACTGACTTCAAGTCAAAACTATGTCCAAGTCTGCAAAGGTCTGTCTAGATTTTATCTACATTATTACCCTCTTGCAGATAATGTGTTAAAATAAGAGTTAATTTCATTTAAAAAATCATATTAAAATTATAGTTCTGCAATATGGAACATATGAATGACGTAGTACTCAATATGATGCATACTCTGTCCAAGTTTCATGTAGAAATGTAAATTATTAGCGAAAGTATTCAATAAAACGTGGATAACACGCGCACCCACACAACTGCGCACTAACATTACACTGGACATGATAGAGCATAAAATTATGGGTATTTTGACATAACTCACTTCTTTACCCATATCTTAATTCAAAACTTACCTCATTAACAAAAAATGAATAAAATCAGTTTAAAACTTGTCTATGAAAGTCAGATAATGTGTTACAGATCTCACATCCATTTATGATGGCTTTCACTGCACCGTTCCGTTGCAATATACATACAAATGAATGTACATTCTTAAGAAAAAATGTTTTAATACATTTCACGAAATTTTTAAATTGTTTTATAACTGAGTAGAATTAAAAACGCGGTGTTATTATCTGACGTAATAAAACGAAATAATTTAATTCCCTTCCTTAATAAAATTTTTGTCATAAAACCTTTTACTCCACTCGCAATTAATTAATTTTTGCAGAGCTGGCTTACCATCAACAGATGATGTTTTAATACTAACATAAAATTGCAATACAAATTACTTTTAAAGCGGTTTAAAGCTATGAAACCCTGAGACTTATGATTAAATGACACTACTGACTAACGGCCAGACCTACAAAATGTCTTAATGAAACCTTAAATCTGATTAAACTTTTATATAAGTGCGGTAAAGAATAATGAATTAATTGTCATCAGAAACATAAGAGAAAATAAGTGTATGTGTATGTTTTATGTGGGTATGTGTGTGTGTGTGTGTGAGATCTGAGAACAGATCGATATCTTGTTATATTAAGTTTCTAGTGTTATGACTGTCAAATATATTCACACTTAGTTGTGGCATATTTCTATAATTTTACAGCTACCGCCTATCGTTTCCCACGCTCACTTTTATCTTGTGAATTGATAAAACAACTACTTCAGCAGACAAAAGTGTCACGTGTAGTTATCAGTTAAAATTAGTTTCATTAGAAGTTATTACGTTCTTTGTTCACATATGCGTTTAGTTCCTTAAAGTTAAAGGTAAATTTGGCCATCGCTCATGTCTCAATAACTTTATAAGCAATGGAAAATGTAAATATTTTAGACATTATATTTACCAAAATCATCATATTATATTTTGCAGTAAATGGGAGTAAAAATTAAATTACAAAGTTTATCAAAGTAAATCCAGCCTAATCCATTCCGATTAGAAATAAACTTCTTAGCTATTTCTGCGAAATTTTTATATTTTTACTTACGTAACATATGAATTATAATAAAACAATATGGTTAAGCGTAACACTACATATCAAGTAATTAATGGCAATTCCAAAAGCCCCAGTAGTGAAGTAAGAGAAAAAAGTAGCTGAATTAAGGAAGTGATTCTGGCATTAAGAAGAAAGTGTAACGCGTATGCATCAATGATACATTATAAATTTTGGATGCTTAGTTGATCGGGATCAACATATATTGTAATATTAGTTTGTGTGTTTGCAATATTATTAGTTTTAGAATTGGAAGTTTTAGTAATGTGTTTTGCGAACGTAAATGGTATCGTTCGGAAGCGTCTGGTAGCCTGTGTGCCTTACCTGTCCCTTCTCACTCTTTCGTAATTCCGGATAGGCGCCAAATTATTTTTCGTGAAAACAATTAAAAGTTTTTATTACTTCCATATTCCTTAAGGAATGGAAGTATGGTGATGGCAAAAAAAATCGTGTTCGAGATTATTGCAGATTCTGATTCTACTACACTCAAAACATGAAAAAAACTCGTTTTCCGAAAAGTGTCTGTGAGTGTGTCTGTCTGTCTGTCTGTCTGTCTGTGTGTGTGTGTCTGTCTGTGTGTCTGTGTGTCTGTGTGTCTGTGTGTCTGTAGATTTTTTTCTATGGCAAACGATAACTGCCGCAAATTCAAACAGAATCAAATAACTTTTTGCATACAGCCCTGATTTGTAGAGTACTCACGACCTATTGTTTTTGGTGAAGATCGGTTGAGGGAAAGGGGTAGTTTACCTGCAACGGTTTTTTTTTAGCAAGGGAAAATTTTTTTGCCAAACGATAACAGCCGCAAATTCAAACAGAATCAAATAATGTTTCGCATACAGCCCTGAATTGTAGAGTTCTCAAGATTTGTTGATTTTGGTGAAGATCGGTTAAGGGAAAGGGGTAGTTTACCTGTAACATTTTATGTTTTACCAAGGGTATTTCTTATGGCAAACGATAACAGCCGTAAATTCAAACAGAATCAAAAGGTTATTTGCATACAGCCCTAAGTTGTAGAGTTCTCAAGACCTATTGTTTTTGGTGAAGATCGGTTAAGGTAAAGGGGTAGTTTACCTACAACGTTTTTTTAACAAGGTTATTTTTTATGGCAAACGATAACAGCCGCAAATTCAAACATAATCAAATAATTTTCTCCATACAGCCCTGGTTTGTAGAGTACTCAAGACGCTTTGTTTTTGGTGAAGATCGGTTGAGGGGAAGGGGTAGTTTACCTGCAACGTTTGTTATAAAGCGTATTTTCTATGGCAAACGATAACTGCCGCAAATTCAAACAGAATCAAATAATTTTTTGCATACATAAGTGAATTGTAGAGGACTCAAGGCCATTAGATTTTGGTGACGATCGGTTAAGGGGAAGGGGTAGTTTACCTGCAACCTTTTACGTTTTAACAAGAGTAAAGTACTTGAAAATTCATTTAAACTTTTTCAAACAATGGTAATTGTTAAAAATAAAATAATTTTGTTGCCAGGCAATAAAATTATAATTTTTTCATTTTAATGTAAATTATGTATATATTAGAAAATATATCGTGCTTGGCAGGCAAGCATATTTCAGATTATAAGTCTTAGAATATGGAAGTCATGTATGGTTCTCCATACCGGTATTTTGTATAGCTTGATATTGCACTATTGTAAATTCGAATCGCTCGCCGTCTGGCTTGTTACTGATTCTCATCTGAGTGGGGGAAACGTGCTGCCAACTTGAGATAACGTTGGTTATGTAGACCCACTGCTAGTAAACAAAACATGCATAATATTTTTTACAAGTAAATAATGGACAGTTGTTATCGGTACACACTCTTTTATTAGGCTTTTGACTGGTTATTTTTTGTTAATGCTTCATAAAATTAATAATTTATACAATTATTTTAGCCTCGGCAATATTCGCTCAATCAGCGGATCGCTGGGTTGGCAGTACAATGTTTATATTAGCTGCAAGACAGTGTGGTTATTATTTTACAAAATAAATCTGCCTATAGGGTTCTTTTAAGTACGAAACAGAGGTTTATCTAACAAGATAACAAAGTTAGAACATATCATTTAAAGTACGTGATCATTAAAATTAACAAGGTTTACTATAAATTAAATATTGTGGTGTTGAATTGTGACAGTGTCGTTGGTGTATACATAGGTTATCATTTGGTCATTAAGTGTTTACAAAGTTACTTTTTTATTTTATCAATCCTTGAAAATACCTTCAGTGATAGTGAGAGTTTTATCATTTAGTTATAATTTTGTGAAAGAGAATTTGTCTTTTTTATAAATCAATAAATTCAGCAATACTCAACGTTAGTAGGTGAAAGATGTATTGTCAGTCGTCCAAGTGGTGTCGGTTCTTCCTTCTTCAGTCTTGGGCTTCGGGAATGGTTGGCGTCTTCTTCTGGTTGGATTCCATATATTTCTTGGTCATCTAGATTAATTCCGCGCTGGTCCTTCGTATAGTTTGGTTGGAATGTCCTCTCGTCAGTTATTCTGGTCCTTCTTCATCGACTTATGGGCACTTATACTGTTTTAGAGTTAAAAATTTGTGCCCTTTACGGCGTGGCTTCTCTCCAGTTTAGCGTCACTACAGTTATTTATGTTCCTAACTGAAAATTAGTCAATACACGGTTGTTGTCATGGTAACTCACAATTTTTGATTGGCTGAAATTGGCTTGAGATCATTGTTAAGATATTTGAATTTTTATTTAAAATGGTCAGAGATCTTCTAAATGTAATTAATCTTCAGTACTCCCTTTTTAGTAGTAAATATTATTGCCACTGTTCATATTTTGGCTCAAGGATTAATTTGACATCCAATACTACAATATTTACTTAGGTATCAACATCTTACAGTTTTGTGGATTTTATTTAATTATACTGTTTTCTTACTTTACATTAGACTATCATAATATTTCTGCCTTAACATGATAGTCTAATTGTATTTCATAGTTTATGTGGCTTAGTCTTACTAATGTCAGCGTTTAATTCTAAAAATTGAAGTCTTTTGTAGTTTGACTGTTGGGAATCTGCCTAGGCTTAGATAGCAATTGACTATTTTTTTCTTTAATTACTGAGATTACATTTTATTCTCCCCTTGTATGGGTCCTGATTGTTTTAATACATGATTAAACAATGTTTATGTCTGTTCTAGTAATTGTGTGTGATTTTATTGTTTTCTTATGTTAATTTGTATACTGTCATAACTGCCTTTTAGTGTCATTGTATCTGACTGTATTTATTTTGTTTCTTGTTTTTTGCATCATATAACATAGCATCTTATGATTTTAACAATTCCCATAGATATAATTTTTATTCATTAAAACATAATTCTTTTGAAACATAAATCTTACTCATTAAAACATAATTATTTACCTTCTATTATCCACTCATACTCTTCAGTGGGTAATAATTATCTTATAGTACCATTAAAAGAAAACAAACATATAAACCTTAATTAATTATTTTGATTATTATACAAAATCCTTATTACTAAGCTTATCTGACACCGTTTTATTAACTAATGGTACCTAATACCATTTCACTATGTCTTATTAACTCTTATCATGATTATTCATTGTTTTTATCCCTTAATATTACTGACATTTTCTATATGGTGAATTGACACACTGACAGTCTATCTTTCTTACTTTCCTAATAATCTTAATAGTCACTTGTTACATTAATTGGCACACATTTAAAACCATGATAATCAGTTATCACTAAAGCTAACTTAATTTTAACACTATTCGTTTATTTAGTTACATTTTGGGTGTCCACTCACATTGGCCTCTCAATTATCACAGTCCTTCCTGCGTTTGACCTTTATCAGATCTCACTCATTTATAACTTATAACCTAGTTTATGCACTTATAAACTTTGATTACGGTTTTATCCGTGTTTATCACTTTTTAATGGGGTTTATTCTTACTTCGGGGTATTAACACTAACACTTTGCACTCAATCTTGTTTTAGGGTTACTGGTGGGTAAAGATTAGTGTATTGCTTATTCAAAACTCTCTTTCTTACATTTATTTTAAAATGTTCATCCTCCTTACAATTTATAATCTCTCTCTCTCTGTGGTTTGACTATACATGATATGTTTGTGTCGTGCTAATGTGATTTGTCCTAGTTTACTCTATTTGTTTGGGTTAGTGTCCCCTTCTATATCTCAAGTCCTTAACAATTAATATTTTTAACTTGTCTGTCTTTACATTTATTATTATCATATACAATTTTCATTAGTTAGTCTTTTTCATTGGTTTAACATTAGTTTTGTATTCTTTCTGGGCTCCCTTTATTTTGCCATCGTTTACATGTCACTTCCATGGTGTTGTGGCTGATTATACCTTCATACTTCCATGCTAATTCTTTGTTCATTATTATTCTTATTATTACTACACTCTTGTGGTAGTGTGGTGGCTAGTTCTAGTTCACTTACAGCTGTCATTATTTATGTTATTCTTGGTTTATGGGGCTGGTTCTACTCTCTCACTTACCATCTATTGGGCTATTCAGGTTAAATCGCCATGTATTACTGTATTTAATATTTTGGTTTGTTTGTTTGTTACTTCTTTATTATTAGAGGTTACTGTTCTGACTACCTGGATATGTCTGATCGTGTTATTATTTTGAGTTACCCATTCCTTTAATCTCTGATTCATCCCTTTTTTACTTCCATATTCCTTAAGGAATGGAAGTATGGTGATGGCAAAAAAAATCGTGTTCGAGATTATTGCAGATTCTGATTCTACTACACTCAAAACATAAAAAAAAGTCGTTTTCCGAAAAGTGTGTGTGTGTGTGTGTGTGTGTCTGTCTGTCTGTGTGTGTGTCTGTGTGTGTGTCTGTGTGTGTGTCTGTGTGTCTGTGTGTCTGTAGATTTTTTTCTATGGCAAAGGATAACTGCCGCAAATTCAAACAGAATCAAATAATTGTTTGCATGCTGCCCTCATTTGCAGAGTACTCGCGACCAATTGTTTTTGGTAAAGATCGGTTGAGGGAAAGGGGTAGTTTACCTGCAACGGTTTTTTTTTTAGCAAGGGTAATTTTGTTTGTTTGGCAAACGATAACAGCCGCAAATTCAAACAGAATCAAATAATGTTTCGCATACAACCCTGAATTGTAGAGTTCTCAAGATCTGTTGATTTTGGTGAAGATCGGTTAAGGGAAAGGGGTAGTTTACCTGTAACGTTTTATGTTTTAACAAGGGTATTTCCTATGGCAAACGATAACAGCCGCAAATTCAAACAGAATCAAAACATTATTTGCATACAGCCCTAAATTGTAGAGTTCTCAAGACCTATTGTTTTTGGTGAAAATCGGTTGAGGGAAAGGGTTAGTTTACCAGCAACGTTTTTTTAACAAGGGTATTTTTTTCTATGGGAAACGATAACTGCCGCAAATTCAAACAGAATCAAATAACTTTTGCATACAGCCCTGATTTGTAGAGTACTCACGACCTATTGTTTTTGGTGAAGATCGGTTGAGGGAAAGGGGTAGTTTACCTGCAACGGTTTTTTTTTTATCAAGGGAAATTTTTTTTTTTGCCAAACGATAACAGCCGCAAATTCAAACAGAATCAAATAATGTTTCGCATACAGCCCTGAATTGTAGAGTTCTCAAGATCTGTTGATTTTGGTGAAGATCGGTTAAGGGAAAGGGGTAGTTTACCTGTAACATTTTATGTTTTAACAAGGGTATTTCCTATGGCAAACGATAACAGCCGTAAATTCAAACAGAATCAAAAGATTATTTGCATACAGCCCTAAATTGTAGAGTTCTCAAGACGTATTGTTTTTGGTGAAGATCGGTTAAGGTAAAGGGGTAGTTTACCTACAACGTTTTTTTAACAAGGTTATTTTTTATGGCAAACGATAACAGCCGCAAATTCAAACATAATCAAATAATTTTCTCCATACAGCCCTGGTTTGTAGAGTACTCAAGACCCTTTGTTTTTGGTGAAGATCGGTTGAGGGGAAGGGGTAGTTTACCTGCAACATTTGTTATAAAGCGTATTTTCTATGGCAAACGATAACTGCCGCAAATTCAAACAGAATCAAATAATTTTTTGCACACACAAGTGAATTGTAGAGGACTCAAGGCCATTAGATTTTGGTGAAGATCGGTTAAGGGGAAGGGGTAGTTTACCAGCAACCTTTTACGTTTTGACAAGAGTAAAGTACTTGAAAATTCATTTAAAATTTTCAAACAATGGTAATTGTTAAAAATAAAATAATTTTGTTGCCAGGCAATAAAATTATAATTTTTTCATTTTAATGTAAATTATGTATATATTAGAAAATATATCGTGCTTGGCAGGCAAGCATATTTCAGATTATAAGTCTTAGAATATGGAAGTCATGTATGGTTCTCCATACCGATATTTATTTTAGTGTTAATGATTAAACAATTTATCTTGTCGTTTTCTTCATTTTTGTTAGGTGAAGGTATGTACCATTACAATATCTGTTTCAATTATAAGGGATCGTCAGCAGTATAAAATCTGGAACAATGATTTAATCTGCAAATATTAGGAGAGTACTAAATACTAAAATTTAGGAAGCCACACTAAACAAGTACGGTCGGTTAGTGATGAAGAAGGCTTTTAACAAATGAGAATAAGATATAAAGCTGTCAAACAAAACCAAAAATTAACAGACAAAAAACATAAATTAAAAAACATTAAGTTCAGCAATGGATTCATCTAACTGATTATTAACGTTTTAAAAATAAACTTACATATTGTTGTCTGTTTATTTTTGCAGCGTATTACTAGATTTGAATACTGGACGTGAAGAGAATTTACAGCCATTTCTAACTAATATTTGTGTGTGTGTGTGTGTGTATGTTGCAATGGAATATCGCAAAAAAGGGTCTTTGTAGCTATTACTACATGCTTTTATACAATTTATAACGTTATAGACAAGTTGAAAATTGATTTTGTTAAAATTTTGTAAATTAGCTGTAAGTTTTGAAATAAGAAATGGGCAATTAACTGTTGTATGTCAAAATGCCCATAAATTTATTTTCTGTCATGTCAAGTGCGGATTTAGTGCGCGAGTGCGCGGGTGCGTGTGTCATTCGTATTTACATGAATAACTCTTGAGTAAATTAACGTATCGAGTTGAAACTTAAGACAGCTCATACTTCTGCATTAGCGCTACATTTTTCATATGTCAAATACTCATAACATATTATTTTAATATGTATTTTTTAACAGAATTCACTTTCCTAAAGAATCCTTATCTTCTGAAAGTCATAAAACTTTTAGATAAAATCTATACATACTTTTGCAGTCTTCAGCAAAATTGAGCGGGACATATGTCTATCTATCTAACCCTTCAATCACGTGCTATGGATTTTAACGAATCAGAAGCTCCAATTTTCTTTCTTTTTTGTCTTTCACGGAAGAAGTTCCGGTCAGTTCAACCTAACAGCTCGGCCTTAACAGACGTTGGTCTCTGTGCAAGTTTGTCGTATCAGTATACGTTCTACATAAGGGTTAAGTGCACTGGTTCTTAGCAACGAGTTGCCCGTTTGCTAGATCATTGGGTATTAGAACTCAAAATAATTAAATTATAAATTACGTAGTGCTATATCGCGATAGTCAAGATTTTTCCCATCGGAATCAGTGTATTTGCCGAAATACATCTGGGTAAACGCGAGGACACGTTAAGATACCGGAAGGTGTACGTAAAACACACCGAAATTGAATTAATAATAGTCAAACCCATTATCGAGCCCTGAGATAAATGAGATAAACTATATCGGTGATAAACGGCGCGCGTGCGTGTGTCGCCAGAGTTCTACGTGTCATTGCAGCTGATTCAGCAGGCGACGAAGGCAGTGGAGCAGTTCAACGTTTCGTCAAGGGAATTCATCGAACAAGTAAAATAGACTATAAAAAAGGGAAATATTCAAACCATTGTACAGACACTATTTAAATTTAAGAATAAATAATTTATGTTCAAATCACAGATCGTATTAAATTTGTTTTAAAATAAATACCTATCTCCAGATAAAAGACTCTGATATCATTTTGTTCTAATTTACTATGCCTTCTATTTGTTACGTTGCATAGTAAATATGGCGCCGCAACGTGGTTGGCACGAGTAAATAGTATTATATTGTAAAAATTGATTATTATTTTGAACTGTGTTTTTAATTTGTCTTTAGCAGAGTGTGTATACTTGGTATAAAATGCATATGCTCGGAAAGACTGTTTTAGGTTAGAACTGTAGAATAATATTTTAGAGTAATTATCTGGAGTGAAATATTTAATTTGTATAAATGTTAGGTTATGTATTTGTGTGGACATTAAATTTGTATGATATTTGACTGACTACAGTGCATTTCAATAATATATATGTTTATAAGTAAGTTTACTTAATTTACTTACAAACCTCTGATGATACTGATATTTTTCCGTGAAACGTGCGTCAGGTGTTAAAAAGTAAATACGAAATGTACACTAGTTGCAGAAGAAATAAATTGAATAACATCACAACATTACATAATTGCTGAAAGAAACTTCTAGTTACTTATATAAAAAATTGTATATATATATATATATATATACCATATATACAATCATATATGGTACTGTGCATTGCCAAAATATTTAAAAGAATTAATAAAAATAAATAAATCTATAGTTGATAGACATGATTCAGATCGCAAGCTGGATTGTTTAAAATATAGGGAACGCACAATTCAGGCATGTACACGCATATCTGGCCACCTGGCGCTAGCTGTGTGTACATGTGTATTTTGTTTGTGTGCGTGAAACCGGTCTGTTCCTGGACAGTAACCACCCCTATTCAAATGATGTTAGAATTTAAGTATTATTTTAATTATAAGAAAACTATGTACAATAATGTAAAACTAAATGCACCAAAGTATGTATTTTATAAAGATGCGCAAATGGTTAAAAAACCGTTTAAAAGTGACGTAAAGTGAAATTACAATTAATAAAAAGTGAATAACTCCCTGAATAATTATAACAAAGAAGTGTAAGTTGTTACATATAATAGACATATGAAAATTAGCGATCGATTGAGCAGAGTGTAGTGTAAAACAGACTTCGCAATTCGCGAAGTCAAGCGAAATTAGTGAATCGAACGTAAGTGGGAGAAAGGACGCTTTCGACAAACTCTGACAAGACCGATATTGTTCAGACAGGAGTTTTGCACGATGTGATATAAATATCAGGTCGCGCTAATAAAGTTTCTTCTTCTTAATTCAACCGTTGACGCTGGAGGCTATGTCAGTCAACAGCGCTGTCTTGAATCTACTGTAAGAGTCACAGGACGAACTGGAAGTCAAAGCAGAGAGTAGCAGAGCACATATGCAGAGGTTGTATGGACACACCTACAGCCCATGATGTGAGGAGAGACAACAAGTAAGCAGTACACGCAGTGGAATCCCGGAAGAGGACCCGAGGACACGGAGGACACGAAGGACACGGACGAAGACCGGAGGAGGACACACCGATAATTTACCACATCAAACGAGGTGATAAAAAAACCATAATAATTACCGACAATTGAAAGACAATAATTACAACTAGAATGAAAGACATTCGAACTGTTGATAAAAATAATTAAATTGTACATAGTAGTGTAAAGGCAGATTGTTAATTTAGAATAATATCTCATGTATAGCAATTAGGATTTGAAGATAACGTAAATGCTATAAGAGCAATATCTGATTGAAATCGAAGTAAATTAAAGTAAATAATAAAATCTTTATTTGATAAAAATACAATGCATATGCAGTAGAAAAGTAGTATTAAAGCTAAGTAAGGTTAAAGGATTTGAAATAAAAGTAAAATCATTGTTGAAATAAATTAATAAGCAATTGCAAAGATGACCAAACTGAATGAGTAAGCCGAGAGCAAAAAATAATTGATAATTACGTGTAGATAATAAGATTTCTGTATAACCTGTTTAAATGTAAATTGTTCATGAGAAGTCACTTGAATAAGATCGCACAAGCGATGAATAATGAATATTTTTGTTATTTCCGAAATAAGTAAAGAGATTGTTAAATAAATAATGTAAATATTTGAAAAACGTATTACGGATTCTTGTTATTACGATTACACCTAACAACATTGTTATGTTATATAATTCACACATGCATAAATATCATTGCATTAAATTCGTAAATTTACACTATATGTGTGTCGTTATAATATATATATTGTTACACAATTACGGAACACTCTCGTACGGTCGATGTGTCGTTCTACACGGTTCTCAACTAGACCAGCGTGACCCTTCTGTATCAAGGCCGTCCAATCACGTAAGACTCAAGCACTTCCAGATTGTCCAAGAGCACACTTGAAGTACGCATTAACTGGCACACTTCAGGAAGGATGGAAAGTTTATTTTGGAACACTTACACGGCCTATAAAACCCACAGAGGCTGGCTTTGTCAATCAGTTACGTTAAGCGGTATTCATTAGTGTGGATCGAGTGGTGGTTAAATTTAGTGGAAAGTGTTTACTGTATTACTGTATTAGCTACAGTGTTTAGTGCGGAACTCTATTACTTGAAATTATTATTGCGGGCGTACAAAGTTAACTTAACTTGTTGTACGAGATTACCTTGTTGATTACAAATTATTAATTGTGATTAATTAAAGCTGGTTATTAGTAACTGCATTGGTGTATGTATTTTGTTTCCACAGTACCATACGACGATCAGTGAGACTGTCGTAATAATATCTTTTCTTTTTTAAATCTCACACCGGTATCTGATAGTCACACCGCTTGATTAAAAACTTTGTTTCATACAGATAGGTATACCGTATATTATAGGGTTTTATAATATTTATATTTATATTCGAAATTTTGAAGTTACTTCTTATAAGTTATACAGAAAGTTGCAGACAAGTTATAGAACAAAACTATTTTATATATGTAGGGCTTGCGTCAATTACAAAATAATACGTAGAACCTCTTAATGGAAGCAGTAATTAAAAGAATTAAATGATCGGGGAACATGTTCAGAAAAGAGAGAATTTCGAGATTGAGGTGGGTGTCTGAGAAAATCGTAGAGGAAGAGGATAGTTAGGTAGCATATAATAGCATAGAATAAGATGGACGAATCAGACGCCCAAGGACCCTGGCAGCCTTAAGATTGAGAGAGGATGATGCTGCTATAGACTGTTCTGAAGGACGACAAACACAGTCCGTGGCTGGGAAATAAATAAAATCAGCAAACCTAAAAACAGTGTTACTTTTAATAGTAAAAGTAGAAACGTTTGAGATCAGTAAATCGGCTCTAAAGCGCATCTAGTATCTAGTTACTGGTTAGTGTCCGGTCCACGTGGACCGAAAAATTGAATAAGAATGATGATCCAGCATGTGTGGACAAGAAAGTTAAGAAAGTGGGCCCAAGTGGCTAAATGTATGCTTCTTGAGTTAAATATTCTGTCGGCTGATCTTCCATAGTAATTGAAACGATATGTAATACATGAATTGATTCTGCAGGAAGAAAATGACGAGAAGTGGACTGTATACGAATAATTTTAATATCTGAACTAGTTACATTACAGCTGTTAATTTGAATAAGGCTGGCTAATACTGCATGTTGCGAAGTATTAAGAATTTAGATAAACATGAAGCGGGCCTAGTCGGCCATAATCGAGAATATAAGGGCATAAAGCCTACATTTAATGTCGACACTAATTGACAGCGAAGGATTCGGCGAACCGAACGCCGAGATAGCTAGCTAAGCACTGTGCAAAGTACAACAACGCGAATATTGAGGCGAAGTATAACGCAGATTAGCCAACCTAGAAAATAAAATCATCGCGCTACCGTACATAAGCTGCCCGTCAAAAATCAAAAAGATTTTTTAATACATTTTTAATAAATTATATACATTTACAATTTGATTTAAAGAGTACAGTTCTTACTAACAATGGTTAGCTTCAAGGCCAAGTTGAACCTTGGGTTATAAGATTAGATAACGGCAATCCGTTACTAGTTTAGAGATAAGCATGCATAAGATAAGACTAGAGATAGGCGGTTGTACGCCAAGTTTGGAAAGCTGTTTCATATATGAATAAGTCTGGTTGACCAGTATTACTGACACAAGTGTGTGCAGTCTAAAACATTATAAAACATGAAAGAAAATACATAATTATATAATGTTTAATGCATGATCGGAAGCTCATCACATGATGGACCGATCGCTGGTAGTCCTATGGAAGTCATAGACGGCTACCTTAAAGTTACTTGAGGCCCGTAGACCTGTACAGAGAGTTTATTACATGAACAAAATTGTTGTTGAACATGTTGTAGTTACATGTTCTATTGTATATTCAGCAGGGCGGCATGTATTGACCTAGACATACTATTCCTGAAGTTTCAGGAATTTACAATATAATAAAATATGAACAAGCTAGATGCTGAATGCAAGCCCAGTTATGACATGTAGGTCATAATTTTAAGTAAGAATTGTGCATGCTTACTTGCAAAATGAATAAAATATAAAGTACAATATACAATGAAACTAGACGTGGCAGTTACATACGGCAGACGCTAAATAGTCTTTACATAGACACAATTTATGTGAATACAATAACAATAATTTGAATAATTACAAAATAAATAATTGCAATGTCAAATAACAATACAATACTGAAATTACATAGACAATTTTACAATTTAAAGACATTCACAAAATAGTACATATTTATCAGCAACAATATAAAGAAATGAATGCATGATTGCTAACAGCAAGACATGCAAATGTTATGCAATAACATTTTATAAATGAGACCACCAAAAAACATGCAATATACCCCATAACATCAAATGAAAATGTGTAAGACATAGTATGCCACACAAATTAACATACAAATACAAATATCAAGATACCACCAAAACTGTGATAATTAGAAGCGTGCAATGACGCAAAATTGACAAGAAAATTATTGTGATGATTCATCACGATTGTGTTGACCAAATGGTCGTAATAAGTATTAAGCCCATGGCTGAATAAAGTAGCATTGTGCTAAGTAATCATAATGTCAAATCTCGTCTCGCGCTGGCAACAGACATAATTTATGTATGGGTCTCCGCAAAACACCCGTAGGCGTGCGAATGTCCACGACACGAACCAAGTTATCTGGGCCAGGAAATGTGGCGATGATCACGCCAAATTTCCAGGCTAATGGAGGCAAGTTATCCTCAATAAGCAGGACTAAGTCACCAATGGAAACATTATCTTTGGCAAACTTCCACTTGTGACGCTGCTGCAACTGGTGCAAATAATCGCGATACCACGCCTTCCAAATGCCCCGGACAAACCTCTGAAGGAGTTGCCAACGACCAAGGCGAGAAACAGGAACGTGAGAAAGGTCCGAGTCCGGAATCGCCGTTAAGGGCGCGCAAATCAAAAAATGGCCCGGTGTGAGTGGCACCGGGTCGTTAATATCCGATGAGATAGCAAATAAAGGTCGAGAGTTCAGACATGCCTCTATCTGAGACAAAACGGTTGTGAACTCTTCGAAGTTTAGTATAGATTTGACTACCACGCGTCGCAGATGAAATTTTAAACTCTTTATGCCGCTCTCCCAAAGGCCACCGAAATGAGGTGAGGAGGGCGGAATAAATGACCATGATATCCCCTGAGAGGATGTGAATGACTTAATCGAGGAGATGGCATCCTTATTGTGCCAAAGGTTGTAAATATCATGTAAGATGGTGCGGGCCTTCCTGAAATTTGTGCCGTTGTCGGAGTACAGTTGACTGGGTATACCCCGACGTGCCATGAAACGACGTAAAGCGGCTATAAATGCGCTGGCCGTAAGGTCGGACACCAATTCCAAGTGAATAGCCCTAGTCTCTAAGCAAACAAACAAAGATACATATGCCTTAGTAAGAGTTCTAGACTTCTGCCCGCCATGACGAATCATGAAGGGACCACCATAATCAACCGCGCAAAATAGAAACGGCCTTGAAGGAGTGACTCTAGGGGATGGCAGAATACCAAGTCTCTGAACCTGCTGTGTGGCACTAAACCTGATACACTTGAGACACTTACGAATAATGGAACGGATGACCAGCCGGGCATTAACAATCCACCAACGTTGACGCAGTGAATGATGCACGAGTTGAGCACCAGCGTGAAGTAAACGAATATGTTCACGTTCGATGATAAGGCGGGTAATATGCGCCGATGGGGGTAATACAATAAGATGTTTCGAATCGTAGGGTAATTGGAAATGCTGCAATCGTCCGCCCACGCGTATCACTCCAGAATCGTCAAGAAACGGGTCGAGAGAAGCCAACTTGCTCCTAATGGAAACAGAAGATCCGTTCCGAAGACAATTAATTTCGGTTGCGAAATGGATCGACTGGGACTGTTTTATGAAGAAATTGAGAGACTGATGAATTTCTACAGGGGTCAAATCGCCCGAAATTCTGTCCGCAAATGAGTGCCTAATATTTCTGATGAAACGAAAACAGTAAGCGTATACACGTGTCAGCCGGTGCAACGAGGAAAAGTCCATAGATAAGTCAACAGCCAGGGTAGACATTAGCGACGGGTTATGTATAGTTTTCTCTTCCGCGGTAACTTCAGAGGACGACTGAGTGGCCGGTACGAAAGATGGGAAGGAATTGAACTGTGACGATTGAGACAGACAGCTAGGACCGTGCCACCAAAGCGAGCAATCGCGCAAAACGTCAGGGAAACGCCCTCTAGAAATAATGTCACCAGGATTGCGTCGCGAATCAATGTGATGCCAGGTATATGTTTGCGTACGACGCTGAATTTCAGCAACTCGATTAGCGACGTATGTTTTCCAACGCGTAGATTGCGCATGAATCCAGTAAAGAGCAACCATGGAATCAGAATACAAATGTACACCATCAATAAACGAATAAAGAGCAGGAATAACCTTAGATACAAGTCGCGATAATAACAAGCAAGCGCAGAGCTCGATGCGAGGTAATGACACCTGGCGTAGGGGAGCCACGCGAGATTTAGAGCACAAGAGGCGACAGGAAGCAGTAGAATCTTGATAAATGACTCGGATATATATGCAACAGCCAAACCCCTTCTCTGAAGCATCCGCAAAACCATGCAACTGAACTGCAACCGCCTCATGAATGCAACGAATGGATCGCGGGACCACTATTTTACCAATCAGAATCAATCTGTCACACGAAGAATGCCAATCCGAAAGTGACTTGCCCGAAATCGGATCATCCCAACCAAGCTTACAAAGCCACAGTCGCTGCATGAAATGTTTATACAAAAAGACAACTGGTCCGATTAAACCAAGAGGATCATATATTCCAGCAATAAATGAAAGAATCTTTCTCTTGGATATGCTAGGATCAACCGGAGATAGTTTGATATCAAACAAAAATGAATCAGCAGTGTTGTTCCAAAGAATTCCCAGGGTACGCACATTGTCCTGTTTATTTAGGGGTCGCGAAAGGTTGTGATGATTTTCGACCGCTGTGGGTTCATTTGATGCCCATTTGTGCAACGTGAAACCATATTGACCAAGTAACGCACCTAGATCGGATTTCAGCTTGGATAGATCGGGGATAGTGTCCGAACAGGTAAGTAGATCGTCGACATAAAAATCGTTGGTTATGGCTAAAGCCGCTTGGGGAAACGAAGTCTGATTGTCTCTAGCAATTTGTAGAAGGCACCGAGTGGCCAAAAAGGAGGCGCTAGCCGTGCCGTAGGTTACCGTTCGCAGCGCGAAATGTTTAAGTGGTTCGAGGGGAGAGTCACGCCACAAAATGCGCTGATAGTGACAATCTCCTTCAGCTACGCGAATCTGACGATACATCTTTTCGATGTCGGCAATCAGGACATACTTATGTATGCGAAAACGTAACAGAATAGAGAAGAGATCTTGCTGAACATTGGGGCCTACTAATAATATGTCATTTAACGAAAGGCCATTAGTAGTCTTGGACGAACCATCAAAAACAACGCGCAGCCTGGTAGTCAAGCTAGACTGTTTAAACACGGCATGGTGAGGCAAGTAGTAAATATTTGACGCTCCTAAATTGATAGCGCCATTATCGATGAGTGTCATGTGCCCAAGATCCTTGTATTCCCTGATAAAGGCCGCGTAGTCGAGAGCGAGCTTGGGATCGCGCCTAAATCGACGCTCTAAACCTAAGAATCTTGATTCGGCACTTGTGTAAGATTCCCCCAAGTGTGGATTATCAGACTTGAATGGGAGCGACACTATAAATCTACCCTCGTGGTTGCGCTGAGTAGAGCGCACAAAATGCTCTTCGCAAGCCGACTCGCTATCAGGGGTATCGTCAGGGATTGTTTCTGCCTCCCAAAATCTCTCGAGAGATTGCAGAATTTGGCTGTCATTGTTCCTTGCCAGGAACGAAACAGCAGGACCCTGGGTGTGGCAGTGTTTGGGCAGACTGCCGGCGAGAATGTAACCTAGTTTTGTTTCCTGAATGATAGGTAAGTTGGGCCCGCGTGTGTATTTATTGGCTAATATTAAATCCAGATAAAATTGTGCCCCTAATAGTATGTCGATCTGTGAAGATATATTAAAATCTGGGTCGGCGAGAAAAATTTTATTTGGAATGTGGAACCGGTTGATGTCAAACGAGATTGAAGGCAGATTGTGAGTTAAGTTAGATAGGACGGCACATTTGGCCTCGAAACTATCTCTCTGATAGCGAGAAATAATACGTATAGAAACAATGTCAGTAGCGCAACACGCTGTGTTGTTTATTCCTGTGATTGGAATATTAGATCTGGTTAGTTTAAGGTGCAGCCTTTTCGCAAATGATTTCGTACAGAAATTGATCTGGGAACCGGCGTCCAGAAGCGCTCTAGCTTTATGCGTGTTGCCAGCCTGATCGACGACATATACAACCGCTGTGTATAAAAGAACATTGTTTTTACACTGCAATTTAAATGAGCAATAATTGCTGCTGGCAGCTGTTGATTTCGGCACGTAATTTGCGTGCAGCAATGTGTGGTGACCCTTTGAACAAATTTTACAGACTTGTTTACTCTTACAATTCGTTATCAGATGACCTGCTCTAAGGCAGTTGATACAACATTTATGATTTGCAACCAATTGCCCCCGCTCAGCGGCACTTAATATGCGAAAATTATTACACATGTAAAGCGGGTGGTCAGATTTACAACACACGCATGAATAATGCTTTGCCGCTGCGTGATAGTTTTTAAAGGTATTGCTGCCAGCAGTATTTCTTAAGCTACATTTCTCAAATTTATTGTTGGGTTTTACGCTAAGTTTGTTGAATTGCTGTCCGGATTCAATAGGCATTGTATTTTCTAAAAGCTGTCTGCGTAAGTTTAAAAAATGCGTAAAGTCTTGAAAGCTGGGCAAGTTGTCAGGGTCTATTGACTCCTTCCAAAGTTTTAAAGTAATAGGGTCAAGTTTGGTGGAGAGCAACTGTATGGTAATAAATTCAAATGAATTCACGGACAGTTTCATTGCCGCCAGTGAATTAACGGAAGACTTTATTGTATTCGTAAACTCCGCCAAGCTTTGGACTGAGTCCTTTATTGTGGACTTAACCTGAAGTAGGTTTTGTACATAATATTTGGCTAATATAAATGGGTTGTTATACCTTTCGGACAGCAAGTTCAACGCTATTACATAATTTTCTTGACAAATGGGTAATGATTTAATTAAATCTAATGGTTCACACTTCACAGAAGAATGCAAATAATGCAGTTTTTGCACTGGTGTTAAGTCGGATCTCGAATGCACTAGATCATTGAAAATTGAATAAAAATGTTGCCACTCAAGTATGTTGCCTGAGAAGCAGGGCAAACTTATCGGCTTTAAATGCATAGGCGTCGATAATACAGGAGGCACAGTCTGAGTATTAAAAGTGTCAAGAAGTTGTAAAATATTTGCCTCAGTTGAGTATATCATTTCTTCAACCTCAACTCGGTCTGCCTGAGCAACGCTCGTGTCTTTACTGATAAGCTCTATCTCAGACTGTACCTCGTCGTACTTCGAGGCCAAGCTTTTAAGACTTTCCAGTCTTACAGTCAGAAAATGTTTTGTGCTTAAATTAATATCGAATGAATTTACCGCGGATTGTATCCGCACTATCGCGGACTTTAATCCGCCTCTCTTTCTAGTCAGCACATTGAGGCCTACTTCAGACATTTTTACGCACCTTTTTTACTGTTGCTGGTGGTACCTGGTTGGCGACGTCCCGCAGCGTCGGCTCCTTGGTAAAGATGGTGAACAGCTGGCAGAGATGACCGCACTGCAGCCGGCAGGTACTTGCTGCCACGTTGTCCGAAGATGACGAGCGAAATGGCGACGCAAATCACGCCACGGTCGCATTAGCTGACGTGCTAATCCGCCCGTGATGGCCAGAAACAGATGTAAAAGTATTAAATGGAAATCCAGGTCCCGAGTGACCAAAAAAATGGTTAGTGTCCGGTCCACGTGGACCGAAAAATTGAATAAGAATGATGATCCAGCATGTGTGGACAAGAAAGTTAAGAAAGTGGGCCCAAGTGGCTAAATGTATGCTTCTTGAGTTAAATATTCTGTCGGCTGATCTTCCATAGTAATTGAAACGATATGTAATACATGAATTGTTTCTGCAGGAAGAAAATGACGAGAAGTGGACTGTATACGAATAATTTTAATATCTGAACTAGTTACATTACAGCTGTTAATTTGAATAAGGCTGGCTAATACTGCATGTTGCGAAGTATTAAGAATTTAGATAAACATGAAGCGGGCCTAGTCGGCCATAATCGAGAATATAAGGGCATAAAGCCTACATTTAATGTCGACACTAATTGACAGCGAAGGATTCGGCGAACCGAACGCCGAGATAGCTAGCTAAGCACTGTGCAAAGTACAACAACGCGAATATTGAGGCGAAGTATAACGCAGATTAGCCAACCTAGAAAATAAAATCATCGCGCTACCGTACAGTTACTAATCTAGACCAATGGGAACGCAACTGCTTTTTAAAGAATTTTCACAATAAATTATTTTTGTCTCAGACACATTTAAGAATAATTGTGTTCTTTAAATGCTACAACTATTCTAACACTTCACTATCTGGAGAATTTGGTTCAGGGATCCGGTTATGCCTGTATTAGACGCCATTGCAGTCAAACATAATTTGAATATAATAGTAAGAAAACTAAATTAATTACAATGTCGTTGAAATGTTCAGATTATGAATGTCGCACGCCGGTGGTAACAGTGAAAAAATACGTGCTTCAGCATAAGTGTCGGTATTAAAAAATATATTTTGTTAGAATCAGTATTACAGTAGCTGGTAAAAAGCCTTTGTGCCGTAATTTACATATGAGTTTAAAACCAACGATTTGAAACAAAAGTATTATTAAAAGGCTAAAAATTTAAAATTAAGTACAATAAATTTGGTAAAAGAAAGGCATATAAATTATATGCATCTAAATCTACAGTAAATATAAATAAATTGTAACATCGTGAGAACAAATACTTGTATAGAGAGAGACCTGCTTTTCTGTATTTTTTCCTGAACCAAAAACTATACAGGAACAGGAAAACCATTTGGTATTTGGCAAACAATTAAAACAGTTGAAATAAGTGATTCATTATACACTCAGGAACACTTAACCACCCTATTTAAACACGTAATTTCCACCGTCATGTAATAAGATGACAATAAAAATAAATCCTAGTTGTCAGGCTATCCAATACACTGTAAAATGTTGTTTAGTAGACTGTGGTATAAAAATTTACAGAAATACGTATGGACAGGAAAGAAGGAGGATGGATAAATGAAAATAGTTCGTATAGAATGTGAAAAGATATTGAAACTTATCATTGATTAGGGAACTTTAAATATAAATCCACCTTTAGTCGCCTGATATGTAGGCTAGGGAGTCTGTTGATATGTTGCAGTAAGGGAAACAACAAATGTTAACACAATTTTTTATATAAAAGTATTTGAAGAAGGGTAAGTAATCAGATGCTATGATAGGTGTACAAATTATTAAAATAAACATGTATAACACTTTTCGACGAAATAGACACTGGTTTAAACAACACAATATTAAACAGACGTTATGTTATGTGATACCATTGGAATAGATTTTTTACTGATTTGTTTCTGCAAAAACACAATGAAAACAAAGGGTTTATACATTTATGAAGTATTTAATACAGAAATGAATACACAAAAGAAACCTATTCTCTATTTTCCCAAAGTTATGCAATCAACGTGAATTTTATTAAACTGCCTACATCTTGAAGGTTAGTAGACCTGCGGTTATGACACCTGGCAACTAATGTAAGGAGTCTCCCGTTTGATTCCCGTGGGCGTCTTAAAATAGAGTTGCGTTTTTTTAACCCCCAGATCAAATCATCCGGTGTAAATGATTACCTGGCACAGCATTCTAGGGTAATTATTGGAGGCTGAAACGTAGTGCTGGCCACACTACTTCACATGTATGCTGAACAGCTCGCTTAATATCTAATTCTTAGACTGTTTAGGCGGTAAAACAAGAAGCTATTATTATTATTGTACTTCATAAATATGTTTGTAACTTAACATTCTCTACAACCGATCTAATCATTAGAACTGTGCGCGAACACATTCAGTTAACATACAAGATAAAAACGTTTATTCTTACAACAAGGAAGGGTTATACGTATACTTTATTGAGACTGAACATTTTAATAGTTATACATAAATAATGGAAAGCACTTTATGGTTGCAGATGAAGGGCCATCAACGACAAGCACTAAATGAACGGCTTTAAGCACTAAATGAGAAAGGATTTTAAGTGTGTTTACCAAGAACAAAAGGAAAGCTTGTAATTAAGAAATGAGCTTTCCCAGTAAGACAAGAGCTCTATATTACATTTTGAACCTCCTTGATTCATTACTGACTTGCCTCCTTACAATATCAATATTGTTCCCTTTTTCATTGTATTTGTGTACAATTTATATAACACCTTAAAATTGCAATTTCATTATTTACTATGACAATTAAATAATAAAGTAATGAAGTGAAGCCACTCTTTTCCTTTTTTTGTGAATTTTCTTTTGTATTCTATTTATTGTTCATAGCCTAAAGGTACCATACAAACGATTTGCAACACAATTTGTATTACTCGCTTTTTAAAAACAATTGATTTCGGTCACAGACCATCGTCAGGTCATATACAGCACACTTGCGGTCACAATATATTAAAACAGTCACTATTTATGTGACCGCAAGTGTGCTGTATATGACCTGACGATGGTCTGTGACCGAAATCGATTGTTTTTAATAATGTGAGTAACAAAAATTGTATTGCAAATCGTATGTATGGTACCTTTAGGCTATGAACAATAAATACAATACAATAGAAAATTGAGAATATAGGTACCATTAGTAAACAATAAGTGCGTGTATATTATAAATACATCACATTATCATTAGTTTTTTGTGTGGTTCTGGCAAAATGATATAATATATTGAAGCTTAAATAATATTGTCAATGTCTGACAATACATATTACAATACAATGTAATTATGTATGTAAATAATATCAAACACACATACGCACACAGGATAAGTCTTCATTTAAAGGTCGGAGTTACGTTCTTAAAATTCACAAGGTTAATTAAAGCAACTTTCCTAAAAGAAACAATAGCAAATGTACTGTTTAGGTTATAAAACAGAAACTTTAAAGTGAAATAAGCTACAGGATTTTTTACATTGACGTTATTAATGTGTTTGTATAACTGACAAACACTGTTACGTGTACTGTATTGACACAGTGTACAGTAATGATTGTAATGTAATTTTTCACAGCCCTAAATTGTTCTTACACAGTGCAACACACAATTTCCACCGTTCTTTACACGACGTCAGACGGGTGTCACTTAGAATCAGAAGATGAATCATTTTTCCAGAATCATATTGAGCTGTTTACATGCTTCATCCAACGCCTTCAGGGAGAACTGAACGATTCACTGTTTTGTTGCATTCTTTTTCTTTTCGAACAATAACTTATAATCAGTACACACTAAAAAAATAGTCACGTTAAGAATACTTATTGAAGTTCCGGCGGCGTTATAGCGGTACACGGCGGAATACCGAAACGACGTTACCCAGTAGAGAATGCATCTAACGTTTCACACATATTTCTTTCTCATACAAATGCAATAGCAATTTTAACGTTATTAAAATATATTCATAAGAATGTGTGTAAAAATTGGATCAGGACAGGCGATATATGTGGATTATGTATAAATACTACTTCTGATTGTTAAAGAAAATAAGTTCAGTGCACACACACACACACACACACACACACACACACTCACTCACTCATTATCACATAATTTAAATACTAAATAATTATTTCAGATTATCAGGAGATTATATTTGGAGCTATAAAAACGTACGGGACAGTTAAAGTCAACTAATATTTTAGGAACATATATAGGCCTACATTGCTACAATACTACTTTATTGGATAATGTACAAAGGTGTGTATGTAAATTTATAACAATCAAAAGTAACAAAATTTTATTAAACAACCTGACGTTTTAGACTGATAACCTCACGCAGACACGGGGCGCCTCGTATGAAGTCATGAGGGTTGAAATCTATGTAAACAGTGCAATTGTTTGTGTGTGTGAGTCCTGTACTAGGCTGCACAAACTGTACTTTTGGCGATATTGGGAGAAATAAATGCTTCGGAGCAAAAACAAATTGTATCAACGGGTAGTGAGTGTATAGGCCTAATGTTTGTTACGTGCCAGTAGACTCACGGTTCTGCTGATTCACTTATAGCCTACATAATATGAAAGAGTAATTATTTGTTGATTACTCATCATTACCATCTATTTCAGGAATTATTGTTAATAATTGGTTATGCCTGTTCCTGTCTTACAAGATCGTTGTGTCCATCTTGCTTTTGGCGTCTTGGATCTTTTTTACCTCTTACTGTATGCTGCCATGCTTTTTCAGCAATGTTATTATCAACCTGCTTCAATATATTTCCTTTTGGTGCACTACTCTATTAGTTTTATGTTTATTAAAAAAATACTCAGTTCTTTCCTGATATCATAATTCCCGTTACCAAGTCTAAATCTATGTCCTTCAACCCCATTAGTAAACTGATTAGGAAGTAATAAAAACTCTCTCATGTAGTGCAAAATATTGTGAATCAAGTCCATTTATTATATTTTAAGATAAATATCTATTATAATTTTTTTTTAAGATAATAAGAATTTGTCAAGCTAAGCGAGTTGTTGTCATATTGCTAAAAGTGACGTCAGGCCTGTGATGAAAATTCGAGACATTATTGAGACCATATAATCAATCTTTGGCAGGAATACAACGCCAGACTGTAATACCCAAGGTCAAAAGACCCCCTCACACTCGCTCTCTCTCTCTTCCTCTCCCTCTCTCTTAAAATCAGGTCATTGCAATGCGAGTGTCGTTGATCTAGGCTCAGTAAGGCGTTTTCGGGACATCCGACAAGGCTGGACCGCAAACGCATTCAAGAATGGAAATTCAAGCCTTCATAATACAGCTTACCCACATGCATACATAACGTGATTTTAGGATCAGATTAGATACGTACATTTCCCTTTAGTTTTGACAGTTTGTGCCTTTGATGTTACAAAATAAGAATTTTCTTTATAATGTGTTGCGTTTAATATGGTGCATTCTGCTTATTGCTTTGAAAATAAAATAATTTAGAAATTTATTCCAGATTTGTTTAACTGTAACGTGACTACATATATGTATAGATATAACTTTTGCTACGTTACAATCTTCTTGGGGAGCAGGCCGCATTCCCAAACAAGTATGTGTGTTTGTGTGTGCTTTTTTTATGGTTTCGTATTATATTGTTACGACATCACAGAACAATCTATGTGTTTATCGAACGTTCCAGAGGGATCCGCAATGTAATGCGTGTGGTGTACGTGACTCTCGACGCATTTGCTAGACTGTTACAGAATTCGCGCGGCCGCTCGCTGACTGTGTCAAGGCCGCAATCAATTACGTCGTAATGTAGAGCATCTTACGTAATATGTGGAATAATCTAGTATTTCGGGGGGTGTAAATACTAGATATATTACTGTGTGCGTTTAAGTGGTCATTAGTGAAGTGTTGTGTTTTATAATCGGGCAGTATATTGTAATAGAATTGTGTTTTAATATTAGTTGACATTTTATTGCGTGTGAACAATTTTTATTTGATTTGTTGTAAGAGACGGTGTTGTTAATTACGAACTGTTTAACTGTGAAAAATAAAGCTGGTGATTAGTGACTTAATTGGTGTCTTGCATTTTGTTTTCCACTGTACCTACGACGATAAAGTAGACCGTTGTAACAATATTATTAACTTTTCATGTGTTTTGTAAAACTGCATAAATTGTAACAAATGTACACCTCTAATGAAGAAGCTTCTGTTTGCGAAAAGTGCGTAAAAAAAACTTCTACTTGTAGAGCCATTTACTACTACTAGTGGTCGCCCAGTGGTCGAAATTCGACCGTAATTCATTAAATTTTTAAGTTTGAGCGTTATTGAGGTTCTTTTGTCAAAGAGTATACCTCTATAATCATTGCATATAATTTTTTTGAATTTTGTTCTATTACGTCAGCTGCAAGCGTGTACAAATACGTCATTAGCGTGTGTTGTTTGCCTTAATTCCCTGCAATACCTATGAAATTTAAAATTTAATGTTAGTAACAGTTGAAAAAAAAACACAATTACAGCTTGTATTCGTATTTATTTTTTGATATAATTCATTGTCAGTTTTAATTTTTTCATGTTATTATTGAATCAAATAAACTCTAATAAAAATGAGACTTGACATTCATAGAAGTATAAGATACATTGTTTTCAATTCCAGTGGATTACATTTCATTTTTGGTAATGTACAAAATTCGAAAACAGTTTGAAGATTATCTGCTACTATAGTTCTACCTCCAAGTAATAGAGTTGAAGTAGCCACTGAACGCTGTTGCAATGCAACTAAGATTAAGCGAATTTAATTTGTGAATGATTGCTGTTTGTGTGAATGTTTTTCCACAACCTGCATGAGCGGTTAAACAAAAAACATTAGATCCAGTATCATGGTGCAAAACTTCACGAATCACACGATCAATTAGATTACGCTGTTCAATATTTGCAGTTTCATAATGTTCACAAAACAGAAACTCTTGTTCTATTGGATCAATAGCATTTGCTTCGTCTGTTCTCTGCGAATTCGTGGGAACTGGTAAACCAAGTTCTTGACATGACAAATTATGAACATTCAAAATATCTTCAATTTCTAATAGAGCTGTGTTAAGGGATACTTCTTCGTTGTAATCTCTCAAAAAATCTTCACTAAGATATACTTTAAATTCATTCCATAACGCCAATGCATTGGCTGGCACATTTAATGCACAAATGTAACCAAATAAATTTCGCATTTGTTTTGGTGAATGTAATTCTTTTGCTTCATTTAAACATTCGCGCCATTCATTATCATTTGAAGCAATGCCGCGAGCATGGCACGCTTCAACCAAAGAAGTGTGTATAATTCCATTGTATGTTCTAACATCCTCAAATGATTTTGGACCACAGACATGTAATAAAAGCTATCGTAAATGGAAAAGTTCGATGTGTGATGATGGAAAGTTCTTTTGGTGATACTACATATATGCGTGTAATGATTTTATCACCTCCACGCCTTCTCTTCTTCCATTTTTTTCGGGAGTCTTCCCACACATAATGCAAAGGAATTTCAATATACTTATATTCATGCGCTGATGGATCTGATCGATTCAATTCAAAAAATGCTAATGATTTTGTTTGTCTTGCATTTTCAATTGCTTGACGTTCTTGCCCTTCTCGAAAGTAAACATTCTGTCTACGCGGTAAATGAATGTCAAATCTAACCATGACGTGTGATTGAAAATGCATTGGTAATTCATAGATGCGCCATACAGCTTCAGTTGATCCGACATAACGGCCATTTAAAAAATTTTTAAATTCATCAATTTGTATTTCTTGACCTGGTTCATTTCTCTCTGAACCTAATTCAACAGATGCACTGTCATAGCCTTTATACACGTATTTATAAATGTATTTAACACTTTTAACTGTAGTGCATACTTCAACATTTATATGGCAATTAAATTTGGCAAGTAAATACGGATTGTATGGTACAACATAACGATTGTCGAGGCAACTACCGCGAACTTCAGCATTAATACCATTATCACGCCTTCTGTATAATGGATATCCATTTAAAGATTCACATGTAAATTCATTAAATCGTTTTGGATAATCTTTTGTGCATTTTCCATCTCTCATACATACAGAATTTGGATTAAGTACACCGCATGGACCATGCATCATGTGTTTTACAACATATTCATGTAATGTAAGATGTGTTTGAATGTTAGGAATCTCCGCAGATACAACTTTATCAATATCGGTAGCGTTAACAATTTTATCTTGCTCATTTAAAGAGAGTAAAATGTGAGCATCAGGCAATCCTCTCATTTGAAACTCAATTGTATAAATGAGTGCTTCAACTTTACCGAAGATTTTTTTTAGTGTAAGGCCCTCAATTAATGCTTTCAGTTTGGACTTGAATACACGCACAACAATATCAGGTCGAAAATTAGCTGACTCACCTACACCAATATTGCTAACTATTTCAGGCCAACTTGGATTGCAAGTCATTGTAATAAACAAAGAAGGCTTTCCGAAATGTTGTACAATTGACATTGCGTCTAAATAATTCTGATACATATTTCTTGGAGATCCATTGAATGAAGATGGTAAAATTACTCTACGGCCAACATTATTGGCATTGGGGTTCAATTCTAAATAATCTGTTAAATTGTTGTAAACTTCAGACCTAAGACTTGTTTGATTTTGTCGAATGAAATGTAACCTTATGCCTTCTATTCTCACATACATATCAACTATCCACTGCAGAAATAATTTTTGTGAATGGTGCAACATGCTAAAATCTTCTCTAATTGCAAGTCGATAGGCTGTATACTGAAGCATGGTTAATATATTTTTGGGCGCTCTTGAATTAGATGTAGTTGGTACATTATACGAAATATTGATATGCCACCCAGTATCACCATTTGGAAAAAGTAATGGATACGCTAAAGGGTCCAATGATGAATCCAAAACAGAGATATTTTTAATGGTACCATTAACGTTTGAAAACGAAACCATATTTCGTTCAAAGGGTGGCTCACCATCAACTGTACTAAATATTACTACTACACCAGTTTGAACTGCATCACTATAACGGCGTAGATCTAAATCACGATTTACTTTAATGAGCATACAAATTTCTTTATTTTGTTTTTCAACTCTCTGACAATGATCTTTCATTGCAATGAATGACCGAACGAAAGGATTAATGCGTTCCAATTCAAGAGAGATTTCGCGCATTATTGTTATTGCATGTTTGATTATAGTGTTCACGTAATCTATAATTGACAGCAGTGTCAACATCATAAAAATATAATTGCGCATAATATGGTGAGCGACCATATCCAGCAGTCATTGGACCTGCTCTGTGATAAAAAACATCATGTATTTTAAAATGATACACTCCACGCGTAACTGTGTCCGAAATTTTAGCTTCTGAGCTAACCATAGCAAATGATGAATTGTATTTACGAATGTTTTCAAAATAACTTTTTGACTTTCTTTTTATTGAAGGTTCATTTGAAGTAAGTCCATCATACAATGACTTAAAGTATTCATTTTGACTTAAGGCCGGTAATATTGCTTTACCCTTATGACAACATGAAGTGAATGCAGTCCTTTCACCTAAAGTGACCTCAGATTCGAAATGTTTTGCATTGCAAAACCTGCATTGTAAATGCATTAATCCACAATCAAAAGTATTAAAATTTCTTGGAATGACATTCAGTGCCCATTTAAATGTATCCCTTAAAATAATTTCATCATTTTGTATACTATTTACACTGTTTAAATTTGCATTTGGTCTATTATCATTTTGACTTTCACGCGAATATATATTCCTTCTTCTTTTCTCTCACTCCGACCCGTCAATGTTCTATGTCGAAGCATAATGGAAGTAGGTGCGAATATCTAAATGTAAAAAAAAATGTAATGAAATTACTGAAACTAAGATTGGACAGGGTTTAATTTAAAAATAATAAAATGTACTCACTTTTTTGAAACCACCAATAATAATTAGGCGAGAGTAAGTCAATTCAAATTGCTGCTACAAAATTTTCCTTTTGCAACAGGTGTATATTAAGCAAGCTGTATTTCACTTTCAACTGCACATTAATATATAAAACACAGATATCTAATATACAAAATATAAAATAAACGCTTTTTTGCCTTGACATACACTCCACAGACTATTGAAAAACGAACATTTGAAATCACACAAAATTCACAGCTCATTCAGTCAATCTGTCAGTATTAAGCAAGCTGTATTTCACTTTCAACTGCACATTAATATATAAAACACAGATATCTAATATACAAAATATAAAATAAACGCTTTTTTGCCTTGACATACACTCCACAGACTATTGTTGCCTGGCAACAAAATTATTTTATTTTTAAAAATTGCCATTGTTTGAAAAAGTTTAAATGAATTTTCAAGTGAAATGAATGTTTTATTTTATTTTATTTAATGTATTTGTAACACATATTATATATAAATTTTAGCTTTCTGCACTCCTTCTCCATATAAACTTTAACTATGCCAAATCTCACACTCCTCCGTGCGCGCAATATGCTTAAAAAGGGGTACAAATTTTTCTCTTCACGTATTAATATATAGATAATGTTTACAGTACTCAATAATAAAGATATGTTCTTTATCAAAATAAATTATTTATCTAAATCATATTATATAATACTTACTTTGACAGTTATCCAGAGATACAGAAATACAATAATCATTAAAAAATTAAATTATAAAAAAATTCTGGAACAGTGAAACGTACGTTATGAATACGTATGCATTATTGTCATTACAGTGTACAAATTTTTGGTTTAACAAAATTAAAACCTTTAAATATATAATTTTTTATTTCAATAAAAATTGTCTTGTAATTAGCGTATTGTTTATTTTCGGTATAGACTATATTTCTTCTCTCTTTCAAGTTTCCATTTCTTTACCCTTTCATACTTTTTAATAAATATTTACTTTCTAACTTTCGGAATGTACGATTACTATTAAATAAATGAGAGTGTGAGCGTGCTTCTGTGTATATGTGTACTATTACAATACCTCATTTCAAACAAAATTTTTAAATTTGTATAGTTGTTCCTATGTAATCATGTCTTTGTGAGATTTTAGTTTTACTAACGTGTGTGCCATTGCAATCGTATCCAAGCTTCAAAATAATAATTAAGATAAATGCAATATGTCTACTAATATGTCTACTAACTATGTTTTTAGTTACTACACAAAGATTGCAAATGTTGCCAATCGTTAGCTGCTTGGACACGATTAGATTTACAAAAATCTCATGTTGTATGACAGAAGTGAATTAAGGACATAATCAATCATATCATCATATTTTGCAATTACTTCTACAGCTAATTATCTCCCTACTCTCTTCAACTCTCTTTAAAGGCATATTATGAATTTCTATTCTCCATCGTTAGGTTTTACCCGTATCACTGCCTTTCTTTATCTCCTTCTTGTTTATACCTTGGCAATAGCTTGTCTTTAATGAAAGCAGATTACCTGATCATTTATTTGGGAAATCTGAATCTTCAGTGATTGTTTATAAACACTTTATGCGTCATACTATGCATGACTCATTTCATAATGTAGCAATTCTAATTATGTAGTTATGTGTCTTATTAAAAAATATTTTCTCATTATACATTATGTATTAGTAAATATTTGAAGTAGTAACTATTAGACTAACCCACCTGGACGTTAATTATCGTTACGCAGACAGATATAAAAAACCGCCTATGTTAATTGACTTGTCATAAACTTAAATTTTGTTTAACTTACCCGGCACATACAGAGAAAGTAGGCTATACCAGATTCTAAATACCGTAATAACATAACGGAAGACTAACTATATAGAACATAATACTTTCTGTGGCCTGAATTTCCTTAACAAAACGAATGTTACCTATTACTTACTTACTTGTTCCGAATAACTGTAACATAGTAGCCCATTCTTCTTGTTTCATGTTTATGTTAACACTTTCATCAAACGATATTTAATAGTTTTGTATTATGTAACAAAGATCTGATTTAATCATGGCAAAATATAAAATTGTATCCCAGGATGACACTGAAAGACAAATATATTTCGCTGTATACTGACTTTTAAAATATTGTACGATAACAAAATATTTTTCATCATCGTGTGACTTAAATATTAATTATCTCTGTATTACGTTAATTAGGAATAAAATGATTAGCAAGAATTTTAGAATACTCTTTTTATATTGCTGAAAGTGATTGTTTTCTTTTTATCTTTTATGGGCTACGTTACGTTGACAACAGAGCTTCGTAAAAATTTAATTTATCTTTTTACTTTTACGACACAATAATAGGAAATTAATTTAGTAATATTAAATTAATGTTACAGAAAATTTATCTTTTTTAACTGATTTAACTTCCGTTTCTTTACTGTTTGTAGAATTGTTTGTTTGGGGAATTTCATACTTTCCTAATTTCTAAATATGTATTAAATTAAACACAAATGAAATGAATATGCTAAAACTTCATGTGCATACAAAGTAGTAATAGTAAGTAGTAGTAGTAGCAGTAATAGTTCACTGTAACAAACATAACACTGTCATAGAGTAAGCATCTACGGAATGAAGAAAAACAAGTAAAAACATACTTTGTGGAATTTAATTATACGTATTTACAACTACTAAAATTTAGTTACTTTGTTCATATAATGACCTTGGACTTTATGAAATATTTTAAATGACATGGGTGTGTAGGGTTCAGAAGGTTTCGGTTTGTTTTAAATGACACGCCGTTTGATATTTTCTAAATTCGTAGTGGTCTCAAAAATTCTGTGCACATAACAGGATTAATACTGTGTGCAAAATAAGAAAAAATGTATATAATGGAATTCTCACTTTTAGTGACAAAACACACTTGTAAACTTAATTTTGACATAAAAATTTACAAAAATTAAATTGCCTTATGCGTGTAATTTACACAAATGATTCATTTACTGTTATAATTATGGAATTCGAAACAACTACTACGCAACACTATTGCTTTGCGCCTATAAAGTATGGCATTATAAAAAACCGCACTAACAAACCTTCTCTTCCACTACACTGGGTGTAATTGTGTCTTTCCCTACTAACTTTTAACCGCAATCAAAGTCAAAAAAGAACTTTTTTATATTTAAGTGGCTTTTGTCGTAACACAAATTATTTGTACATTTCGCTGAAATTGTTTTTCTCAGTTGCATAAAAATGATTAGTTTAATTACTTTATGACTAGAAAGCACTTGCAGCTACACGATAAACTGCAAAAACACTTTTAAAACAAAATGAAAGTACGATTATAAAATTCAGAAATAGTTGAGTGAAACATTTTTACAAGTTCTTCAGTATTAGATATTTTGTATGTTTTCCATTGATAAATAGTTTCTTGTATTGGATGTTAATGTAAAAGCCTCACTTGTTTTTTTAAACATTAACTGAATAACAATAAACAACAAATACTTACTTTTCTGTTTTATCCACTGGCATCTTCTACTTACGGTATCAATCCCAAAACCACATACAATTCCTCGTTTTACACAATATCTGTTACTTAGTTTAATAAAAGCATTTAATTTTTTACTACCTCGATTTCAACTTCAAATGCGTAGCTGTATTAAAGAAAGTCTGTTAATGAATTTTATCTTCAAATCATAATTTTAGTTAATTACAATAGTTAGGTATTTAATACCGTTATTATTAAATGTCGTTAGATAACACTTTACTTTATTGTCTATGAGAATTTAAGGAACACATTTCGGCTAGTAAGCGATGAGTTGAAACGAGTGTTATTGTCAATAACAAATTAGTATTATTTTCACTACTACCACCATCACTACTACCACAATGACTACTACTACTACTACTACTACTACTACTACTACTACTTCTGACAAGTAGGAATGTAGTTTTAGTAACCGTTTAGAAAATTAATTGAATTGTGAAAATAGGTAAGTGTATTATACTTTTAATTGCACTTTAAAGATCAGTATATATTACTGTTTTATAAAGTAGATAATGAGCAAGTTTTATTTACATATTTTTCTATTATAATTTATTGCTTACTGCGGGTAATCTGTGCGTTAGGGGAAAGAATGTGATTTTTAAAGATGATTTATTTCCCAATTTATACTGTACGTACACACTGTCTTAGATACACTTTAATTCAATCTAGTACAATGGATAAACTACCTCATTTTATCGCTGTCCATCTCTCCCCCTCTCCTCTCTCTCACTCTCTCTCTCTCTCTCTCTCTCTCTCTCTCTCTCTCTCTCTCTCTCTCTCTCTCTCTCTCTCTCTCTCTTCTCTTTTATACCTATATGTCTGAAGGTGCAACGTGTTACTTATATTCTCCGCTTGTATTTATGTATTTATAAATTCCCTGCTATAAACGAATTATGCTCGTGCCTTTGTGTAGGCCCTACACCCAAAGGACTATTGCACAATTGTGTGTGTATATGTGTGTGTGCCACAACAACCCCTCATTAGTTTTTGTATTATTTTCAAAGTAACACATGTCAAATCTTTCAATTACAATTTTCTTCTAGACACAATTAGTGCATAATTATAAAATTTCTTTCATGTTAAAATAACAATTACGATTCAGTTATAATTACAATTTAATAATATAACGCAATAATATTGTACATTATAAACGGTTGATTTGAATATAAAAGTACATATAATAACAATGGAAGGATTAGAAAGCGCTCTAATGTCCTAAGAAAATAGAAAATCGCCAGGTGCTGATGGAATAAATACAGAATCATCAAATGTAGAAGTTTCTCATTTGAATTACGACTTTTACATTTATTTACTCGTAATATGCATTGGCTATCTCAACGGATTCCTCACGATTGATTAGGAGCCCATGTTATATCAGGTTTACAAAAAGGTGATAAAAGTATTTGCAAGAATTATACGCAAATCCGTTTATTAAATACAACTTACAAAATTTAATGACAGGTTATCGAGAATTGCTGAGAGTCTGACCTTAGGAAAACAACATGGGTTTCGAAGAGGAAGGTTCAGAATTTGTTTTAACAAGTAGTGGAAAAGTGAATTGAATTTAATGCAGAGACACATCTTGTGTTTGTAGACCTCGAAAAACAGTTGACAGGTTGGACAGAGCAACATTATGGGGAATAATGCAGAGAAGATGATATCCTATTCAGTCAATAAAGATAATTAAAAATGTATATAATGGAACGCAAATACAGATAAAAACCAACAGATTGTCAGAGCCCATTGGAATAATACAAGGCGTTCGGGTTGCAACGGGTTGTACCAGGAGACAGATCTTATCAGAAATGATCATATTAGAATGGAGCTAGGCATAGCTGAAAGCTTAAATGAGAACTCTCCAGGTACAAAACGGTATCACGGAAAATTGTATTCTTAACAATTTTACGGGGACAAAGTCATATGGTACCCAGGGAGAAATGTAAATTTATAGAAAGCGGTGGTTTTCTTTAGAAGTAAGAAAACATTAAAATATGTAGTAAAGAGCGATAGCTATTCAAAAGACGACCTTGCGTTGACGCCAGTAAGTCGGCTAAGAATTTATATTTTGTCACGGACGGGTCGGACCGTCATAAAACTGTATTGTTTGCTAGGATGTAAGAAACATTTACTAAGGTTGTAAAAGTTAAGTGCACCTAACAAAAGAGAGCGTATATGTGAAATGGAAGGTGACGCGAAGTTTCATACCACGTGTTCACGCGCATTTTGTGGACGAATAGCGGATAGCGTCATTTTTTGCGCGGGCTGTTCCGTTAAACAGATTGGGTAGTTTTGAATTTAGCGGTAAGTCAGACCAATAGGCGTGTAGTTTGTCGATATTGAGTGAGGGTAGTTTTAGCGAAATATAAAAATACGGAGTGTAAGAAGTTAGGGCAGTCAACGGAGAGATTACAGATATTAGACTCGTATTAGTTGCAATAATAATTTCTCAGTAATTTGATTAAGTATATTTCAATCGCCACGTAAGTCAGTCACGGTAACGCGATATTAAGTATTGTGAAAGCTACATATTATAAACATTTAATAATCGTTTACAAGAATAACGTGCAGAGAAATTAGAGAAGATAAGTTAAAATCGGGTAACATATCCAAGTTTGACTTAACACAGCATCAATCGTTAAATCGAAATACAGTGCGATTTAAATGAGTGAAACGTCATGATGCGGGACGGTCGATCAATAAGCAGTTATTAATCTGGTGTTAGACGCACTTAGCTTTGTAAAAGAATATACTGTGTATTCAACAAGTGTATTAGCATACGGCACATGTGTAGTTATCACTAAGTTGTCAAAGTGAATGGTGTTTATACCTGTGAAACAAGTGTATAGATTAGTGCAAAACTAACAAGGATAAGGGCTCAACGATTAACGTCGGCGACCTGCCTGGAACGTGTAGAATTGATTACATCGCGGCGCAGAGTGGATTCAACATGCAAGTAAATAATAAAATGAACACTTATTGTACTATTGTCTATTAAATTTAAATGTATGTAACTCATATTTGGTGACTCAATTAGTCAAAGAATTCATAGCCAAGAAATAAGCACAAACAAATTTTATAGCAAACTTATTAAAGGTAATGATCTACAAATTTTGTAATATGTAAATACAAATTAGTTATTAAAAACTTAATTAATAACAGTCAAATTGTGTTTATTTATTACTGGCGCCCTGGGATAATTTTTAAGAGTCGGTACACTAAAGTAATTGTTACATTCTGTTGCTGATAATTAGTATGTTATAAATATTAATATTGTCATTGGGTAAATTAGCTTGATAAACTCTTACTTTTCACATGCTCGTAGGCCGAGTGTAGTATGTATAATAGTAACGTGAACTTTTATTAAGGCCTATTTAAAAGTGTATTACATTCTGTCGCCCGGAACGTGGGACTATTGAGTCACTAATAGAATAGTAAATTAAAAATAAAATAGAATTAAGAATAACGATAATATAAGATATAGTTGTATGATTACGCGGAGTAAGAGTAGGAAAAACATTAACACACAGAACAACACGCACGGAGAAAACAATAACATGAATACAGAAACAACATCCCACGGTAACGAAATGGACTTCGATATAAACAATCAGATAGGAGATTCGCAGACGATCGCACACATTTCAATGGGGAATGAAGAGTCAAGGACGCGGGGACTGAACGAAGAAAATGCAGAAACACAACATATTACACAAGAAACACTAGTAGAGGTTAGAGAGAGACCAGTATATCAGACATTACCAGAGAAAAACAAAGACACCGACATATGTACAATACTCCAACAACTAGTACAACAAACACAACGAATTGAACAACAATCGAAAGAAACAAAAGAACAACTATTACAACAAACACAACGACTTGAACAACAATCGAAAGAAACAAAAGAACAAATAAAAGAACTGGCGGAAAAAACAACACAACAGCTAACACAACAAGCGACACAACACAAACAACAAATGCAACAATTATCAGAGCAGATGCACAAACAAAATATGGAACTAAGAAACGAAGTTTTCACGCAACTCAATCAAGAGAGAGCAAATAACCAAAAAATTCTCCAGGAGTTTAGAGTAGATATTGATAATAAGATCGAAGAAAATTGTGATAAGATTAGTATCGAAATTAGTGCCAATACAAAACAACAAATTAAAGAACTTGACGAAAAATACAATAATAATTTTGAAATAATTATTGAAACAGTAAGTGTAAACAATCAAAGATGTGCAGATAACACGGCAGCTATAAATGAATTAAAGGTCGAAAAACTGAAAGAGTTGGAAACTAAAATCAACAGCAAGTCTGACGAGACACACCTTAAATTACAACAAATACAACAGGAAGTACGAACTAAACTAGCGTCAATAAGCAACACACCATGTAATCGGAGCCTGACAAACGGACAGGTGAAGGACATAAAATATAATGGCACGGGTGATTTCCCGATGGAATTTATTAAAGAATTGAATGAAATATTCAGAGAACATTATCAAGATGCTGGAAACATCAAGTGGATAGCAAGACATCTTGAAGGAGAGGCAGCAGTGTGGTGGAGGTTAGTAAAAGATAACATTAACAATTTTGTGGACTTCACTGACGCATTTATAAGTAAATATTGGAATGACGTCATCCAAGAGAGAGTACGCAATGAACTGGAATTCGGAAGGTATCACGCCGAGAATGGAATGAACATGATCCAGTATTTAGAGCGTAAACTGTTAGAAAACCGTCAATTAATTCCGCCAATACCTGATAAGTATTTAATTAGAAAAATTACTAAACATTATCCGCATGAAATAAGAGTTGCGATAATTACTCGTGGTGTAGGGACAATCAATGAATTCGAGCAGGTCTTGTTAGAATTTATGAGTCTGAGAAGTGACACCAGAGAGGCGAGCCGAGGGTACTATGACGGACGGCGAGATCGTAAATCATGGACGAGGGGTGAAGAAGAGAGAGAGCGACCAGCTGAGCACGGGCGCGCAAATGAAAGTGAAAGTAGGCCAGTCACTTCACACTACCCCAAACGAACAAACAAGTTTAAAAATGAGAACGAACCTATTCCATCGACCAGCGGTGCGAACGGTAACAAAGTTAATACCGTTATGCCAAAAAACTAGCTAAGTTCTGTAAATATGAAGTAGACTTAAGTAATATTAGTAAATATATTAACACTACTTTTCTAGATTTAAGAGATGATTTAATGGATGATGATGATGTCAACATAACATGTAAAGTTAATAAATGTCCGGAAGTAAGTGTCTCGTTGAACGGTGTGTCTACATGCGCCTTATTGGGCACCGGGAGCCAATTAAACGCTGTCTCAGAACAGTGGTTTAAAGACAATAAAAAGGAATTGGGTGATCTAGAAATGTTAAAATTGTCGAATACCGTAATTAAGGGTGCAACCGGCAATAAGTCAAAAAGGGTTACACAACAAATCCTATTAACTGTCCAAATCGAAAGTTTAAGAGTCGATAGTGTCTTCGTAGTTGTCCCAGAATTAATAAAAGATTGTATCTTAGGCATAGGGTTATTGGAAGAAAATGGGTGTGTGATCGACCTGAACAACAAACGATTAATCATTCAGGGAGACCAAAACCAGGAAGGAATTACAGCGGAGATACTACGAGTAGAACTCGCATCTCCCGATGAAGAGATCGAAGAATTGATTGGACAGAAGGTACAAACTATCACAGACATAACCGAAGCTGAACGGAACGAGCTAAAGCATATTTTTATGGATAATAAAATGGTATTCCGGGATACGCCAGGTAGGATTAACTCGTATCAACATAAATTCGAAGTCACCGATCGGACACCCTACTGTCAGAAAGGTTGGCCGATTCCGATGAGATACAAGGAAGCAGTGAAGGCAGAAATTCAGAAAATGGAGGCGCATGGTGTTATTGAAAGGGCCCAGAGTCCATACGTCAACCCTATGGTTACTGTCGTAAAGAAAGACCAGACGGTTAGATTATGTTTGGACGCCCGTAAGCTGAATTCAGTAACAGTTCCAGACCATGAGGGAGCCATTCCAATTAACGAGATACTGGCAAAATGTGGTAACAGTAAAGTCATGTCCACAATTGACCTCCGTAGCTCATTTTGGCAAATCCCATTGCATCAGGAATGTAGAGATTTACTGGGTTTTTGTACGAAGGCAAGTGCTATCGGTACACAGTGACGCCGTTCGGATTGAAGACTAGCCTAGCAAGTTTAACACGTGGTTTGGACCGAGTATTGTCGGAAGAAGTGAAGGCATTTACGATCTTATATGTAGATGACTGCTTATGTATCTCGGATAGCGTGGAAGAGCACCTACGGCACTTAAAATTATTATTACGTGACATCAAACAAGCTAATTTAACTGTCAACTTTAAAAAATCGCAGCTGTTTCGTAAAGAGATTGATTACCTGGGATATCGCTTAACAACAGAGGGTATTACCGCCGCACCAGATAAGATTAGAGCCATTCAGGAATTTCGGAAGCCAAAGAATCAAAAACAACTTAAAGGATTTCTGGGCTTAACCAATTTTTACAACCGATTCACCAATAAATACGCCGAAGCGACGCAACCTTTGTTAAACTTATTAAAAAAGAATACCACATTTAAATGGACAAAGGAAATGGATCAGCATTTTGAGAGAGTCAAGGAATTATTCATCGAATCAGTGGTTCTTAAGCATCCTGACCCCAACAAGCGTTTCTACCTACAGACGGATGCGAGTAGCTATGCGCTGGGAGGCCAGCTTTACCAGCTAGACGAGAATAACGACATTGGAGTAGTCGCATACACAAGCCGCGTGGTACGGGGAGCTGAGCGTAATTACTTCACCACAGAATTAGAGCTGCTGAGTGTTGTATACTGTTTGCAAAAATTTAGGACCTACCTACTGGGTAAGCCTTTTACAATCATTACTGACAACAAGGCGTTAATATTCATAAAAAAGTGCCACCTAAATAATTCCCGCATAACGCGATGGATTCTCGCTATACAGGAGTATGATTTCGACATCATTCACTGCAAAGGGCGAGATAACATCGTGGCGGACATCCTGAGCAGGCATCCTGAAGACATGGACGAGGAACAACCAATCGATCGAACCGAGGAGTTAGAGATCAATCTTATCAACATCCGCATCAGTAAGGAGGCTAAGGAGCAGCTCAAGGATATAAGAAGTTATCAACTAGCCGACATGAAATTGAAGCGAATTATCGACGTAATACGAGCCAATAAACAACATAAACTTGCCCAAAAATACAGTTGGCACAATGACAAATTATACCGAAGCGAAAAAGGGATATGGAAACTTATGTTGACCAATGAACTTTGCCACAATATGATTGCTGAACTACATCAGGCATACAGTCATGTGGGAAATCGTCGTACATATCAACTGTTCAAAGAAAATTTCACGGGGAACTCAGTTAATAAGATTACCAAATTAATTACGAAAACTTGTCAAATATGCCAGAAAAGCAAGGACCATTTTAAACGAATGGTAGGCGAAACGCAGCCTGTCATACCCCAAAACAAGAGTGAACTAGTTAGTAGTGACTACTATGGACCATTACCGGTATCCACGGGCAAGGTCAGGTACATACTCACTGTGATTGACAACTTCACCAAATATGTAAAATTATATAAATTAAGGCAAGCCACCACGACCGCCACTATAAATAAAATTAAATTGTATTGTGAAGAAATGGGAAGTCCATCAGCAGTACTGACTGACAACGGTACACAGTTCACCAGTCAACGATGGTTCACAGCATTGACGGAGATGGGTATTAAACCAAAATATACCGCTGTTCGCAATCCGTGCACTAATTTGGCCGAAAGGATCAATCGACAATTAGGCAACATGTTTAGGGCATTGACATCCGAAAGACACACAAAGTGGGCACAATTTCTTAATCTAGTTGAAGCATGTATAAATCAAACATACCATGAGACAATTGAAACCACCCCGTACGAGGCACAGTGGGGAAGAAAACCGGAGCGGGACTGGACCAAATATCTTGACAAGGAAATGATGCCGACAAGCCAACCAATTAATTATCATAATATTTACTTACGCATAAAAGAAAAGGGAAAAAAAAGGACAAATCGAATCAACGCTGCTCATCAGATTTCAAAATTCCAAATAGGAGATAAGGTGTTGCTACGCGCGTATCCAATCTCAGATATTAACAAGAAGATAATAGGGAAATTTTGCAATTTATTTGAAGGACCATATAAAATAACAAAGGAACTCGGAACAGCAACCTACCAGCTAGAAGACGCACAACGACCAGGATGTATCAGAGGAAATTTTAATATACGGCAATTAAAACCGTATTATGAGTAAAGACCCATTACTACACACAAACACTGATACTACATAGATACTAAACAGATTGTAATAGCACACAACGTCTACATATGTAATAATTGTAAGATTCGAATACTGTTGTAATAAATAAGGTAATCATTGTTAATTATTAAATTGTATAAGGATTCCAAAAATATTAGCGTAGTTATTATGAATGTACTACATTGTAAGAGTAAGTTAAGGGAAGTAGAACGTAAACAGATGTTAGGGCAAAATGTCATTGTAACATGTGTTGAGATGAAAGGGAGAGTAAAGCAAAATATTTTAAAAGTAGTTGTTTGACCAGTTTGCCAAGGGTGGGACGGAGAGTCTGTATGTAAACAAACCTTGAAATGCCGTTGACACTTAGGGTATAACAACAGATCGTAAACTAACTAATATTACCATGTTATGTTAAATAAATTAAGAGTGATTAATATAATGTGATGTACAAACAAATCTAGATTATAGCAAGGGTTAAACAAATTATTGTTAGTAATATAAAATTTTAGCAGGGGATTAGGGACGCATCAATAGAATCAATCCCAAATTCTATTAAAATTTTGATATGATTCTATCGGGGGACGATATCACGGAAAATTGTATTCTTAACAATTTTACGGGGACAAAGTCATATGGTACCCAGGGAGAAATGTAAATTTATAGAAAGCGGTGGTTTTCTTTAGAAGTAAGAAAACATTAAAATATGTAGTAAAGAGCGATAGCTATTCAAAAGACGACCTTGCGTTGACGCCAGTAAGTCGGCTAAGAATTTATATTTTGTCACGGACGGGTCGGACCGTCATAAAACTGTATTGTTTGCTAGGATGTAAGAAACATTTACTAAGGTTGTAAAAGTTAAGTGCACCTAACAAAAGAGAGCGTATATGTGAAATGGAAGGTGACGCGAAGTTTCATACCACGTGTTCACGCGCATTTTGTGGACGAATAGCGGATAGCGTCATTTTTTGCGCGGGCTGTTCCGTTAAACAGATTGGGTAGTTTTGAATTTAGCGGTAAGTCAGACCAATAGGCGTGTAGTTTGTCGATATTGAGTGAGGGTAGTTTTAGCGAAATATAAAAATACGGAGTGTAAGAAGTTAGGGCAGTCAACGGAGAGATTACAGATATTAGACTCGTATTAGTTGCAATAATAATTTCTCAGTAATTTGATTAAGTATATTTCAATCGCCACGTAAGTCAGTCACGGTAACGCGATATTAAGTATTGTGAAAGCTACATATTATAAACATTTAATAATCGTTTACAAGAATAACGTGCAGAGAAATTAGAGAAGATAAGTTAAAATCGGGTAACATATCCAAGTTTGACTTAACACAGCATCAATCGTTAAATCGAAATACAGTGCGATTTAAATGAGTGAAACGTCATGATGCGGGACGGTCGATCAATAAGCAGTTATTAATCTGGTGTTAGACGCACTTAGCTTTGTAAAAGAATATACTGTGTATTCAACAAGTGTATTAGCATACGGCACATGTGTAGTTATCACTAAGTTGTCAAAGTGAATGGTGTTTATACCTGTGAAACCAGTGTATAAATTAGTGCAAAACTAACAAGGATAAGGGCTCAACGATTAACGTCGGCGACCTGCCTGGAACGTGTAGAATTGATTACATCGCGGCGCAGAGTGGATTCAACATGCAAGTAAATAATAAAATGAACACTTATTGTACTATTGTCTATTAAATTTAAATGTATGTAACTCATATTTGGTGACTCAATTAGTCAAAGAATTCATAGCCAAGAAATAAGCACAAACAAATTTTATAGCAAACTTATTAAAGGTAATGATCTACAAATTTTGTAATATGTAAATACAAATTAGTTATTAAAAACTTAATTAATAACAGTCAAATTGTGTTTATTTATTACTGGCGCCCTGGGATAATTTTTAAGAGTCGGTACACTAAAGTAATTGTTACATTCTGTTGCTGATAATTAGTATGTTATAAATATTAATATTGTCATTGGGTAAATTAGCTTGATAAACTCTTACTTTTCACATGCTCGTAGGCCGAGTGTAGTATGTATAATAGTAACGTGAACTTTTATTAAGGCCTATTTAAAAGTGTATTACAACGGAGTAGCGGTTACACGTAGATGGATCCAACTAGATTTTCAAAAAGAGCCCTCCACTATCATCCAAGGGGGAAGAGAAGTGTGGGAAGACCCCTTAAGCAATGGTTGGATGAATTCCATTGAGATTGAAACAGGCTACTAGCCTAAGCCTTAAATAATGTCGACGACGATTAATTGCAACACGTTTATTTAAAAATTCTGAGGGTTTTTAGAAGATATAATTACACACAGTCAGATTAAAAAACTAAATAAAAAGCCATATATCAGACGCTTTGAGATCAAATGCTTGTCTGCTTCTTTTAAAATTTAATGAAGATTTTTATTCAATAGACGTTTAAAGCGTTTACCAATTAATGTTACTGTCTTCTTTTGTAAACAAAAGTTAGCGTTTCGGAACCATATTAAAGCTGCTGCATAGTTAATTAGGAGGCATTTTAAAGATATTATTAAATTAGTAGTTGATAGCCGTCCAATAGAAATTAAAAAACAGTATGAAAACATTACCACTGTGTTTACGGTAATTCAAAAAATGTTTTAAATGAATTAACTGAATGAATAGCAGGATATATAAATAAATTTATCAAGTCACCGTACCGTATCGTAGATATTGCCCAAACATCTCAGCACCCTGTTATTGTACGACATGTTAACATCAAATGTAGGTTGGTTAAATGGTTGAATGGTTGTGATGATAGTATTTTCCCTACAGGTGGTCATTACTAATTTATTTGTTAATTAATTAATTTAGTGAATAAAATTTTAGGAGAGTTTTACACAGAAACAAAATAATAGTTCTTCTGTAAGACGAGGCTAGTGTTATGACTGATAACTTGAATGCCTTCCAAATCAAAATCAAAGAACAAGCTCCTCAATCTGTATGTTTTCATTGGTTAGTCTACCGCTAGAATTTAGTTAGTTCTGAAACATAGTAGTTGTAAATTAAAAAAATGCAGAATTTTTTTGCTTTGCTTATACCCTGATTAACGAAAGAAAGTGACTGGCGGAGCGGCCGCGCGGCGACCGAGTTTGTAGTAAAAACATTCCAATTTATAACCTCGTGGAAACGTAAAATACAGGGCGAGAAATGTCTAATGAACTGTATTTTAATCATCAATTAAAGACGTTTTTAACAAACTTTTCTAATTTTTAAAATCTCTTTTCAATAAATTTACATTGTGAGTTAAAGAAAAAAATACACGAATTTGAATTAAAAAATTAGGGTTTATCGTTTTTATTACGTAAGAACTCAGAGGTTAAGCATCGGAAAAAAATTTCTTGTAGACAAATGGTAGTCCACCTTCTTTAGTACAATATATCAAAAATTGAGATTCCTACGATTAATATTAACGACGTTATTAATTTTTTCCGAATGTACTGTTAACTCCGTTATTAATAATTTTTTTCATTGTGTTTTTTCACAATAAACATAACAAAATTGTATTCATCAATACAAAGTGGTATGTAACCTTCAAATATTACGAAATATAACCGCAATCAGTTAATATAGGAAAATTAGAACTAACATCGCTCAACGGCGCGCGATCGAGTCAAGGTACAGTAACAGCCCAAAGAAAGTGGTGCATACGCTCACGGCTCACACATTGACACATAGCCAACTTACTACGAGTCAACAATCTCTCATAAGTATATACTTAGTTATCTGTCTACTTATTTAATCTAATCTTCTACCTGGAGATCTGTCAAAAACGTACATCTGACCAGACTTTTGTGGTTTAGTTGAACTACATGCTTTTTATAACAGTCTTGAATGATTGTTTATTACTCTTTTGCGGTACGGTATTTATTGTTTTCTTGTTAATAAACTGTTTTTGTTTTGTGATCAGCTTTAATACTACTAATTGAAGTGCAATGTAATTACTGGGAAATTGTTAATGCCATTCAAATTTCTCAATAACTAATTATTTAACTATGAAATATAGTTTACAGTTTAAAACTACCGAGCAAAGCTCGGTCTACCAGATATTGCATAATTATAACAGTATTTTACTGTTATAATGTAATTGAAATGTAAAAACAATTAGTAAATTACTTGTTATTAGCATTGAGAAATAAATAATAAATACAGTACGGTACTTACAAGTATTGTAGTGTTCTTCAGCTTTTATGGAATCCGCTCATAAAATATGTGTATAAATCATAAAAATACACTATTAAAACACTCTATAAAAAACACTTATAGCTGTGAGTTAGTAGTCTTCAAACGAAAGTTCTCTGATACCCTCCATTGGATCGTCATCACTATTATCATCTTCTGAACAATTATCATCCTCGGAGCTACTGCTGTCTTCCACGGATATAATCATTTCCTCCACAGCTTCTTCCATTAGTCCTTCGTTATTCCATGCATCGATAATAACTTTTTTGGTGTGGTCCACTACTTGCTCCCACCTCTCAGCAGTAATTCGATTAAATCCGTCTTTAGTCAGTCGTTCAACTTCTTTTAAAGTAAACATTTTGTTGTTTTCGGCAACATACCCCTTAACCTGAGCCCATATAAGCTCAATGGCGTTAAGATGGCAATGGTAAGGTGGTAGCCTTATCACTTTGTGACCTCTGCTCTCTATCAATTCATCAACAAAATACCTTTTGTTCTGGGGCTTGTGCCATTTCACTAATTCCAAAAGTTCTGATTTTTTCAAGTCGGTTGTAGATTGAATATTTTTCCTATCCAGCCATGCAAGTATGTCAGCTTTTTTATCTTTGCTTGTGGGAGCTTTATCAATTTGCTTAGAATGGTAGGGAGCATTGTCCATGACTATTACTGCAGGCTTTTCTAGGTTATTTAGCAAAGTTTCAGAACACCAACCGAAGAATTTGTCGTGATCCATATCTTCATGGTAGTCACCGGTTTTTTTCGATTTAAATAGTAGAAGGGAATTTGGAACAAACCCTTTTGAAGAACCTGCATGACATATTATTAATCGTTCACCTTTCCCTATAGGTGTTAACATTGTCCCCTGAAGTGACTCATCAGTCCATCCTTGTTTCAAACAATGCCCAGCATTGACCCAGGTCTCATCGAGCCAAATTATATTATCGAAATTCTCGTCTTTGATTTGGCGAAGAAAACGACACCTCCAGGCAGCGACATCGCTTCTCTCCATAATCACTTTTCTGCCCGAAAATTTTCTCCACGTAAATCCTAAACCTTTTAGCACGTTTCTAAGCGAAGACAGACTGCCATTAAACAGCTCTTCATTTTCCAACGATGATAAAAGTTTTTTCAAAGTGGGATATTCTTTTCTTATGTAATATTGATATACATGTCTTCGTATAGCGTCTTCCTGAAAAGTGTCAAGTTTTGTCACAGTTTTCTCCCGTTTCCTCTGTTTGCCCGGAGTTGAAAGTTGGCTATTACTGTCATCTTGTATTTCTTTCAATTCTTTTTCCTTGCAAACTCGCAGAACTGTATTTTTATGTATTTTCAGAGCATCTGCAGTTCGCTGTATTGCATTATTAACCGGAATCAAAGGACCTTTGTTCGCCTTTTCTCTATCAAAATATTCCCGCACTTTGCACACAATTTCTCTTGACTGTCCTTTCATAGGTACGCCTCGGCCCGAAGTTTGTCTTTTCTTTGGAGTTCGAGTCCTAGGTCTTCCCCTATGTTTCCTTGGTTCAGCCTCGTTACGTTGCTCCATGCTCAGCCACCGAAGTATATTCACACAAAATAACTTAAAAACACGTCAATTTATAATGAAAGCACAAGAAACTAACACTTAAAATCAAGATAACCAACAACCGGACATCACTCAACCACCACATCAACTAAACTGAAAGCTGGAAATTTCCCTTACCCTTAGTGTGCGTATAACGGTTCAGTTTTCCTGGAAGCGTGTGCTATTTGTAGAATAAAGGAGAGGCCGAGACGCTGTACGGGAATGACGGTAGCGCGCGAATAAAATGGGTCCAATAGGTTCTGACTGTACTTCCGCCGCAGAGCGCCACGCATTGCTCTCTGTGAAATTCACTTTATATATTAATCCATTGTAGTATTCCTATCACGTACAAGGTGTAAGTTGTATATGTCTTCTACATTTAGTTATCTAAAGAGAGCGTCACGCAAATCTCATTCGTGTACAACTTTTAACAACTGAGTTAACAGGACATTAGAAAAAAGTTAATAACGTCGTTAATTTTAATCGTAGGAATCTCAATTTTTGATATATTGTACTAAAGAAGGTGGACTACCATTTGTCTACAAGAAATTTTTTTCCGATGCTTAACCTCTGAGTTCTTACGTAAAAAAACGATAAACCCTAATTTTTTAATTCAAATTCGTGTATTTTTTTCTTTAACTCACAATGTAAATTTATTGAAAAGAGATTTTAAAAATTAGAAAAGTTTGTTAAAAACGTCTTTAATTGATGATTAAAATACAGTTTATTAGACATTTCTCGCCCTGTATTTTACGTTTCCACGAGGTTATAAAGTGGAATGTTTTTACTACAAACTCGGTCGCCGCGCCGCCGCTCCGCCAGTCACTTTCTTTCGTTAATCAGGGTATAGTGGCATTCCATCTTTTTTCATCACTACGCTAAGGGAACGTATTTGGCCTAAAGTACAATATGCAGACGAATGGTGTCCGTTGTTGAAAGTAGGTTGTCATCCCATAGCTATTAAGTGTTGTTCAGGGTCGGTGTGGTCGAAAACAGATTTTTCGGAAAAGTCTTAGACGATTCGGAATCATAAGAATTGTCAGTATAACAGTATAAAAGGTTTTTCTACGTGATTCCAACACTTTAAAATTTGTTATCATATCATTTATATTTAATATTTTTAATGATACAAACATTTTATTCAAAGTTTTACTAAAGAAATTTAGACGTTGATAACTGTATATCCAGACTTAGAGAATAAAAGTTAATTAGTCAAGAAGAGAAGTAACGGAACATTTCAAAACGTGTGAGCTGGCAGAAGAAAATACTGAAGGTCCGGCAATGAAACGATCTCGACTTCAAACAAAAAAAGAAATATATTTGAAGTATAAAGCTTTCTTTTATAAAATTTAGAAAATTGTTATATTCTAAATTAATATAACAACATAACAAAACTACAGTCTCCTTTCCTTGGGGGACAGCACGAAATTTGAACATTTACAGAAACAGTTCCTTACAGATAGCCTGGAGAGCTTAAAATCTTTTCGTTCATCAGTGTTTCACTTTTGCAGATTAGAAATCGAGCTCGAATTTAGTATTCTGGGGATGACTACCAAAATGTATCAGATAATAAAACTGTAATTATTGTAAATCAGAATAATCTGAAAGACTTGTTTTAAGAGGCCTACCAATTGTTTTGTGTGATTCTAACTTTACCTTCAACCGCGAACGACGACGTTTTTCGTCCTTAAAACGTATTTGTGCACTAAAACATGCCAGGTAAGGGAAATTGAACTGACAACCATTTCTTTGGAAAAGAAACAGCTAAATCGCATGATACTAAGGGCTCCGTTTTGTGACGATATTATCGATCGCTATGCCGCTCGGATGGACAGTAAGATTAACTTGATTTTTATAAATTCATTTTAAGGTAAGTAACATTAACTGTAAATATCAGTGTGCAAATGACCCTAGACTAATTATTATATTTAATGTTACTCTCATTGTTATTTTTGACATACTTGACCTAGAAATTAATATAAAAGTCAGTGCATCGTTAATCTGAACCAAGTGTTGTCGCCATAGTTACCAATGAATCAAACATAGATAAACGTGCTCATCATTTCAAAATTTTGATCCACAGAACTGATGTTTCACACTTATTCTTCACAGCAAACTTTAACTTTCTAATTCTTCATACGTTCAAACTGTCTAACACAAAATATCATTTGTGTTATTGTCTGGACAAAATGATTTATAATAATATCAGTGATATCAAAGACTTATATTCTAGCCTCTTATCAACATCTTTTTTATGACAATTTTGGTCATTACTAGTAATTTCTGTTTTTAAAAATCAAAGTCTGCCTCTATTCCAACTAAAGTTTATGAATAATTTATACATTAATATGAAAAATTCTAATCGAATGCAAGCTAACCCATAAGACGAATCTAAATAATCTGAGTGAATTCCTTTTCTACGGTCATCTGCTATTTTCGACAGCTTATAATTTTGGTTCTACTCATCAGATAATTATAGACATACTCATCGTATTGCTTTATGAAATGCACAATTTTTTCTTCACAGCAACATATTTAGATAAAAAATATTTCTGTTTATTCTGTTTATTTCTGTTTAGTCTCTTCTACATTTATGTAAGGCTACCAATTTTCTGATTCATTTATCTACCTTTATAAATACAAAATGCTTGATAGTCAAGTCTCTTTGCATTTGTTTCCTAATGGGTAAGATATAGCAATACTTTAGAGCAACGAAGTATTTAAAGTTCATGTTGTAGTACCGGGCTGTAGGTCTCTCCAATGTTATGTACAACCTATTAGCTTTATTTTTACACATTTAGATGATCAGCAGATATATCACCTGAATAATGGCATGTGTTGATTTTAATTGTTTTCCGTTCTATTATTGTTTAGTGTTTTCATCGTTCAGCCATTTTGCGTTATTTACCGTTCTAAAGAATAAAGCATTACGGTATAAAGATTTTAGCATTGGATAATATTAATTCAGTTTGATCTAACGTTTAGTTAGCCTTGCATATGACACTACATTTGTACTTACAAATTGTACCAGTAAAACAATTTAATTTTGTTGCTCTGTATAGCGTTTAGAATTCCAGTCGACTGTACCCGTTAATTAACACTATCAAAAGGGGAATTGATTGCTTTAGCAGTATTTACACAGGCATCCGAATACTGCCTTTGTCGTATGTCGCTATACTCCCTAATGCTGTTAGATACAAGTACAAAACAGTTACTGATCCCCTTGGGAAAAACTATAAATATAAGGCAAACATATTAAACTTTTATCTAGAAGGAATACTACAGTCTTTTGACTACAGTCAAATTAACACTAATTTCTGTTTTTGGGTGGGATAGTAAGCTTCTATAATGTCTGGAAAATGTAAGCCTACTGTTTATAAAATATTTAGATTAATTTTATAAATACGTAGTAAAAGTATAAACTATAGGTACTAAGTATTATTATATAACTGTTTAGATAAGTAAAAATAAATTATATGAAAAATCTTAAATTATACATATTGCTTAAACGTTGCTTAAACTTTTAAAGCAAAACTTTCACTTCTTCAAGTCAAAAATAAATACACGTTTGTAATAAAGAAAATGAAAATCTGATAAATTTAAAGTATGGGAACTTTAATTTTTCCAGTAGGCCTATACTATAGCGTATTGTCACAGCTGATGTGTGTGCTGCATACGCTCCAATTAAAATTCTAAAGTTAGAGGTAAGTTCTGTGAACTATTGGCGTGAGTGATGCGGGATGTAGACTACCTGCTGTAATATTTAACGGTAGATAAGCCATTATTTTTTCAATTAATTTTCTCAATTCAGCCATTATTACTGCACGAACTACTAGATGTTGTTCAAATTGATGACGGTTATTTGATGTGTAGAATACATTTTGGATGTCTGAACAGGTGAGTAATTTTAATATGTGTAATAATAATGTAATTATTAATGTAAATATAATAACAATAACAAAAATTATTTTAAGTCTGCATTGATTTATAAATCATTACAATTTCGCTGCCTACTGTTTGTGTGTAACCTTTTGTTACGAATCAGAAATACTGTATGAGTTTATTTTACTTACTTAGAAAAAATAACGTTGTTAAAAAACAATACGTTCCTTAACAAAGTAATAATGTTAAAAAAATTAACAATTTTAAGTTTATAACAATACCTTTTGGATTATACCTGTCTACCTTATGATATTTTGCATTCAATCCTGTGATCTACGTTTACTACGCCATTATTAATTTTAACATTTTTTACAGTAAACTTATTTTCTTAAGCAACAGTAAATTTAAAACACTTTAAATTCTTAATGTTATAAAAATTATAGCTCACTAAAACGACTGTACCTTTTTTTCCTGACTCCAGTTGCGTTTCAGTACTATAAAGAAGAGTAATAGTGGAGTGCTTGTGAAGTTACGGCTTTCAAACATTCTAATTACCTGGCTTTCTTTTTATACAGAGGCAGTAATTTTTAGTTTATTGCGCCCTTTTACAACAAAACAAACGGACAGTTCTTTGCATTAATATGATTTCTTATAATATGTATATATGTACACACACGCGCAAACGCACAGTACTGTACTGTACTGCGGTATTTATTATTGTAATATAATACAATATATTAGTTTTTCACAATATAATCTAATATTTACTATTTTATAAGATCTTAAACGTTTATTAAACAGATTAAATGTTTCATAGGTTAAATAATTGAAAATAATATTTATTGGTATAATAGGCCTACTTTAGATAATATTACATTTGTTTAATTGTTATTTTTAGTTAAGTTTGATTAAATTACTTGATTACTTTCATGTATAAAGGCTACTACACAAAACTTACTTTCGCAACTTAGAACGGACTTCTCTTAGTAATATTACGATTAATGCTAACTACTGAAAAATGACCAAACGCTGTAAAATGCCTTCTGTGATAAAATTTTACCTGTAGTTAAGAAAACTATATATTTACAAATTATTGGCATTTTAAATAATTAAATAAATTTTTTTTTTCTTTATGTTAAAATTCTTTATTATTCGTAACTAACTTTACGTAAGTAATTATTCGTGACTATCCTATTCCTTGTCATAAACGTTCCACTTCCTTTAAAATATTATTCACTGTTATGTTATATTTAACTTACGACCATTCTTTGGCTTAGCCAGAATAAACGTAAGCCTAGTGAAATATCTATGGCAAATAACTCTAAGAAAATGTTACTATGGTTGTGGTAGTAGGCCTAATCACATGTCTTCTTCGTTGAAAATAGTTTCATCTTATTTTAAATAACTAGAACTACACTGAGTTAAAATAATTTCAGAATAAAGACAATTCAAAAATTATAATACAGGTAAAGATATTGAATTAATAAATTTGAGAGACTTCTAACTGAATCTTATGAAGTAAAATAAAATAGGTATGGTATTCGTGATAGTTAAAGGTTAGTTGTTGCTCTAAAGGTGATAGTAAAGAATAGCTTTAACGTAGAGCAGTAAGTATCTAAGTGGATAATGCATTAATTTTTACTGCAAACACTCTGCTAAAAATGTGTGTATTCAGTGGTTGGGGTAACAGTTAAAAATTACAGACTACAAACGTATCGACTTTCAGTTTAAACTAAAAAGTTAAAAATCGAAACATTTTAAATCTCTCAGAAAATCGGTACCTTAATGTTCTTAGACCTAAGTGTTAAGATACTACTTATCTGACGACAAGATTATTAATTTAATTCGTGCTTACTAGACACAAATTTTTAACATATGTGTTACAATGAAGTATTCTGTAGCAGTCACAGGACCGTACGTAATATTTAAGAATAGGCTAATGAATCTAGAGGAAGCGAAAAGTGTGCTGGAGCTTAACAGAGTGACAGGATTTGCAATCAACACATTTTAACATAATAACAAGATTTATTAGATTTTACGTTGCTGACACAACTTAAGTGTTGACAAGTATTGATAGTTATTAACATAAAGATATATATATATATATATATATTTCCAGACTAGCATACCCCATGAGGGAGAACAACACGAACATTAATCCAGTAGACCAAAGTTAACCCAACCACTTAATTAAAGAAAACACTAATAACTTTTGTAGAATGATTATAATAAAAATAATGCTAATAAAGGTAATCTGACTCCACATAGCTTAAGCAAGGCAACCATGCTTTAGTAGAACAGTTTAACCACCCCGTCATGTTGTATGTTGCACAAATTACAATGGAACCAGTTACAACTTTTACAAACTTGAGTTCTTATGACCTTGAGGTATTTTCAGTTCTTAATGAGTTTGTTACACGGATTGATTTGACTGATATTTAATGTAAAAACATGGGTAACCAGTCTATGGAGTTGATGTAGTTAGAAGAGGCATAAATGAAACGCTCCCATCTGTAAGTATGTAGCGACGAACTCAAGTTGAAACAGGATGAACTGTGGATGAGCAGAGGTTCCAAAAATTGTCCATGGACTATGGTGAATGCTTACTGGAAGTCGTTCCTGGTCTTTCTGGATCTTTCGGTGTATTTTGGTTCTTCCGCATTTCTTGGTCTGACGGCTTCGGGGAGAGCCTTAATGTAGAACCGCTCTGCTGGTGGTCACAGATGTTCGCATGACCACCGATCTTCCCCCTTTTTCCTGGTTGAGGCAGGGACCCTATAAATATTTTATTTGGGGATTAGCCGCCAGTTAATACACCCAGACATTACACTCTCTCGCCTCGGAATACAACCACCGCAATCACTTTGACAATAATTTTATTAACACCTTATTCACATTAACCTAGTTACAATGTACAGTACTTTTATTGTATTCAATTCAATTAAATTCAAATCGTTTAATTTAATTAAATAATAATAATTAATTAATTTCAATAAGTTTTAACTAATTAAAAGTTAACAAGAAATAATTTTGTCCTTAGACAGGAAGTAACTCGTACATTAAAATTTTACCAAGCATAAGGTTCTACAGTGACGAATAAACCGGGCCACACACACGGTTACACAATTGTAACACACATAATCCATAATTAAATAAAAATGAAATAAAATTAATTAATTATACACACCTGAACATCTTGAGGAAACTACAGACGCATGAAAAGTATACCGACACACATAACCTAGGCCGTCAGACCAAAGGGAATGTCCTGGTTGAAGGCTTGCTGAGAAATGAGACGGAAACAATGGTGTGTAGGTCGTACCTGCCTGCATAAAACAAACCTGTCCCAGTTTCTCAAAAATAAAGCCTTTGGCTAACCTAACTAGACAGCCATCCTGAAAACCGAAACACATCGAACAGTTGACCACCAGACTAGTCAGTAAATCGCGTCGCCGCCGCTTTGACAATGGCACTGGCAGGCACTGCTGCCAACCCTGAACCACTCTATACACGCCGGAAAAATTCAAAGTCCCGGCACAATACAACGTTTAGAGCTATTTAAATAGATATTTTTCTGAAATAGCTACTCTATGTTTCATAATTTAAATAAGATGTTCATTTAATTCTAAAATTGTTACGTATTGTTGCTATTGATACGTAGAATACGACGTTTTAAAGTACCTACTTACATTTTTGAGCGCAATAAAGTACTACAATTTTATTTACCACTTTCTATCCATATTACGTATACCACAAGTCTCCTTTAAAAACACAAATATCAAACACTAACTGTTTGGAATAAACACAAACAGTTATTAAATCAAAAAATGTATTATCGTTAATGTCACTCCCCATTAATATTTCAGCTAAAATTGTAACCGCCGCCAAACTACTCGTTAAATTATACAGCTCTCTTTGAGGCTATGTTTGTTTTATTTCCCGAACAAGTTTACTTATAAAAAAAAATAGGTGATAGGTGTTTTCGAATATGTATTATGAGTAACGGACAATAACGTGGTGGTAATAACGGATAGTCTTAAACGCGATAGTTATAGGACTATCTCCTTATAAGTGCCGTGGTCTCCCAAATGAAAAAATCTGTATGGAGAACCATACAAGACTTCCATGTTCTAAGATGTATATTGTAGCGTGACAGAAAATCCACTATTTATTAATTCATATAAAATAATAAAAATTAATTACACCACATATGTTAATATAAAATCGAATGAAATTGAATGAAATCAAAGGAATAAACAACAATAACAATAAAAATTCTCATTATATTATATAAAAACCACTGTTAAAAATCAAAGAAATTATTGAAAGCAACTTATATTATAGAATCAGGAATTTACCCAGGAAGCTAGGAGCAGTAAACAAATTAGATAACACAATATCAAGAAGAGAGAATCAGTTTGAGAGTGGTGAAACACCAAAATACCCCAAAGACAAGAAGAAGGAAAAATAAAATTTATGATCAGGAAGTAAACAGTACCCTGAAACCTTTAGCGAAGAGCAAAGTCAGTATCAGTAAATAAATTAGATACTCCAAACTAAACATCAGTCGAGATAACACGAAGTACCTTGGTTTACCCAAGAGTGAAGAATGAAGACAAGAAGACAAGAAGACAAGAAGAAGGAAGACCAGAAGAAAGACAAGAGAGAAGACAAGAAAGAAGATAAGAAGAAAGACAAGAAAGAAGATAAGAAGAAAGACAATAAAGAAGACAAGAAGAGAGGAAGAAATAGTATGAAAGAAACACCGTTATAAAACCTATTATTAAATACCATCAACCCCAAACCCATAGAGACAATTAGAAAGAAAGTATAACATCCCAAAATCTTATAAAAATATAATTATTAAGAAATCAAAAGTGTTGTCTAGTATAATAAGAAGTGAACCAACTAAAGCTATTGTGTGATAAAGAAAATAAACAAGTCTTAACAGTCCATGATTACTAAAGGTCTGGTCTGAAATAATATGACTCAAAATATCAGAACCACCAGTGAAAGTGAACTTGTGCAAGTGTTTTTGGAAATACAATAAACTTAAAGTTAGTGATACTATGACGTATCAATATGCTATATAACAACTTTTATATTCAATAATACACATCATCATAAAATAATAAAATGGAAGATTTACAATATTTTATTATTTTAATGTAACTCTGTTATTACAAGACATTTGTAAAAATGATAATAACTAGAGTATGGGTGGACATGTTTACTGATGAAGGGGATAATAGATAATAATGGTTTAGACCAGAAAGGACTGGCATTAATTTATATTCATAGGTTTAAATTGTTTAAAATGGCTACTTGTTCACAGCCATGAACTCAATAGGTTTATAAGAATTTTTAGTAAATAAGATTTATATGTGTTTAAAATGAATTATGTTTGCCAAATAACAGCATGCATACCATTAATAATGTTTCAGTAGGTATGCTGTATTAATTCAAAAAGGAATTAAATGTATGTTTTCAAACCATGTCAGCAATATGTTCAATCTTAGAATGCTGAATAATGTTCATTATTATTTTTTATATAACAGTAGTATTAATCAAATACTACACCTCACAATGGGTTTGTAAAACGTTTTATTTTCATGTAATAATAACTATGTAAAGTCAGAGGAGGAGTAGGATTAAATTTATTTGAGAAAGACAGAAATGTAAAATACTAAACTCTAGGCCATGTGGTGAATTCACAGAAGCCATATAAACCAGTTAATTCACTTATAATTCCTGTAAACTAGCAAGATTTAGGTAAGGTAAATCAGTTAACCACTACTGTGAATGATCCTATGAGTTAAAGTGATAATAAGGAAATGTACCTTAAAAAATTGTAATTTTCAAAATATATAACTTAATTAATTTTAAAGAGCAATGTCAAATTCAGAGATTAACACAAAAAACCAGTTCAAAGGTTCAATTATATGTATTTAAGGAAAGGAAGAGAAATATGAATAATTAAAATTTATTACAATAGAATTAATAACAATTAAAATGGCAGAAAAATTATATGAAGGCGGAAATCAATTTTTGAGCTTAGATTTCCAAAAGGAGAGAAATTTGGTAATTTCCACAAAATGTCAACAGATATGGACTATAATATATCAATTTAAAAGGAATGAGATGATTAAACCAATGATAAGGTTCATAATTCATGAAGGTGACGAATAAAATAAATAAATTCCATATATAATGTAATTTTGTATCATGTGTATGGGAAATCAAAATATTTTAACAATCCTTTTTCAAAGATTAACTGGGCCAGATTTTGACTAACATGAAGGAAGTTAGTGTAGTCTTTTGTTGAATATCAAGCTGAATAGTTGTATAATATAACGTTCCTTAAAACCGTGTAGAAAATGGTACTACGGTTACCTTCTAATATCAGTGTAACGAGAGTTAAATAAATTAAACATTTTTCTAACTAAAACTACAGAAATTTTAGCGACAATAGTGAAAACTAACACCAAACTTCATTATACTAGTGATTTAAAACCGTAAAACAATATATTTGTGATAATTAACGCTACAAATCATAACCACTTTTTTGAGCAGTTAACCCACAGAAGTGAACACATATCAAATAACATAATTAACACAAGTATACACGGAACACTTCTTCAGAACACACCAAACAACCTATTAGACAGATTACACCAGTGCGGGGACATTTAAAACATTTATGAAGGTAATTTTGCTGTGAGATTTTAACACGACGACTTTTCCAATAACCTCGCCATATCTAGGAGCGGCCATCTTTGAAAAATACGAATCTCTGCCTTCCGCATCGAGTGACGTCAGACGCTACATATGGTTTGATGATTCAACTTTTTTAAACATTATATCAGAATTATTTAAATATTGTTAAATAATAATTATTGAAATTACTTTAATTGTTAATGTTATACTTTCTCGTTGACCCTCCTCTTACTATTAATATAATCGCTCCAAGAAACTTTTTTATATAATATTTGTAATAATTTTTTCCACTGTATGAACGAATCGATTATTCCCTGAGACGGAGTCGATCATTACTCCCAATCGATTAAAAACCGATTATTTATTAAATTTGTTAATAAATCCTGGACGGTAGCGCGATGATTTTATTTTTCTAGGTTGGCTAATCTGATTTATATATCGCATCAACGTTCGCGTGATTGTACCTTCCCCAGTGCACATTCAGTATTCTCGGCGTTCGGTTCGCCGAACTTTCTCTGTCAAGTTAGTGTCGACATTAAATGTAGGCTTTAGGCCTTATTATTTTCTATTATGGCCGACTAGGCCCTCTTCATGAGTAACTAAAATTATAATAATTCAATATAATATAATATAATATAATGGCATTAGCCAGCCTACTTCAATTTTTACAGCTGTAATGTAATCAGTCAATATTAAACTATTCGTATACAGTCCACTTCTTTTTATTTCTTAATGTAATTTTTAATTCATTCTACACATCATCTTCAATCACCATGGAAGACCAGCTAACGGAATATAATTCAAGAAACATAATTTTCGCCCACTTGGGCCCAAATAATTAATTCTTCCTGTCCACACTTGTGGAACATTACTTTTATTCATCAGTTTCGGTCCACTCGGACCGGGACCATCCATTTTTTGGTCCACCGTGCCTGGATTATAATCAGCATTTTAGTCCTCACGGTGCGCATCAACCATTTTTTGGTCACTCCGGACCTGGATTTCCATTTAACATCTTTTACATCTTTTTCTGGCCATCACGGGCGGATTAGCCCGTCAGCTAATTTGACCGTGGCGTGTATTGCGTCGCCATTTCGCTCGTCATCTTCGGGCAACGTAATAGCAAGTTCCTGCCGGCTGCAGTGCCTCAAAGTGGTCATCTTTGCCAGCTGTCCACCATCATCACCAAGGAGCCGACGCTGCGGGAAGTCGCCAACCAGGTACCACCAGCAACAGTAAAAAGGTGCGTAAAAAAATGTCTGAAGAAGGCCTCAAGGTGCTGACCAGAAAGAGAGGCGGATTAAAGTCCGCGATAGTGCGGATACAATCCGCGGTAAATTCTTTTGATATTAATTTAACTACAAAACATTTTCTGACTGTAAGATTAGAAAGTCTTAAGAGCTTAACCTCGAAGTACGACGAAGTACAGTCTGAGATAGAGCTTATTGGTAAAGACGCGAGCACTGCTCAGGCAGACCGAGTCGAGGTTGAGGAAACGATATACTCAACTGAGGCAAACATTTTACAACTCCTTGACACTTTTAATACTCAGACTGTGCCTCCTGTACTATCGACGCCTGTGCATTTAAAGCCGATAAGTTTGCCCTGCTTCTCAGGCAACATACTTGAGTGGCAACATTTCTATTCAATTTTCAATGATCTAGTGCATTCAAGATCAGATTTAACGCCAGTACAGAAACTGCATTACTTGCATTCATCGGTGAAGTGTGAACCATTAGACTTAATTAAATCATTACCAATTTGTCAAGAAAATTATGTAATAGCGTTGAACTTGCTGTCCGAGAGGTACAGTAATCCATTTATATTAGCCAAATATTATGTACAGAACCTACTTCAGGTTAAGTCCACAATAAAGGACTCAGTTCAAAGCTTGGCGGAGTTTACGAATACTATAACGTCTTCCGTTAATTCACTGGCGGCAATGAAGCTGTCCGTAAACCTATTTGAGTTTATTACCATACAGTTGCTCTCCACCAAACTTGACCCTATTACTTTAAAACGTTGGAAGGAGTCCATAGACCCTGACAACTTGCCCAGTTTTCAAGACTTTACGCATTTTTTGAATTTGCGCCAACAACTTTTAGAAAATACAATGCCAATTGAATCCGGACAGCAATTCAACAAACCTAGTGTAAAACCAAACAATAAATTTGAGAAATGTAGCTTAAGAAATACTGCTGGCAGCAGCACCTTTAAGAGTTATCACGCAGCGGCAAGGCATTATTCATGTGTGTGCTGTAAATCTGACCACCCGCTTTACAGGTGTAATAATTTTCGCATATTAAGTGCCGCTGAGCGGGGGCAATTGGTTGCAAATCATAAATGTTGTATTAACTGCCTTAGAGCAGGTCATTTGATAACAAATTGTAAAAGTAAACAGGTTTGTAAAATTTGTTCAAAGGGTCACCACACCTTGCTGCACGCTAATTACGTGCCGAAATCAGCAGCTGCCAGCAGTAACTATTGCTCATTCAAATTACAGTGTAAAAACAATGTACTTTTATCCACTGCGGTTGTATATGTCATTGATCAGGCTGGCAATAGGCATAAGGCTCGGGCACTTCTTGACGCCGGGTCCCAGATCAATTTTTGTACGAAATCATTTGCGAAAAGGTTGCACCTTAAACTAACCCGATCTAATATTCCAATTACAGGAATAAGCAACACAGCGTGTTGCGCTACTGACATTGTTTCTGTGCGTATTATGTCTCGCTATCAGATACATAGTTTCGAGGCCAAATGTGCCGTCCTATCTAACTTAACTCATAATCTGCCTTCAATCTCGTTTGACATCAACCGGTTTCACATTCCAAATAAAATTTTTCTCGCCGACCCAGATTTTAATATATCTTCGCAGATCGACATACTATTGGGGGCACAATTTTATCTGGATTTAATATTAGCTAATAAGTACACACGCGGACCCAACTTCCCTATCATTCAGGAGACAAAACTGGGTTACATTTTGGCCGGCAATCTGCCCAAACACTGCCACACCCAGGGTCCTGCTGTTTCGTTCTTGGCAAGGAACAATGACAGCCAAATCCTGCAATCTCTCGAGAGATTTTGGGAGGCAGAAACGATCCCCGGCGATACCCCTAATAGCGAGTCGGCTTGCGAAGAGCATTTTGTGCGCTCAACTCAGCGCAACCACGAGGGTAGATTTATAGTGTCGCTCCCATTCAAATCTGATAATCCCCACTTGGGGGAATCTTACACAAGTGCCGAATCAAGATTTTTAAGCTTGGAGCGTCGATTCAGGCGCGATCCCAAGCTCGCTCGCGATTACGCGGACCTTACCAAAGAATGTAAGGATCTTGGGCACATGACACTCATCGATCATGGCGCTATCAATTTAGTAGCGTCACACACTTACTACATATACTTATGTGTATACTTATACATACTCATATACTTAATTTGGCTTTGTAAGCTTGGTTGGGATGAACCGATTTCCGGTCAGTCACTTTCGGATTGGCATTCTTTGTGTAACAAATTAAGTCTGATTGGTAAAATAGTGGTCCCGCGATCTATTCGTTGCAATCGTGAGGCGGTTACAGTTCAGTTGCATGGTTTTTCGGATGCGTCCGAGAGAGGGTTCGGCTGTTGTGTGTATATTCGAGTCATTTATCAAGATGCTACTGCTTCCTGTCGTCTCTTGTGTTCAAAATCTCGCGTGGCTCCCCTACGCCAAGTGTCATTACCTCGCATCGAGCTCTGCGCTTGTTTGCTATTATCGCGACTCGTATCTAAAATTATTCCTGCTCTTCATTCGTTTATTGATGATGTACATTTGTATTCCGATTCTATGGTGTCTCTTTACTGGATTCATGCGCAGTCTACGCGTTGGAAAACATACGTCGCTAATCGGGTTGCTGAAATTCAGCGTCGCACGCACTTATATCTGGCATCACATTGATTCGCGACGCAATCCTGCTGATATTATATCTAGGGCGTGTTTCCCGGACGTTTTGCGCGATTACTCGCTTTGGTGGCACGGTCCTGGCTGTCTGTCTCAATCGTCAGATTCTAATCCTGTCCCATCTTTCGTACCGGCCACTCCATCATCTTCGGAAGTCACCGCGGAAGAGAAAACTACACATAACCGTTCGCTAATGTCTACCCTGGCTGTTGACTTATCGTTGGACTTTTCCTCGTTACACCGGCTGACACGTGTATACGCTTACTGTTTTCGTTTCATCAGAAATGTTAGACACTCATCTGCGGACAAACTTTCGGGCGATCTGACTCCTGCAGAAATTCATCAGTCTCTCAATTTCTTCATAAAACAATCTCAATCGATCCACTTCCCAGGCGAAATTAGTTGTCTTCGGAACGGATCTTCTGTTTCCATCAGAAGCAAGTTGGCTTCTCTCGACCCGTTTCTTGACGACTCTGGAGTGATACGCGTGGGCGGACGATTGCAGCATTCCCAGTTACCTTACGATTCGAAACATCCTATCGTACTACCCCCATCGGCGCATGTCACACGCCTTATCATCGAACGCAAACACATTCGCTTACTTCACGCTGGTGCTCAGCTCGTGCATCATTCACTGCGTCAGCGTTGGTGGATTGTTAATGCCCGGCTAGTCATCCGTTCCATTATTCGTAAGTGTCTCAAGTGTATCCGGTTCAGCGCCACACAGCAGGTTCAGAGGCTTGGCATTTTGCCATCCCCTAGAGTCACTCCTCCAAGGCCGTTTCTATTTTGCGCGGTTGATTATGGTGGTCCCTTCATGATTCGTCATGGCGGGCAGAAGTCTAGAACTCTTACTAAGGCGTACGTGTCTCTGTTTGTTTGCTTGGCAACTAGGGCCATTCACCTGGAATTGGTGTCCGACCTTACTGCCAGCGCATTTATAGCTGCTTTACGTCGTTTTATGGCACGTCGGGGTATACCCAGTCAGCTGTACTCCGACAACGGCACGAACTTCAGGAAGGCCCGCACCATCTTACATGACATTTACAACTTTTGGCACAATAAGGATGCCATCACCTCGATTAAGTCATTCACATCCTCTCAGGGGATATCATGGTCATTTATTCCGCCCTCCTCACCTCATTTCCGTGGCCTTTGGGAGAGCGGCATAAAGAGTTTGAAATTTCATCTGCGGCGCGTGGTAGGCAAATCTATATTAAACTTCGAAGAGTTCACGACCGTTTTATCTCAGATAGAGGCATGTCTGAACTCTCGACCTTTATTTGCTATTTCCTCGGATGTTAACGACCCGGTGCCACTTACACCTGGCCATTTTTTGATTTGCGCGCCCCTAACTGCGATTCCTGACCCAGACCTTTCTCACGTTCCTGTTTCTCGTCTTGGTCGTTGGCAGCTGATTCAGAGGTTTGTCTGGGACATTTGGAAGGCGTGGTCTCGCGATTATTTGCACCAGCTGCAACAGCGTCACAAGTGGAGGTTTGCCAAAGATAATGTTTCCATTGGTGACAGCCTTGATCATTGAGGATAACTTGCCTCCATTAGCCTGGAAATTTGGCGTGATCATCGCCACATTTCCCGGCCCAGATAACTTGGTTCGCGTCGTGGACATTCGCACGCCTACGGGTGTTTTGCGGAGACCAATACATAAATTATGTCTATTGCCAGCGCGAGACGAGATTTGACATTATGGTTATAGCGCAATGCGGCTTTATTCCGCCATTGGCTTATTATTTATTACGACCATTTGGTCAACATAATTGTGATAGATTGTCACAATATTTTTTTGTCAACTTTGCGTCATGGCACGCTTCTGATTATTACAGTTCTGATGATATCTTAATATTTGTATTATATGTTAATTTTTGTGGCATACTATGTCACACATTTTCATTGATGTTATGGGGTGTATTGCATGTCTTTGGGTGGTCTTATTTATGAAATGTTATTGCATAATATTCGCATGTTTTGCTGTTAAGTAACCATGCATTCATTTCTTTATATGGTTTCTGATAAATATGTACTATTTTGGGAATGTCTTAAATTGTTAAATTGTTTCTGTAATTTCGGTATTCTATTGTTGTTTGACATTACAATTATTTATCTTGTAATTATTCAAGTTATTGTTGTTGTATTCACATAAATTGTGTCGATGTAAAAACTATTGTAAGCGCCTGCCGTCTGTAACTGTCTCGTCTAATTTATTCACATTGTACTTCATATTTTATTCATTTTTGTAGGTAAGCATGCACAATTCTTTATTTAAAATTATGACATACATGTCATAGCTGGGCTACATTCAGCATCTAGCTTGCCCACACATTGTTACATATTGTAAATTCCTGAAACTTCAGGAATAGCATGTCTAGGTCGATACATGTCGCCCTCCTGAATATACAATAGAACATGCAATGCAACATGTTCAACAACAATTTTGTTCATGTAATGAACTCTCTGTACAGGTCTACGGACCTTAGCTAGCATTAAGGTAACTCTATGACTTGCATATTATGTATTTTCCTTTCATGTTTTATAATGTTACATACTGTGCACACTTGTGTCAGTAATAGTGGTTAACCAGACTTATTGGTACATGAAACAGCTGTTTGCCAAACCTTGGCCTACAGTCGCCTATCTGCATGCTTATCTCTAAACTGCGGCCGATTGCCGTTATCTAATCTCAACTCAAGGTTCAACTTAGCCTTGAAGCTGATTCTCGTTACTAAGAACTGCACTATTTTGAATTAAATTGTAAATGTATTCTAATTTATTAAAAATGTATTAAAAAATCTTTTTGATTTTTGACGGGCAGTTTATGGACGGTAGCGCGATGATTTTATTTTTCTAGGTTGGCTAATCTGATTTATATATCGCATCAACGTTCGCGTGATTGTACCTTCCCCAGTGCACATTCAGTATTCTCGGCGTTCGGTTCGCCGAACTTTCTCTGTCAAGTTAGTGTCGACATTAAATGTAGGCTTTAGGCCTTATTATTTTCTATTATGGCCGACTAGGCCCTCTTCATGAGTAACTAAATTTATATTAATTCAATATGCGGCATTAGCCAGCCTACTTCAATTTTTACAGCTGTAATGTAATCAGTCAATATTAAACTATTCGTATACAGTCCACTTCTTTTTATTTCTTAATGTAATTTTTAATTCATTCTACACATCATCTTCAATCACCATGGAAGACCAGCTAACAGAATATAATTCAAGAAACATAATTTTCGCCCACTTGGACCCAACTAATTAATTCTTCCTGTCCACACTTGTGGAACATTACTTTTATTCATCAGTTTCGGTCCACTCGGACCGAGACCATCCATTTTTTGGTCCACCGTGCCTGGATTATAATCAGCATTTTAGTCCTCACGGTGCGCATCATCCAAATCCATTTATTTCAATTGTTTGTATCTATTATTATTTCACATGCTAATTTAAGGTTTATTTATTAATGCAACGAGACTTCAAGAAGAAGAAAATATTAATTAACAGTGAGATATTGGACCAGCACTAAACATCATAAATCGATTGATGACCGGAGTTAATCTGATTAACTCCAGACTTGGTTCAGATCTTCCAGAAGTGCTCAATAATTAATAAATACCTTCTTAATTATTAAAATTTTTAACAGAACATTAAAACAGGATTATTTCACAATTACAGACATTGATTAAAACATAAACAATTTTTTTTTCTTTTTTAAAAAATAATTTTTTGAAATAAAATTTTTTCTTTATTATCTTTTTTTGTAAAGACCGCATACAGGGAATCCTTACAAAGTGGCGTCCAACTTAGAGGGCTTGATAAGATAAGCCTGGCAGCGATTAATTGATAGAGACAGAAGAAAAATGCAAAGACGAGCTACTTCAAAAAAGAGGGCGGCAGAGGCCAAAAAAGAAGTTGACATGGGGGATAAGGAGGCAACACCCGTTGAGGAGCCGGAAGTGGTATTACCCCCACTGGAAGATAAACAAACCGCACCAACAGAGGAACAACCTGAAGTACCAACTCAAACAGGGGACGGCAATGTCCCAGAGAAGGAGAAGGAGAAATCCGGTACTAATGGAGATACAAAAATGGATAGGATGATGGAAATGTTCCTAAAAATGAGTCAGCAAATGGAAGAAAATAGTAAAAAGATGGAGAAGAAAATGGATTCCACTAAGGAAGATGTGAATGGAATAAACAAAAACATAGAGGAATTGAAGGAGGACAACCGATCCACAAAGGAAGAATTGGGCCGTAAGATAGAGAATACTAATAAGAGGATCGAAGAAACCAGTAAGAAGATGGAAAGGAAAATGGAAGAAAATAATAAGAATATAAAGGAAGAATTGAGGGAAAATAATAGGAATTTGGAGGAGAAAATGGAAGAAACCAGTAGGAAAATAGAAAATGACAACCAACAATTAAGGGAAGAATTGAGAGAGGACAATCAACTGCTGTGAGAAGAATTAAGGAAAGTTAACCAAGAGAACATGAATAAGTTGGACGAGAGGATTGACTTAGCTAAAGAGGAGTTGAATAAAAAGATAACAGAGACGAAGAAATCCATCGAAAAAAGTTAGAACAGGAAGTCGTGGTTTGTTAACCAGCAGATCAGGGAAGTAGCCGAAAGACGTCGTCAGACCGAAAACGAAGTGCTGGAAGTCCGGGAGGTAATACATAAAGAGATTACATATGTCAAGGAACAACAGGAAACGAAACTGGAAGAAAACAAGAAATTTGCCCTGGAAGAAATGAATAAAGTGCGGACACATGTAACCGAAAGATGCGACGGCGTGGAAGCCTCTATGACGAACATCACCGGACAAGTGCGTCAGAGCCAGGAGGAGATAGAATTGATAAGGAATAGACCAACTGGTTACAATCATTTCCCAATTTCCGAAAATAGAGAGTGGCTTAATTTCCGGCAGTATAAACGGAAGCCCATGGAATTCTTGGCACGCATAGAGGAATACCTGGAAAAACACAGAGGGAACCGATTTGTCCAGAACAGAGAAATCTTAGACGAGTCGTTTCGGGAGGTGAATGACCATTGGTGGATGGCCAACCGGAGCGACATCGAAAATTATCAGCAATTTAAGAGCCTTTTCAAGGCCAAGTACTGGTCGGAGACGACTCAAAACTTGATAAGAGATAATATATGCCACGGCCACTACAAACCACAAGTCGGTGGTTCGATGACAGCATAGTTCCTCGGCAAGGTATGTATGGCCAAGCATTTAGAACCGGCCATACCTGAGGAGTGCCTAATAAATAAATTGTCATACCACTATGACGAGGAAGTCATACGAGCGAGGAGAGGCAGCCAAATAAAAACAATCCAGGCAATGACCGAACTCCTCGAAAACTTCGAAAACGAAGACTACTACCGACAGAGCCGGAGAAGAAATGATGGGCCCGAACCAAGGACGTATCCGAGCAACAACCAGGGTACGAACAACACCAACACTGGGTACCAAGGAGGCCGTGCATACCCGCAGAATAATAGTTTTAATAATAATGATAACGTTAACAATTCTAATTATAATAATAATAATAATACAGGTCCAAACCATGTGGACCCGAGTCGACCCTCTAATGGTTATCAGGGTAACAGAAATCCCTACCCTCATAACCAAAATAGTCAGAGAAGCCCCAATTATGGTAATGATCGTTACCATAATAATAATAATCGTGCGGGTCCAAATAATGGTAATCCCGTTAATAATAGGTTTCCCCGCCCACGTGTGAATTTCATACGAGCCACAGATGATCGACAGCGAAGATACAACAACAATCGAAGAAACAGCTACCGTGGATATGAAGACAGGCGGAGGAGCCTAGAACGGGACCAACCAAGGTACTATCCGACGAGAAGGAGTACTCGTTTAGACGATGCTGAACGGAGGTCTAACCACGAACGACCGGAAGACCATAGGACAGATCGACAGGGACCCACTCTAAGCATCCCAAATGATGCTTCAACTAGTATGGCACAAAGGAACAATGATGTCGAGCCTTTAAACGGGCACAGGCAGTAATAAATCGCCAGAACCCGTTACTGCTCCTAAATACTGGGTATAATCATAATAATGAGTGTAATAGTATATATAATAATAATAATCGTATCACAGTCATAGGGTGCAACTACCTAAAGGACATCCGACATGTGTTATTAGAAGGGATAACAAAAAAGTTATTGCTTCTGTACACTGGTCCCTATATTGTCTCTAAGAACAATAACAACAACACGTACGAAATTAAGGAGATGGGTTCCAATAAAGTTAAGGGTGTCTTTAACCAGGCATCCATGAAGAAATTTTATGAATAAACCCTCAAAATTCTAAAAATAAGGTAATACAAAATTACATAAAATTATTTAAAAGAAACATTTTGGAAGAGAAGAAAAAGAATTTAGAAATCGACAAAATTCCAAAACAATTGTAAGAACACCTTACATACTAATTGTTTGAAGGTAATCTTGTGGAAATAATATAAAACAGAATTTAAAATATAATAAACCCTCAAAATTCTAAAAATAATGTAATACCAAATTACATACAATTATTTAAAAGAAACATGTTGGAAAGAGAAGAAAAAGAATTTAGAAACTCTCAAAATTCTAAAAATAATGTAATACCAAATTACATACAATTATTTAAAAGAAACATTTTGGAAAGAGAAGAAAAAGAATTTAGAAACCCTTAAATTCTAAAAACAATGTAAGACAATTACATACAATTTATTTGAAAGAAACTATTTGGAAAGAAGAATATAACAAGAAGAATTTTGAACAAACCCTCAAAATTCTAAAAATAATGTAATACCAAATTACATACAATTATTTAAAAGAAACATTTTGGAAAGAGAAGAAAAAGAATTTAGAAATCAACTAAATTCAAAAATAATATAATACCAAATTACATACAATTATTTAAAAGAAACATTTTGGAAAGAGAAGAAAAAGAATTTAGAAACCCTCAAAATTCTAAAAATAATGTAATACCAAATTACATACAATTATTTAAAAGAAACATTTTGTAAAGAGAAGGAAACGAATTTAGAAACCCTCAAAATTCAAAAATAATGTAATACCAAATTACATACAATTATTTAAAAGAAACATTTTGTAAAGAGAAGGAAAAGAACTTAAAAACCCTCAAAATTCTAAAAATAATGTAATACCAAATTACATACAATTATTTAAAGGAAACATTTTGGAAAGAGAAGAAAAAGAATTTAGAAATCGACAAAATTCTAAAACAAAAGTAAGAACACCTTACATACTAATTATTTGAAGGTAATCTTGTGGAAATAATATAAAAAGAATTTAGAAACCCTTAAATTCTAAAAACAATGTAAGACAATTACATACAATTTATTTGAAAGAAACTATTTGGAAAGAAGATTATAACAAGTAGAATTTTGAACAAACCCTCAAAATTCTAAAAATAATGTAATACCAAATTACATACAATTTATTTGAAAGAAACTATTTGGAAAAAAGAATATAACAAGAAGAATTTTGAACAAACCCTCAAAATTCTAAAAATAATGTAATACCACATTACATACAATTATTTAAAAGAAACATTTTGGAAAGAAAAGAAACAGAATTTAGAAATCGACAAAATTCTAAAACAAAAGTAAGAACACCTTACATACTAATTATTTGAGAGAAATTTTGTGGAAATAATATAAAACAGAATTTAGAAATAATCCAAATTCCAAAACAATTGTAAGAACACCTTACATACCAAGCATTTGAAGAAAACTTTATAGAAGGATAAAAGGAATAGAATGAAATAATTCAAATAAATTCCAAACAAGTGTAAGATCACCTTACTAACTAAAAATTTGAAAAACTTTATGACAAGAATATAAAAGAAGAATTTTGACTCATCCAAATTTTAAAACAATGTAAGACCACATTACTAACCAAGTATTTGAGAAAAACCATTTTGCAGAAATGTAAAAAGAATTTTGAATTGAAAACAACTAAATTTAAAAAGAAAGCAGCCCACCTTACATACAAATTATTTGAGAAAACTTTATGGAATAATATAAGAAGAATGAATTTTGAATTGTGTATAAATCAAGTTTCCAAACCAAGAGTAAGTACAACTTACCGACCAATTATCAATAAAACACTTGGGTGAAATAAACAGAAAAGATTTATTACCATATTTATGGTAAGCATAAAATATATTTACCATGTTTATAAAGGATCATAATGGGATGAATAAAGGAAACAGACTTTAGAATTAAAACAAATAATTCTGGAGAAATATGATCATGTCTAATTTCAAAATAAGGTGTGAAAAACTTTCCATAAAGGGATACGAAAGGAAATAAACCGTGTGATACGATTTGAGTGATTGAATATAATAAAATACAAAAACGTATGTGGAATTATGAGATAATAAAACTTTGAAGTGGTATGAGGAGAAATTATGACCTCATTATAAAATTAATAAAAGACATTCATTCGAAAGGATAATAACCATGACAGGAATAATGTGAGAATAATATCAAAGATATATGTAATTAAACGAATTAATATAAAATGATTTATGAATTAAATGTCAATTGTGATAAAGACCGTTATAGAATGTTCTAGAAAATAGAACAAGTGGAAATAATAAAAACAGAGCAATAAAATAAAAATGTCATAAATATATGCTACTATAAACAATGCAGATTATAATAAAAAAACCAGAAGGTAATAAAGAATTTGTAACCAAAAGCTTTATATGATAAGAAAAGTTGAAAAATGTAATAATAGAAGAGCTTCCTACCATAATATCAAATGAATGAAACATCAAGTTAAAGAGTCAGAAGAACAACTGAGATAGGAATATTAAAATCTCTGAGAAATATAATAAGTAATAAGTGAAGTATCCCTAAGATATTTTTTTTAAATAGTAACAAATGTGTACTATTCTGAATAATTTTTTAATCTGTCTGTAGATAATTCCAGCAGTATTAATATGTTTTTTGAGCAGAGATGATTTGCCTCTGTACTCAAATATGTGTGAAGTATTGGACAGCAGAGGAAGTAGCGTACAGTGCCTCTCTGAACTGAACCAGCTCACAAAGTATGGAACGATAGGGAGGAAATATCCCAAGGAGAAAAGACTAAGAAGAAATATGAAAATGAAATAATAAATATGAAACTCAGATGACTATTACTATCAAGAAAGATCAAGTGAGAATGAGAAGGATATAAGCTCAAATATAAATAGGAGAATTTTTAAAATGGAAGGAAGTCAAGAATAATAACAAAACTACAATAATTATTGCAATTGTTTCAGACAAAGCAAGTATAGTCTGAAAAAATCACTTCTGGAGAAGGGCATTCTGTAGCGTGACAGAAAATCCACTATTTATTAATTCATATAAAATAATAAAAATTAATTACACCACATATGTTAATATACAATCGAATGAAATTAAATGAAATCAAAGGAATAAACAACAATAAAATAAAAATTCTCATTACATTATATAAAAACCACTGTTAAAAATCAAAGAAATTATTGAAAGCAACTCATATTATAGAATCAGGAATTTACCCAGGAAGCTAGGAGCAGTAAACAAATTAGATAACACAATATCAAGAAGAGAGAATCAGTTTGAGAGTGGTGAAACACCAAAATACCCCAAAGACAAGAAGAAGGAAGAATAAAATTTGTGATCAGGAAGAAAACAATACCCTGAAACCTTTAGAGAAGAGCAAAGTCAGTATCAGTAAATAAATTAGATACTCCAAACTAAACATCAGTCGAGATAACACGAAGTACCTTGGTTTACCCAAGAGTGAAGAATGAAGACAAGAAGACCAGAAGAATGAAGACTAGAAGAAGGACAAGAAAGAAGATAAGAAGAAGGACAAGAATGAAGACAAGAAAGAAGATAAGAAGAAGGACATGAAAGAAGACAGGAGGAGAGGAAGAAATAGTATGAAAGAAACATCGTTGTAAAACCTATTATTATTATTAACTACCATCAACCCCAAACCCACCAAAACGATTAAAAAGAAAGTATAACATACAAAAATCCTATAAAAACGTAATTATTTAGAAAAATTAAGTGTTGTATAGTATTATAAGAAGTGAACCGACTAAAGCTATTGTGTGATAAGAAAATAAACAAGTCTTAACAGTCCATGATTACTAAAGGTCTGGTCTGAGATAATAAGACTCAAAATATCAAAACCACCAGTGAAAGTGAACTTGTGCAAGTGTTTTTGGAAATACAATAAACTTAAAGTTAGTGATACTATGACTTATCAATATGCTATATAACAACTTTTATATTCAATAATACACATCATCGTAAAATAATAAAATGGAAGATTTCCAATATTTTATTATTTTAATGTAACTCTGTTATTACAAGACATTTGTAAAAATGATAATAACTAGAGTATGGGTGGACATGTTTACTGATGAAGGGGATAATAGATAATAATGGTTTAGACCAGAAAGGACTGGCATTAATTTATATTCATAGGTTTAAATTGTTTAAAATGGCTACTTGTTCACAGCCATGAACTCAATAGGTTTATAAGAATTTTTAGTAAATAAGATTTATATGTGTTTAAAATGAATTATGTTTGCCAAATAACAGCATGCATACCATTAATAATGTTTCAGTAGGTATGCTGTATTAATTCAAAAAGGAATTAAATGTATGTTTTCAAACCATGTCAGCAATATGTTCAATCTTAGAATGCTGAATGATGTTCATTATTATTTTTTATATAACAGTAGTATTAATCAAATACTACACCTCACAATGGGTTTGTAAAACGTTTTATTTTCATGTAATAATAACTATGTAAAGTCAGAGGAGGAGTAGGATTAAATTTATTTGAGAAAGACAGAAATGTAAAATACTAAACTCTAGGCCATGTGGTGAATTCACAGAAGCCATATAAACCAGTTAATTCACTTATAATTCCTGTAAACTAGCAAGATTTAGGTAAGGTAAATCAGTTAACCACTACTGTGAATGATCCTATGAGTTAAAGTGATAATAAGGAAATATACCTTAAAAAATTGTAAATTTTCAAAATATATAAATTAATTAATTTTAAAGAGCAATGTCAAATTCAGAGATTAACACAAAAAACCAGTTCAAAGGTTCAATTATATGTATTTAAGGAAAGGAAGAGAAATATGAATAATTAAAATGTATTACAATAGAATTAATAACAATTAAAATGGCAGAAAAATTATATGAAGGCGGAAATCAATTTTTGAGCTTAGATTTCCAAAAGGAGAGAAATTTTGGTAATTTCCACAAAATGTCAACAGATATGGACTATAATATATCAATCTAAAAGGAATGAGATGATTAAACCAATGATAAGGTTCATAATTCATGAAGGTGACGAATAAAATAAATAAATTCCATATATAATGTAATTTTGTATCATGTGTATGGGAAATCAAAATATTTTAACAATCCTTTTTCAAAGATTAACTGGGCCAGATTTTGACTAACATGAAGGAAGTTAGTGTAGTCTTTTGTTGAATATCAAGCTGAATAGTTGTGTAATATAACGTTCCTTAAAACCGTGTAGAAAATGGTACTACGGTTACCTTCTAATATCAGTGTAACGAGAGTTAAATAAATTAAACATTTTTCTAACTAAAACTACAGAAATTTTAGCGACAATAGTGAAAACTAACACCAAACTTCATTATACTAGTGATTTAAAACCGTAAAACAATATATTTGTGATAATTAACGCTACAAATCATAACCACTTTTTTGAGCAGTTAACCCACAGAAGTGAACACATATCAAATAACATAATTAACACAAGTATACACGGAACACTTCTTCAGAACACACCAAACAACCTATTAGACAGATTACACCAGTGCGGTGACATTTAAAACATTTATGAAGGTAATTTTGCTGTGAGATTTTAACACGACGACTTTTCCAATAACCTCGCCATATCTAGGAGCGGCCATCTTTGAAAAATACGAATCTCTGCCTTCCGCATCGAGTGACGTCAGACGCTACATATGGTTTGATGATTCAACTTTTTTAAACATTATATCAGAATTATTTAAGTATTGTTAAATAATAGTTATTGAAATTACTTTAATTGTTAATTTTATACTTTCTCGTTGACCCTTCTCTGACTATTAATATAATGGCTCCAAGAACCTTTTTTATATAATACTTGTAATAATTTTTTCCACTGTATGAACGAATCGATTATTCCCTGAGACGGAGTCGATCATTGCTCCCAATCGATTAAAAATCGATTATTTATTAAATTTGTTAATAAATCCATTTATTTCAATTGTTTGTATCTATTATTATTTCACATGCTAATTTAAGGTTTATTTATTAATGCAACGAGACTTCAAGAAGAAGAAAATATTAATTAACAGTGAGATACTGGACCAGCACTAAACATCATAAATCGATTGATGACCGGAGTTAATCTGATTAACTCCAGACTTGGTTCAGATCTTCCAGAAGTGCTCAATAATTAATAAATACCTTCTTAATTATTAAAATTTTTAACAGAACATTAAAACAGGATTATTTCACAATTACAGACATTGATTAAAACATAAACAAATTTTTTTTTCTTTTTTAAAAAATAATTTTTTGAAATAAAATTTTTTCTCTATTATTTTTTTTTTGTAAAGACCGCATACAGGGTTTCCTTACAATATATAAAATCATTTACTTGAATTCAGTTCGATAATTTCTAAAAAAATAATCCCTACCCTTAAACTATATTTACTATTTATGAATAGTTTTGTTATTATGGGGTAGTCGTTTAATAAAATTTTATTTTTGAGTCAGTTTACCTATAAAAATTAGGTACTTTATAACAAAACTGAACAACGCAAATAATTATTCATAAACACTTACGAACATTCGAATTTGGGTGACAATTCCTTTTAACCTGACACCCAGTTAGATTTTTACTTAAAAAAATATATGATCTCTTTACTGGTTCTTAGAGTCCAAATGTTTTGAAATTTTAAAACTAAACATTACATTCAGATTTTAGTCAAAATTGCTTTACCTAAATATGCCACATGAATTTTTGTGATTTTATCAAAACTTTCGCCAGCGTTTTAGTCTCTGACGTTCAAAAACGTTAAACATTTCAAAAACGAATACTAATTTCAGATTGTGGTTTAAATTCGCTTTAATTTGTTACCTCACACGGGATTTTACGATTTTTTTCACAATTTTGACTCATTGTATTATTTTTTGGGTGATCAATCTCAAAAACAAAGTTCTGTGGGATAAAGTGTGGAAATGTGTGCCAAGTTTTCCAAACATCGGTTGATGCGTTCAAAAGTTTAAAAATTTTGAAAACATACGCCAATTAGTTAGACAGACAGACAGACAGATAAATGCCAAACGGTCAAGTTAATCCCTCCCTGCATCGTTCCAAAAAATTATAATTTTATTGCCTGGCAACAAATTATTTCAATTTTAACAATTACCATTGTTTGAAAAATTTGAATAATTTTTTACTTCCATGTTCCATAAGGAAATGGAAATATGGTCATGGCGAAAAAAATCGTGTTCGCGATAACAGCAGATTCTGAACGTACTACCATCAAAACATGAAAAAAAAACGTTTTTCTAAAAGTGTGTGTGTGTGTGTGTGTGTGTGTGTGTGTGTGCGCCTGTCTGTGTGTAGAATTTTTTCTACGGCAAACGATAACAGCCGAAAATTCAAACAGAATAAAATAATTTTTGGAATGCAGCCCTGAATTGTAGAGGACTCAAGGCTTATTGTTTTTGGTGAAGATCGGTTAAGGGAAAGGGGTAGTTTACCAGAAACGTTTTACGTTTTAACAAGAGTAAAGTGCTTAATTTTGATAAATAGAGTACGGTATCGTGAAAAGAAGGTCATAATAATCCACTGTAGAAAGGTAGATAAAATATCTATAAATGGAAAGGGTAGTTGAAGGGCTGAAAAGGGTGTATGGGGTTTTTCGAAAAAAGTGTGTGTGTGTGTGTGTGTGTGTGTGTGTGTGTGTGCGTGCGTGTGTGTGTGTGTAGAATGTGTTTCTATGGCAAAAAAGTAACAGCCGAAACTTCAAACAGAATCAAATAATTTTTTGCATACAGCCCTGAATTGTAGAGGACTCAAGGCCTGTTGTTTTTCGTGAAGATCGGTTAAGGGAAAGGGGTAGTTTACCCGCAACGTTTTACGTTTTAACAAGAGTCAAGTGCTTAATTTTGATAAACAGATTATCCTGAAAAGAAGGTCATAATAATCCACTGTGGAAGGGTAGATGAAATATTTATAAATTAAAATGGTAGTTGTTGATGGAGGAGGTAAATTTTTATAAGTTTTGTATGTGTACTACGTTATTGACAACAAAGAAGTAGTTTCTATGGAAACATTTCATTTCACTTTAACAAAATTCTATATTTTACTTCCATGTTCCTTAAGGAAATGGAAGTATGGTGATGGCAAAATAATCGTGTTCGAGATTATTGCAGATTCTGATTGTACTACACTCAAAACATGAAAAAAGTCGTTTTTCGAAAGGTCTCTGTGTGTGTGTCTGTGTGTCTGTCTGTAGATTTTTTTCTATGGCAAACGATAACAGCCGCAAACTCAAACAGAAGCAAATAATGTTTCGCATACAGCCCTGAATTATAGAGTTTTCAAGATCTATTGTTTTTGGTGAAGATCGGTTAAGGGAAAGGGGTAGTTTACGTGAAACATTTTATCTTTTAACAAGGGTAATTTTTTCTATGACAAACGATAACTGCCACATATTCAAACAGAAGCAAATAATGTTTCGCATACAGCCCTGAATTATAGAGTTTTTAAGATCTATTGTTTTTGGTGAAGATCGGTTAAGGGAAAGGGGTAGTTTACGTGAAACATTTTATCTTTTACCAAGGGTAATTTTTTCTATGATAAACGATAACTGCCACATATTCAAACAGAATCAAATAATGTTTTGCATACACCTCTGAATTGTAGAGAACTGCCTTTTGATTTTGGTGAAGATCGGTTAAGGGGAAGGGGTAGTTTACCTGCAACCTTTTATGTTTTAACAACAGTAAAGTACTTGAAAATTCATTTAAACTTTTTAAAACAATGGTAATTGATAAAAATAAAATAATTTTGTTGTCAGGCAATACAATTATAATTTTTTCATTTTAATGTAAATCATGTATGAGAGAAAATATATCGTTCTTGGCAGGCAAGCATATCTCAGTTTTGTAATGTTTACGTTTCCATTTTATTATTATGACTACCGCAATAAAAAGGCAGGGAACACACACACACACACACACACACACACACACACACACACACAATTCGCGTTATTTCTGGCCTCACTCATGTTTATTTTCTTACATTTGCACGCTTTTCAAATGGAAAGTGCCGAAACCCATACCAACATAACACGTGCAAGCCGAAAAAGTGTCCAGCGTGGATAGCGAAATTTGCTTCCTGTGGATCGCTGGGCAGTGTAACTGCACGTGTTTACAGAGGAACGATTCATAGACAGATTTTTCGTCTTTAGGGAATTCGGAGCGCTCCTCCTTTTCCGCGTGTTTGTTCTGTGAAACGTACACTGTAGATTCGCAGCTTTTGCTCTAAGCAACGCTCAATAGGAAATGTTGAAAATTTTTTTCCACGCTGTACCTTCATACACAATAAACCTGCTCTGATGTTTTAATTACGGACATCATAATATTAAAACTTTGGAAACTTCAGCACTAATTAATGGAGATCAAACATTAACTTATACAAGCCATTAATTTTATGCATATTTTTATATATTGTAATATAACAGGTATTACAAATAATATTTATTGTTGATAAAAAAATTTATAGTTTATTATTTAAACAATTTTTATTTTTTATAATGTTTTATTAATTTTTTAATTTTTTAATTATTTAATTAATAAATTATTTATTATTATTTATATTTTAATTACTTAAATTGTGAATTGATTATTGTGTATGCCTTTGCGACGAAATATTTGTTTCACTTGTGTTAATCTGATTATGTCAATTGGGTCGAAGTATACTCTCTTCTATCTCAGCTCCTCTCCTTCTTCTTCTTGATTTTTTCGTAATCCTTCTAAATTATGTTAGGAAGGGAAAAAAATAATTTTTATAATTCAAATAATAATAGACACGAGTATTTAAAACAGTTCTGATATTTATTTTGAAAGTTGTGCGCCAATCTTACTTACATCGACAAATGGCTGCGGCTATGACTCAACTCACAGGTCGATTGTGTCACTAGACAAATATATGAAATTACAAAAATTAATTAATTGAGTTATTTGAACTGTCGAAATGGACAGAGAAGGGCACGTCACAAGATACAGTACTTACAATTAATTCGAACTTAAATACTATTCCATAAAAGTAACATATATTCAGAAAATAATGTCATTGAATAAACAAAATTTCGAACCAAGCAGTAGTGCGTGTCGTCACGTCGTCACTGGTTCCGGGAGGCTGTGTACGTCTCGCTATGCAAATAAAAGTATGGCGGCCGTCAGCTTCAGATTTCTGCTACCCACGCTGACTCCTATGTTTTGTCTTCTCCCTCAAATATAATGGTGGATCTCGTGATCTGCGGTGATGTGGTCCCTCTGGATACTTAGTTGTAGTGTTCTCTTCTCCTCGGCGATGTTGTTTTGTGCTGGATTATTCGTGTAGTGTTCCGTGTTCCAAAATCTGTTTGAGTTCGTTGTTCTATTGGAATTGGTGTTGAGTTAATATTTCAATATGGCGGTTGGTTCCTTGTGCTCTTGTGTTGGATCGTATTATTACTGTTCTTCGTTTTAGTTCGGTTATTAGTTAAGTGATTTGGTATTAACTTTCAGTTGAAACCTCTGTAAAGTTTTTTGATGTTGCACTTCATTTTTCCCAAACCATTTATAATTTTTGGATCTTCTGTCGGTACTTTCTGATCCGTTCACATTCGCGTTTAACAATTAACTGATGACTTAAATCGTCGTCTTAATGTGGTATTTTCCGAAATATCTTATTCTCCTTCCCATTGTCTGGAAACAGCTGTCGCCTTGGCTTAGATCTGATATTATAAAAATAAATGATATTGTTTCTTATTTTATGTCTATAACTTATTTATTTGTTAATTTTATGAAAATCTAACTACCTAGCAATATTCTTGTTCTAATTTTACATAATTCAATATATAACTTGACCTAATTTGATTTCAAATAAGCTTAAAATTTAAATTTTTTTATATATCTTATAGGCCTTATTATTTTTCACATAATTATAAATTAAATGGTTTACAATTCATTTTGAGTTAACATTTTCTTTAAATAATTTTACTCCTTTCATCATTATTCTTGGTTATTAACAAGTTGTTGTTAGAACATTCTAATGTTGATTATTTCACATTTTATTTGTACTGAGTCCCTTGTTAGGCCTTATATTACCTATTTCCAATAAAGTTAATTTTATCTTCTGGTCCTTACATTTACCATTATTTGTTTATGTGCTGATTACATTTACATATCTTTATTTTACATTGACTAATCTCTGCTAATTATTTACAGTTTTATTGAGTTTAACCTTTTGTTTTTGACTCTATGGTAGTAGTTGATTTTGGTCTAAAATATGGTTTTGCTTTGCTATTGGGTTTTTTAAACTATTTTGTTATATTATTATTTATATGGTTTACCATCCAAAAATATCTTAATATTATCTCCTTGCCTTCCCTGCCTTAACAAAACTTTGAAATTAGTGAATATTGTTTAAGTATAACGTAACATCTTATATCTATTATTTTCATGTATCATTTAATTATAATAAAAACATCTTATATCTATCATTTTCTTATATATTATTTAATTATAACAAAAACATCTTATATCTATAATTTTCTTATATATTATTTAATCCTAAACAATCCTTCTGTATTAAACTTATTCCCTTACATCTATGCTAACTTCATGGTTTTCTATCTATTTTACTGTCCATCACTCCTTATATTCTATTTAAACACTCTTATAAATTATAAGTAATAATATATGCAGTTATTATCTGGCTTTTAATTTTATGTTTATTATTATAAAACACTTTTTATTTTCTACCCTTAATAGTAGTCTTTCACTCTTATAGTTGTGTATTATAATATTTCACCTTTAATCCTCTACACTAATGGTAGTCCTCCACTCTTATTGTCTAAACATTTTTATTACCTACTCTAATGGTAGTCTTTATTTTGATTTACACTATCTATTTTTAAGTTACCTTTAAATTTGCTTACAATCTTTCATTGGTAATGTATCCTGTAACTTGGGTTACTGGGTTTAACGTTTGTCGTTGTTTTAACTCTGTTTAATTGGTACATGTTCTTCATAATATTTTGGGAATAGACTTTCTTTATTCTGCATTCCTTGTACGAAGCTTGAAATAGTCTGTTCCTCAATTTTTTATTCTATTCTATGAGTAGGTCATCACTTTTGTTATTCAGGTACTCTGATGTCATTAATTCAATAAGTTGTACCTTATTATTTTTTCCTTACTGCTCCATATGAATGGGTGATTATTTTTGTATTTGGGATCTTCTGATGTCACTAAGTTAACAAATTATACATGATTAGTTTGTCATTTACTTTTTCATTTACTGCTCCTTATCCTACTGGGTATACAGATGATGTACTGGGGTTTTATATAGATGGTTTCTTTTATTTGGAACAAGAGTTTTCTTTGTTATTGACTTTATTTTTTAACATTTTATTGACTATAATGATCACCTTATTAACTTCATTTTCAACCATTTATTTATCACTCACTACTGATAGTTTCTTCTCTTTTTTCTTTTTTAATGTTGTATTAAGTTAAGTTTTAAGGTGAAAATTCTGTTATGCTACAATATATATGTGTACAACGTTATCGGCAACAAAGAAGTAGTTTTTGTTAAAATTCCTTCCCGGGATGTTTGCCCGCAGTACAATGTTATCTACAAAACCAGACGTTTCGGCAATGCCATCGGCTTCCATCATCAGTGAAAATCGAGTGCGATAACGTGAAGTGGTATACGTTAGTGACCACAGTACTGTGGTTAAGTCTGAAGCAGTAAGTAGAAAGAAGTAGTTTCTATGGTAATATTTCATTTCGAAAATGATTTTAAATATAAATCTTAGAACATGGAAGTCATGTATGGTTTTCCATACCGATATTTTCATTTTAATTTAAATCACGTATGAGTGAAAATATATCGTTCCTGGCAGGCAAGCATATATCAGTTATGTAATGTTTACTTTTCCAAAGTTTTATTATTGTGATTACCCCAATTACAAGGCCGGCAGGACACACACACACAATTCGTGTTATTTCTGGCCTAACTCATGTTTATTTTCTTATGTTTGCACGCTTTTAAATGGAAAGTGCCGAAACCCACACCAACACAACGCGTGCAAGCCGAAAAGGTGGACATCGATTTGCTTCCTGTTGATCGCTGAGCAGTGTTGTTATATTAAAGCAATTAATACAATCTGTGTACTTATTTGTATTATGATATGAGAATTATAAAATAATATGTGCATGTGTGTATGTATGAAAAATATATAAATATTTTTCTCCTTTGGAAAATTGTTTGCCCCTCCTTGAAAATATTTTGAACTCCCTGATGGCTAGTCATTTACTAGCCTGTGTGGAATATAGCGTTATGACAAGGATCAGAATGGTGGTGGTAAACAGGAGACACAAACGTATTAAGGAAGAAATGTTTTGCTGAGAAGTTTATAATTATACGGGTGAACAAAATAGTCGTTCAGGAAATCAGAAGACAAATGGAAAGAAAGAGATCAAGACTCGATTTTAAAAAAGAAAAATGACTACTATAGTATTGACAGGAAAGACTTTGATACCACTATAGACATCACACGGCCCCTCGCAGCGAGAGTCCAATTTCATTACAGGAATCAGATCGCAGCTACCTTTAGATAGCTCTTCGTTCGACCTACAGATATTATATCCAAAAGTACAGTCCTTCCTCACGAAGGTTGAGGATAGTCTTAATCCACCTGACATGGTGGTACCATTTTAGCTGATACGTAATTTCTTCAGATCTCAAGCATCCATTTATTTAGTTAATATTTAAATGATTTTAAATATAAATGTTAGGACATGGAAGTCATGTATGGTTCTCCATACCAATTTTAAATACTTTACTCTTGTTAAAACATAAAACGTTGCTGGTAAACTACCGCTTTCCCTTAACCGATCTTCACCAAAAACAATAGACCTTGTACTCTGCAATTCAAGGCTGTATGCAAAAAATTATTTGATTCTGTTTGAATTTGCGTCTGTTATCGTTTGCCATAGAAAAAATTCTACACGCAGACACACAGACAGATAGACAGACAGACACACACACACACACACTTTTCGAAAAATGACTTTTCTTCATGTTTTGAGGGTAGTACAATCAGAATCAGCTGTTATCTCGCACATGATTTTTTTCGCCATGACCATACTTCCATTTCCTTATGGAACATGGAAGTAAAAATAATTTCCTGAAAATATCTATTTTACTTAAAGTTAAATGAATTACTGTGTAATAAAAAGCTTATAATTTTAATAATACAGTTTCAATTTCTTAAGATGTATAACGTTAGTGTTGAATAACTATTTACTAAAACAATACATTTTCAATAAAATTTAAGAAGTCTACATTTAAATTAAACTGTGTGTTAGCAATAACTAATTTTTATACAGATTAAAAAAATATTTAGTCACAAAGCGACAATAATGAAAATTGGTTATCACACGATTAAAAGTGACAAGTTTAATTTGCTTAAAAACCTACTAGCCTACAAATGTAGTATCTACAACTCAAGTTTCTTACTGTATAGTCGCATGGTATTAGTCTTCTCCTCTTCTTTCTCTATTTGTATCGGGCTGAGGACCACATGACAATTTCAATTCTTTATTCCTTGTACTTTTCTTTTTCTCTAATATTGTTTCATCTTTTCACCGTGTCCTTTCTTCCTGTCTTCAGTCCACTTTGAGCCTGGGGTTTTCTCCCTCCTACCCTAAACTTCTCCCATTTTTAACACTTTTACCCGAAAAACTTCTCGTTCAATTGCTTCTTCAGAGTTTATATTACTTTTTTCTAAATCTTTTTTGACTTCTTTAATCCAACTTGATGTTGACTTCTTTCCCCACAGATATTTAAAGATCTGTTTTGTTAACCTATTTTCGTCTATTCTATATAAATGTCTAAAAAAAATACTAGTCTTCTTTTTCTCACTGTTACTGTTACATTTTTTATACTTTGATATATTTCTTCATTACTTCTTAATTTTCAACCTTCTGAAGTTTTTTGTGGGCCTAATATTTTCATAATAATTTTTTTTTCAATATTTCTAGTTTGTCTTAAATTATAAGTCAACGTTAGACATTCACTTGCATATAGGCATTCTGGTCTCACTAATGTGCTGTAATGCCTTATTTTCGCATCTTTAGATATTCACTTTTTATTGTAAGTATCTTTAGTTATACCATATGCTCTTTCCATTTTATGAATCTTTTCTTCTATAGAAGATTTTATTTAAACAATTCTCTTGAATTATTTCCCCTAGATACATAAATTTTCTAACCCTCTCTCTATTCGGCCAATATCTCTTAGCAGGAATTTTGACGCATTTTTAATTTTTGTGAGAAATTTGTTTTTTTTCTGCAGAAATTCTTAACTTTGTTCTACTGGCTACGTCCTCTAAAAAATTAACTTGTGTTACTGCAGACGTCAGATGCATAGTATAGCAAAGTCATCTGCCAATGCCAAACAATTTATTTCAATATGTTTGTTCTTTCTTCCCAACATGATTAGTGATATTTGGCATTCCTTCTTCTCTCCTTTATTATTACTTGGTTTGACCTATAGCCTGGAGACATCACAGAGTCTCTGACCATTTTTTCCTTGGTCTTCCACGTTTTTTCGTTCTCACGGGCTTTTCAAACGCTTTTTTATGAATACTCGTGTCTACCATGCGTTCCACATGGGACTACCAATTCTGCTTGTATTCTTTTATTATATCCAGAACCGATTGTAACTTCAGGTCTTTCCTTATATCGTCGTTTCGTAGATGATCTCTCAAACTGCATCCTTTAACTGCTCTTAAAAATTTAATTTCCGAGGCCTGTATTTTTGAAATATCGTTTGCAGGAGAGTCCATGCTTCACATCCGTATATTAATGTCGACAAAGTTATGAACTTACAAAACTTTAGCTCTGTCTTCCTCTGCGTTTTATTCTTTAATAGTCGTCTTATTATTCCACAAGTATAACTACATTTCTTTAACTTTCTCTCAATATCATTGACCTTTCTATATGAGATATATCCCATACAATCGAATTAGTAATAAATAAAAGTATTATTATTTTGCTGAGTAGAAAACGCGTATAAATTAGTACATAGAAATAAAAATTTGTATAAGTAAAAACTGCAGGTTTGAACATTATATGTTAGTCGAACGAGACATTTTTAGACAGTAAAAAAACTGTTAGTTTTGTGAATGTTGCGAAAAGATGCGTAGGCGTGTAGTGAGTGGGCGTGTTCGAGAATACGTAATTATTTTACGTCATAATGATTAGAAACATATTAAAGTGAATAAAGTTTGTTACAATATGAGTTTGGAGACGAGTTTTGTACCAAAATACGTCTAATAAAAAGACCTATCGAATGATAGTATTTGTTAGTAATGTAAAGAACCGAATATACGAGTTTTTTTTTACGAAGTACGTTTTTGACCTTTTAGATAAGCCGAAAAAACACTGGTTTTTTGGACGGCCCATGCATTTCTTTCGAACAGTTTAATACAAGAATAATTTTATCTTGGCTACAAACGTAGAGAAGAGTTACGAATTAACCAATAAGCGTACTAGAAATAGGACAAGTTTTCAATCGAATTCAGCTTTCTAGTCAATCAGACAGTCTCTTTCGGTGAACTCGAAAACGTGCAGACGTATTGCTGTAGCTTAAACGTTCAGTCTACTAAGGCGTTAATAATAAAAGTTATAAAGTTTGCTACAGTTGCTGATATCTTAACTTTTAAATAAGGTATATCCGGGAAAGTGAAGATATCCGTATGGGGATTAAAGACAGTTGAAGTTTACTGGATTATTGTGTAAGCCTAATACACAAAATTATAGTAAGAATAAAATAGCGGTGAAACTTTAATTAACTGAAATTTATAGAATCGTTTAACCCAAGAACGCCCCTGAGCGCAGGAAATCAGAAAGAGTCAATGAGTCTGTATCCAGAGCGAAGAAATCTACACCTGTACCCAAAGTGGTTAAAAAAGGCAAGTGATTTTATTATTGTTATAAACATATAAAGTAAAAAGACAAAAGAACTTATTAAAAAGATTTGGCATAATAGATTATAATAGATGAAAATTATTTAAATTGTAGCCATGTCAACGGAGACAGTGTAGAGTTAGTTTGTTTTGTTTTTCCATATACTGTATTAAAAAAAAAATAGTGCAGTTTTGTAGTTATATCTATATATATTGTAACAAATTAAATAAATTTGTTAATTTTGTTTTGTTGTGTAAAAAAAAATTTTGTTGTTTATTGTATATATATATATTTTTTTAAAATTAATTTAAACTTAATTTATTTAAAATGTATTGTGGTGTTCCGAACTTCTTGTTATTGGTTTTAATTGAATTATGTCCTTTTTAGTATTTAATATTCCTTCACCAGTTAATAAGATTGTCTCCAAATACAATCGATTAGTGAACTTTCCTTATTTGGAGGTTATCTTCCTTCGTGGTTGTGAAATTCTGGTAGTTATCCCTCAATTAAAATTATGTATTAGCTAATTATTATATAGGAATAAACAATATTCAATTTTATTATCTTCAATGAATTTTATTAACAAATATTGATATGATCGATTTTCTCTCGATTTATTAATCGACTCTCTCAGGGTATATTTCGATAGTTCGTACAATTATTTAGATGGGGTTCTTTTAATAGTTATTTTAGAGATAGTCAGAGAAAAAGGGTAATGTATGGAAAGTATAACATTACAAAAATATATCAACTTAAAAATTAAAATACATATATGACATTCAATATATAATAGTGAGTATAGAAATTTTCGAACCGTTCCGTTGAATAGGCAGTGTCGCGTTGGATTGTGGGAAGAAAAATATGGCCGCTTCGAGTTCAGATGTCAGACGAATTGCACCTCGCTAATTCTGCTTCCAATAAAGGCTGCTTCTCCTGTGATTTCTCGTTCCTGCTGTTGCGATTATTCCTTCTTGTGTTGGTGGAGTGTTGCTGGTTAAGATTTAGTGGTCCACTTCGATAAAATGTTTTGTTAAAGTTATGTTCCACTTTAGTCTGTTAGGTCGAGAATTGCACTTTCCGTTTCGTTGTGTGTAATTACTGTTTTAATTCTTTAAATTGTGTACTCACTGTCTTCTGTTCTTGTTTGAAGTCAGTTTAATGTTTGTAGGTGTTCGTTTCACTGAGTTTACGGTTTAAGTGTAATTTTATAAAACTCGCGTTTTTAGCATCAGGCTAGGCTTATTGCGTATACGCCATTTATGTCTCAGCTATTAGGTTAATATTGCTTAAGAGCTCGTGTCAAGTGTACTTCACAATATCTAATAATGAACTAACTAACTTCCTTCGTCTTGTCCAAAAATCTTAGCCAAATTAATATTAGCAATCCATTGTGTCAAAATTATTTTACATCCTGTGCATGTGAGAATGTTACATTATATAACTGAATATATTTTTGCTATTATTCAAATTTATTAACTACTAAATACATAATCTTCTTCCTCAGTTCATTCTGCTTGATTTGATACCAAACAAGATAGTTTTATTAAGTTTTTGATCTAAAATGCTATATTTACTTCATTTTGAAAATTGTAAGTTTTAAAATTCACATCCTGTCCTTTTCAAAAATGTTGCCATTTTACATGTTATATTAATGATTGTATTAAATCTCAGATTGACATAAAAGGTTTATCTTCCCGTAATTTCTTGCAATTTCATTAATTGGTTATCTTTTAAAGTATTATACATTAATATGTGGCTCCCCTCTTAGAATTTTCAGTTTTTACATTTACATTTTTAACAATAATTCTCACTATCTTTTTACAAAATCTTTCTTACTTATATTTCAAGTTACATGACTCTATGACTGATTTACCTTATATAAATCCCATCGGTTTAATTGCTTTTCTGTACTTATTTCATCAATTTTGATGCTGTTTAGTTTTAACATTTGGCCTAGATTTCTAACAGTTTTTTCATACAAAGTTTTTAAATAATACATTTTGTTTATACCCCCTCTGACTTTCTATTCTAATATGACATTAATTAACATTTTCTTATTTTAACAAAAGAACAATTAGTATATAATTTATACTCTTAATTCATAATACATAATTGAAATTAACAATAGTCTTTCAAACTCAGACATTTTATACTTAATTATTATTAGTAATATACAATAAATATTTTATAAATAAAGAATGCTATTTAATTCTGACATTTCAGTCTTGATTATCACTAGTAACTTATACTAAATAAACAAAACATATTGGTCCTTCCATCGTTTACACTAATTCTTACACCTAGTTTAATTTTCAGTTTTAATCTGTTTTTTGTTTGATTTTGGGGTAATAATTCTTTTTCACTTCACTTTTTATATGGCCTGCTCTTGTTTTATCTACTGTTATTCTACTGAATGTTGTATATAAAGAGTGGCAGTTATTATTCAGAAACACCTGTATTATCTGTCATGATAATACTTTATTTAATATTATTCATGGACACAATATAAACACTTCAAAGTTGTACTATTTCACAATTTACTCAGTTTATGAACTGCAATATTGACAAAAAATTTATTTATTATAACACAAAAACTTACACTGATTCCTTTTATTCTTGGATTTTATTTCTAATTAGTTTTATAGTTTTATTAAAATCAAGAAATCTATTTATAGAAGATAATGAAGGTTTGTTTTTTGCATTATATAATTATTTCACATTGGTTCACTTTCAATTCTACTTTATACACTTTTGGCTTATATTTATTTTACATGGTTTCTAAATTTGGGTATTTGTTATACTTTCATTTGTTATTACTTTTATCACTTTCTTTTGGGGTTTGGGTTTTTTATAAGAGGACTCCTTCTTCTTGTGGATGCTGTCTTGTTCTGGTTTCTTCATTCATTTCTCCTGTTCTTCTTGTTCCTTATAAAAGTATTTCCTTTTCTTATTGTGGATGTTGTCTTGTTTTGGGTTTCTTCCTTACTTACTCCTATCCTACCTGGGTATTACCTTTTTCTATATTTTCAGTTTTGCAGTTTATTTTTATGATTCATCACTCATTGTAACATTGGTTTTAAATGAAACTTTTACTTTAATCTATGATTGTACTTTACGGTGGTTCCTAATTAATTTTTTTATTTTGCTTTCTCGGATTTAAAATGTTTTTATTTTATTTTTATGATCATTCTACCATTCAGAATTATGGGCATTATCTGTCATGCTACTATATATATAACTCAAAGTCTGAGGATTTATGGGTATTGAATACAAATTCACACCGTTACACCGATTGCCACCAACTTTTGCACAGGTAACCTTTGACACAAGGCGAAAAATACTGTCTAACTTGGAATTTGATATTTTGCTCCGTTCGGACAATTTAGACACTTTTAATTATGCCGTTTCGTTGACGCCCATAAAGATGTCAACAACAGCATAGAGACCAGAATTAATTACCATAGTAACAACTAAATAAATAAATGATATTTAGCGGCATCGGAACAGTACCTTCATCCGTTCCTGCAGTTTTTAATGTTTCTAATATGAGATTGTACCAATATATTTTGTAATTTTGTATACAGATAATTCTATATATTTTATAATTGTCTTAAACGATTATAAAATTTATGTTTACACGTATTTCTGATGATGCAATAAATAAGCAATGAAATATATTAAATACTACTACTAAAGATGTCAACACTACCATGGATACCAGAATTAATTACTATAGTAACAAGTATCTAAACTAAAGCTATTTATCGTATTGTTTAAATTAGCAGCCATCCTTACTATTTCTTTTATGAATTTGGTAACTGCTATAATTTTTTTTATTGTTCGACTAAGCTTTTCGTCATTACTGACATTTCGTCATTACTGACCTGAAGATGTCAGTAATGACGAAAAGCTTAGTCGAACAATAAAAAAAATTATAGCAGTTAGCAAATTCATAAAAGAAATAGTAAAGCTATTTAGCGGCATCTGAACTGTACATTTATTATTCTTGCAATACATTTTCGATGTTTTATATAATATGCAATTGAATCGATATAGTACGATGTGGAAAAGAAGAAGTGTGCTAATTGTAAATTGTCCTATTACTTAATGCAAATCGAAAATGATTGTTGTTTTCATTTGTGAAGTTAGGTGACAACGGTTTTTGGTTTTTAGTTTACTGCTGAAATAAATAAAAGCCATGGTTGAGAAAAACGTAACGTTTTATGTGTTATATAATGCTTCTAACACAGTAACGCTTAAAATAAAGAATTTAGCGTTTTTGATTTAACAGGTATTTTATAAATATCTTCAAAGTTTTTATAATCGGGTACTTTTAAATCTCTAAATGCTGTTGCACCAACATAATGATTTAGTACAAGTTAAAATAGTAGAAGTGTTGAAAACAGCTTTGGAGAGAATTTGACTAATGAGTACAAAATTGTTATACAAGCTGACAGAACGCCATACAGACATAGACAATAAAAATTATATTAAAGTACTTATTAAAATTCAAATATTCGCGTGCGATACCGCGGGTAACAGCTAGTCATTGATAAATCTAATAGGATTCCAATACACGATTTACCGACTACTTATTCTATGCAACAACTGTACATCGCACTATATTTTTCAAAAGTGTTTTCTGTTCTGAAACTGTTGGAAAAATACTTAACAAAATCAACACGATCCTTTTACTTTAAACCAATTAATTAATTTATGTACTTCTATCTATAGGTATTCTTACATAGTGAATTCTAACTCTCAAACACACAGTGAATAAATTTTATGTGGTAATACTTAGCCCACGTGTACTGAATTTACAAGAACACGTATTTGTTTTCCTGTAATAAAACGATTCTGTCGTGATATATGTAAAGAGCGTTTGTAAGCTCCTTGTGAGCGAAGATTGTTAAGACAATTTTAAAACAAGGAAGACTGCTTTTAATATTTACATAAAGGTTATAAGTTGCAATATATTACCGTGGATCCTAAAAAATAATAAAATAGAAAGAATTTGTTTAAAGTCCTTAGTTTTTCCAAAACGTTATAAAAATTTGTGGAGAGGAGTACTAATTTAGTTCAACATTGCAGGTTTTACACTTTCTGTTGGCAGGGTTGAACACAAAATATTTTGTACGGCCAAAAAGTAAACATTTAGATAAGATTAATATTTAAATATTTATATAGACATAAAAATTGTTAAAATAACACGTTTAGTATGAAAGTGTTTCTGTAAGCTAATACTGATTGCTGTATATCTTAATTTTGGGACATGTCGAATGACAGCAAATAACCAAAATTAGTTCGTGCCATTCAGTTTCTATCCAAACCTGATAAATTATGTTATCAAAGGAGGTGATCAATATGAACAGCTTCTATGCCATTTGGCACGAATTATGTAAGCAGCAGAATGAAGCAACACTGCCATATTACGTAGTAAGTTTTGGATCATTCTACGCCTTCCTACAGACTGTCGATTATTCTCTGTGCGTCTACAATATCTTTAAAAAACTTAACTTTAGCACTATAGTCATTAATATTGTATTTATTACACTACATATAAGTAAACGTATCTAATACATAAATAAGTTATCTGTAATGTTAATCGTATATTTAAATTTATGCTACCTTATTTACAGCTCTTTGGTTGCAAATGAATTTTTACTGTTAATAGCAAAACAATGTTATGTCATTTGAAAAATATTCAAGTTATAATAATGAATAATGGAGCGTTCGTAATGCCTAACTTACCTGATTATTGATAAAATAATTAAAATTTTACAAAATATAAAATAATTTAATTAAATATTGTGTAAAATATGATCTAATTTATCCGGCTGTTTGGCCGTGGTCCATGGTTTATTTCCAAACCAAACGTTTCGGCAGCTCCAATGGCTGCCGTCATCAGTGGAATAATAAAACTCTTGAACGTAGGATGTTCACGCCAAGCCCACAGTACTGTGGTATAGGCTGTTTTATTATTCCACTGATGATGGCAGCCATTGGAGCTGCCGAAACGTTTGATTTCGAAATAAACCATGGACCACGGCCAAACAGTCCGGATAACTTAGATCATACAACTGACACCGGTCGTGACAGCCTGAGGACAATGTTATTGTGTAAAATAAATTGAACTAATAAAGAGATCTGCAATGAGATATTCTAAATTCTGTATATGCCTTAAAGGTCATTTCAAACATATATTTGAATCTTTATATAACGAATAATGTAAAATGTCATAGTTGAACAACGAACAGATGACGAATGTATAAGAAGATACGTACAGATTTATGACGAGAAAATAATGCGTCGCGACTGTGATTAGGCTATACAAAGAATGACGGAAACAACAGACTCGCATGTTACAGTTGAAAGCTGTAGGCTGTTGTTTTGAACACTCAGACACAAAACCTAAAAGCGCTCCCGGCTGTATATGTGCAGTATTTTAAACCATCTCTTCTGACGCGGATGGTAATTATAGGTAAACATACATGTAAAATTTTGTGTGGTTTTACTTATCTGTTTAGAAATATATACATACACAATGAAAAAATACTGATATAAAAATCGATATCGCTTGCTAAATGCACAGACAACCGAATGACTATATACCCGTAATTTCATTGCATTCTTTTATTTCCTAAAGACGTGTTTATCGTTTTTTCGTTAAAAGCCGGATTACCAATGCCGACAGAGATGGTTACTACATTAATCACAACAAATATAGAATGCGCTTCAGAATATAACTCAGTAGTAAATCCACTTTGCTGCAGAGGCGTTAAATAAAACGGTAAAAATAAAACTAACAACTTGGACGTTACGAAATAAGGTATCAATAAAAATATTTGCGGAAAGACCATAATAAATCGGGAAAGATGTGGAAATGTTAAAGGTACAATTTAATATTATGAAATAGGACAATAAAGAGACTATAAGAATTGAATTCGCGGATTCATAGGATGGAAGAGAACAGAAGAGAGAAATTGTGTAGAGGCATAAAAACTGAAACTAAGAGACGAGTCGCCGATTCAAAATAATAAAATTAAAATTTCTATCTGGTTTAATAGGTATACTGTATGAATAAATTCGGGTAAAGAAGGAAACGCCACTTAACGGTTTTTGTTTTTATAATACTGGCTTTTATTGAGTCAATCCATTAAGTATTTATATATGTAAGCGATATTTAGGTAAGCATTATTTATAAGGGTTTTAGAAAAATGTAAAAGTAACGTATATAGATTTGAACCAAGCATATCTTTGCCACCAATTTACGTATTACGGTAGAAACGGAACCAATACTATTGTTAAGAAATAATTTTATAAATTTTGCAATACCCTAAATAAATAATGCAAATGCTGTATGTGTTTATGAATATCACACGTGTGTGAGTGTGTGTGTGTGTGTGTGTAGTAGTAGTAGTAGTGTGTGTGTAGATGTAGAATATATATAGACATGTATATGTACATCATATTTACTTGCGGTTTTGTGCATTTAAAGTCGTTTTTCGCATCCTCGTTTCCAAACTTGACGATCTTTCTAATTACCATTCTTCATATTTATCTGTACCAATGCATTGCTATTGCCTTATACCCAAGTCTTTCGTGGCTTCACTCTTTTTCTTGTTTCAGGCAGGGTCCAGTATAACTCAGTATAAGTTATACATAAACAACAGTAACAAGAGAACTCCATAACAATTGTTTCATACAATTACTGTACACTGAATAGCCTATTTATCTTACACTGCAAAATAGTTCTACGTAATAAAGGATATCATAGCATATATTTATTTAAAATATAAATAGAACAAAACAACGCATCATCTGCAAGTGTCTAAAATTTGTATTTTGTGTATGTGGATATGGGCACTGTTTAATCACGCATTAGAGTCAATTTAACTGCGAAACGCAAATTGCAATTTTGTACAAATCCGCCCTTATTTTGGATATTTATCGGAAGCACGAGTTTTGTATTACACGATGTAACCATAAAAAAGATGTAGTGATTTTCTATGTTGTGGATAAGCGAAACATGACAATGCGGTGTGCGTGTTGAGTGTGAACAAGGGAACCGAGCCCACGCTAACGGTTCTAACCACTTCTCTTCTTCACAAAGTGTGGTTTTATTTTACACAAAGTTTTATTTTAGGATTAAACTTTTACACTCATACGCAATACAACCTAAAACACGTATTCAAACAAATTACATTGTCTCTTCTCATGACTGAATGTGAATGAACTACACACGACATCTGTATAGTAGCAAACATTTAGTTTTGGTATGTGCCAAAAATATACCCACACAGAAATAAGAAGGCGGTATACTGAAGAAATATGATGATTTAAATCAGAAGGCACACAATATAGTAACATCCATGCACTAAAACTGATTATACTTCATAAAAGACTATATTACGTGGTAAATAATGTATTTATGCTAAGTCGATACATATTGCTACGCTGAATAAATAGAAAATACCGCATCGCTCCGTGACTACGTGACGCTTTGCACGTGCAGCAGAATAACGTAACACTACAGATCATTCGAGATGCCCCTACCACACCTTACTCCACTATTCTACGACAATGCAGGCCAGCTGTGTCACTACAATGCAAGAAGGCGGTCAAGGTATAAATACTGGATTGCGAAGCGGCCAAGTTTAGTTTACTTCAGTTAAAACTGGCGTTCAAGTGTGATTGGGACTGATTGTTGCGGTGATTGTTGTGTTATATAGTACTGTAATAAGGTGACATTTATTATTTTACGTTGGACAGTTTAACATAAATTATTGTATAAGAGAGCCTCTGTTGATTCCTAACTATTGTCGTAATTAATTAAAATTGTAATTAGTGACTTATATTATGTAATCATTATACTAATTATGTAAATTAGTGTAATCATTTCCGAAAATCATAATTACACTAATTTTAAAACTAACTTGATACCTATTCACATATGAAAGAAAGGGCGATATATGAACGCCCTTGAAGAGTACGAAATTTATAAAGCGTATAATAATACTGATACCAAGCCGCGTGTTTTAAATGATCAACTGCTTTTCAAGTCGAATGTATTGTACGACACTGCCATGCGTTATTGTCGTGGTGGGAGCCAGACGTAATTCAGTGCGCGGTCAGTCACCGAACGATGTACATCGTGTAACCGTGGCGCTCGTTTTTTAAACATTTATATTGGATTTTAATATTTTATTTATTTGACAACTGTATCAACGTTAAATGATACACGAATATTTTAAGTTCTGAGGATGGGACAAGTGTCCTGAAACATGTCAACTTTATAGTGAAGACGTTGTTTCAAAAAGCTGCAGACGGTGAGTGCAGTATATTTGATATATTAACTTAATATACTGGTATTGTACACAATCTAAATTTAAGACGTGTAACACAAAATTTCCTAAGACTCGACCGGTTCTTAAAACCAGTTATTGTTGTTATTTCTTTAGGTGTAGGTGAAACAGGGTAGATTGACCGCTTGGACCGCACAACACAAAACCAAGATGTTATGGTCAGCACTATGCTTTACCTTAGGTGTTGTCCAAGATACTCATTCCACAGAATGGAAATGACCTGGGAGCTGAAATACTATAATAAATTTATGCTTCTGATACAAAGCCACACACGAGTCTATATTATTCGCCATGCAACTCACTTATTGGTCAATTAGAGCTACTTTACAACCGAACAGTTTTGATCACCCCTGATGCAGCATCACCAGCGATATAAATATAATTATTATTGTGAAGTCAATTTTAGTGTTGTATCGTAAACATGAACCAAACATTTAATACTCAACACTGTGTGTAATTGTAATGTTTACATTTGTTGTTAAATTCCTGATATTCAAATGCTGTGTACCATGTTAAATTAGAGTTCAATAATTAGTTACAATTAATTAATAATAATTTTTAATCTGGGTAAAAATTACGTTTTCAAGTGCCTACAGTAACCATGTAACGTACGAATTTTGTAGTCGTGATCAAACAAATTTTGTACTGTGGAAACAAATTTTCACCACAGAGAAGCATTGTCTATGCAACTCTTACATAGACATTTAGATCTACAAAGTACTTATATTTTTCTGCATACTTTCTAACAAGAACTGAATATAAAGCAATGTTTACTATGACAAATGTCCCTGTCAGATATTGTCATAAATATAATTTTTGATTTCTTTTAATTTACCTAAATGTTTTTCTAGTGTAATGTAATTTACAGTAGTATATGTCGTTACGTTACCTGTGACTGGATATTTGCTCTGACAATTGGTATAAAAGTAACTTCAAAGATCCATAATAACTTTGCTTAAAATTAGTCTCTGTTAACATATTACGCACTCAAAATAATATACATTAATTTATGTATTAATAAAAACACATTTAATTAGTCGTAAGACACAATATAGTTACAGCAAGGTCTAACATAATATTTGATTTTCCGGCTCCTTTATTCTGAATGACTTCATTAAGTAAAAAAACCGACAAGAAGACTGGGTGTGTGGAAAATTTTAATATCAGTAATGCAGCTTACGTATTACAAATGAAAAATGCCAGTCCCTGTGTTCACGTTATGAATATGAAGACATAGCGTCCCCTACTCGGTGGCAAGATACATTATTCTTTAGAGACAATAACATCTCAGACATAATTATTAAAAGTGGGTGTTTAATTACAAATGCCTCGTTAGTGGTAAGAAAATTTTAAGAACGTACTACTTGCGAAATATGTTGTCAATGCGTATTAAGATTCAAACTGAGTTACTTACTGTTAATGAGCTTTCTTCCTGGGCTATGCTCGCTGTTTGTATTTTTCTGCAAGACTTTTATCATTCTGCAAAAGAAATTCTTGTGCTTATGTGAACATCCGTTTTTATGTGTATAAACACAGAAACTGTGTGGTTGTGTATGTGTGTGTTTTGTCTGTGAGTGTGTTGTGTGTTTTTGTGTAAAGAAACCTTAGCCATCATAATTTTTCTTAAGAGTAATTATTTTATAGTCCCAACACACATTTTGATATTCTTAGTACTAAACGTGTTTAATAGTAAACTAAAAAACTAAACGCCCTAAACATTTATACTGAGGTCACAGTGATTTATACTGATTTTTACAGTTGAGTCGAATGGGCAAAAGGTGTGCGTTGAAGTAACTAGACGTGTATCGTTAAGTAAATAAGTATGAACCACTGATGTTCCTAAAATACAGAAATAAGTGTCTTAAAATAAACTTGCAGAAAAATTCGTATGTGTATATTGGCTGAGGTACTGATGATTTGTACGTAGAAGAAATAATTAAACTTGTCAAGTGTTTAAATAGCTAGGACGCGTTATATATAAAGTCGGAACATGTACTAGACAAACTGAAAACAGGACAGCGCGTGTTAAACAACGAACTGTAGTATTACATGTGGTAATACGGAACAAAATTCAAGTAAATAAATAAAGAACAAATCTTCCAGAGTAAAGTACAAAATGTTGTTTTACACGAGCCTGAAATATGGCTACTGCCAAAGAGTGTAAGTCATAAAATAAGAATCGACAAAAAATAGATTGCATAGCAAGATCCATACAACTAACACGGGAAACTAAATGGTGAACTCAATAAACATAGACACAGTATGTTTAATGTCCATTGTAAAGATCCTAGAAAGCAGTGCACGACCACGTAAATAGAACGGATGACGCATAACGGCCTAAAAATTCTTAGAGTGGCGACCACCAGAAAAATGAAAGAGAGGAGCTCCAGTTTAACATGGCGAGCCTTAGATTAGAAGTATGGAAGGAAGGGAGTTAACTAACTGTAGCTCTAGTAGTGGATGGCTGTGAGAACGAGGACGGTAATGGAACTGTATGTAGTAGTACGGAATTACTATGTTTCCATGGTAAGGAAAACACCGTACTGTGTGTGTGTGTGTGTGTTTGTGTGTGCGTGCGTGTGTGCGTGCGCGCGTGTGTGTGTGTGTGGTTATATAAAATACCGTGTACGTGGAGAGACAGAACAATCAACACGCATAATTGGTGAGAGGGACAGAGATCTATGAAGTGCCAAACTGTTTGGGTCGTCGTCTCCTTAATTAAAAAAATCAATCATAGCAGTGTTTAACAGAGTCTTTAAAAAATTTACAAATAATCTATGATTTTATTTAACTTTTGACCTCGTTTTGCGTCCGGGCACATGAGTTGTCAGCATATCTACTTCAGGAACTATAATGCACGTTCCTTGAAATGTATTATTTGCTGTATACTCACAGTAATCAAAGTATAATTTTGTCGTATCATAAATGTACGCAAGTAATACTATAATTATACGTAATAAAAGTGCGAATATACGCAATCCAGTAAATCTATATGTATGCGGAACATACAGAAGGTTATATGCAACTATAATGACATGTAAATCTCATACTTTTATTTTGCTGGAAACGGAGTGAACAGAACACCTTGTTGGAAACCACGCACCACTAACGTGTATACTTTGCTTATTTACTGCATCAACGACGCAAAAGCGTTTACTTCAAAGTACGTATGTAATCTCATTCTAATCATATATATATATATATATATATATACATATGTCATTTGATGTAGTCATATAAAACGTAGAGTTATCATTACTTATTACTAAATTCTCTCTCTCTCTCTCTCTCTCTCTCTCTCTCTCTCTCTCTCTCTCTCTCTCTCTCTCTCTCTCTCTCTCTCTCTCTCTATCTCTCTCTCTCTCTCTCTCTCTCTCTCTCTCTCTCTCTCTCTCTATCGGCTCTTGAGTATGTACTCGTTCAATGATGTCTTTGTTGGTCATTTACATACCATTATGGATTAAACATTTGAGTGACTAAAACCTAACAGTTGGTTAGATAATTATGCGCTTGATACCACAGTAATATTTAGGCAAAATAACCGTACAAATAAATTCAAAATAAGAATAAAGAATCTAACTGAACAGTATGTATAAAGAAATTTTACTTATGTAATCCACATTAATAAAATAAAGGTTTATATTTATAATTTAAATTATTTTTTTCTTTAAAAGGTATAATATACACAACAGACGATAATACTTCAATTTATATTGCTTGAATCTTGATTGTTTCTACGATATGTTTTTATCGTTAACTGTTGAAACCACAAATGGATTGTTAAAATATTTTACTCAAATGTTAGGATATTCAATAGAAAATGTGCACTAGCTAATAGGTACGCTTCTTCGTAGTCCTTCAGTCTTCGACTGGTTTGTACCCTCCCCGCATATACCCGTGGTGCGTGTGGTACTGATTCTCTCACAGGTATATGGGACCTACAGTTTAACGCCGGATCCGAACGGCATAGTTGGGGAAGGTTTATACTAAGCAGGATACCTCTCGCTGGTTTGCCATTGCCTTGCGAGGGGGAACGGTCGTATCTAAATCAGATGGCCCCCGGCGGGAATTGAACCCGCGCCGACAGCGTAGCAGCGCCACACGCTAGCCACTACGCCACGACCGCTCCATATAGGTACGCTACAAGTATTAAAAAAAATCATCAGAGTTCAATGAAAATTTAAAAAGCTGGGTCGAAGACGTCTGCTACAGGGAAAATTGATATTTGGAACGATAAACAACAGACTTGGCATTTTCAGAAGCTATGAGACAAATCTACTAACTTCTCAGCAGAACATACAGCAGGTCTCTACTGTGTACTTTCTAATAAAATATTCATAACTGTAATTAGTAGATTACATCAGTAATAGTTACAATACAATAATTTCAGTATACTAAATTATTTACAATGCATAATTTTGTGGAACCACATGTTTTCTCTAATTTATGTTAAAAAGCCTCATGAAAGAAGAGAACTTGGACGACTACAAGTCAGATCGTGCGAGACGTCATGCCTGAAAAGAGGATGCTCCATTGAATTGAGATGGAAATGATGACAATGATAATGATGATGGTGGGGATGTTGATTTTTGCATGGTAGGAAAAAATAAATAATTTTACACCGCTGTGCCATAAGAAACCTGAGTTGCTGACGCAAAGCATGGCACATAACAGCCTCAGTAACCTCCAAAAAGAGTAGCTCACGCTTGAAAATTCCTGACACTGCGATTAACGGGTAACATCTGGTAGCTTTTGGTCGACATTTTGGTACAAATCATCTTTGAACTTTTGATATTGTATATCGATTATATTATTATTTGATAAACTATCGTATACTGTACCGTTGTTTTTTATCATAAGGAAATGTTTATGTAAGGTCATAAGTAATGTCTTTTGTTTAAATTAATCTTACTTTTCCGTGTTCAATGAGGTTTCAGTAATAACTGATTTCTTGATGTAACATAATCGGGTTTTTAAACGCAACTCTCGACAAAGACACAGGCTATTCCCGCACATTATCTATACGATCACGACTTAGTAGGACGGTCATTCATGTGTATACTGCCACAGCCGCAAATGTTAAATCCATAATCAGTACATCTGCATAATTGGAGATAACATGATAAGGTTGTATCAACTTATTTATTACAAATATTTTCCAATAGGCTTACTGTAAATTTCGTTGTGATACAAACACAAAAGGTGTTTGTGACTGGTAAATACGATGAAGCGTACTATAGGCTAAGTAATATTGTTCACTTTATTCCACAAAATTACATAATAATACTAAAGACAGGATGTATCAACAAAAATAGGTATATGTAATTATAAGTGTATACCTTAGCTGAATTACATTATAAAAAATGCTCTATTTTATAAATATCACAATACAAATAAATTTATGTGACACAAAATTATATACTAATCATATATGATATATGATAGTCGTATAATAATAAAAATAAAAATTATATGTCTAAATCATATCACACAAAATTTATATAAGTAATTCAAAATATAAAGTAAAGTTTATTAATTGAAAGGATACCATCATTATAATAATTAAAAAGAGCGGAGGCAAAGCGAAAGGAGACTGAAAGAATAAGACGAAAAATATGTAGACAAAAACGGTTATAAAGCCAGAATAACAAGTAAAGGAAAACCAATTTAAGTTTTAATTGTGATTATAAATCTATCAAGACGATATTTTGAATTAACTTTCTTCCTCGTCGCTTCACTTTCTACTTTGTCAAACTTTTATTACTTCTCATAATTTTACTTAATAACTGAGCAAAACAAACACTTTAATAGTATAGATAAAATGTGGTTTATTTGACTTACAGAAATAACATTTCTCTTAGTGTTTAAAAAATTATTTCTTTTATATAACAGTCTTACAGCATCCTTAAAGATAAAATGTAATAACTTAATAAACAAAATATATCTTACTTGAGGAAATAGAAATTTAAGTTTTTTTTTTAAATAAGTTAATTATTTGGTAATATATTTAAATGTTTAATAAATTAATTGTGTTATTTATATTAGTATAAAGAACATTCATATTAAAGAATAGAGTTACATGGAAGTTGAAGTATTTTGTACGTCCCCTTTATGTAATAAAGTAAATGATGTGCCGTACATCTTCTGAAAGAATTCACATCAATGCTTATCACATTTTTATAAATTATATGTACCTGCGAAGAACATATAATAATTATAATAAATAATTGATGAATGTTACTTGGGTTAGTGTACCAGTCACAATGAGCATAATGGCCTGTCCCATTTTATATGTTATTAGTTAATTCAGAACGAGGTGAACACCATTAGTTATCATAAACGAACGCATTTTTGTAAAATAATTTATTACCCGCTCTGTATTAGTTACAATCAAAAGAAAATTGTCAGATGGTAATCATATAACACATAGTTCAAGCATGGATAATAATTTTCTCGTATCTTACAACAAAAATTGGTTTTCGAAAATTTAAGGAACTGCGGACCTAAGAAATTACATAATTAGAAGTCAGAATCACTTCTTGCATGAAGTGACAACAATACAATGTACGCAAAAGAAAGAATAACACAGTACGTAACACAGAACGTTTAAATGAAAAACAATTTAAGAGGGCCTATTGGGCAAAAGAAAGTCTTCCAGTTAAACATTAATAAAAGCGAACATTCGTTTAATTTTAAATTTACGCGTGTTTTGTTCCCAGCTTGTCTCTTTCTAATAAAGGTTTCTCCACCCACTCTCAATCGTTTTCTTTTATTCTGTGTGTACTTACAATTTCCATTACTCATTTTTATAGTAAAATAAGTTATAATTTTATTTTCCAGTAAAATAAATTAACATTATGGCTCGTTAAACAAGTACATGTAAGAGAATAGAAAGAAAAAGAAGAGAGAAAGAGCGAGAGAGAGATTGAGAAAGAGAGAGAGATCATGATAGAGTGAGCGAGTAAGGAGGGGGCAATTGTGTTTATTGAAGACTTTTTGGTATACGGTCTCCTTAGTTGGTTTCTTAACCAGTACGCTAATTGGTAATTGTACAGGCGTATTCCAGATTGCGATAATTAAGATAAGTGTTAGAATCGTATGTTTTACGTATATTTTTTCATTCTTTTACGTGATCAAGAGCAAGAGAAAATTTACTTATTTTACTGATAATAAAGGTTCTTAACAATCAGTCTGTTATATTACGTAAATACGACAATAGAATTTTGTTAAAGGACTTGCCCGAATAGCGTTATTCTGTTGAATAGCGTTATGCCCGAATAGCGTTATTTTACAATTATAGAATTAAAAGATCAAAATTAAAATAATGGAAGTTAGTTAATGCCGTAGCCAATCGTAAAATTGGATCCATACCATTATTCCAAGAAAATTCTATATATTTGTTACTGGATAAATTTTTATGTTACCTTATCGAAATGAAAGAATACTAAATACATAAGTAATACATTAATCGTTATTTACCATACTGAATTATTACCATGTTCAATCAACCCTTATGAGAAATAAAAATCAACACCATCGCCCCGTTACAAAGAAAATTCAGATTGAAATCATTCTGAATATCAGTATAGTTCGATTGTTTTAAATTCAATAATAACTTAAAATCTGTTTAATTTTTATGTTATGTAGATGTAGGCCTAGACATTGCGATTTTTTTAGTCTGTGTAAGTTAATTATTGAATGCAGTATAATTGCTAACAATAAATAGTTAATTATTAATTTTTTCTGTACTTAAACAACAAAGTGAATACAATAATAAAACAAATTATATGCATATTTATAACTAGTTATAAATGTACACATCATTATTATTTATTTTTAATCAACAACGTATGAAGTAACATTTCTCCTCTTGTTTTTGGTCGTGAGATTTTTGCTATTGGTCGGCATTGCTGTCGGAAAGTTTTTATGGTGCGTCGGAGAGGAATGTTTCAGTAACTACTCTAAATTTTACAATTGAAAATATAGTTTATATAAACATAATTTTGAAATAATATACTCGTCGCGTTTTTGTTTTTCGGTATATGGAAACAAGGTATATGTCACAGAAGGAAGAAGTTCATAAACGTTTTTCAGTAAAAGTTTATATTGTAAAATGCCTGTCCGATTTTTGCTGCACACGTTGAGAGTTACAGCGCTGCGTACTAACGCTAACCTCAAACGCGTTACTCTATGCAACTGAGCTCTACTGCAGTATTCCGCACATACCAGAGAATTATTTGCCGTTCTTATGCGGTGTTAGGACTATTTTCTTTTGCTCCACGAACTGCAGTACGCTAATTGGGTGGACGTGCGAAGTTGCTCTGGCATAATAGTTGTGACATTGTATTATATGTACATTATGTGTAAATAACATGCATTCTTAAGTAGCATGCATCACGTTTTTAACTGAATACTGAATACTTTCTCCAGTCGCTCCTACGAGTCACGATCTTTTATTATTTTGTATCTTTCAAAAATTTCCTTGACATGTGAGGAAGGCCTTCTTTGGAGTACGCTATTACCGTGTTCGCTATTAAGTTACATTTAAAGTCTATAAAAGCGAATAATCTACAATATTAGAATAGACAAACTCTATTTCGATGTCCGACTAGTAGAGTAGAAAAGTTCTGATCAGGTACACAGGATTGGAAATCTCTCTAAAGTATTATCTCAGTGTTTTAAACATCATTAGTAACAAGGTATATTCCAATGGCTATCTTAGTTACAGAAAATATGAAAACTGTTAGACATTCTATCAACCATCTTAACTGAACGGTGTCTTCACTTAATTAGTAATCAATGTATGGCTTATTTGTATTTCATTAAGTATTTACCTAAATTTTAATGGCTAGGACAGAAATTATCCATTTGCATTTAATAGATGGATAAAATAGGGTACACATAATTATGCAAATTTTTGTCTACGCGAATCTGTAGGGTTTCTTACAAAACTTAATACGAATAAGCTACATATGAAATAGGTATATGTAAACACGTATATAACATATAATAAACACTTCTGACCTCATGATCCCACATTAATGTTGTCTTTTCCAAAACACCCTTCTTGTTTCTCTTGCCAAAAGTCGGGGGCATGTATATTAACACTTTTATATATGTTGTGCATATGCAAAATAATGTTTCAGAACGTTCTTTGACATCCAGATTTAGGCTAATCTGGGTTTAAGTCCGCTATGTGCCATTCCTAAAGCACTAATAACACTTCTACCATTGTCTCCATATATCACTTGGGCCGTTTCTGCGTTTCCCCATATTCATGGTGTCCATTCTCACATCCAGTCTGCAATCGTCTGTTCGTGGGACGTTGTAGGTGTCATGTAATTTGGCATCGTGTTATATGTAGGCGATGTTATATTTTATTTTATTTCAATGAATCTTGAATATCATATTTTTCAAAACCTCTCCAGTCATATATTTACATTCTGGAAACCTCCATGTATACAGTTAATATTTTCTTCGTATCTCACTCATTCAGCCAACCATAGATAATTGTACTTTTTACAGTCCTGTCGTTAATTGTTCTTTTTATATTTGGCATTCTACTAGATCCCATTTAGTCTTTCACGATACCATTTACTTTGGTTTTCTAATTACCAAACGTTCACTAAAACGTAAAACTTTCTCGTTTTATATAAAGCTTCACTAAAAGTAATAGCGAAACACTTGTACTCATTGAAGCCATATATTTTATCTCCGTTATTAGAAGTATACTGCTTATATTCTTAGTTGAAGTATACTGCTTCAAAGGTCGCGTATTTTGTGTTCTGATTGTTTGTCTAAATTCCGTATTAAAGACAATTCGTTTTCAGAACAGGGCGTTCGTATATGCCTATAGACAAAGTATTTTAAGCAAATAATTATTTGAAACATAGTTGTTGTTCACACAAGTACAACATGTGTCTTAAATTATAGGGCTATTCCTGCTGCTTATGGATAGCAACACGATACGGCAATTCTATAAACATTAAAACAGTATACACGGTATAAAATGAATGTTTATTATTTTTAAAAAACACATGTTTCATTATTAGTTTTAGACAAAAAAGATGTGCGACTTGTCTTAGTAGTATTTGGGGTAGCCTTATTCGCAGCTATCCATCATATCTGATGGCACTTACGCTATCTCCCAATAATGTAGATATAAATAATTTAGATGTATAATGCAGATATTATTGATACATTTTATGTAACATAATAAAACTTTAGATATAGTGACTAAATTGATTACAGAAAGCATACTATTCATTGATTTTGCAGTACTGTGAGTCAATAGATGGCAAATTTTTAACATTCATAAATCAGTGAGACGTAATTTTAAAAACCTTAACCATACAGTTAAAATAAAAATGTTTATTCGTGTAAATATATAATTACTATTATAATTGTGATTGTACGGTGACGATAACAATATTGACAACGCCGTTAGGGAAATGGTCACTAACATTAGGGAATATGCACAACTGTCCTGACGCTATGTCAACATCGTTACAGTTCTGTCAGCAAGACAAACCGATCAAATGTCTATTTGAGATTCCTGGTTAGGTCTACCATTCAGTCGGTTACGCATTAGACGTGCAAATAATACTATTTATCTAGGATTATTTTAAACAAGGACAAATAACCTTACCATTAACTTTAAAAGCATTAATTAAAAACTAATGAAACGCACATTTTCATTACGAGAACCGTTACTTTGGAACATCCTACGTATACACTGTGATTGTAATCTTACTGTAATGAAACATATCTAAAGACATTTACAATCATAGGTAACTTAATGTTTCACATTTAAGGAAATCTGAAGCTTTAGTTACTGCTTAAAATAAATAAAATTTTTTGAAAAGAAGTTTAGGTAACACTAAAACAGTAAAGCTTAAAACACAAAATGCGAAGTATATATTATTTAGCATAAACAAATGTTAAGTATAAAAAATTTATTTCATGTGCGTAGGACGTTAAAACTAATTCTGCGCATGACATAGTATTAATTATTACAACTACAATCCGTTAAATTGCTGAAAGAATTAGACAAATTTTTAAAGATATAGCTTTCTGTCTTCTCAACAAAACGTCACCACCAGTAGACAATACGACAATAAAAAAGAAACACGTCTTAATAGCATTTGTTTGTTAACTATGTTAAGAGTTTAGTAACGATGAAACGTTAATGAATTAGTTAACCAATGAGACGATCTGTGAAAACAAAAGTCTTAATTATAAAATTTTTAGGTGAAGGGTTTGTGAGGATCGGTCAAAAATATAACACCAATTTTAACTTATTTGTGTCGACGTTTCGACAATGTTTATTGTCATCATCATGACAATTGTTGCTGACGCCAAACACACAAACCCTTTACCAAAAAATTCATTGATTCACGGTCACTACGATTTTAAGGATTTAATTATAAAATATTAAAATCACAATAGCACATTATGAATGCAATATAAATAAGAAAAAAATTGAGTTCAATTAGATACACTATGTAAGTGAAACTTTCAATTTATACATTGAATTTGTAATACATATATATGTTTAAACCTACTACGTGAAAAATAAATTACAAATTGCAAGAGGGTCAGAAAAGTTTTTGATTCCTTATCTAATGATGAGACAGTATTTCATAATACTGGTTACTGTCCTGAGGGATTTCTTATTGGGTTACAGTAAAAAAACAACTAGATAATTTAAATTTTCAAAATTACTCATTAGCGTTATTATGAAAATAGTAACTACTGGTTTCATCATTCTATTTCCTGTTCTAAAAGACTGAACTCAAAATGTTACAGGAAACATTAAAACAAAAATATTAATTGACTGTGTTTGAAATTAAATAAATACATGTATATTGCAATTTAAGAAATATCTGTAAAACTTTGAACAAGCAATCATGAACGAAAATGAAATATCCGTCAACAACGAAACAAAATATACTGTTTTTTATAAACTCACCCATGTTTTCATCTAATAATATGTAAAAAATGTACTTTGTATCGTGTTCTTTTTGGTTAAGCACACACTCAAAACAATTAGGCCTAAAAATTTTGAACAAATTTATTAGTGACACAAAATTACCGTAATAATTACTTTTTTATATTATCTCCTAATGCATGTTAAATTGTATATTCGTATCCACTTATCTGGCATATATTCTAAAACTCTTTCAAAAATCTTTCAGAGATGAAAAATTCATCACAACTGTCGGCACATTTTTATTGTTTACATCAGACTTTTGTGGATCTTTTGGTACAGGGAATTAGTGTTCCAATTTTTCAGTTTTACAAAAATTGGTAACATATCATTAAAGTAAATCATAGAGCACGTCAAACAAGTTAGTTGTTAAGTATTATAATACACGTATTTATTTTCCTTTTTTATCCTCTTTCGCTTTCCCCATGACGTATTGCGTTATTAATACTATTTACGTGTACAGTCAAGATGTATTTAATCCAATGAAACACGTTTTCAGGGATTAAACTGCATGCCTATATTAGCCATGCTACGCTTTGTCTCGTGTACAATTCGTGTTTTATTTGACCAGTATTGTTGGTTGTTGATAACGGGGCTGTGAAAGATGTGGTTTTTTTAAACTCCTGTAGTAAATATTTTTGTTTTATGTGTGTTTATAGTGTATGTACCTTTTTGTGTCGTATTTTGTACAGGTGTGAATTTCCTCGTGTATTAATTTGATGTTGTGTTTTTATGTTTGTATTTATTTAGGTTTTCCCAAGTTTACATAAAAGTGTTTTTGTATGGTTCAGGTTTTATTAGCGCCATGTTATTAGTGTCCTGCCTCTACACCATGCGCTGCTTAATTGGATTTAAAACTTTCCGTATTTAAAAGTCCATTTAATTTTTAATTTTAATTTCTTAATTTTAATTTTAGTTAAATTTTGTCAACTTTATTGTACAATGTAAAGACTATAAAGTTTTGTAATTATTTTTTTGGTTTGTAAAATGTTTGCTGCAATACTTAAATTGAGTTTTTGTTAATGCCATAGGGTAGAATATCACTGATATTTTAACTTAGTTTATTATTAGTTTTACCATATAGTTTTTGAATAATTTAGTAGTTTTGTGACTACTGTAGTTTTCAGATAACTCAGTGCCACAACACACACCCAGTGGCCAGTGCCGGTGTTCAGTGGTAAACATATTTGACATATTGTTTTATAACTTTATAAGTTGTCATTTTGAATAATTTAGTATGTTTTATCATACTTGCAATTAAATGTTGCCCACTTAATAGCGTGTTTCAGTGTATTATTACATGTTTGATTACTGAGTAAATATGTAAAGCTGCTGTACATTTTGTATTTTATTTACTATTTTGTGTATTGGGTTGTTGTTACTGTCTGTGGTTGTTTTCGTTATATTACCAGTACATACATTCTTTTTCTTTTGCTATTTTGTTTTGTTCACGAGAATATTCAGAATATGGTTCTTTTGTTTCATATAGTGAATTGAATAGTAATTAGAAATTTGTCATTTTATGAAATTATGATTCTAATCAATTGTAATAGGCGAACCACTTCTGATAACTTTGCTGGAACTGGAAAGTTGTAGTACGTTTACAGTTGTACTATAAATCACCAACACTAGCCTAAGTATTGCAAGGACTAGGCCTGACTACACATAATTTATTTGTTAGGCTCACTTCGTGTAATCAACATGTTCCACATCCTGTATTCGGTGTCACATTTGTCAGTTTGTAATCAAAACTTAATAACACTATATAGTGAATAATGTATTATACCCGAAATCGCTCAGAAACAAGGCTACAAAGCTTAAACGCATGTATCTTGTAGAGAGAGAGAGAGACAGAGAGAGAGAGAGAGAGAGAGAGAGAGAGAGAGAGAGAGAGAGAGAGAGAGAGAGAGAGAGAGAGTGACAGAGAGCGAGAAGAGAGAGCTCGCATTAGCCGCATGAACGGCATACCGTAAGATGGTTGTCTTAAAGATTTCAGCAGATGGTGTGGCACACGATTGTATACGTGCGGTAACCCAACTATATTGACGCCAGATGGCGTGCAAAGTCTTGTTTCACAGCTAACATGGCACTATAATTTGTCAATCTGTCGTAACCTGAAAGAATGAACGCATGTTTAACGTTGTATTTGTTCAGATAATAGTAAAGAGTTGAGGCCTAAAATAGATTATCTGAGACTAAAATAGATATCTAAAACCGTAAAATAATAAAATTACTTTCAAATTTTTATTGAAATTAAGATTTACTACAATTTCACAGACAATTATAGCAATCTTTTTAGTGGCAGCAATCTTTAAGATATTTTACAAATAAACTGCTACGTTTTACGATTTGAAAACAACAAAGCAGTAAAATGGTTTAATTTTACAACGCATAAAAATTATATAACTGAAGATAGTTACCAATGATCTGCAATTTTACTTTTCCCTTTGAACTGAAATATTTTCAAACGCCTGTTTTGGCTACAAACTGTACATAAACTTACTTCAACAAACGTTAAAACTATATATACTATATGGGACCCTTATTGCCCCCATTCTTGCTGATATACATCTCAATCATATCCTAGATAAAAACTACAAACCTTACCGTTTTCCGTCCCGTTTCTATACAAATATGTAGATGACATCATCACCGCTATACCAACAAATAAACACAATATAATAACAGAGATATTTAATGATTTTCATCCATGTTTACTGTTCACTGTTGAATTAGAAAAATCGGACTTTTCAATTCCGTATTTAGATGTCTTACTACTCCGTCAGCCTAATGGAAAAATCAACACAAAGTGGCGGCAAAAACCACAAAATTCAGGGAGATATATTCACTACTCAAGTCACTGCCCATACCATTACAAAATCAATGCCGCAAAAATCTAAGAAATCGAGACTTACATCAGCCATCAACAAAAAAGAAATTGAAAACGGAGTCGTCGACTTATTATTATAATAAATGGGTACCCCCATACACTTATATGCACATTATTAAAACAATGGAACAAACACATAAGCAATAATACAGAAAAGAGGAATGATATATGTTTAAATACCACTGATGTGACCGCTGACCAAATAAATGAAAGTATAGGCCTACCCGAAGAATTAACAGAACATCTTTCAGTGCATAATACCAAAGACCATACTATCATAACTACTATATTTCCTTATCATACATAAAAACGCTATCAGACAAAATCATTAAAGTACAAGGACTAACAACAACACGAAAATAGCATACAGAAATGTCAATACAATAAACAAACTCTTCACGAATACCAAAGACAGAGACGAAATAGAAACAAAATCTAATGTCGTTTATAAAATTCCATGCCAAGGAAACTGCGTTCAAAAATATTATGGATGCTCAGAACAGTATTTAAAAAGGAGAGTGTATGAACACAAATACAGCTGGGATAAAATAAAACCTAATAAACATGATCCAATAGCCTTAACACAACACGCTCGCGTACACAGCCACACCTTCCAGTTCGGCAAAGTAAAAATAATTCATACAGAATCTAATCATTTCAAACGGCAGTTCCTTGAAATGTTAACTATTGAAAGAAATAAGAAAAATTCCGTTAACATAAAAACCGACGTACAGAGCCTTAGTAAGCGTTCTTCAAAACTTATACATTCCCAGAAAATAAACATACATTAGATATATAACAAGTCAACAAGCCCATCAACCCCATTCTCCACTAGTACCGTTAATAACTGTGTGCCGGTGTTAATCCGGCCGTTGAAAAGGTTTCAGAAACATTTGGTCTGATTGTAAAGTAGAGCTAATGCGGGCGACCTTTGTTCGCCTCGGTTACGGCTGCGCGCGCAACTTGTAGAATAGGGGAGCAGTTTCTCTGTTGCTAACGGGCAGAGGACTCATTACTTCGCTCCGAGATACATCAGCTTCGCTCTCTCTTCAAATTTTTACGACGCAGTTTTCTGTCTCTCCATGGCGGGCTAAGGCGTAATTGACTCCCGGTAAGAATTTCATTATTTTGTGTCTATAAGTAATTATATATATATATATATGGATAATTAATAACAATATGCAACCGTATAAAATACGTAATTATGTGTGTGCGGCCCGACAAGTTTTATATTAAGAGAAACTCATTATTCACTGATTTACTTAATGCTCAGTATATAGCCCATGCTCCTTTTATTATTACTGTAATAGTGTGAGAAGTTTTACAGGTGTCATTGTCATGATAAAGGTGTACCATATTAAATTATTAAAGGCTAAAACTTAGTGCGTAGGCAGGGTATGAACTGTCGATGCAGGCAATAGACTGTCGGGGAGTATTTAATTAACTGAACAGTAGAGAGTTTCTTTGTGTGAACTTCCTTAGATGAAATTTTATTAATGTTAAAACATTCTTAATGCTGTGAGTGCCTTGCAGGTGAATTTTGCTCAAATAATGATTAGTGCTTACCACGTGGCGCATAACCTGTAAATTTCTGTCGAAGCATGTACAGCAAGTGCTGATCACTTATATTTTACGCCACGTTTAATAAGGTCTGTTCATTGTTCAAATTTACTTATTCCATGGCTGATTTTTACCCTTTAAGCTGGTTGCCAAAACTTTATTAAAGAAAATTGTGCATTTATTGAGTGTTAGTTGGAGGCCCGTTATGAGGTTAATTACCTGAACTCGGGTGTATATTTTGAGTGAACAGTTCTCTAATTTATTTGAATTGACAGGGTTTTCGAATTAAGCCGGAGATTTGGTCTCGCTGATAGCCGAACACCTGCTTCAGACATGGACCATTACAAGATCCTCTCCGAAGAGGGAGCTGAGACTGATTTTCGATGTAGCACTCGCCAGCATTTCTAAGGTGATATTCACGCTTTTATTTTACTTTTGGGGCCGGGCCGGCAGTGAGCCCGTTTACTTTAAATATCTTTGAAGCCATGTGACCACGTGTCCAGACTGTCTGCTAGAAAGGGGAGCTGCTGATCATGACTCTGAACATGTTTAATTAAATTCAAGAACACTTTTTATAACTCATTTACATAATACTAAGTGCACTGCCTGTAATTGTGTGTTGCACTGGGGGAGCGTGCCAGAGATATTTACTCTTGAACATTTTACAGTTGCATATCATTATATCCTTTAACTCTTTACAAAATTCATGGCACAGGTTGGTGGCTCTGTTCCGGCTGGAACAGCAGTGAATAAATTATAACTTCACTATGGGTTTCACATTTAAGGGCTGGGGTTTTCCTTGTTCTTTTTGGGCCGTTTTCTGGTGTTTAAAAGGGTACTTAGTTTTTGTCTGTCCTGTTGGTGCAGCTGAAGGCAGGTTGTATTCCTGTCTAACCTTGTCAACTACATGTGGGCGCGCTGCCTCACCTGCTAAAGTACAACCGCCTTATTGTAATATTTTCATTTAATTATATTTATACAACCATTCGGGGTTAATAGAAAATAATTTGTTTTTTTTTTGACATATATTAGTTGATTTGGCTCCTTACAAAAGGGCTATACTGATGTTTTTCTTAACTGGCAAACACATATTGATTAACTTTCACTTGTAATATCTGCTGTTTAATTTTCGTTAACTATAAAACATATACTCCTTATTCTTTTGTCAAATATACATTGTCTAAATTTTTCTGATATTGTAAAGCCTCGAGTGATTAATTTCTGATTGTTAAAGTACATATTGATTTTTAAATCCTCCGGAATTTGTAAAGTAAAGTAACTGTTTAAAATCAGATGATGTAGTTCTGTAAAGTTTATTTAATGCTGTGGAAGGAAATTAAGGTTCATACACTCACGATGGGTTATTGATCAGTGGTATAAAATGCAAATGGGCGGTCCGATTTTGTTTATGCGTTATGAGTTTTCATCATCCTTTCTAGGGGTTTGGCTTTTATGTAATTCTGCAAAAACGGGTTGTTGATGGGCGAATATTTTATCTCTGCTGGGTTTGGAATATTGTAGTTACACTGCCTGCGGGGCGGGTGCATTCCTGGGGCATTTGTGTTAGAATTAATGTAATTGTGAGTTTGTGTGCCTTATGTTCTGTGTGTGTTATGTTTGTCCGTGTCTAGCTAGCCACAAGATGGGGGAGAATCTTATATATATATATATATATATATATATTATATATATATATATACATATACTTGCTGAATTTATACACATTCGTCATGCTATTATATTTATATGCATTTGCTGAATTTATACACACTTGTTATGTTATACACATGTTGTTTTGCTTGTTATGCTTTATATTCATATATATGTATATATTAACTGAATTTATGCACACTTGTTATGATGTACACATGTGGTTTTAATTTAATACTGTCAAAGCAGGGCTTAAATCATTCGTGATAATTATGATTCCTGGGGGGGACAATGATGTACTAGAGTTGGCCTGCATGTATGATTTCTAAGGATACAATAAACTTGTTATTTTTACATTACAGCTGAGTTTCATTGCAAGTCCCGTCATACTGGACCCGGCACGATTTTTGCTTCTCTAGGCTCCAGCCTAGTCCTAATTGACTTGTGGCTTCTCTTTCAAAAAAAAAAAAATTAAAATCGAAGAAGTTGTTTTATATTCAAAAAAATACATAAAAAGAAAGAGGGGTTGCAACTGACAATCCTTTACTTTGTCCTTCCGCTCTTTCTCCAGTCACGAAATAGTCACACACTGCCACTATGCAGTATGCAAAGTGAGGAAAAAATATAATTAATATATATCATGTTTTTGTATCGCAGTGTAGTGTATAGTTTTGTGTGTGTATGTATCTAAAACTCAACAATTTATGTAAGTACTATTAGTAATTACAAAACAACGCCACTGTTAATACCATACAACTTATATATTATAATTAACTCTCATTACAAATATATTACTTTATATTTTATGTTGTAGGCATAAATATGACATAAAATAAATCTCGAAACGTCGCATAAAACCTACATTTTTATTAGACCGAAACTACATATCAACTTGAAACTATATATATAGACAAGTATAGTCATAGACAAGTGGTAAACTGATTTTATTCCTTTTTTTGTAAATTAGATGTAAGTTTTGAATTAAGATATTAATAAACAAATTAGTTATGTCAAAATACCCACAATTTTATGCTCTATCATGTCCAGTGCAATGTTAGCGCGCGAGTGCGCGGTGGCGCGTGTGATACACATTTTATTGAATAACTTCATTAATAATTAACTTTTATGCATGAAACTTGGACAGAGTATGCACCGTACTAAAGGCTACGTTTTCCATATATCCAGTACTGCAGAGCTATAGTTTTAATATTTTTTAAATGAAATTAATTCTTCTTTTAAATCGTTATCTGCAAGAGGGTAATTAAAATTGTAGATTAAATCTAGACAAGCCTTTGCAGACTTGGACATAGTTTTAACTTGAAGTCAGTCTATCATGATGAAAATCTATGACGTATATAAGATTTCAACCAATCAGAAGTTCTAAAATTTATTTGAGTTGATCGTCTGCGGAGAGCACTTGGTGGAGTTCGCATCGACGTCTCGTCATAGAAGGTCGTAGTGACTCTCGCGAGTTTTTCGTGTCAGGACGTGTCTATTCTGTAAGTGACGTAGAACTTAGATATACGTTACGAGTGTCTCGTATACGTTATCTAGAATCTCAGAACTCAAATCATAACAAGATTTAAATAGGTCAATATAAGTGTTTTTCGCATAAGTGCAAGAATTTTCCGCTTAGGACAACAATATCCATCGGGAATTAACCCGAGAACATTTGAAGAGTCTGGATTGTGTAAGCATAATACACAGATCTATTTAATTACCTGTATACAAAAACCCTGAGATTAATTAATAAACAATAACAGATTGACAACTGCCGCGTGTGTGTGTGTGAAACGTCAGCGTCAGCTACGCCAAGGTCAACGGGCAGCGGATCATCAACAAGCTGATCGACGGACATCGACGTTAGTTGTGGAATTCGACACCCAAGTAAACTAACAGTTGTAAAAAAAAAGAATCAGTAAACTCTTTATTAAACGACTAAATAATTAAATAAATAATTGTATGTTAGAAAACTTAATAAGACATTACATCTATCTATGCAATATTTATTTTGTTACGCTGCAATATATATTACAACAGTACGTCTGCGTACGTTACTGTGCATTGTCGCAGTTAGTAAAAAAATACTGCTAAATTAGAATAAATAATTAATATCGTCAATATTTAAAAAAATGCATATTGAAAGCTCTAAGTAACCAGCGAAGGGGAACACCGAATGTGCAGGACAGTACTAGCATATCACGGCACACTCAAGCTAAGACTGTGTACAATGTAAGTAGGCCCTAATATGTGTGTGCGTGAGCCAGTAGAAACCGGAATAGCGTCACCCCTGAATAAATGTGAATGAAATAAGTAATTTTTTAAATTTTGGTAAGTGCGCGTAAGATATGACAAAACAAATTACGCCACGTTATTAATGATATAAAGACGCGCACATGTGCAAAATCTAGTGCGAAACAAATAATACATATTAATGCAGTATAAATAAAAGTGAATAGAACCAAGAATAATTAAAGGATAGAAAAACTGTTAACATACAATTATACATAAAAAAATTACCGATCATATGAACATCGAGTAATAAACAAAAGACTTCGCATGTTGAGAATAAAATTAAAATAAGTACGAAAAATAAACGAATCTGTAAAGGGACGCTTGACAAACTACAACCAACAATATAATTCGTGCACAGAATGGTTGAAACATAATTTTTGCGCCCGACAGTATAAATAAGCGAGGAGCACCAGCCTCGACCTTCATTCACTGGAACATATCTTCAGCCGAAGGCTATGCCCGACGGTGGAGCATGCAAGGTCGATATCCCAGCAGTATGGAGATAGCACCGTACGAGTCATCTGAATGCTGAGTGGTGGACCAGGAGGACCGGACAACGGACTCCAGGAGGATCAGACGACAATGGTGAATCGACACAGGACTCAGGATCATGACGAGGAATCACTAAGTATCACCGCACAGCAATAAGGTGACATGAAACCATTATTACTCGTCAACCAACGAGTCATAAAAGACATTAAAAAGAAAAGAGTAAAGAGACAATGTTAAACTTTAATAGTGTAAATAATAATTGTAAAATCTAATTGGTTAAATTGTAGTAATTTATAATGATACTTGACATTTACGAATTTATTTTAGAAATTATAACGTAACATAAATGTTTAAGTAATTCTAAAATTGATTGATATTTCATGAATACGATATTCATATGTAGGCACACAAAGCAAAGTAGTAATAATATACAAAAATATAGAATTTAAAAAGAAATACAATCTGAGCAAGTCGAGAGCACATTAAATATTATAAAAATTTCTATTTATACGTGTCAATTTATATCTTGTGTATTATATTTATGAATATTTGTGTGATGTTATTTGTACAGTGACAATAATTGTGTGTATGATGAGCACACACAAAAGAAAAATATTATGCAAATAATAATGACGAAATTTTCATTCGTAATTTTTGAAAATTTTATTTAATAAAATTTTGAATGATTTTTACAAAGACGATATAAGAAATGTTATTATTATTTTAAAAACACACCATACACCTTTTCTTGTTATAATATATATTCCCACATATACCCATGACAGTATTTTTGTAAATAATTAATATCCAAAGTAGTTTAAAGTAGTGCTACTTGTATGTACAGGCAGATTACCGGTCGTAGCCTGCCAAAGTATACACCTGTCGATTTTAATCTCTGTGTATGCGCGTGTGTGTGGGGGGTGCGGGCGCGCGTGTATAGTCGGTCGGCAGAAACAGGCATTGTGCTAGCAATAAAGGTGATATCTGTCTAAGCATGCATTTTACTTGCGTTAATTCAGACATGAATTAATGACAATAATAAAACGTGGTTATTTATTGAAATATTCATTTTACAAAACGACATTTTATAATTAAGACAATGCCATCGAAAGAAATGAGCATAAATGATTAATGTTAATTTAAAAATGATTGCAAAAGTGCAATAATAACGGAGTTGTATAAACTAAAGTTAATTACAAATGTAATTAATATGTAATTAACAATTGTGTTACGTGTGAAAATTGAAAATTTAATGCTCCCGCTGGTTTAAACCGTAATTTTACCGTTATTGGGAAAACAGCCAAAAGTGATGTGTAGAAAAGAGACGCTACGCAGGTGCAGACTAAATCGAACATGTTTAAAACGGGATATTTCGATAGCTGGCATGTCAGAATTGCTGCAGACTGTAAATACCTCCGACAATTTGTAACGATGGTCAGACGCTAATAACCCTCTCACGGGGAAACTATGTCGCTTTGATTAGTGACAGAGATACGGTATCGGCATCACCATCATCATCATCATCGACAAGCAGTAAACAGAACGTATCACGATCAAAGAAGGAGCTTCATCACAATCATCACAGCATGTGTGTGTGTGTGTGTGTGTGTGTGTGTGTGAGAGAGAGGAAGGCTGAAGATGGGAACACAAGGCTTCCCGAAACACGTTCCAAATAAGAAGAAAACGTCTTGAGGTAAAGTCATTATAAATATTAAATATATTATATACATCAAGAAACAGACTGTAGCAAAAATGTTTAAATATATATATATATATATATATATATATATATATATATATATATATTCAACAAAGATAATACAACAACCAATGGTATATAGAAAACTGAATGCCAAGATTGCAATAAATGTTAGATAGGACAAACAAAAAAACAACTTAGAAAACGCTATTTTGAACATCTAAACGCGTACAAAAAACCAGAAATATGCAAGTCTAATTTAGCCACACATGCAATAAACAATGGACATGAATTCCCAGACATAACCAACATGACACTAATAAAACACATACCACACAAAGGCAACATAATGAACATTTGGGAAAATTTGTAAATATACAAACATAAAACACAAAACAAACTAATACCTGAACAAATACAAATCAATACAAAACACGACACAATTTTCAAAGCACTCAACATTGAAAATACACAAAATACTAGTACATACACCACAATAACACACAATAATACCACTTTAAAATACCAGGGACCAACAAGAAATCAAAATAGTATCCAGCCAACACACAAATACTTCACCACACGCAAGATCACGGAAACTGAGGATGAGAACACAGGGGTTGTTGAAACATGTTCCAAATAAGGAAAAAATAACTTGAGGTAATTTCTTTATAATTATTAAACATATTATATACACAAAGAAACAGACTGTAGCAAAAAGTATTTGAATATATAAATATATGTATTGCAACGTTACAACAATTTTACAACTATATTACCATGTACTCAACGCAACTAAATATGTATTACACCGGCCAGGTCGTAGGATTTGTTTCTCTCGTTGGGTTAAGTATATGTAGTTGCACAATAATTAAATAGTTTTTTAAAGAAAAGTGAGATGTTGTTGACATGAAATAAATCGTTTAAAATCGTTTCAAATAATCATTCTAAGTTTTATTAATTAACAGAAAAAATATTTCAATATGAAAATTTCAACCTTTAGACACACCTTTATAAGTTTTACAAAATATACTGTAACCAGCAATGCTATTCATAACATACCACAAAAAAAAATAAACACCCATATAATCTTATTGACTAAACAAACCTGTTAAACAAGTTATTTAAATTCTTTTTATTTCTATGTGTCTGAAATTAACTCAACTTTTAAATACTGACAGCAACTCAGTTACAAACAAAATAAGATTAAGTTTCAAGAATGAATTTATTGTTGCTTTAAACAAAAATAAATTAATCTACCATTTACTTCCAATCTATTATGGACTTATACTGACACACCCAAAAATACTACAAAAGATTATTATTTCTTTACTAGATTTGCTTGTTAACTTACTCTCTTATCTAAGTATTATTTAATCTTAAAACTCTAATTATTATATTCATATTTAAGTTCTTTTTCGAGAGCTCTCTTCACAATAAAATATAATTGTTTTTGTATCACCTGCGTATATCTGCCGTTGTCGTTGCATGTGTGTGTGTGTGTGTGTGTGTGTGTGTGTGTGTGTGTGTGTGTGTGTGTGTGTGTGTGTGTGTGTGTGTGTGTGTGTGTGTCCAGAATCCTGAGAGTATGATGATGTTGATGATGATGATGACTATGCTGATGCAGTGTTTGTTGTCTCTAAATGTGGTTGTTGGTGATGCTCCAGCGTTCCCCCTTACGTCTTGGTGTGAGTGTGATAGTGTGTGTGTCCAGAATCCTGAGAGTATGATGATGTAGATGATGATGATGACTATGCTGATGCGGTGTTTGTTGTCTCTAAATGTGGTTGTTGGCGATGCTCCAGCGTTCCTCCTTACGTCTTGGTGTGAGTGTGGTAGTGTGTGTGTGTGTCCATGTCGATCTGCAAACGGGCAGCGTAACGTCCTGTAGATTTGTTGAGGCCGAGTGTGTGATCGACCAAAATTGCCAGTGGTATTAATACTGGTGGCGATTTGACAGGAACAGTCCTGCTTTCGACAGGTTAGAGATGGTGACTTCGCTCCAGAGCGTCCTTTTTATTACACTCACTTTTTGGTTAATTATCGCGAACGTATGAGCATACTCGTCACATGAGCGATCTCATTGTTTGCGTAATTATTTTCTGGTCACTCCCATATACGACACATATTAATTACTCTTTAATTACACTGGTAATTAATATTAATTATTTAGCATCATTAATATTGCACCTCTGGTAATAAATTTTACATTACTGCATTCGTTAAGAATTCATTAATGCAATGGTGTCTTTATAATTGGCGTAAGTCTTTGCTTTCAGATTTAACACAAGTAATTAGTTTATTATAATCCTGTTACAACCTGAATAATTGGAACAAACAATTCGTAGCGTCACCCCATCGCATCGTTCAAAACAGGTCACAGCTGGCTCACACACAAACTGTGCCGTACTGGGTTCGGCAGCGTATTATAAGTTTTAAAAACGAGCGCCGCTGACGTCACGCACGGCCACACGGCTACGGTAGTTTGTTGTTGGCACACAAATGTTGTGCAGCTACGCAATACAGCTGGCGCTGCCAGCTGTTTCTGTACATTCCTGCATCCAGAGTTTACTTGGCTAGGCCGAAACATTGAATCGGCCTCATTTCTGTTCTATCCTCCAACCTGGTCATCTGCTCTCGACTGGCGGCTACCGTTTGTTCTGGACTTCCTCGGCTATCACTATGGTTGGCTAGATAAAGTGTAGCTCCAGGTATGTACAAGTCAGCGGGTTCTGAAAGTATTCTAACCCCAAATATATTTTTATGTTTCAGCCTCTGTTATAAATTATACTTGTGTGTGTGTGTGTAGAGCAGTTTTCGATGTGTGCGTTAACGCAATTACAAAATTAAATTGATATGAGTGTAAATGTTGTGGGCTAAATTGACTTCAATAAAGAAAATACTAATGCATCTCGCACTCAGCTGTGTTTGGTGTTATTAACAGTTATGAAATACGTAATTAATTAATTGTTATCTTTCAACGAAATACTTAAAAGGTAGTTGGTACATAAGTGAAGTAAGTCACAGCTGAGGAGCTTAATACTGTTAATATGAATTGGTGGCGATGTGTGTGTGCGCTGTTGCTGCTTAAAGTTAGTGTTGGAATTTAATGTGGACGGCCTATGTGGCGTGATTTTTCTTTATGACACCCTCTACAATCTATTGTATGTCCAGGTGCTCGAACAAGGGTGAGATGGGTGTCAGGTGGACGTACATCTGTCCACTCTAATGGCAGAGACGATCTTATAGCCACGATGCCGTCAAGCGAGGACAACTTAGGACTCTTCCAACGCTAAGCTGCACCCGGGACTTGTGACACGACTGTGACATCACTGATCCGCGCCTATACGGACTAAGTAAACCGGACAATCCAGGTGGGAAAATTCTGATTATCTATTTCTCTCTCTACAACATGGTGAATGCACAGAAGCCGCCAGAAGCTCACTCGTGAAGTTCTGACCGTTATACTCTAGCACAAACTCTCATGTTCAATTATGTTATTGCATGTGTGAACATTACAGCAGTAGACCTAATGAAATATCTTATAACTGTTCATAATGTGTAAGAAATTACACACATACACACATATCCGCAGTTTGCTGTAAGATCTAACTTTTCATCTAATTAAGACCATTAGGGAGTTAATTATCTTGTGCTATCATGTCATCTGGTTATGGCTGAGTTTTAATAACGTAACGGGGGCTGTCTGATGCTTTAGATGAGAAACTATTTTCTTTCACACACATACTTAGCGCTTTAATGATTAAAGTCAGGGTCGTTTAGCTGGTTGAGTCTCGGGCGGTCACGTACATTCTCTGGTGTGAACTACCAAGGCAAATCTATGCTTGGGAGCTGAGATATTCAGATTAATCTGTTATTTATATTTGTACATATATATATATATTATGGTGCATTCATTTACTGTAGTTGGAATGGGTTTATGAGGAAGTTAGTACTGAAATGAGGGATGTTTTGTTATTTATGTCGTATATGTGTTTGTGTGTGTAATTTTACTATATTTTGCTGGGGGAATATGTAATGAATTTAAAAAAGAGAAAAACCATAAATGTGCTTACTAAGACAACAGGCTAGCCTATTTGATACTATACAACACTTATGGATTAGTATTGCTTTTATGAATGAGATTATTACTAACTTTGACTCATACATAATCAGGCAGAAATTTTGCAATTATGTTAATATCAAATTCACTTACTTTGTGACATTATGAATTAATTGATATACATATTGTAACGATAATAATGTTTATCTAATGACGATGATTGAATCTGATCCTTACGTAATGTTATTGTGGACGGGTTACTTGTATATATGTCGTGTGCACTTGAATTACACCGTCCGTTAGAAGTGTCAACTTGTAATATGGATAAATAATGCAGCGACAAACTCGCACTGGAGTCGTCTATGTGTAATTATAAATGTGTTATGTTGAACGGCGAATGGTTTTTGTAAATTGCCGCTTACTCCCACTACGCTGCTTCTTTTCCGTGACGTCACTCAGCGATACCAACTATCGGGTTCACTGCAATCTGCGAATTTTATTTACTAAATACAACAGCAATAATAACGACACACAGTTACCATCAAACATATATCCTGGTGGAATCTTTTATTCGAAAACAACACTGGTTAATGGTTTAATAATTTTAAACAGAATAATCGCAATTGTAGTACAAATTATAAATCTTCTCTTTACCAGTTGGCAGCAGTAGTAGCCAAACATTCAGTATTTCTATTAGACCAAAACAATGCTTTTTGTTAACGTTTTTAAATAAAATATATCAATTATCTCAGGGCGTATATGGTTCGGGGGTTATAAATTAAACAAAATATTACACTATTAATCAAAATACAAGTTTACAATTACAGGATATTACAACGTTAGAGTGATAGGTGCACACAGAAATCGTATAGTGGTTACCAGTTTTAAAAAAGGTTATGCCCAGTTCAGACTTTGTTCGTTATTATGTAAATTAAGAGTTCTCGTTGTGTTTAAAAAGGTGTTAGTCTTATATGGTGTTATTAGTGATTGTTTTTAGTGTTTGTGTTATATGGTGTCTGTAGATAAATTGATTATTACTTAAAATACGTGTATACAAAGGTGTGTGTTGAAGTACGATATAATGAGATGTCAGAATCACCAAATCCTCTTCTTGTACTCTTCTTGGTGGAAGATAGGGCCCACGTACACGTCAGATCTTCCTTCTCGTCCCTCGTCCACTTCAAATCTTCTTCCTGGTTATTATGTCCTTTATTTCATGTAATGGGTATTCTTCTGTAGTTGAAAAAAGTTCGTGTAGTGTACATCTAACTGTATTTATCTGGTTGTATAGTTTTTTCACACTTTATAACACAAAATGTAAGACGATTTAAAAACGCGTCTATCTGCTAAGATCGTTGTCAAAGAAGTCTCATTTTATTTATCCGAAATTTCTGGTTGCTAAGGGTAAACTTGGAACCTGGTTGGCTAATCCGGATCTACATTGTCATATACTTTTATTATTTCAGAATCTAAATTTCGTTCAAAATCTTTAATTTAACATAACTTTTCTATACTGAATGGGAGTTTAAAACCATTATCAGCATTATTTTGATCTTCACATTTGTTATATTTAGACACCAAACATGCCTATTTTTGTTTAAGAACTATGGATGTTACAATTTTGTTATTTGGAATTTTCTTAAATAACTTGATATGTGTTATTTTGTTTCTACATTCCTTGTACACGTTATTACCTATAAATACATCTACCCTTTCACATTTGCTTTACAAAATTTCTAATATAATTGTTCAAAATTTACTAAAGTTGGTTTCACCTGGCCTATGTAATAGTATTATTTTCATCACCATGTTTTAACATCTTTAACAATTAAATTAACTTCTAACACTCATCAAAATGGTTTAACATATAACGTTATTTTAACGACACAAAAATATATTACTCCAATAGTTAAATTCATGCCCACATGGCTATGATTATACCAAATCCTTGCACAAATAATTGTTTTCTACTCAGACTGTATAAGTGTTTGACACTTAACAAAACATCTTTATATAGTCCATTCTGCTTTGTCAATTAATCAATTTACCATGGTTTAATATCAGTTCTATTGTTATATTTGTTAACACAACATAAAAAAATGGAATTAATATCATAAAATTGGCATTCCTTTAAACTAACTGTATCATCTGTTACATACAAAAAACACAACACAAATACTATGATATAACACTGTGCCTAAAACATAAAACATGCACATTTTACAAAACAAATTCTATACTAATTGGTTAGTCCCTTGTCAGCTAATTTACTCATTATTCTGACACTGTCTATGTCTTATTTACTATTTATATGGGTTTCAACATCCGTATACTTATTGATGTCTGACTTACAAAAATTACAATAAATTGAACACTGTTGCTCCACCTCACCACACAGTTCTAATAATCTTGTTATATTTACTGTTTATCTGGGTTTCACTCTTGTTATGAATGTAATTGTGACCATGTTATAATTTGTTGTTTACTGGACAACCCTATGAACTCTATATGTGACAATTATTTGTATGGTTCTTGTATCTATAACCAAGTGTATTTATATTTTTGTTACATCAATTAACTTAATTATTTACTAATATTTTTCTTACATAATATTACATGTTTGGGCCTATTATCCCTCACTTTGTATTTTGATTATCTGGATATAACGATACATTAATTGAAACCATTTGTTTCTTTATAGTTCTGGTTCATAAACTGTTTGTCTTTACAATTCTTTGTTTGGTCAATACTGAAAATTCATGTCATAGTTGGGGTTTGAAGATATCTGCATCACTTAGCCTAAATCATTAATTTGGGTACGGTCAGTTGTCTTACTAGTCAGTCTAAAATTGTTAGTCGTTCTTCTTCACTATCATCTTTGAAGATATTGTTCTTCTTGTTAGCTTCTTAACCAAAGTTTTCATTAAATCAGGTAAGATATTATGTTGTTCCAAATGTAATGTTACATATTACCCTGCCACCAAATTTGATCATTTTAATAAAATATTGTTTTTGTTGAAATTATCAATTATCTTAATTTTCACATTGTCATTTGTTATTCTTATTATGATCTGGTATACTTGTCTTTAATTATAAGTGTTCTATCCCTGGAACATGTTACTTCCCTAACAAATTAATCACCATATATTCTGGAATCAGTCGGGGGGCTCTCTTGACCTAATACCCCGCTGTCCTTACAATACATAATACATAAATAATATCGATTGCTGGAGCTATCTCGTCAGTCAATCACATTTAATAATCACTAGTCTATTCACGACTAAAATAAATAAAATAATATAATATATTCTTGGGATTGTTCACTCAGTCTAACTTCTCAGATCTATATATTTCTTTCCATTGATTCTTTCAGATGTTTATTTTCTTGTGGCGATATTAATAACATTTTTTATTTTCAATTGGTACTATCTTCCTTCCTTCTTTATCAGTACTGCTTAATCTTCATTTTTCATTCACTATCTTCATTTAAATTAAAACATAACAAGTATTTGCATCTTCAGTTGTTGTTGATTCTCTCACAATCATGATAGGTTATTTGCAATAAATTCGTTTCTAGCCTTGTCTCATTTTCATCGTTGATTGTCTACATTTGTCCTTTCTTATTCATTTTATAGCACTATGGTTTCTTCTAATTTATGGATGTTGCATCTTTCTTTTATATTCCAATAATAAGTTCATAACTGTGTTTAATAAGAGGTGCTTATTTTGTTTAGAATTTGGAAATTTATTCCCATTTGTTTATCTGTTTGATTCATCATAACATTATCAAACTGTACTGTAAGTTGTACTATTTATTGGAATTCTGAGATATTCAAATTTGTTTATTTGGCTTCATTTAAAGTCATATTCTGGATTATCAAAGTTGGTTAGATGAGCTTACTATGTTCTTTGAGTTTTGAGGTTTTATAATAATAAATTCTTCACTTCTAAATTAATTCTCACAAATAATTAGTTGTAAGTTGATCTTACTATTTCTTTAGAATTTTGTGGTTTTATAATAATAAATTCTTCAATTCCAAATTAATTCTCATAAATCATTAGTTGTAAGTGGTTCTTACTATATTTTTAGAATTTTGTGGTATTATACAACTTTGTTTATTAGGTTCATAATACATTTGTAAGGACACTTGGTTGTACGTCCCCTTAATCTTTTTTGTTTCCACATCACTAATGATATAAGTATTATTGTTATTGTTTTTTATAACAACATACGGTCCATTATACAGTAATAATAGCTTTTTTGCTATTCCTTCCTTAGAACTTGGCAATTCGCGGTTTTTCAACAATACCTTATCTCCAATCTTGTACTGGATCACTTTCTGCTGAGTTATTTTGTATTTTTTCCTTCTTTTCTCCACTTGTTCATTCAGTTTGCTGTGGAATCTCACGTTGTCGAACTGGTAAGCTGGGTTGTTTGGGAAATTGATTATTTCACTAATTTCTCGGGGTGGTAGTCTTTCATGCATTATGGTATATGGAGTATCTTGTATTGCTTCATGGTAAGCTAAGTTGATAAAGCTTTCTGTTTGTGTAATGTAGTCACTCCACTTCTGGTGTTTATTAAAACAATATGTCCTGAGTATACGGCCGACCTCCCTCAGTACTCTTTCCGCTGGGTTGCTATTTGGGTGATAGACAGATGTTTTATATGTCTTGACACCTAAGTCTAACAAAGTCTCCTTCCAAACCCTTCCTCGAAACTGAGTTCCGTGATCGGTAATAATTGATCGTGGAGCTCCTAACTCTGGTATGTATTGTTGGATCACTATTTGCAAAATCTTTTTTGTATTTACCCGATTAATGGGATATAGTTTTGTAAACTTGGAGTAATGGTCGAACATGATTATAATGAATTTATACTGTTTTCTCCCTCCACTACGAGGTAACGGACCACACACATCTAAAAATACTCTCTCTAATTTACCAGTTGATGTAATAGGTTGCATAATTCCTTCTGTTTTTTCGTTATTGCATTTTGCCAATTGAGAGATGTGACACTGCCGGATACATTCTCTAACTCTTCTGTTGATATTCTTAATGTAAGTGTGTTCCTCAAGTGCCTTCATTACTTTTAATGCACCCATATGCCCATATCGGCTATGGTAGTCCAATATTAATTCTGTTTCTAAAGTTTTAGGTATCACCACCTTCCATGAGCCTTGGTTATTATTTGGTTTGTAAAATAATATGTCTTCATGTAGACAGTAATATGCAGTGATTTTTTCATCCTGTTGGATCAGTCTTTGTCTAAAATTGTTGATTTTGGTATCCTCGGTTTGTTGTTGTGCAATGGATTTCATGATGTTTTCCAAATCTGACTTGTTTTTTATTATAGTGTATACCTTGATGACTGTTTCTTTTTCCCCTTTAAAAGTTTGTTGTTCTATGTTAATCCGGGACAATATATCTGCAGCAATATTCTGTTTTCCTGGAACATACTCCCAATTTATATGGTACTCCTGTAGTGCGAGTATCCACCTTGTCAATCTCCCATGGTTGATCTTGCAATTTTTTAGGAAAGATATTTACTTATGATCGCTCCTCACAGTTATCGGGTATCCAAGAATGTAGGTTCTGAATTTCCCACAAGCGAATACAACGCTTAATAACTCTTTTTCTGTTACACTATAATTGCGTTCACATCCATTAAGTATTCTGCTTGCAAAACTCACCACCTGATGTTCTCCCTCACTATCTTCTTGATATAATACAGATCCTAAACTTATATCACTGGCATCACAGTTCATGAAGAAAGGTTGATTGAAATTAGGATGTTTTAATACAACTGAACTTAGGAAATTGTGCTTGATCGTTTTAAGTAAATTGTCTTGTTCCTGTCCCCAGGACCATTTGTTTTTAGAGGATAATTGTGGGGAAAACTTTGCTGTCATTTCAGAATAATTTCTCTGAAATTTCCTATAATAATTGCAAAGTCCCAGAAATGATTGAAGTTGCTTTTTATTTTTAGGACTTGGGAACTTCTGGATAGCTTCAATTTTTTCATTGGATGGCGTTATTCCTTGTCTTGTTAGGTTAAAACCCAGGAATTGGACTTCACTGGCGATAAGCTTAGACTTTTGAAGTTTTAGTGTAACGTTATTGTCTGATAGTTTTTGTAATACTTGTCCTACTCTGTCACAATGGTCTTCCCAATTCACTGAAGTAATCAACAAGTCATCAACATAGACTGTGGTATATGGAATAGTATCTGGACCAAACACCTGGTCCATACATCTTACGAATACAGCTACTGAATTTACCAGTCCAAACGGTAGTCTCTTGAACTGATAGTTCCTTCCTTCGAAAATAAAGGCGACGTACTTTCGACTATCTGGGTGTAGCTCCACCTGCCAATACCCACAAACCGTATCCCAGGTGCTAATAAATTGTATGCCATTGAATTTTTTCAGTATCTCCTCAATCTCTCCGGGAGATGTTCTGTCATTAACTATGATCTTATTAATCTCTCTAGCATCTAAGCAGAGTCGTACTCTGCCATCTTTCTTTGGAACTGCTATTAACGGACTGGTATATGGGGAACAGCTTTATTCAATAATGTCTTCTGCTATCATTTTGTCTAGTTCAGTCCTCACTGCTTCCTTTAATGCATAAGCAACAGGATAAGATTTTTTATTAAAATTGATAGGCTCCTTGAATTGTAATGTAAATTGATAATCCTTTACCTTGCCAGGTACATCAGAAAAAACATAGCGGTATTTATTATATATTGAAATTAACTTCTCTATTTGTTGTGTGGTCAAATTACATTCATTTTGTACTGACCGAAATTGTCGGATCTCTTCTAATTTTTCCAACCATAAACTATCTTCACACCCAAAGTATTCCCTTCTTACATTCCATGACTCATCTTGATTATTATTGAATTTTCTTATACTATTGCATGAAGGTACATTTTTGTTTTCTACTAATTTTGCTGTCCACTGTATATTATCCACCTTTAATGACACTATGGCTTGTCTCATGTCAATTATTGCTGAGTATTTTCTCAAAATATCACAGCCTATTAGTAGATTAAATGGTAGATTACTAGCTATTAGAAAAATCATAGGTATAGCTACATTTCTGCTGGCCACTGTTAATGATACCTGTTTTCTTATTGACTTGTTTTGCCTTCCAGTGGCTCCGATTAAAATTATATTTTGAATTGGTAAAGTTAGTAAGATGGCCTTACTATATTTTTGAATTTTGAGGTATTCATTGTTGTCGATTAACGACACGTTTGCGCCCGTATCTATCATACATCTTGTCTCTAGTCCATTCACTTGGGCGATGATATAAACAATCTCACTATTTGAATTATTTTGCGTTATCGTGTCTTCGTTTAGTAGTTCTTCTCTAACATTTTTTAGGAAATGATGGTGCACTATTGTCAATGTATCGTCAGTCAATTTTTCTCGTCCTAGTAAGTACCCAAATTGCCGGTTCAGTGATGGGATCTGGTGGATTTTCACTGCCGCAGTTCGTTTAAATCAGGGCTGATCTCCTCAGTCCTGTTGTCTGATTGATTGGGTCTGTCTCTGCTGTGTGACTCTTGTACCTCAATGGCGTTATTATTGAACGTCACTGAGTTTCGGTTGTTTCTGTTGTCGTCGCAGCTTCTACTTCGCCGATGTTCATCGCGGTAGTGATGGTTACTCTCCTCCCGAAAACTTCTTCCACGGTTTCCATTATAGTTTGCTCGTCCCTGGTACCAACGTCTTCCCACATCCCTGTCGTCAACACTTACATAGTTTACTTGTCTTCTATATGTTTGATTTTGACTGTTATTATTGCCGTTATTATTGTGCCTGTATCGATTATCATAGTTGTTGTTATAACCCCGGTTGTTCTGGTACTGGTGGTCTCTGTCATTGGCACGCTGGTATCCATTGTTGTTATTATTTGTAGGAGGGCTACGGTAGTAGTGGTTGTTTTTATTGTTGTTGTTATTTGCGTTATTTCGTGAATAGTTATTGGTGTTATTCTGGTTTTGGTAACCGCGCTGATATTGGTTACCGTTGTTGTTATAACTATTGTTTGGTCGTTGTCCATTATTTTCATATGGGGCGTCGCGGCGACCATTATTTCGATTTATCTCATCGTTCCTTCGTCTATACTGGAGGAAGTTCTTCTCCTGTTCCATCTCTGCCAATAATGTTGACATCTCCTCGATGGTTTGTATACGTCCATTTATTCGGCCTCTTGTAATTTCGCCACCATAGTGGTATGCTAATAGCCGCACTAAACACTGTGTAGGAATTGCAGGCTCTAAATGTCTGGCTATATTTATTTTGCCCAGAAAATATGCGGTTGGAGTTTGCTTGCCGTGCAGGTCATATCTGCCCAATCCTATGTCACTCCTTATCATGTGTTGTGTGGCATCGGACCAATATTTAGATTTGAACTGTTTTTTAAATTCCTGGAAGTTCTGTATACTCGGCCGCATCGCCGTCCACCAATTGTCATATACCTTTCGGAACATCTCGTCCAACATGCTCCTTATCACAAACCATCTGTCTTCTCCGGTTTTGGCTATCTTGTCTTCGACTCGTTCTAAGAATAGCATGGGGTTTCTTCTATAGTTTTGAAAATCGATCACCTCTCGATTTTCCTCGCATGTTGTATGGGCACCGGTACACTGTCTGTTTTTTAAGGAATTGATTTCATCTCTATGAGCAGTTGTTTGGTCTTGTACTCGATTGAGACTATCACTCATATCTTCCAACCTCTCTCCCATCACTGCTTGGTTGGTTCTGATATTTTCAACTCGTCCATTCGTTTCTTCCCGGACACTCAGTATCTCTTGGTTCATCCGCTCACACTTTTCCTTGGTCTCGGATTCTACCCTTTTTATTTCAGTCACCGGTTCTTCCAGCTTCTTGTCCCATTCTTCCTGCAATTGCCGGTTATTAATTTCTATCTTGTTCTTCCACTCCTCTTTTAGTGACTCTCTGTGTTCATCTAGTTGTTTCATGGTCTCTTGGTAATTTCCCTTCAACTCTTCCCTCAATGCTCTATTATTTTCGTCTATTTTCTCTTCCATTTTACTGCTATTCTCTTTCAATTCTCGGCTCAATTCCTCCTTGGTTTGTTTATTATCACTCCTTATTTCCTCCATCTTCTTACTCAAGTCTTCCTTCAATTCTTCCTTCAATTTTTCTAAGTTCTTATTACTGTTCTCACTTAATTCTTCCATTTTTTCTAAGTTCTTATTACTCTTCTCGCTTAATTCTTCCATTTTTTCTTCCGTTCTCTTACTATTCTCCTCCATTTTCTTAACGAAATCTTCATGACTCTGTTTCAAAATATTCCATAAGGCTCTTCATGTCAACGCTTTCTGTAACTTTGTCCGGTTCTTGTCTATCTCCTTGGTCCTCTCTTATTATTACCTCTACTTCCTCGACCGGTGTCGCTTCTTTATCTTCCATATTTAACTCGTCTACCTTCTCGGTTTCGGCCGCTCGTTTTCGCGATACCTCTCGCTTCCTCATCTTGTTTATTTTGGTTTATTTGTCTATTAATAATAATTTAATTTATATTAAATTACACGCCTCACACGTTGGTGCGCCAATTTGTAACGATAATGGTGTTTATCTAATGACGATGATTGAATCTGATCGTTACGTAATGTTATTGTGGACGGGTTACTTGTATAGGCCTATATGTCGGGTGCACTTGAATTACACAGTCCGTTAGAAGTGTCAACTTGTAATATGGATAAATAATGTAGCGACAAACTCGCACTGGAGTCGTCTATGTGTAATTATAAATGTGTTATGTTGAACGGCGAATGGTTTTTGTAAATTGCCGCTTACTCCCACTACGCTGCTTCTTTTCCGTGACGTCACTCAGCGATACCAACTATCGGGTTCACTGCAATCTGCGAATTTTATTTACTAAATACAACAGCAATAATAACGACACACAGTTACCATCAAACATATATCCTGGTGGAATCTTTTATTCGAAAACAACACTGGTTAATGGTTTAATAATTTTAAACAGAATAATCGCAATTGTAGTACAAATTATAAATCTTCTCTTTACCAGTTGGCAGCAGTAGTAGCCAAACATTCAGTATTTCTATTAGACCAAAACAATGCTTTTTGTTAACGTTTTTAAATAAAATATATCAATTATCTCAGGGCGTATATGGTTCGGGGGTTATAAATTAAACAAAATATTACACTATTAATCAAAATACAAGTTTACAATTACAGGATATTACAACGTTAGAGTGATAGGTGCACACAGAAATCGTATAGTGGTTACCAGTTTTAAAAAAGGTTATGCCCAGTTCAGACTTTGTTCGTTATTATGTAAATTAAGAGTTCTCGTTGTGTTTAAAAAGGTGTTAGTCTTATATGGTGTTATTAGTGATTGTTTTTAGTGTTTGTGTTATATGGTGTCTGTAGATAAATTGATTATTACTTAAAATACGTGTATACAAAGGTGTGTGTTGAAGTACGATATAATGAGATGTCAGAATCACCAAATCCTCTTCTTGTACTCTTCTTGGTGGAAGATAGGGCCCACGTACACGTCAGATCTTCCTTCTCGTCCCTCGTCCACTTCAAATCTTCTTCCTGGTTATTATGTCCTTTATTTCATGTAATGGGTATTCTTCTGTAGTTGAAAAAAGTTCGTGTAGTGTACATCTAACTGTATTTATCTGGTTGTATAGTTTTTTCACACTTTATAACACAAAATGTAAGACGATTTAAAAACGCGTCTATCTGCTAAGATCGTTGTCAAAGAAGTCTCATTTTATTTATCCGAAATTTCTGGTTGCTAAGGGTAAACTTGGAACCTGGTTGGCTAATCCGGATCTACATTGTCATATACTTTTATTATTTCAGAATCTAAATTTCGTTCAAAATCTTTAATTTAACATAACTTTTCTATACTGAATGGGAGTTTAAAACCATTATCAGCATTATTTTGATCTTCACATTTGTTATATTTAGACACCAAACATGCCTATTTTTGTTTAAGAACTATGGATGTTACAATTTTGTTATTTGGAATTTTCTTAAATAACTTGATATGTGTTATTTTGTTTCTACATTCCTTGTACACGTTATTACCTATAAATACATCTACCCTTTCACATTTGCTTTACAAAATTTCTAATATAATTGTTCAAAATTTACTAAAGTTGGTTTCACCTGGCCTATGTAATAGTATTATTTTCATCACCATGTTTTAACATCTTTAACAATTAAATTAACTTCTAACACTCATCAAAATGGTTTAACATATAACGTTATTTTAACAACACAAAAATATATTACTCCAATAGTTAAATTCATGCCCACATGGCTATGATTATACCAAATCCTTGCACAAATAATTGTTTTCTACTCAGACTGTATAAGTGTTTGACACTTAACAAAACATCTTTATATAGTCCATTCTGCTTTGTCAATTAATCAATTTACCATGGTTTAATATCAGTTCTATTGTTATATTTGTTAACACAACATAAAAAAATGGAATTAATATCATAAAATTGGCATTCCTTTAAACTAACTGTATCATCTGTTACATACAAAAAACACAACACAAATACTATGATATAACACTGTGCCTAAAACATAAAACATGCACATTTTACAAAACAAATTCTATACTAATTGGTTAGTCCCTTGTCAGCTAATTTACTCATTATTCTGACACTGTCTATGTCTTATTTACTATTTATATGGGTTTCAACATCCGTATACTTATTGATGTCTGACTTACAAAAATTACAATAAATTGAACACTGTTGCTCCACCTCACCACACAGTTCTAATAATCTTGTTACATTTACTGTTTATCTGGGTTTTACTCTTGTTATGAATGTAATTGTGACCATGTTATAATTTGTTGTTTACTGGACAACCCTATGAACTCTATATGTGACAATTATTTGTATGGTTCTTGTATCTATAACCAAGTGTATTTATATTTTTGTTACATCAATTAACTTAATTATTTACTAATATTTTTCTTACATAATATTACATGTTTGGGCCTATTATCCATCACTTTGTATTTTGATTATCTGGATATAACGATACATTAATTGAAACCATTTGTTTCTTTATAGTTCTGGTTCATAAACTGTTTGTCTTTACAATTCTTTGTTTGGTCAATACTGAAAATTCATGTCATAGTTGGGGTTTGAAGATATCTGCATCACTTAGCCTAAATCATTAATTTGGGTACGGTCAGTTGTCTTACTAGTCAGTCTAAAATTGTTAGTCGTTCTTCTTCACTATCATCTTTGAAGATATTGTTCTTCTTGTTAGCTTCTTAACCAAAGTTTTCATTAAATCAGGTAAGATATTATGTTGTTCCAAATGTAATGTTACAATATATATATATATATAATTCTGCCCTTAATGGTGTGCTCACACAATCAAGAACTTGTGATTTTATGTAACATCTTGCAGGTTTAATAAAGCACACGCTTGTTGGTTAAAAGACTTTTTCATTTGCAAGTCCTGTCATTCACCTGGGGGGACATGTCTGTAATTGTATTTGGGCCTTGCACACTTTTGCTTCCTCTAGGTTTTCCACCTAGTTCTAAATATGATGTCTCTCCCCTTTACAAAAAAAAACTTAATAAAAATAAAATTAAATAAAATAAAAATTCAAAAAAAAAATTACAAAAACTTAGAAAAATAAAAGGGGGGTTTCAAAACACACACATGCTGTATCTTACGCGGCGGCAGGTGTACGTTTTTCGACAGGCCAGATTTTGTCAATTCCTGCATTGTCTTGCACAACAATTGTCTAAAACTGTTCCTTATACTTTCTATGCTAATTACATATTAAACATACCGCCCTGGGAAAATATGCAAATATATATATATATATATATATATATATATACATGTATATTGTAACAACGTATTCGCTATCGTCCTGTAAAAGCCCCTTGATGGTGTGTCAATTAGTAATAAAAATATTCTTGTATGCTCTGAAAGCCACACGTTCGTGCGTCAATTTGTAATTATCTAGTACGTATGGGTTTAACAGTCTCGCGTAGTTGTCGTCAATTTTGTAATAATTCGATAAGAGTTTTAGGTTTCGTTAAATTTCTGCAATTCGTAGTTGATCTCGCCACTACCTGTTTAATTCTTAATTGTGATTTTCCCGTTTTTTAGGCCCAAATTGTTTGTTAAAACAATTAAAAAAGTTGTATAATTTCTTCGTTAGCGTAACCGTACCTTTCGCTAGTTGTAGTCGGATGAATTCAAATGTTTTGCCGCGAAGTCTTACCAACCTGTATTTCTTGTAGAAAAACTTTTTACGGTGTGCTATGTTAATGAAGTAAGCATATAAAATTAATAATTCAAATAATCAACAGGTATACAAATAAGTATTGGTTTATTAATGGTCAATTTTACTGTTAATAATTATTATAACATGAAGTTACAAAAATATATTACTTTTTTCTTATTATGCTCCGGCTATAAGGAAATTTTCACTCAGCGGTTGGCTATGTTGATTTGGGTCGATGATCATTCTAAGATGTATACTTTAGTTTATTCATACATGCGATCATTCAAAAAGTTCTTTGGATTACGGAAAAAAGGTTTACCAAATGATTTATGAAAGTACAGACCTTGACATCAAGTTAATTATATATAAAAAGCTATCCTTACAACAGTTTTATTAGGTTTTATAACAATAGTGAGTTCATTTTACAGACATAGGTTAAGTTCGCAATTGTGCGTAAATAGTTTCTTAATCCTCAAAGTGTTACTAATGAGTTTAAATAATCCCTTAATGCTAATTATTAAAAAATTAACAGTTATTCAGTGTTTACAGTGTTGAACCAAGTTTGGATATTGTGCATAAATTCTTTAAGTGTTGTGAAAAGTCTTGTGGGTGTAGATGGTAAATCCAGTATTATACTTTACAAGTTCATTGATGTTTGTTGGGTTTATTTCATCAGTTCTGGTGTTCGTGTCGTCCTCCCCTTATATTGGTTTAATTCCTTGGAATTCTCGGTTAATTTGGATTAATTCTTCTTAAAGTTTCTGTCACTCTTGTTCCTTCATCGTTATTAATTATTTTCAATCATCAGTTGAGATTATTTTTACTAATTTTTATGTATCGACAATTTCGTCATTTGCCCTCTTCTGATGCAAAAAATGGACTCTTATTTCGTTTTTAACGGTTTTAATATAATAATGTTTTGTTGTCATAGCAACCAGATTACTCTCTATTGGCTGAAAGAATTTTGTAGGCCTACTCATTGTTATAAAGCTTGAGTTGTTGTTCAAAAATGAATAAATATTTTCTTATTAAGATATTTTCCTTGTCCTGTTACCAATCTGATTATTATTATTATTGAATAGCTTTTATGATATAGTTTATTTATACATCAAACATGATTATGTTTTGTTATCTCTGGCCTATTTTAACATTTGGCTATCATTATTCTTTTTACTTAATTTTGTTATTATGTTATTTTTCTGCATTTATTTTGTATTTGTATTGTTCCTTGGTTTGTTATTTTATGTATACCTATCTTTTCTCTCACTGTTTACTGTTACTTGTAGATATTTTACAATTTTGGTTCAATAATTAATCTGATAACTTTAACATAATCTGTTCCTAATGCTTTTATCACAATTAATATACCTTATACTTAATACTATTTTAACAATTATAACATTTGAACATTTTTACAAAATCACTATTTTTACAAAAACCCTCTTTTTTATAACATTATTACAATAACTTTAAACATTTAACATATACTTTGAACACTTAAACATTCAAAAAAGGTTTACCCTTCCTTTCTGCCATATTATTGGTGCAAAGCTTGGCTTAGTCTTTTATTACTTACTTGTAACTAATAACAATATTACTTACTTCTAACTAAATTTGTTTCTTATATGGACTAACACTCTAACCTAATGACATTAGTTCCTTTTTACTACTAGACTCTCTAATTATTCACTTACTTGAGTGTTCTTTTACATATTTTTCTGTGGTTTAATGTTAATTCTATTTATCCACTATCATTTTGCACTCACTTCCTACTCCTATCATGCACTCTTAGTTTATACTAGTTTGATTATTGGTAGGTTATTTATTATATATCACTTTTGTTCTCTCTATCATGGTCTGTGTGTTTTATTGTTTGTCTAATTCTTTATTATTCTCTATTTACTTAATTTCTATAACAATAGTTTATTTTAGGCTTGTACTTTCCATGCTTCATGGTACTTTTAATAATATTTACTTAATTCATGTGTTCACTTCCATTCTTTAGTCATTGGGCCAATCACTTGGGTTGGGTTTGTTTATACCTCTCACTTACCATATCTACTGGGTGTTTTTTGTGTTAAATCGTATCGTACTGTAGTTTTCCAAGTTTTGCTCTGTTGATTGCTACTTTTCTTTTTTCCGATGTTACCTTTATTATCACATTTAGTTGTTTGACCGTATAATCATATTAAATACCCATTTCTTTATACCTTATTCATCCCTGCTAATTTACAGTGTTAATTATTTAGTATCCTATCTTTCTTATGTTGCTTCTTAAATGCATGGTGATGATATGTACCCTTACAGTATATATATATATATATATATATATATATATATATATATATAGTATTTAAAATTTATAATTATATTACCTCAAGATGTTCTTTTCCTTTTTTGGAACATGTTTCGAGAGTTCCTGTTCTCTCATCTTCAGCCTTCGCCATCTTGTTTCTGGTTAAGTATTTGTGTGTAGGCTGCTGGATGTTATTAAGGTAGTTTGTTGGTCTTCGGTCTTTTAAAGTTGTATTATTGTGTGTGGTTGTAGTATATGTTTTTGTATTTTGTGTATTTTCGATATTGAGTGGTTTGAATATTGTGTCATGTTTTGTATTGATTTGTATTTGTTCTGGTATTAGTTTGTTTTGTGGTGTATGTTTGTATATTTGTAAATTTTCCCAAATGTTCATTATGGTGCCTTTGTGGTGTGGTATATGTTTTATTAGTGATACATTGGTTATGTTTGGGAATTCGTGTCCTGTGTTTATTGCATGTGTGGCTAAATTGGATTTATATATTTATGGTTTTTTGTATGCGTTTAGGTGTTCAAAATAACGTTTTTTCAGCTGTTTTTTTGTTTGTCTTATGTAACATTTATTGCAATCTTGGCATTCAATTTTGTATATACCGTTAGTTGTTGTATTATCTTTGTTGTGTGAGCTATTTAGAATTTGTAATTTATTTTTGGTAGTTTTGTATGCTATTTTTATATCTGTGTTTTTAAATAGTTTTCTTAGTTTTGTCATTTTATTATTTATGTATGTGAATGTGGCCCATTTTTTGTTGTTGTTATTATTTATGTGTTGTTCATTTTGATTGATTCTTAATTGTTCAGTTTTTTATTTTATATTTGATTTTATTTTCTATTTTGTTTACAGTATTTTTATTGTATCCATTTTCATAACCTATTTGGTATATTATATTTCATTCTTTGTCAGTTTCTTGTTTGTTTAGGGGAATTTTGTACATTCTGTTAAATAGTGAATAGAATGCTGCCATTTTATGTTGTGGTGGATGGTCAGAACGGTTAGGTATAATGATGATAGTGGAAGTTGGTTTTCTATATATTGCATATTGTATGTAGTTGTATCTTGTGATAGTTATGTCTAAATAGTTTATTTTGTTATGTTTTTCTTTTTCTTCTGTGAATTGTTTTTTAGGATGTATGTTATTGATTTGTTTCAGTATGTTCTCTGCATTTGTGTTTTTGTTATTTGATACATATAGTCCTTCGTCTACATATCGTATCCATGACCCAAATGGCATATGGATAAGATATGTAGACGATGGACTATATGTATCAAATAACAAAAACACAAATGCAGAGAACATACTGAAACAAATCAATAACATACCTCCTAAAAAACAATTCACAGAAGAAAAAGAAAAACATAACAAAATAAACTATTTAGACATAACTATCACAAGATACAACTACATACAATCTGCAATATATAGAAAACCAACTTCCACTAACATTATTATACCTAACCGTTCTGACCATCCACCACAACATAAAATGGCAGCATTCTATTCACTATTTAACAGAATGTACAAAATTCCCCTAAACAAACAAGAAACTGACAAAGAATGAAATATAATATACCAAATAGGTTATGAAAATGCATACAATAAAAATACTGTGAACAAAATAGAAAATTAAATCAAATATAAAGTAAAAACTGAACAATTAAGAATCAATCAAAATGAAAAACACATAAATAATAACAACAACAAAAATGGGCCACATTCACATACATAAATAATAAAATGACAAAACTAAGAAAACTATTTAAAAACACAGATATAAAAATAGCATACAAAACTACCAAAAATAAATTACAAATTCTAAATAGCTCACACAACAAAGATAATACAACAACTAACGGTATATACAAAATTGAATGCCGAGATTGCAATAAATGTTACATAGGACAAACAAAAAAACAGCTGAAAAAACGTTATTTTGAACACCTAAACGCATACAAAAAACCATAAATATATAAATCCAATTTAGCCACACATGCAATAAACACAGGACACGAATTCCCAAACATAATCAATGTATCACTAATAAAACATATACCACACCACAAAGGCACCATAATGAACATTTGGGAAAATTTACAAATATACAAACATAAACCACAAAACAAACTAATACCAGAACAAATACAAATCAATACAAAACATGACACAATATTCAAACCACTCAGTATCGAAAATACACAAAATACAAAAACGTATACTACAACCACACACAATAATACAACTTTAAAAGACCGAAGACCAACAAACTACCTTAATAACATCCAGCAGCCAACACACAAATACTTAACCAGAAACAAGATGGCGAAGGCTGAAGATGAGAGAACAGGAACTCTCGAAACATGTTCCAAAAAAGGAAAAGAACATCTTGAGGTAATATAATTTTAAATTTTATAAACTTTATATATATCAAGAAACGAACTGTAGCAGAAAGTGATTGAATATATATATATATATATATATATATATATATATATATATATATTGTAATAAAATAATTAAAATAAATATTAAATAATTGATGTGTGTTGAAGATATAAGAGATTATGGAGTATGTGACTCCGATGTAATCAAGTCCAATGTAATATGTTTAATTGGTGTGTAATTGGTGTAGCTCTCGACGTCTTACTGGCCTGAAACACTTCCTTAAGTTTCCCAGCTGGTCGAGTCCCAATGGTAGCAAGACCGGTCGAGTAGCGTAAAGTTGATGAAGAAATATATATGCTCAGCTTCACCGAAAGTTTCAAAACAAAAATTATTGTTTTGAAGAAAATTAAAAAAAAATTATGTTTATAAAAAAAAATAATAAAAAAAAATTTTAATTTTATTAATTAATTAATTAGGATCAATTAATTAATATAGGGCTGTGAAGTTTTTTTAAACAGTGTAATGCTCTTCTGAAAATTTTTATTAAAGTTTTAGTATAATTTAAATAATCTATCACCACTCATAAGACTGTCTGTAAACCAATCGATATTTGTTTACCTTTCTATTTTTTAGGTTATCTTCACTTACGGGTGGTAAAGTCCTTGTAGATTATCAAATAGAATTATATTATTGGTAATTAGTATTATTGAAGAAATAAAGAACTATTAAGTATTGAAAAGTATTAATGTTTTATTAAGTAACAGCAATATTGACTCTTATCGATTAGTATCGATTCTCAGGATATCGAAAAAAGTTACAAGTATATGTTATAAAAATTATATAGGGTTCTTTAAACAGCCAGTTATTACCAAAGTCAGAGAAATCGGGCTAATATTTAAAAAGTATAACGTTACAATCAAATTAATAGTTATTAATAAACACAGACATTGAATAATAAATTGTAAATATAATAATTGTTTTCACCAAACAGCTGTGCTGAACCAAGAAGAGGCACTGGGATTGTCAAAGAAAGATGGCTGCCGTCAAGTCGATGAAAATGTTGCTCGTTGCTGCTGCATTCCAAATAATGTATTTTGACGTAATATTCCTGTTCTTGTGTCTGCAAATCTCTTGTTATATGTTGTGTAGTGACTGGTGTAGTGATTCTGGGTTGTATTTAGTATGTCTGTGTAATTATAAGTCAAACACTTTCTCCGATTCCGTCACTAATTTGGTTTAATGTATTATACAGTTTTCTAGTGTTTTATGGTGTTTTTCGGAGTAGATTTATATTGTTCTCTGTTATGGAGTGTTACTTGATCGTTTCTGTTATAATATGATAGTTTCAGAAGTATTTTACAAGTCACTCGCGATTTCACAATAACTCACTATACACTCGCTTTGTATGACGATTATAGGTTAGGTTATCCACGTTATCACACGCATGTCATGTTAACCGTTCAACTACCAATAATTAACTAACTGTTTCCTTCAGTTTCAATTAAACTCTTAGCCCATATAATATTATCCTTAACATTGTTCAAAAATATTTTCACATCCTGTGTACATTTTACTATTTCACTATATGAATGCCTATACTTTGGTTATTTGTCAATTTTATTCACTAGATTTGATTTAAATTAATCTTTCAGTTCATTCTGGTTATTTTCAGATTAAATAATGCCATTTTATAGTGTTTTCTGTCCAAAAAAAATAGTAATTTCACTTTCAGTTTGGTATACTGTGAAGAGTCAAAACATCAAAATTTACTTCCTGTCATTATATAAATTCAGCCATTTTATCAGTTATATTTAATATTAATAATCCTATATTGTATCAAAAGGTTCATATTCCCTTATTTTCTGGTAATCAATTGAATTAGTTGTATTCTGAAACATTATTCTGAAATATATGACTCCCATGTCTAAATTTCTGAGTTTAGTCTTTTTCATTTTTATTTATAATTCTGAATATAATTTATTAAAATCTCTCTAAATGGTATGTGCAATTATATGGCATGATCTCAAGTTTATTTTGTCTAAACCCCTTTTGTTTATTTGCATTTAATTGAGCAATTTCTCTGTTTTGATGAAGTTTGGTTTCCATTCTTTTGGCCTATGATTTTTTAACAATTTTTCTTACAAAATAATTTACAAACAATATATGATGTGTGATACCCTCTCTGACTTTTTACAAATAGTATTATAAATTAAACATGTTTTCAAATTACACAAAAACAATTAGTATTGGTTACAATACAAATAATAGTTAAACAGAATAAAGAACATTTTTTTTAAATAAATGGTTGTCTTCAAATCAGACATTTTGCAACAAAATTCCCATTTCCAACATGGAAACATGGTTTATAAAAAAGGTTTTGTACTAACTAACATCTTAATTACTCTCTACTATTTACAAGTGGTAATTATTTTTATAGTTCTGATGTTAGTTGTTTCAGACCCAAACAAATGGCCTTATATCTAATACATTTTTAAACATTTTTGTACTATATACATAAAAACCTTATATCTACATTCTTATTTCTAACTATTATTATAAGTAGGATTCTACAGTTTTTATACAGTCTTTTATACCTTGTCTTTGGGGAATTGTACCCTGTCATTAACAAATAAATAGTATGAACCGTTCAAAAAGCACTATGAAATCTGTTTTTCTTTTTTCATGTAAAACAAAAATGTTATTTTAAACAGATTCATGTCTTATGAACAACATATTGTCACCGTACACATTTCAAGTCATTGAAAAATGCATATTTCATTGCATCCAATGTTTGTGATTGCCAAGAATGAAACACAAGGTTCATTTTTTATAATACCCAAAACTATCACTGGTTCACTTTCACTTATATATTATGTTAATGCTAAATGGTCGTATAGTCTTATCAACATAATAAATTGGTTAGCGTTTTTCAATGGAGATTTGTTCCATGGGTACTATATTATTGTTTCATCTTAGTTCACAGGAAACTTTTACTTTATACACTCCTCTCTCTTAAATTTATATACATGTGGTTTTTATTTCGTTATACTTTTGTTTTTAGATATTTATTTTAGGGATATAGGGATTTGGGTGTCTTTTATAAGAGCATGACATCTTCTTCAGGATGCTGCCCTCTTCTTCTTTCTTCAGTCTTCTTTTCTCCTGCCTTCTGGGACTGGTATCTTCTCCATCTTCTTCTTGATGCCATCAGGTTTCTTGGGATCTTCTCCATCTTCTTCTTTAATTCAGAAATACACAACCTGTATTGTTTGATCTTGGCTTATTTTAGGGTTTCTATTCTATTTATTCTTCCTCGTTGTGGGTTTGGTCATATTGTGTACTGCTTTGTTATTTACTATTTTACCTTCCTGGGTTATACCTTGAAAACCTTTGGTTATGAGACTGGTCTTGGATGACTCATCACTAGTAACTCCTTTTATTTTAACTTGTATTTTCTTTATAATAATGATTTCTTTCCACAGTTGCTATGAATTAATCTTTTTATATTAAACTTAGTGCTTTCTTCCAAATTTAAATATTATAACTTCATTATTCTAATGATCAATTGCCATTCAATATTATGCATACATCTGTCACGCTACAGATTGCTCTCCTCCAGAAGTAATTATTTCAGACATGTTTATGGATGAAATAATTTCTTATGATAATTTCATCATTTCTTATAATTCATTTTCTTCTCCATTTTTATATCGACTTTTTTATATTAGAGTTTTATTAATTTTATATATATGGTTACTTGTCTTACTACTGATCCTTTTCGGATAGTTAGTGTCTTCTGAGATATATTATAATTGTAATACATTTTCTTTCTATATCAACTTCGTGTTGTATCCTTGGGATATTAATTCCCTAACATTCCCTATCACGTGGGCTGGGGCAGATCAGAGGGGCACTGTACGCTACTTCTCTGCTGGCCATACACCACTTCTATAAATTGAGTACAGGGGCATATCCATCCCTGCTCAAAAAACATAATGCTGCTGGAATTATCTTCAGTCAGTCATCGAATAAATAAATAAAAAGTAGTCTCATTTTCGACTAATAAAAATATCTTTGGATTCTCCACTTCGTAGTCTCTCAGATTATCTCACATTTTCTATCTTAATAAATCTTCATAATCATTATTATACTCATTACATATATATTTTTCCAAAACTCTTAACTTGTCTGATATATTTAATTTAATTATGGTTGAAAACCTTTCTTTTAATAATTCTGTTTACTGTTTACAGTGTAACTCTCTTTCTTCTTCATCTGAATTCTCTTTATACTTTCTTCTGGTTATTCATAGTATTAGCATGGTCTTTATAAATAGTCTTTCGTATTCATTATTTGAATGGTCTTAATATATTATATTTAATTTTTTAACATTGTATCTTTACATTAGATATACAGGTTGTTATATTGATCATTTTATTTAAACATTTTGGTTCTTTCCTTTCTCTTAGAACGTTATTAATCCGTCTTCGCATTCATTAGCATTAACTCATTTATATTATATTTCATGTGGTATTTCTTCTCTTTGCATTTCATATAGGTCTTATTATTATCATTTGTTCAAAATCATCTTCTCCATCTGTTTGGTATGAGTTGTTCTTCTTTGCTCTTAATTAACTGTTTTCATTATCGTTTCATAGGTAATTAGTCTCTTTGCTTCCAAATTTTTTCCTTCTCTGGCATATTACACTCTTTCTTGTTATTCTTCTCTACTCCTTCAAATGCTATTGTGAATGTCTAGCATTTATTCTGGATTAAAATTAATTCTTTTTTCTGAATTAATCACTTTATTTTCTTCTCAATTCAATTATAATTGACCCATAATTATTTTTTGGAACTTGGTTAGTTTTAATATAAAATTCAAACTATTCTTTTTATTTAAAAGAAAAATATTTCTCATAAATCCTTGTAATATGTTGATCTTATCTTGTCTCAAAGTTCTGACGTTCTATCAACATTCAAATTCTGTTTAATTCATTTATTCCCAGAATTGTTTCATTCAGAATTGTTTATAGTACTGTTATCTTACTATTATTTCTGAATGTTTTGGTATTTTTCCAAAATCAAATTCTTCTTAATTATTTACCATAAAGTTTTCTCATAAACTTAGTTATAGTAAGTTGGTCTTACTTTATTTTTAAATTTTTTGTATATTAACTTCAAAATTCCTTTCTTCTTAATTCTTCCAAAATGTTTTTCTCATAATTCAGTGGTAGTAAGCTGTGCTTGCTTAATTTAAAATTTTTTAAATTAAGTTCAAAATTCTCTCTCTTTCTCTTTCTTCCATAAAGTTTTGTTCTAAATTATCAGGTTGTAGTAAGAAGTACTTACTCAATTTTAAATTTTTATAATTATATTTCAATTCAAAAGTCTTTCTTTTCCTTTCTTCCATAAAGTTTGTTCCAAAATTATTAGGTTGTAAGATGTACTTACATTATTTTTGAATTTTTAAAATAAAAAATTCTAAATCTCACCACTCATTCTTCATAATATTTCTTCATAGAAGCTTGATTGTACACTCCTTTGATTTTTCCTGAAACGATTTCCCTCAACTCATATGTGTTGTTATGCTTATCATTTACCACAACATATGGGGTTATATTGTACTCTACACTGGCCCATATTATTTATACTTTAATAAGTTGATCTCCACTTTTTCTTTTCTTATAAATTTTCTTTTCTTTTATATACCCAGGAAGATGGACGATTTTCTTTATGTCACTGCATTGCTCATATTTTTATTGGTCATGTTCATTTTCTTACATAGTCTTCACTCATAAAACCCAGTTTTGTTTCTATGTTTATTCTTCGTATCATTTCCTTTTAATGATATTTATTTCGTCTCCTTCAACATTGTTTTTCGCCGTAGTCGGTTATCATGATCCGTCCCTTTTCTTGATGTCGTGTGGTATTTGTGTCAACCAGGGTCCATCATCTCAGTTGCTCTTATAAAATTTACCCTAGGGCGCGACACTCGGTTATTATTACTGTTATTGTTTTTATTACTAAATTTATCATGATAATAATTTCGGTTAGGTTGGTAAGGTTTGTCACCATTATTGTTGGGGTATGGATTTCTCTGACTGTATGGGACATTATTATGTTGGTATAAATTGTTTCTATTGTATGGATAGGGGTTGTTATCCCTAACGCCGTTAGAATTACCGATACACTGGTTATTACACGGCGGGTTGTTAGGGCCGTCGTAATTACTGGGTTGGTTCCCTCTATCATCATATTGTATACACCAATACTTTTGTGGTCCATGTTTTGTATTACCTGACAAATATATGTGAGGATCTTCATCTGGGTTATCACTTATTATTTGTTTATCTGAAACACCATAAGCTGGTTTACCATCACATATCCACTCTGAAGGAATATATTTTAGTCTAACCGTACCCTGGAACTGTCCTGGATGGCACGCTAATGGAATACATTCTGGTGGTTCATCTGTGCCGCTATTACAGTCTGGTACGATATCACATCTCCATCTTTCTGAAAAACATTGTCCAGTCTTGCGCTGAAATTGATCTGGTCCACATGTTGTATTCTGTTTACCTCTGGTCCTTTCCCATTGGTAGACTACTGTCTTGTGGTAAATTATTTCTGAAATTACTTCGATTCTCCTTCTATAATTCATAGAATTCATGATGTCTTTGTCATAGGTAATTGGGATGTTATTGCCATCAATTAACCCATGTTTCATCATCTCCAACTCTTCCTTCGTTTTTATTACATTTCTTGGATACATTCTCCTTTTCCTTGGTTTAATATTTTCCTGGTTTCGGTTAGTTTCAATTTCAGGTACCACCATTACTTGTTCCTGTGTTTTATCATTTGGCACTTCTTCTGGTTCTGGTTTGCTATCATATTTCATTTCTTTGGTCCTCTCCTTTCTTAACTCTTCTCTTTTCAATCTGTCCTCTCTCATTTTCTTAGTCTCGTCATCTAGCATTTTATTTTGATCATCCAGCTTCTTCATTGTCGACTTGTGGCACTCATCCAGTTTCTCCATTAACGACTCGTGGCACTCATCCATTTTCTTACTCAAGTCTTCCTTCGTAGATTTAATATCTTCTTTCAAAGACTGTGTGTCCTTCTTCCTATTCTCCTCCATTTTCTTGTTCATTCCTTCCATTTGTTCCATTATCATCCTGAACATATTCCTTATCTCAACCATTTCTTCTGGTGTAGGTTCTTCCATTTTGCTTGTTGTTGTTCCCTTTTTATTGTCTTTCTCTGACTTTGTAGCTGTTGCCTAGCTCCAACTAGTGATTGGGCAGAATGTATTGGCCTTCCAATCGCTAATTAAAGCCCCTGAAGTTGTGCGCCAATTTGTAATAAAATAAATAAGATTGATGTGTGAATCTGTAAGTTGTAAGGTGTTTAATTGGTGTGTAATTGGTGTGGCTCTCGACGTCTTACTGGCCTGAAACACTTCCTTAAGTTTCCCAGCTGGTGGAGTCCCAATGGTAGCAAGACCGGTCGAGTAGCGTAAAGTTGATGAAGAAATATATATGCTCAGCTTCACCGAAAGTTTCAAAACAAAAATTATTGTTTTGAAGAAAATTAAAAAAAAATTATGTTTATAAAAAAAAATAATAAAAAAAAAATTTAATTTTATTAATTAATTAATTAGGATCAATTAATTAATATAGGGCTGTGAAGTTTTAAACAGTGTAATGCTCTTCTGAAAATTTTTATTAAAGTTTTAGTATAATTTAAATAATCTATCACCACTCATAAGACTGTCTGTAAACCAATCGATATTTGTTTACCTTTCTATTTTTTAGGTTATCTTCACTTACGGGTGGTAAAGTCCTTGTAGATTATCAAATAGAATTATATTATTGGTAATTAGTATTATTGAAGAAATAAAGAACTATTAAGTATTGAAAAGTATTAATGTTTTATTAAGTAACAGCAATATTGACTCTTATCGATTAGTATCGATTCTCAGGATATCGAAAAAAGTTACAAGTATATGTTATAAAAATTATATAGGGTTCTTTAAACAGCCAGTTATTACCAAAGTCAGAGAAATCGGGCTAATATTTAAAAAGTATAACGTTACAATCAAATTAATAGTTATTAATAAACACAGACATTGAATAATAAATTGTAAATATAATAATTGTTTTCACCAAACAGCTGTGCTGAACCAAGAAGAGGCACTGGGATTGTCAAAGAAAGATGGCTGCCGTCAAGTCGATGAAAATGTTGCTCGTTGCTGCTGCATTCCAAATAATGTATTTTGACGTAATATTCCTGTTCTTGTGTCTGCAAATCTCTTGTTATATGTTGTGTAGTGACTGGTGTAGTGATTCTGGGTTGTATTTAGTATGTCTGTGTAATTATAAGTCAAACACTTTCTCCGATTCCGTCACTAATTTGGTTTAATGTATTATACAGTTTTCTAGTGTTTTATGGTGTTTTTCGGAGTAGATTTATATTGTTCTGTGTTATGGAGTGTTACTTGATCGTTTCTGTTATAATATGATAGTTTCAGAAGTATTTTACAAGTCACTCGCGATTTCACAATAACTCACTATACACTCGCTTTGTATGACGATTATAGGTTAGGTTATCCACGTTATCACACGCATGTCATGTTAACCGTTCAACTACCAATAATTAACTAACTGTTTCCTTCAGTTTCAATTAAACTCTTAGCCCATATAATATTATCCTTAACATTGTTCAAAAATATTTTCACATCCTGTGTACATTTTACTATTTCACTATATGAATGCCTATACTTTGGTTATTTGTCAATTTTATTCACTAGATTTGATTTAAATTAATCTTTCAGTTCATTCTGGTTATTTTCAGATTAAATAATGCCATTTTATAGTGTTTTCTGTCCAAAAAAAATAGTAATTTCACTTTCAGTTTGGTATACTGTGAAGAGTCAAAACATCAAAATTTACTTCCTGTCATTATATAAATTCAGCCATTTTATCAGTTATATTTAATATTAATAATCCTATATTGTATCAAAAGGTTCATATTCCCTTATTTTCTGGTAATCAATTGAATTAGTTGTATTCTGAAACATTATTCTGAAATATATGACTCCCATGTCTAAATTTCTGAGTTTAGTCTTTTTCATTTTTATTTATAATTCTGAATATAATTTATTAAAATCTCTCTAAATGGTATGTGCAATTATATGGCATGATCTCAAGTTTATTTTGTCTAAACCCCTTTTGTTTATTTGCATTTAATTGAGCAATTTCTCTGTTTTGATGAAGTTTGGTTTCCATTCTTTTGGCCTATGATTTTTTAACAATTTTTCTTACAAAATAATTTACAAACAATATATGATGTGTGATACCCTCTCTGACTTTTTACAAATAGTATTATAAATTAAACATGTTTTCAAATTACACAAAAACAATTAGTATTGGTTACAATACAAATAATAGTTAAACAGAATAAAGAACATTTTTTTTAAATAAATGGTTGTCTTCAAATCAGACATTTTGCAACAAAATTCCCATTTCCAACATGGAAACATGGTTTATAAAAAAGGTTTTGTACTAACTAACATCTTAATTACTCTCTACTATTTACAAGTGGTAATTATTTTTATAGTTCTGATGTTAGTTGTTTCAGACCCAAACAAATGGCCTTATATCTAATACATTTTTAAACATTTTTGTACTATATACATAAAAACCTTATATCTACATTCTTATTTCTAACTATTATTATAAGTAGGATTCTACAGTTTTTATACAGTCTTTTATACCTTGTCTTTGGGGAATTGTACCCTGTCATTAACAAATAAATAGTATGAACCGTTCAAAAAGCACTATGAAATCTGTTTTTCTTTTTTCATGTAAAACAAAAATGTTATTTTAAACAGATTCATGTCTTATGAACAACATATTGTCACCGTACACATTTCAAGTCATTGAAAAATGCATATTTCATTGCATCCAATGTTTGTGATTGCCAAGAATGAAACACAAGGTTCATTTTTTATAATACCCAAAACTATCACTGGTTCACTTTCACTTATATATTATGTTAATGCTAAATGGTCGTATAGTCTTATCAACATAATAAATTGGTTAGCGTTTTTCAATGGAGATTTGTTCCATGGGTACTATATTATTGTTTCATCTTAGTTCACAGGAAACTTTTACTTTATACACTCCTCTCTCTTAAATTTATATACATGTGGTTTTTATTTCGTTATACTTTTGTTTTTAGATATTTATTTTAGGGATATAGGGATTTGGGTGTCTTTTATAAGAGCATGACATCTTCTTCAGGATGCTGCCCTCTTCTTCTTTCTTCAGTCTTCTTTTCTCCTGCCTTCTGGGACTGGTATCTTCTCCATCTTCTTCTTGATGCCATCAGGTTTCTTGGGATCTTCTCCATCTTCTTCTTTAATTCAGAAATACACAACCTGTATTGTTTGATCTTGGCTTATTTTAGGGTTTCTATTCTATTTATTCTTCCTCGTTGTGGGTTTGGTCATATTGTGTACTGCTTTGTTATTTACTATTTTACCTTCCTGGGTTATACCTTGAAAACCTTTGGTTATGAGACTGGTCTTGGATGACTCATCACTAGTAACTCCTTTTATTTTAACTTGTATTTTCTTTATAATAATGATTTCTTTCCACAGTTGCTATGAATTAATCTTTTTATATTAAACTTAGTGCTTTCTTCCAAATTTAAATATTATAACTTCATTATTCTAATGATCAATTGCCATTCAATATTATGCATACATCTGTCACGCTACAATATATATATATCTACGTCGTTCTCTCTTGTTTGTTTAATGTTGTCTAAACATTCGGTAATTTCTCACTATTTCCATCCTTTTCTTGATTTTTGCACAAGTTTTACACAAGAAGTCTTGTATAAAAAAATTCAATAAAAAATAAGTTAAAATGTATGCATTTTTATGACAGTTTAATCGAATAAATATAAATATTAAAGTTTGGATTCCAGAGTGTATATTTTTATATTCCATATTTTTTAAGAAAAAAAAATTAACTTATTCTGAACACGTTTGGTTGGAATACATAAAAGTCATGTTTAATGCGTTATAATAGAACTGTTACAAGCTACATTTGGTAAAGGCTATAAATTCAATGTTATACGTGAGTAATGAGATAAATGTTATTAGCGTGACGGAGAAAAATCATTAAGGCCGTGTGCTAAAAAAATGACTTCAGTGAAAGACAATTTAAAGGGGGTTTACCAAGAACAAAGGGAAACTTTTAATTAAGAAATGAGCTTTCTCAGGAGACTAATTACTTTTCAAATATTTCTTGAATTCAGCACTTGCTTCTAGTTTTTTGGTACAACGATGACATTGAGGAAAGGATGTATTAAAAGATTGTATATATAAATTTTAAAGTAATTGTCATGTACATAAAATTAGAGAAAGCCAGTTAGACAAAGTATGATGTTTATTATGTTTATTCTAACTAAGCAAAGAACGTCTTTCACAAAAGAATATACCAATTTTGTTTTTAACAACGTGCTAAACACATTTTACAGGTTGTATACAAATAAAGACTTTGTAACTGATAACAAATACTTCCTGTTTTCAATACAAAACAACTCACAAATATTTGTTAATTACATTAGTAATGTTTTAATCTATCTGTATTGCTAGGTTTTGCGTACAATAAATTACATTGTTACTGGCATTTACCACACAAATTCAAAGAGCCCACTAACGTACAGAGAAATTATTGTTTTGAATTGATTAACTTGAATTTTGTTGTCACAATGTTAGGACTCAAAAACATAATAATGCCGTTAGAGCCTAATACACTCCTTTCAAACTTATCGAAAACAAAGGAGGTAACACTAGTTAATGCTGCATCTTGCTCAAACCAGAAACGTTTTTACCGTCATATTTTGCGTAAATATTTTCTTCTGTAATCTACGAAGCGAAAATGGTGGAAAGTTTATATACAGAAATATTTTATTGACAAAAATTATTATTGTACGTAGTTTACAGGTGAATGTTAATTTTAATGAGTTTTACGGGAAGATGGTAAAAGGTTTATCCTACTTCCCCTCTGATCCTGATCCTAACTTTCTGTCTCTCATACGTCCTCTGCGATTCTGACCACAACCATTTTCTCAATTTCATATACACTAAATCTGCCTTCCCCATGCCTTTCTCTCTTTCCCTATCTGCCTGTTCTCTCCCTCTCTCCCTCTTTCCCTCTTTCCCTCTTCCCCTACCGCCCTCCCCTCCCACTCTCACTAATTCTCTCTATCTCTCTCATGCTTACACTCTGATTATCAATGTCTTACTAATACACAAATATAAGTCAGAAGATTAACTTTGTGAAATCTAAACGTGGCATTAAAAACAAAATAGCAAAATATCTAAACAATAGTTGAGGCTCCATTTATGTAATTTATATTGTACTTGTTACCGTGCCAACAGGAATGTTTTTTTAATATATTAATAGTTATCTACCTTTTAGTAAGTTTATTCAGTTTTCCTATTTCACAGGATAGGAAGCTTGTATTTATCTTGAAGAAATATTTATTTAAATGATGTGTACATTAAAAGAAATCCAATTCTATTAGTGAACTTATGCATTTTTACTTATTTGTTCATGTTAGTTTATGTATGCGATATTCTTGTTTTGTTTATTTTTAATGGCTTTGCACTGTCTAACGGTTTAAACATCATTTACATAAATTATGAGTAATTTTCAAATCATTTTGGACGTCAACTTACAGCTCTGAGTGTATTTATTTGTCAAAGAATTTTTGACACCATAAACAAACAAATTTATACTTCCTAACTCGTTTAACTATAGAACTAATACCATTATGTTATTACGGTTAGTAACTGAGTTCTACGTAGTTTAGTTACTAAATCAAGGAGCCACTAACAATTGCAACTTTACGTTTATAGTATAATACTAACCAGAGTTTTTCTACTGTATTAAATAATGTACACCGCAGCAGTTTTGTCAATATAGTAAGATTTACTATATGCGGGTTGCATTATATCCGATTTATTAGATAATATCTTGTACCAGATAATGAATAACCCCCTAAACAAAACTTACTGTTTTTAACTTGTGTTATTTAATGAGCTATTCAGTACTCTCTTTATACGTTAGGTAATAAATGTGAACTGAATGTTAAGTTTTATATGTACCGGTCCGAAGGAAAATAGTGTCTTCTTTAAGTGTTTTAAGCTAATAAACGTTTACGTTTATGTTCATCTCAGCTAAGAGATGTTATCATTTATATTATTTTTAAAACACAAAATGTTTAAGATCATTAAAGGGGTGAAGAACTAAAAAGCTCTAATACCTGATAATATACCTGGAAAAAATTTGTAATCACTTGGTTTAAAAGCCAAGGTACGTTGTTTGGTGTAATAAGCGAGATGCACACAAAAGAAGAAATAACCCAGTACTCTGAATTAATGCATTCCAAAGACAAGCATCCTACAGAAATGTAAATAATATTACGTTTTGAACCTGATGTTACATGCATCAGGGATACCAGATAAAATAATTTGTCCTCGAGTTGAAAATAATATTGAAGAGAATTTACAAGAATATAAATTTGGCTTTTGAAGAAATAGTGTAACCTGAGAAGTCATACTGCTGCAGGAAATAGTTATGGAGAAACTCTGAGTCATTCTTAACAAACACATTATGATTGCTTTTGCTGACATCGAAAAGGCAGTTGACAACATCGACTAGAATATAATGATTAACTGTCCTCAGACATGTAAATGTAGGTTATAGGGCTAGAAAAATTATCCTCTAATTCTACAAGAACCAGAGACCTCTCACAAGCAGGGAAGGACTCAAACCAAAGATATATATAAAAAGATGTTAGAGAAGGCAGTGTATTATCCGCACTAGCGTTCAACTTGTATGTAGAGTACGCGATGCAGGAGTTCATGGAAACCACCAACAATTAAATAACAATGGCGCACGCTATAAAACCACCATTTGTAGATGGCATTGCGCTTTTATGATACAACGAGGTAGAACTATAGAATGCACGTCACCAAATAAACGAGACCTAAAAGATAAATGTGGCATGGTGATAAATGAGGAAAACAAAAGTCGTGAATATTCCAGCAATGGAAAACAAAAGGCTGAGATATTTCTAGACGGTAGGAAGCTAGTGCAAGCGCATACCTTTGAATATCTTGAGAGATACATCACATGAAAAATTCACCAGTGCTGTACAAAGTAGAAATTCATAAAACCTTTCGTTTGAGCATATGCACATATGAGTGAGAACCCTGGACCGTGAGGAAATTGGAAAGGAGCTACCTCGAAGCTTTTGAGATGTAGCAGTGCTGGAGAAGGGTCTTAAGAATTTAAATTTCATCTTAATCCTAATTTACATAATGTACATAAAAGGAAACTTAATGCTGTAAAACTTTACCGACTTCACGATAATGAAAAAAATATAGTTTTATCATCATAATTTACGAATAACTCAATATTTTATACACAACTGTAACATATTATCATATAAAGCAAATTAATGTTTCTAACATAGTAAGCTACACTACAACGAACTACGATAATACAAAACAACAAAAATACAAAGAAATATAATAATAAAAATAAACAGTAAGAATTTAAAAAAACTCTTAGTTTTAGTAACTGCTAGAGACCTTTATTAAACAATAAATTTCTGTTGCTTACCTTACACTGACCTTATAGTACGGTATAAATAATTAGTTAATCTTAGTTAACAAAATCTAAACCACCATTCCATTTCGAAAATAACATTATCTGCTTAAAACAACTTCATATAGGAATCGAGGACCGATAGCATGAATATGTAATATATGATATTTCAAACGCGACACAAAGTAACTTGCACTACAGTTGAACCGTACATAACAGAAAAGTACTTTACTAGTTTGGTCTACGCTTGGCAGTAGAATCTGATTCCTTCCTGTTTACTTCGTATTGTATAATCGAGTATCATAGGTAATAAAAAAGGTACTAACATACGTATTCTCTTAGCAGTAATATTTTCTTATTACCGGAAAATATTTTGGTTGTAGAACTTAATTTAAAGGAATAAAAATTCCATTCAATTTCAGTTAAAATCAAGTTTGAAATTCATTGAAGTAAACAACGCTAAATGTTAAATATTCTTTCTCTTTTGTTATGTAAAACGAACAAAAACCAGTACGTCTCCGAGGTATTGTACATCTAAAAATTTTCCATAAAATATAAGAGAGACCCCATATCTATCCCTAAGGGATTTAAGATATCTGTGATTCAAACATCTTCTGCTTTGCTTGAAGATATATTTTATCGATTACAATTCCTATAAAGTAATGCGCTTACATACGAATATTATTTCTTAATATATTCCAGCATTTTATTCTATCATTGTGTATTACTACACTTACACCTACTTATAATCATCAGAACTATTAATGACAAAAGTAATGTATGCATAAAAGTATTTGAATGAACCACATTTGTATAAGGTTCTCTATACATGGTTCACGCGTATGGAAAAAATTCATTCTGTTAGGAGAGTTAAAAATTTTACTCCATAGTTTCGGTAACCTGAAACATTTAGATAAAAGGAAAAGTGGATAAAATGTTTCTAAGTTATTCAAATATTTCTATACCTTAACCACGATCATAATATTATTCAATCACTTATTATTCTTTACAAATGTAAAATTATGTCGATCAACGTTCTCCCAATTAGTTACCTTGGAGCTGGTGTGTAGCAGCCAGCGGTGTTCCAAAATAAACGTTCCTAAGGGACAAGCTACAAACACGTAATTAGACAGGTGTGTGAAAATAGTTAGACAAGCAGTGCGCCCTTTGATCTTATTCATTAGTTGTTAAATCGCCTGCTTTGTAACACATTGCTAGAGAAAGTAGCGCAACTGAATTCCATATTAGAACATTTTCATAGTTATAAGCTTTACATTCTATATTGTACGTGTAGTGTAAAAAATTACAACAGAAAGAAATCCAGTGCAAAAATCTGATATAATCAGTGCTCCAATCAGATGGTAGACCTATTTTATCGCTATAAAGGCTTACTGACAAGAATAAAAGTTAATATAATTATGTAAATTGCAACGTTACAAGTAGGCCTAATCCTTTGACCGTCAATCATTGAATTTTACCGATCAAGGGTTTGCAAGGATCGGTCAGAAAAGTATAACACAAATTTTAAATTATTTGTGTCGACGTTTCGACAATATTTATTGTTAACATCAGGACCTGTGTGTAAATACAAGAGAAAATGTCAAACACAAAAGATCAATTATTTGAGTAAACATGTTTGTGTATGTGAAACTGTGTGTGCGCGTGCGCGCGCGTGTGTGTTTGTGCGTGTGCGTGTGTTTGCGTATCCGTGTATCAGTGTGTATGTGAAGGACTTGAAACAGTTTGTTTTATATCATCAAAATAATTTAATTAAATATTAAAAATTTTTTAAATGTGAATTCAGAAAATTGTCTTGTATAAAAAGGTACAATGAATGTTTCTTTTTAAAAAGGTGGTTTATTTCATACAAAGTAATACATAATAATAACAGATAGGCCTAAATATCAAAATGAAACACATATGAAACAATTATAAAATATTTAAATTGCGTGGTGTCTCTATTTAGAACCATTCTTAATAATTAAGGTTATGAACTACAGAAAACCATCTACGAATGTAGTATTATACTGCATTTATTATATCAAACTGTAAGTTTACTATTAATACTTTATTAACACATTATTTACTTTAAGTATAATAGTGTAGGAGTCTGGCGTAATTCTGAGATGTCAGACATAGAAATATCCAACATGCGGTTACTAACACCTTTAATTTGGTCTGCGCCTACATAGCGTAACCTTTTCAACACAGCACTATTACTCTGTTTTTTTTTTTTACTAACTGTAGAATTGATGATTAAACTAGTGCCGACATTACATGCCCAATTTTCCACATATTATTTGCGTATAACGCAAGTGTTTATTACTTCTTAATTACGATCGTAATTAACTTTAGTTTATATAACTCCATCATTATATAACTTATTACAAAAATCTTACATCAACACACTCGTCTTTATACAATTCGTCCGATGACATTATCTGAATTGCAAAAATATATTTTGTAAAATGCACATTTCGTAAATAACTATTTTCAATTGTTGTCATTAATTCATGCCTGAACCAAAGTTCATAATGTAAGTAAAATCCATAGGCTACCTACACAGAGATCTCCCCTATTTGTAGCACCAAGCGCTTATGTACCGGTAGAACACGCGCGCGCGTTATCACTGTATACACAGACACATAGATACACGCGCGCGCACACACACGCACACGCACACACACACACACACACACACACACACACACACAGCTTAAAATCGACAGGTGTTCACTTTTGACAAGCTACAACTCATAATCTGCATTTGCATACACGTAACACTACTTATACTATTTCTAACAATTTCTCCAACTTCTCTATATAAATTATTTACAAAAATACTCCCCTCGGAAAATATGCACATATATAGCCTATTTATCGTTGCAGTATATAAATAGATGTGTGTGTGTGTGTGTGTGTTTTGCAACGATACATATTTGCACATTCGCCTAGTGTAATTTATTTGTAGATATAAAATAAATATAAACAGTTGTACATAGTTTAAAGTAAAGCATATGGGAACAAACAAGATTTAGACAATTCTTAACTTGTTTTTAAACACCTGTTACTGGGTTACTGAGGAGTGGCGAACTGCGTGTGTGAGTATACAGTGTTTCTAACGTATGTGTGTGTGTGAGTCAGTGTGTCTCATCACCTGATCGAGGGTGTGAACAAAATTGTCTTTGTGTACAGTGTATTTAACTTGTGGTAATGAGCTACAGTCCAGGCAGGCAGAGAATCCAAATAATTAGGTATGTTTATTTGATAACAATTTTCACGCTGACAATAGTTAGAGCAAAAAGAATTATTTCATTTTTAGATGTGCCAAGTGATGCATGTGTAGATATAATTTAAAGGTAAAAGGTAAAAGTATAACCGAATTATAAACAAATTAATTATTTTCTCAGTTTATTAATATGACGAGCAATTAATTAAAATCAAAATAAAGGAAAACAACTCACAAATATTATAATTCTATTATTCACACTCGGTTATAAATAGACAGTTATTTTTATAAACAAAGACAATAAACAAGTTCAATCACGATATAAAAAAGGGGGAAAATAAATAATTTTACATAGTGTAATTACAAAATTTTAAATAATTAATATATATATTTTAAGCATGTAATTGTAACATCTGTTTTGACAAATTTCTCTAGTTAGTTAAAATGAGTGCAGAATAATTAACGTTTATTGAAATAAAATAAATATTATTTTTATTAAAATAATACAAATAAACGTTTCATTTTTATAATAAATATTTAATTGATATCAGGTTTGCAACTTTGAAAATAATTAATTAAATTCTATTTTGTAATGTCACACACCCAAACAATTAATACAATTTTATAATTGTTTTTATATATGCGTTTTATGTTTATTATTTATATGTTTTAATTGTTCTGTGTTTAATTTTTTGTTTGCATATTATTTATGTGGAATTTATAACGTAGATAAGGTGGATAAACTATGACTTATACGTATAAAACAGATTCTCTTAAAAGGCAACTTTTAATACATATTTCTATTTAATTTTTAAACAATTTGTTTTTTTATAAATCAATGTTTTGCTAGCATTTATTCCACGCCACAAATTTTTCTCCTCTCTTCCCACGTAAATTGTATTCTGCAACAAAAGGGACTTAACGTAACGAACACAGAAATCCCACGACCTAACTGGTAAGGTATTTGTATTGGGTACTCTTCCAAATTCCAAAATTACACATTGTCTATGGGCCTGAGAATTGGACTTTAAGAAGTCCCATGCCAGTTGTAATTAAGCGGACGAAATGAGATTTCTCAGGCACACATACTCATCAAGATCGCAAAAGAAATATGGATGTACGGTAAGAGTTAAATATTACGAGGATACTTGACTGAATTGCCCAGTATTAGCTAAAATGATTGGAACATCTTAACTAAACATCTGATTGCTGCATCTCCAAACATCTGTGACATTATAAGCCGAAATGACGGAGAGGTGTGGGACGTCTGAAGAAGCGTTGGAGTGTCCAGCTCTAGTCTATCTGCTTGAGACGGAACAAACCACTTTTGGTTTAATCCGTATAATGGTGATAATGATGACGACGACGACGACGACGGCGACGACGACGATGATGATGATAATGATGATGGTGGTGGTGGTGGTGGTGGTGGTGGTGGTGGTGGTGGTGGTAATGGTGAGAGTTTATTAAACATTTAGTAAAATTCCGTCTTTAAATTATACCATCACATACAGTCATATACGGTCACACTTATGTACACTATAAGTTTGTGTTTCATATATGAGAACGTACTTGAGTAGTACTGCTGATTAGTCAGAGATAGAGTTGTGCTGAGTCAAAAGATTCAGCGCTAGTTCAGTCATTTTATTGGCAGTTTTGACGTTATTGGCAGTACGAAATTTAAGGCAGTAATTAGTGCTGGGCTCTACCCGTGGATAGGAAAAACTAATAGTTTATACAACGGCGGTCGGAGGTCGACACCGCCGTCTTTCAACAGCATGAACGTTCCTAGTGCCGCTTTCTGCCGAGAAGTTTGGTAGGTAAACCAACACGGTGGCAGACTCCATCTTAATGTTCGTCTAACAAAATACTTCAGGGTTGACGGACGCTTTTTCTCTTCGGTGGAGAGAGGAATTAATTTCCAACATCTTCTAACAACTATGGAAAGATAGTTTCTTAAACGACTGCGGGTTCGCCGATCAGAGACAGAGTCCGGCTACATGACTGAACAAATTCCATCTTAAAAGCTCCACACTCGCCACCGAAGAGAAGTAGATCACCACAACAACAACACCAAATGCCAATCATGAGATTGCCACATATTCAATAAAAGATCATCCTTCTGGACCCATAAGCAGGTGAAAAACAACCATTTATAATTAACACGTAGAATCAACATTGCACCACCCGGTGATACATGACCATCAGTTTCTACCGTTCAAGTAAACATTCATTTGGATCCCCAATTGATGGGACAGTTTAGTGTGTACACTAAGAAAAAGAATTAATTGTAAAATTTCAATATATTTATAGTAAATTGTCAGTTCAGAGACTGACATGGTTACAAGACAGCATCCAACATAGATTTCCACTCATTTCTTTATAGGGCTATCGCTACAGATTTAAAGTCAGTTTTGTTATTAGTAATTTTCTCAAGTTTAATTTACTATGCATAAAAACATATATTTTCTCTTATTTTTAAAATCAGTTTATTTCATTTGTATAAAAAGATTACTGGGGAGGTAGGCGGATTTTTAACTAGTTTCAACCAAGCTATGCATGTCGAAACACTTTTCAACTTGTTTGTCAACACTTTGTCGAGACTTGTTTGTTGAAACAAGCCGAAAGTTGAATGAACATGTCCGTCTCTGACCTAAGTGTATTTTTTATAAGGTGCTAATATTGTGCAATTTTTCTCTTTTCATTAACTGGCCCTATTTAAGTATATATAAATTCTTTATACTAATTCTGATAACTGGGGGGCGTTAATTATTTTAAACAATTTTTATTTCTCACCCTAATTAAGTATTTTAGCACTTAGCCACTTAGGCACTTACCTTTGAATTTTTATTAGGTCCTGGGGACATTTGTATGCGATACATTCTCTTATACACATGACGTGCAATTAACCCACACCATGTGGGTACTATTATAAATGTAAATTTCTTATCCTAATTCGGATTATTATAAACGGAAAAGTTAGAATTTATATACACCAGAAGGGTAATATAAAAAAGGGCGTGGCAAGAGACCTTTATGTATTTTATGTACACTGTTGTATAATGTATTTTTGTCCTGTGGAACATGTTATGTCTGTATATTTCTGTGTACATTTTGGGGGAATATATATATATATATATAAATATTATGCATTACTGTACTTTTGGTGGGAACTTGGGATATAGGGATTTATTATTCAGGGTCTTTTACTACAGAAAGTTAACACTTGTAGGCATGTGGATATATCCTTTTTAGTTTGTTTTTTTTTAAGGGAGGTATTCTATCTCAATAATCGTGGCTGATCATTTCTTTAAATAAATTATTTATTTTATTTAACAGTATAACAAGTATAGGAAGTGTCACCTTTAAAGTTCATTTAATTGGTTGAGTGATTATTTTAATTATTAATAGTAACTGGGAATGAAATCATTTATCTTCATTAATTTATATACTGCATTTTAAAAGGAACACATAATATAAATTTTATATTTTATTAAATAGTTTAATGGGAGCTTTATTTTGAGGTTAATGATTATTTTAAAATTTCAATTCATTGATGGTGACATAGCAATTATTTTCTTGGATTCCGTTAATATTTTTCAGGTGGCCTTGTTGAGAGGGTATACTTCTTTATTTAACCATTTAAAGGGGAATTATAAATCACTGTTGTTTTCTTTTTATTATTGTTGTTATGAGATAGAATAATAAAATGGGATTGTTAATTATTTAATTCTTGCGTTTTCATTGGAAGTCCTGTCATACTGGACCCGGCACAATTTTTTGCTTCTCTAGGCCTTAGCCTAGTTTTAATTAACTTGTGGCCCCTCTTTACAAAAAGAAATATTCTTTTTGTTTTAACTACTCAAGATGAAGTAGGGGTTACATTTGGTAGCAGAGCGCGCTTACGATGAGGGTCAACCCTTGGGTCCTAGTGTGTGACGGGGCTTGCAAACTTAGGAAATATTTTGGAACTTTCACAATGTTAAGTTCAAATAGAACTTAGAAAAATTTTAAAGGCCCTATATCCCTAGTGAAAATATTTTTTGTTAGTTTTAAGGTTTGAAATATATGTATATGTACTTGCCCGCCTTGCATAGTGAATAGTGCCACGTGGTAGGAAATTTTAGAAGGGGAAATCCCTGGGCAAGACGTATCGCAGTCGGTGCTTGGTTAGTTTGAGTTTACCTTGCCCATGTTTGGGGAGGTGTTGTTTTTTTTGTGATTATGCGGTATGGCCCGATCGGCAGTCGGTTTCTTCCGATAAATGGTAGCCGGAGGTAACCTAAGAAATGGTTAAAATAAATTTTCGTTGGTCGGTATTTTGTTTTCGTGTTGTGTGTGTTGTGTGTGTGTCGCGTTCCTTTTGTCTGGTGTAATCGAGTGTGAGCTGTTCAGGTAGTGGGCTAGTTCTCGCATCGGTAGGTGGACCCGCAGTCTACTCTTTGGAAGAACAGTACTTGGGTTTTTCAGATTCTGGTTTTATTTAAAATAAGTTTTAAAGTTTATGTTAAGTGTGCCGACCACGAAGTGAGGATGACTTCAATGAATCCTGAGTTGTTTTTAAGGGAGGAAATTGAGTTCGAGCTCCGGGCCCGGGGTAAAGATACCCGAGGCAATGTCCAAACCTTACGGCGGCTGCTCCGTGAAGCGCTGGCCGCGGGTGATGCGCTCTCCAGGGTCACTATCACTGACCCCGAGAGTGAGTGGGAACGGTGTACGGAAAAATGGGGTGAGCTGCAGGAGTTGGCTCAATCCGTCGAAAGTTTGGAGGAGGGACCGGGATGCTCTCTCGTTGTCCGGCGGATCCGGCAACGTATGCAGCACTTGATTCATCGGCTGCAGAATTTACTGGCACAAGTCAGTGAACCGCCATATAATATAACAGACATAATACAGGAGATTACCTCGACCCTCCAAGGGTCACCACCGGTAAGAGCATCCACCCCAATTCCGGTTGTCGAGGAGTCCGTGATCTCAGCGGTGAACACTTCTTCATACAGAGAAGTAGAGCCTGTACAAACTGGTTCGGGGGCGGCAACGTACAACCACCTGCCCAACCCACTAGCCCATATAATACAACAACTTCCAGTCGTGGACGGACAGGAAGCAGACAAACTATTACCTTTTTTCAAAATAGTCTTTGAATTGAAGGACTATCCGGGTATGCTGGAGCGAACGGTGCTCGAACTCATCTTCCCCTACTGTCGCGGTACCATGGCTGACAGGGTGGCGGAGGTAATGCGACGCAAGGAAGTTGTGGATGAGTTCCACCGGGTGGTGCTGAGGGCGTTCGTACCCAGTAGACTGATGGAGCAATTGCGCCATCGTCATTTTTATAAAGTACAGGCACGGGGCGAAACGTTGGCCCAGTACGTGCTGCGAATGCGCCAGGTAGCTCGTATTCTGGGAATGGGCATGTCGGAGGAAGAGGTAGTGCAACACATTCTCGACGGCGTCTCTGCCGACGACCGTCTGCGACTAGTTTTTGCACAGCGGCCGCAGTGGTTTACCGACCTGGAGCGACTCTGCGTTATGACGGAAACCATGCAGATGACCGACCAGGCGAGCGGAAACAGTAGACGAGCCGAACCAAGACCTCAGACATCGGAAGGGACCAGAGAGCCTACCTTCCCCCGACAGGCCCAGCCAGCTCGATATCGTCAGCAAACAAATTCAAATTCAGTGATTTGTTATAATTGTAACCGCCCGGGACACGTGGCGAGAAATTGTACGCGAGGGCGCGCGCGACCAGCACCACCTATGTCTAGACCAGCGCCAAAAACTAAGTAGACAGGGGAAGATATTTCGGAGGATGTCTTCCCCCCGCTTCAATTCTGTTCAACTTCCGCCGACCTCCAGGCAGTCGTTAAAAGACCAATCTTCTAATATCAAGGTCCAGTCCGCTACCTCGCAACAACTTTCTGTATGCCCCTTTCTGTCGCTCGAGGTAAAGGAGGGTCAGCTCAGAGCCTTAGTTGACTCCGGTTCAGCCCGATCCATCATTTCATCTCGGGTACATGCGGACCTTGAACGACAGGGTTCAATTAAAAGGTCAGACAAGTCATCTGCAATATGCTGGACGGCATCCCGGGAAATCTTGCCTATCTCCCGGGTTACTTCCTTTAAGATCAAAATCGATGGGTTTTCTTGGGTGTGGTCTTTTCTGGTTTCTCCTGGTCTGGGAGTGGATTGTATCATTGGTGCCGATTTCATCGTAAAAAGTGGTCTCGTGCTGGACATCCAAGCGCACCAATGTTTTTTTAAATTTAATCGGGAGGTTTTAATTCCGTTCCTTGGGTACCAGGGCGCTAAGCCGGGTATCCAAGAAGTAGCTTGTCCCGATTCTGCACGAGACCATCTCACTCCATCCCAGCAGACGGCCTTAGATCATTTGTGTGAGGAATTTCCCGAGGTGTTAACTCCTACTTTGGGACTCACACACCTGCTGGAATACAAAATCAGCCTTACAGATTCGAAAATAGTGAGGTCACACCCTTACAAGTTTGCCCCTCCAAAGATGACCATTCTGCGAGAGAAGGTTCAAGAATTATTGGACCAAGGGGTGATTGAACCTTCTCATTCCAGCTATGCAAGTCCAGCATTTTTAGTGCCAAAGCCTGGTGGCAAACAAAGAATGGTTATTGATTACAGGAAGTTGAACGCCAATATCGAGGTGGATTCTGTTCCCCTCCCGGATTTACATTCGGCCTTTGATTGGTTCAGTGGGGCCAGATTTTATACCATTATCGATCTGAACGCGGCCTATCATCAGATACCTCTTGCCCAAGAAAGTAAACCATATACGGCTTTTTGTGTACCCTGGAATTTGTACCAGTACACAAGGGTTCCCATGGGTTTGGCTGTGGGGGCCCAGACACTTACTCGCCTTCTCGACACTGTCTTTCACGACGTCAAATTCCGTTTCGTCTATAATTATCTTGACGATCTTTTGGTATATAGCGAGACTTTCGAGTATCATCTGCGGCATTTAAGAGAGGTGTTGGGTCGTTTAAGAGAGGCTGGCCTCACTGTCAATTTCGAAAAGGTTCGTTTCGCCCAAGAGAGTATTTCTTTCTTGGGGCTTTTAATTTCATACAAGGGCGTGACGGTAGACCCAGAGAGGACACAAGGCATCCGTGACTTTCCTCCGCCAAGGGATGCGAAAGGCATAGCGAGATTCGTCGGTATGATAAATTTTTATCGGCGTTTCATACCGAATATCGCTGAAATTGCCGCTCCCTTGAATGAACTGAGGAAGAAGGGGGCAAAGTTTACATGGGGGGAAAACCAACAGAAGGCTTTCGCTACCTTAAAGGAAGCCATCATTTCCCCACCGGTGTTGCGGATGCCCGACTTTTCAAAGCCGTTCATTTTGCAGACGGACGCGAGTTCGGTTGCGCTCGGAGCGGTCCTTTCCCAAGTTATTGACGACGCTAGGCAGCCTGTGGCTTTTATCTCACGCACGTTGACCCAGCAAGAACGTAAATCATCCGTTTATGAGCTAGAGTGTTTAGCTGTTGTGTACGCTCTAGATAAGTTCAGGCGTTTCCTGGAACATGCTGAGTTCCTGCTCGAGACCGACAATCAGGCTCTCTCATGGCTTCTAGCTCATCCCCGGCAACTGGGTAAAATTGGTAGATGGGTGGTGAAAATCTCATCCTTTAAGTTCACCGTGCAACACATCAGGGGATCCCAGAATGTGGTTGCAGATGCCTTATCCCGTATGTTTGCCCAACCCAGTGATGCCCAAGCTGAGCAACCCTGTTCCGTTCTTCTTGATTTTCCATTAGCCTTCACTGATGTGTTACCCCATCAGTTAAACGACGAAGTGCTGGGTCAAGTCATCCAAAATATTAAGCAGGGTAACGTACAGGCCCCTTATTTCTTGTCCAAGGTAGTCCTTTGTTGTCGAGAAAGAAAAGGACGAGCACCTAAAATCGTGCTGCCTAGCAAATTAGTGCCCATGGTCTTCAGTTATTACTATGATTCCCCAATCGGAGGCCACAAGGGAATTTCGAAGACCATTTCCAGTATTAGGAAACATTTTATCTGGAAGGGCATGGATAGAGACATCGCGACGAGAGTAAAAAACTGTCATCTGTGTGGCTTGAGCAAGCCTGCCCAGAACACGAAATTAGGGTTGTTATCTTCTGAGGTGGCGAGCAGACCAATGGAAAAGTTATTTATTGACTACGTGGGGCCGTTCCCCCGTAGCAAGTCAGGTAATGCTTACCTGCTTGTTTGTGTAGATGCTTTTTCAAAGTTTGCCTGGCTACTGCCCTTACGACAGGCAACCGCTCGTTTGACCATCAACGCTTTACAGAACCACGTTTTTCAGCATTTCGGTCTTCCGACCATCATTGTCTCGGACAATGGCCCGCAATTTATTTCAAACGAATTCAGGCGTATGTGTTTCGCCAGTGGCATCAAACACGTAACCACTTCCCCCTATTACCCACAACCGTCCCATGCGGAGAGATTCAATCGGAATCCGCCTTGATTGCTTATCACGCTGAGCAACAAACCACCTGGGATCAGAATCTGAAGTGGTTACAATTAGCATTCAACACGGCCAGACACGACAGTCATCAGGCCGTGCCCTTTGAAATTTTGTTTGGATTCTCCCCCGCACTCCCGTTGACCAACCTATGGGATATCGAAGATCTTCTGCCGCGGGAGCCCAATCATAGAACTGCGGAGAGATGGAAAATGGCTCGGAAGAATTTGCTGCGAGCGCACGAGCGGGTTCGTCGGCGTTATAATCAGGGGCGTATTCCAAACCCCTTCCGGATTGGTGACTGGGTCTATTGCCAAAGCCACCCACTCAGCTCGGCCGCCGACAAACGTGCTGCGAAACTATGCTACCGTTGGTCGGGGCCATACCGTATCATAGGATTTACGTCACCGGTGACGGCCCGGATGGGCGTACCGGGAGACAAACAAAAATTGGTGACAAGCCACATTTCCAAACTTAAACGTTGTCGGGGGGTAACAAAAACGTTCGAAGGGGGATAGTCCCCGTACAGATAGGACGGAGGTCCTGGTTAAATGTGGAAGTCGTGTTCGGGCGAAGGGGGCGAGCCTCAGGAGATCGGAAGATCTACCTAGCTAGGAATCTTTCTTTTGTCTTTTCCTGTCTCTCTCTCTTGTGCTGTATGCGGACTCTGATCAGGTCAGCATGCAGCACCCGCACACTTACATAATACATATCTTCTTTCGTCTCTTTCGTTTTCCTTTTGAATTCTGTGCTCCTGAGAGCAAGCTCAGCTGAGCCAACCCAACCACGACGTCCACCGGTATCTTTTGGGGAGAGGTACACTGCAGGGTACCCTCCTGGCCTTTAACGTTGGGGCAACTATGTTGCCCTTTTGGGGTGAGGGTGTGCTGAGTCAAAAGATTCAGCGCTAGTTCAGTCATTTTATTGGCAGTCTTGACGTTATTGGCAGTACGAAATTTAAGGCAGTAATTAGTGCTGGGCTCTACCCGTGGATAGGAAAAACTAATAGTTTATACAACGGCGGTCGGAGGTCGACACCGCCGTCTTTCAACAGCATGAACGTTCCTAGTGCCGCTTTCTGCCGAGAAGTTTGGTAGGTAAACCAACACGGTGGCAGACTCCATCTTAATGTTCGTCTAACAAAATACTTCAGGGTTGACGGACGCTTTTTCTCTTCGGTGGAGAGAGGAATTAATTTCCAACATCTTCTAACAACTATGGAAAGATAGTTTCTTAAACGACTGCGGGTTCGCCGATCAGAGACAGAGTCCGGCTACATGACTGAACAAATTCCATCTTAAAAGCTCCACACTCGCCACCGAAGAGAAGTAGATCACCACAACAACAACACCAAATGCCAATCATGAGATCGCCACATATTCAATAAAAGATCATCCTTCTGGACCCATAAGCAGGTGAAAAACAACCATTTATAATTAACACGTAGAATCAACATTGCACCACCCGGTGATACATGACCATCAGTTTCTACCGTTCAAGTAAACATTCATTTGGATCCCCAATTGATGGGACAGTTTAGTGTGTACACTAAGAAAAAGAATTAATTGTAAAATTTCAATATATTTATAGTAAATTGTCAGTTCAGAGACTGACATGGTTACAAGACAGCATCCAACATAGATTTCCACTCATTTCTTTATAGGGCTATCGCTACAGATTTAAAGTCAGTTTTGTTATTAGTAATTTTCTCAAGTTTAATTTACTGTGCATAAAAACATATATTTTCTCTTATTTTTAAAATCAGTTTATTTCATTTGTATAAAAAGATTACTGGGGAGGTAGGCGGATTTTTAACTAGTTTCAACCAAGCTATGCATGTCGAAACACTTTTCAACTTGTTTGTCGACACTTTGTCGAGACTTGTTTGTTGAAACAAGCCGAAAGTTGAATGAACATGTCCGTCTCTGACCTAAGTGTATTTTTTATAAGGTGCTAATATTGTGCAATTTTTCTCTTTTCATTAACTGGCCCTATTTAAGTATATATAAATTCTTTATACTAATTCTGATAACTGGGGGGCGTTAATTATTTTAAACAATTTTTATTTCTCACCCTAATTAAGTATTTTAGCACTTAGCCACTTAGGCACTTACCTTTGAATTTTTATTAGGTCCTGGGGACATTTGTATGCGATACATTCTCTTATACACATGACGTGCAATTAACCCACACCATGTGGGTACTATTATAAATGTAAATTTCTTATCCTAATTCGGATTATTATAAACGGAAAAGTTAGAATTTATATACACCAGAAGGGTAATATAAAAAAGGGCGTGGCAAGAGACCTTTATGTATTTTATGTACACTGTTGTATAATGTATTTTTGTCCTGTGGAACATGTTATGTCTGTATATTTCTGTGTACATTTTGGGGGAATATATATATATATATATAAATATTATGCATTACTGTACTTTTGGTGGGAACTTGGGATATAGGGATTTATTATTCAGGGTCTTTTACTACAGAAAGTTAACACTTGTAGGCATGTGGATATATCCTTTTTAGTTTGTTTTTTTTTAAGGGAGGTATTCTATCTCAATAATCGTGGCTGATCATTTCTTTAAATAAATTATTTATTTTATTTAACAGTATAACAAGTATAGGAAGTGTCACCTTTAAAGTTCATTTAATTGGTTGAGTGATTATTTTAATTATTAATAGTAACTGGGAATGAAATCATTTATCTTCATTAATTTATATACTGCATTTTAAAAGGAACACATAATATAAATTTTATATTTTATTAAATAGTTTAATGGGAGCTTTATTTTGAGGTTAATGATTATTTTAAAATTTCAATTCATTGATGGTGACATAGCAATTATTTTCTTGGATTCCGTTAATATTTTTCAGGTGGCCTTGTTGAGAGGGTATACTTCTTTATTTAACCATTTAAAGGGGAATTATAAATCACTGTTGTTTTCTTTTTATTATTGTTGTTATGAGATAGAATAATAAAATGGGATTGTTAATTATTTAATTCTTGCGTTTTCATTGGAAGTCCTGTCATACTGGACCCGGCACAATTTTTTGCTTCTCTAGGCCTTAGCCTAGTTTTAATTAACTTGTGGCCCCTCTTTACAAAAAGAAATATTCTTTTTGTTTTAACTACTCAAGATGAAGTAGGGGTTACAGAGTGATCGTAAGATAATTTCGTTTGTCATAAACACGCACATAAACACACTTTACATAAGATTTTAATTTCGTACATAGGTTAAAGTAGTGAATTTCCTATTATTTACATTGTAATTGTGTTACCGTAATTGTATGCATGATTATTGGTCCTGCTTCTCTGTATATGCAAATAGTCGGTCTAAAGTTTTCAATATACCTTACTGATCGTAGTAGAAAGTTTATTCCAAGAAAGGTAAAAGGTAGAAAACTGTAGAAGTTGGTAGCGAACTCTGTATCGATAGTAGGTCTGTAACTGGGGTAAACTATGAAGAGTTGATGAAGAGACAGACTCATACACACATGTGTAAAACTTGTTAAGAAGACTTAGACGTCTGCACGTCGTCTGCAAATACTATGTTGGCTTCCATACGTAGGGCTTATGGTTACACACTTCAACGACGTAATCATTGTTAGTAATCGTGTTACTAACTTTCTTACACTTTACAGCAAAACTCGTTACATGGTTTAGTGAACTTTAAATAAACCTTATCACGTGAGACGTAAAATCGGATGTGACAATAAATATTGTTGCGCAAGAGAGCTGTCGAACGTGAGAACATTAACGTACCACCCTGTTCGAAACAACTGCTAAATAAGTTCTGGTTTCCTTTGTAAAAATATGACCTTTAAAGAAGGCACATTTTTAAAGAAAAATAAATTTCGAAATGTGCCTTCCATACAAATTTGTATTGTCTAAATGGAAAGTTTAATAATAATAACTTTCTATTTGTTTGATTAAAAATTGTCACTACAAATTTATGTAGATATGGTAACCTAACCTACCTCTATGTTACTGTGTCCCTATATTTCTATCATGACCCTCTTCTCGTTTGGTTTAGTTTGCAGTTTGCACGTTTTATATTCTTTTGATGCTTATTGTCTACGCTACTTGTAAGTCATTCAATACAAATACAACACAAACGTTCCGTTTAAACATATTAGCAGTTTTATATTTTTCATGTTAAGCATATCATTACATAGTTTCAATATATGCGTAAATTAAAGCCAAGAAATTTCTAAGAATTATGTCATATTTAATACTTTGGAAGGATGTATTTCTGTTTAATCGGAATGGACAGTCCTGTGACCCTTTAATTAGCATACATAATTAGAAGAAATCTGCTCTCTAGTTGCCGTCTTCGTTTTGAAAATTGGCAGTCAGTCATCAACGCTTACACATTCTAGAAGTTTCTGCCTTGTCAAGACAGGCAGATGGCGTTTCAATATTGGGCGACAAAAATTGGGAATCTAAGATAGTATATTATGCTCAAAGCAATGAAAAATTACTACAGAAATACTACAGATACGTTTTAAAATATGTAGAGAGGTCCAATCATAGCGTAGCACACCAGATCCCTAACCTTACAGTATCACAGACCGTCTCGACTTCGGTGTTCGCCTAATACACCTATACCGCCCAAACCAAAACTTACAACGCAGCCCTTTATTCTCTAAATAATTTCTTTCTCAACCTCAACTCCTTTTACTTAAAAATCAACCACCGGTCAACGTCCGGAACGCAAGACTCCGTCCCTCACTGCAGGCCATAGTACAATCCATCAACCAACACATCACAAACATCAAACAACCAACTTGCTGACACTCGCAATCACCCCTTCCGAACCCAATATTAGGCTAACGCATAATACTGCTTTCCAAAAACCTTCTGGTTTCCCTTTCTCCGATAGTCCTTTCTGTTCGCCACCACAAACTAGTCTTACACCCCTTACTCTTCACGCTACGTTTGATACTTTTCCAATCTTATTCGTCATAAGCTTCTCGACTCCACCGCTGCTGCATTACCCTTTTGACACTGAAATCCAAAACCACCTCTTACTACATAGGCATTCCGACAACAACACACACGCACATACACACTATCATACTATTTTCTCTGTTTAATGCCTCCACTTTTCCAACGTCTTAGTGGACTGCCGTCCATTCTTCCACCCAAAACATACTTCTCTGCTCACCGAAGAAGGCTATGACCCAAAATAGCACTTATCCCTTCACGAGCCTTAAACAGCTAAAAAGAAATGGTATAAAAATTTAGTATAGAAACATAGCACAAGCCACTGATGAGCAACAAAAGGACACTAATAATGTTTTTACAATCAAACAGAAGTCAGAATTAACAAAACACACACACACACACACACACACACACACACACACACACACACACACACACACACACACACACACACACACACACACACATTTATACATATATTATACATATTTATATATACATATATATTATACTTATAATATATAGTATATATGTATATATTATATATTTATAATATAATATGTATTGCGATGTACAAGTTCGCATAGAATAAGTAGTCGATAATTGGATAATGGAATGTTTCGGATTTATTAAAGGTTTTCCATAATTTTTTAAATAGCACAATATTTTACTAATGTCTGTGATAACGTATTCATTCACTTTCTGCTGTAAGACCCATTTCATAAATTCTATTTACATAAAAGTTATTTAATTTAATCCGTTTTCATTGTTATTTTGTAACACACATATTCACACCTGCACACGGGCACTCGCCATATGCCTATGCATAGGTTCGCAACATACATTATTTTTTATACAGTAAAAATCAACTTAATCTAACAATTTTGACATGATTCTTATTGTCTATATTACAATGCCTCAACATGCAAGCTTTACTTCAACCAATTCTCATTGTAACATTCTATATACGTCAAGACTTAAATTATTATTTAAATGCAAATTTTACCTACTGCAATATATACAGTATATAATTAATAACAATAAAAAACTTTTAACAAGAATATATTTTTTATTTTGTAAATTTCATAATATAGTAATTTAAATTCGATAGTAAATTAGTTGGATTACTATCGAAACATTTGTAATTTACAAAATAAAAAATATATTCGTGTTAAAAGTTTTTTAATAATCATAATAATAATAATAATAAAATAAGAAGAAAAATTTGAGTATATATGAATGTGTGTGTGTGTGTGTGTGTGTGTGTGTGTGTGTGTGTGTGTGTGTGTGTGTGTGTGTGTGTGTGTGTGTGTGTGTGTGTGTGTGTGTGTGTGTGTGTGTGTGTGTGTGTGGCCAGTAAACGATAGCTTGTAAGTTGATGAGACATCTTAATAAATCGAAAATGGATGATGTTATCAATATTCACATTATTGATAAAAGATGCTCCTTGAAACATTATACGAAGTCATGGTTCAATAGTAACGCAGAGGTCTCCTCGTCATCGCTGTTGTACGAGTACTATAACTTTGTCTCGTTGTGTCAGAAGTTCTGGACGGATTTGATGAAATTACATTGAAGGAAATAATGATGCCTTGCAAAAATTTAATAATCGGAATGCTATTGGACCAGATGGTATGAATTCCAAATTACTTAAATACGAAGGTTTGCTATTAAACCTTTGAATATTGAATTTTTAAATCTATGCTGGAAATTGTGCTTTACCATTAAAGATTAGAAATATTCAAAGGTGATATTGCTGTTTAAGAAAGGATGTAGAAGTTCTTTTTCCAATGACAGTGGTATAAACATATTATATTATAGTTATAAAGTCCATAAATAATAAAAATAATAAGTAGGTGTAATAGGTTACAGATTAAGTCGAATGTTTAATTGTCAGATGTTCAAATTGGTTTCAGTAAAGGCAAATCCTGCTCCGACGATATTTATACATTGAAACACGTAACAGAAAACACAAAATTTAATCTCTATTATTAATAGAGATACATGTGGCCTTCATCTATTATAAGAAAGCGTTTAATGAAGTTAATAAAGGAGAGTTGTAGCAAATAATAATGAAACATGATTATCCAAAACATCTAATCTTATTTAAAAGTACAGTGTGTTTGATTGACATGGCTAACGGACAGCAAGAAAAATTATTTACGAGGGTCAGTTGAAAATTCGCGAAGTGATATTTATAGCTCAGTGGTAGAACTAAAATCTTTCGTATGCTGAAAAACGCATATTTCGCGTGAACACCTGTCAATTTATTCACTTTTTACCAGCTGTTTGAAATTTTCCTGTTACGCGTGTTTTTAAAATGCACAAAATGAAACATCTTGTTGTGATTAACTCTCTGTTACACACGTTTTAGCGCCAAAGGAAAATCAAAACAAAATTGTAAATGTGGTAGGAGATGCCTTCAGAAACAACGATACGTGGGCCACACTCGAGTTTAAACTCGAGCACAAGCACTGAAGACGATCCCAGCAGTAAACGTCCAAAAAGTGCAAGAAAATTACGTTATTAAAAAAATTTCATAAGGTGCTGAAAAACCGCAGATTGAGGAATGGACGAAGTTGCTAAAATCATAGGCATCTCATTTGAGCGTGTGCATCATACTTTGACTCAAGAACTTAATGTGAAAAGCGTTGTGCAAGATGGCTGCCGCATCTGGAGTTGTTGAATTTTTTTGGCGTCCAGTGCGGGGGGGATCATCTTCAGTGCTCATACGACCAAGTTTAAACTCAAGTGCCTACTTATAAACCGTTGGTTTTGAAGTCGCAGCATCTCCTGACACATTTACAATTTTGTTATGAATATCCGTTGGTGTTAAACAATTTTTAACAAAGAATCACACCACGATGTTTGATTTTGTCCGTTTTTCAAAACACCCATGACACGTCAATTTTAAACACCTTATAAAAAATGAATAAATTGATAGATAGATTTGGAAATTAACACGAATTCATATAAAATACAAAATGTTGCAGCATACAAATAGTATTAGTTTACCGCTAAGCTACAGATGTCACTCCGTAAACTTTTCAACTGACCCTCGTACGTACCAAGGAGTTCGTCAGAGTTGAAGTTTATTGTCAACATTGTTTAGTATGTATATAGATGATTCGATTAAATTTGGAGATGGTGTCCATGACGGGATAGAGTTAAATGAGGATTTTTTCTGTGAAAGCTATGCTCTTTGTAGGTACTGTAATTAAGTTATTCAGCAAGGAACAGAACATCAATTACAATGATCTGTCTTTTACCCGCTCCGAATGAGGCAGAAGTATAACATGAGAATTTTTCGGCCGAAAACCAAAATGACGGCATTCCGTGACTATTATCCACGAAAGTAGTGGTGGACGACTATTGTTTGGAGCAGATACGGGATTACCAGTAACTGGGTTTAATATTTCGTGAGGGTCTAGACAGAGATGTGGAGAACAAGTTGAGTAAATTTTGGACCCATCATTGCTACTATTCAAAGATCACCAAAAAAACGTTAGGCTAGAAAAAAATTAAATTTTATAAAATTATGGTGATACTAAACCTCCTGTAGGGTGCAAAGCCATGGTCTCTGTAAAAGGCAGAAATAAAAAAAGATCACCACGGTAGAAATGTTTTATTAAAAATGCTCTAAGGATGCTCAGACTGAGATATGCTTCGCAATGAGGATATATGAAGTAATCTTAACGTGTCTTCATTGTTTGGAAAAATTATTAATATAAGAATAGATGGAGCGGACATGTTTTTTGCATAGAAAAATACTTTATACTAAAGGCCGCATATTCGTATTCATATTTTCCACACGGTAGTGGTAATGTAGGTAGGTCCAGCAAACGATGGTCTTATTTTAAATTATTAATTTAAAATATTATTAAATAATAACACTATAAATTCACAATGTATATAAGGTTTCTGAAAACAGAACAGGTCACTAGCCCTACTCCAGAATAGACGAAGAAGAAAAAGAAGAAGGATGAGGAGGAGGAATAGGAGGAGGAGGAGAAGACAAAATAAATATATGATTACAGATAAAATGTGGGAGTTACCATAATAGGTATGAGTAGATTTACCAACGTTGTTGTGTCCACTTAAATGTGTCAACAGCAAAAATATAGTATCATAAATTTTATTATTTGAATTTGGTTTTCTAAATGAATTAATGAAATTTATTTTAAGGTTTAAACAGTGATTTCTTACTAATAAGTTTCTACACTTGATTAAGCTTACGTATACGTAAATGTATTACTTATTCGCTTATAATTATTTTTATGATATTTAACAAGTTTCCGGATTGCGGTAAACAGGGAATAATATTTACTGTTCAAAACTTTATTGGAGAGAGCATGCACAATGCCACATGGGGAGGGAAAATTTTAATATCGGTAATGTACCTTGGTCGCCTCAAATGAAAAGGAGCAGTGCCTTACAAAAAAGCTGTTGCGAGAATGGGTGTTTTACAAAAAACATACCTTGCGGCACACTTTATTGTCTTTATATGTTACTGTGCAATGCACCAGACACATTTATTACTGCAAAAGGTATAATTTACATTGTTCGTGGAATCTTCTCTTACATTGTATGCGCAGTCTCTGTGGTTGTGTTGTTATTTACATTCCAAAACTACTAATTACCCTAATGAATTAAAACATAATTTTCTAGGTATTCACAGACAGATTACCTACAAAGGGCTCAAAATGAGTTGTCTTCTTTCTCTCACACATGTTAATTTTAAACGATTAGCCATTCTGTTTTCTTTTGACTGTCTTTCTTGATTCTTTAAAAATTCTTCTCCGACACCACTCCTCTAACAGCCAACATAAAATTAAAAAATTTCTTGATATCGATCATCTCTTACTTTATTTTCTTGCATCAATGTGTTTATTAAATATAAATTTACGTGTTTCCTTATTGACTCAAGTTTTTAGTATCTCATCGCTCAAGGAGGATGTAAGTGTGGTTATATACTATAGAACAACTATAATCCTACTTATATCATGATCTTTGAACTTTTTCTTAGATTTTATAATGACTTCAATACTTATTTGTCAGAACTCTAACAATATTGCATGCCGTTGTGATCGAGGACTCTCACATCCAAGATGACAAGTTCAATATTTCCGTTCGTTTATTGGAATTTAAATTTATTCATTCCATGGCCATAGCCATTACATTCATTCGACTCATTTCATTGTAAATTTTGAGTCTGACAGTTTTTCTCTAAGCACATTACCAGAATCATGTAGAGTACGGACCGTGATAGGAGTGCTGCCTTTGAGCCCCTGGTTCTGTTCTAGTTCTGCTTCAATAGGTAACCTACTTCCCAAGTTCTTCCGTCCCTAGCACCGTTTGAAAACCTTCTTCTTCCGCCTGTAGGATCGTTGGCAATCTTCAATCCTATAATTTTGTTTCGACTCTTACCGAGTAGCACAAAGGAAACAAAATAGAACAAGAAATATAAAGTACAGTTCATGTATGAGAAATGAAAGACTAATATGGTCACCGAAGCCTAATATCCTCGAGTTCGAAAAGATCAAGACTCGGTCAAGGGAAACCAGATAGGAATGATTATAGAAAGGGATAAGACAGGTTCAAGCAACGTAAGAACCCAGGTATATCCGGTATGCTAAATCCGTATCCACCGAGTGTAGATCCCTGTTTCTCAACAAGCTAGTACGAAAAAATTGAAGTTATAAATGCAAAAGTAAACGTAGACCATAATTTACATAAAGGATATGAGAGACCATAGTTTAAAGTTGTGTCAAGTATGATGCTGAAATATAGTCTTTCAACAGTTGATTGAGCCAGATGTTCGTAATTATTGAGTAAGAAGGTAAGTAATCAAGTTTGAATTGAATCACAATACAAAAATAAGAATAAAAGTCACAATAACAGGAAGTATAAAGAAAAGGAAGTTTATAAGGCGGATAAGAAATTTGCAAGATTCAGATGAGCAATACCTCTTTTTGTTTCAGTCACCTTTCAAAACAGGTGGCCACAAAAGATTCACAATTGGCATCTCTTGAAAGCACTAATGAGGAAACCTACAAACACATTGCAATGACAATGAGGGTATGGCGACGGATGCAAGAGGTATGCGTATTTTATGTAGGCTGCAATGCGAGAAATAGCTAACTGAGTTGTAAAGAATTCGTCAATCACACCGTATAAAATTCTCGATTTACACTCAATTTATTTTAACACTATGTAATTTCAAAATACATGGGTTATTTTAAAAGTAGACCTAATACTAAGTTTAAAACACTTTCAATTTTGCATTCAATTTTGAATTAATTTTTCTCCTCTTCTTCTTCATCTTTTTTTTCTTCTTCTGCATTTCATGACTAGACGAATCACCTGTTCCGGTCCCAAAGAAATACATCCACTTCACCAACGCTTCCTAGGCCTTGCTATACTTTTTTGTCCAATAGGCTTGCATGGCCAAACTTCTTTAGGCAATCTGCCATCTGGCATCTTATTCAGATGAGTAATACACCTCTCTTTGTTTTCTGCAATATTTATTTAATATATAACAAAAGTTACTTTGTTAGCGTCAAAACTTGTAGTATATAAGTCTGTGAAATATACATTATGTTATAGATAGGCGTAATTGAAAGGAGAACAACTAAAACTCTTGATCACATACAGACTTTTACAAATTGTAGGGAAGTTAGACACAGTGAAATTGGTCCGTCGTTAATGATGTACTCATTTAGCATACGCTTACCCATATTTTTCAAATTTTCTGCCAAACGCTGTCTGCCACGTTCCTGATGGACGGTACGCAATTATTTATGGTCTTACATACAGAATGTACGTAAGTAGTCCCAAGAATTAATCAAACTATTATTACTTTTGTAGACTTTCCAGTTTCAATTTGGATCCGGCAGCATTTACATTGCCTAGTTTTATTTATTAATAAAACGTCACTAGTCACTTCGCATTAGCTGCATTTAAGTTACTGTATTAGAATAACTTCGATATCAGAATGCTGTCCGTACAAACTGTTTCGTCTGCAATAACTGATGTAATTACATGAACGTCACTAATACTAAATTAAAGCTGAAGTCCGGAGAATGAAAACAGTCAGCCATTTAACACATTTAGAAATAAATATTTCACACTCAATTACGTATAGCACGACAAATGCAAATGAAAGCGTAAGCTCTCCAATAAATTTATCAATCCACTGCAATGCGTACAATGTTTAATTATTCTCTTTGATACTTACTGCAGAATAGTAGTAAATTTGTTTATCTTTTGTATAACATTGAATAAACCAATTTCCTCTAAACAAGTGTTTTAATATTTATCTGTGTTTTCTTGTATGCTCTACTTTCTCTTTCATTAGTCTCTTCATTTTACCTTGTTTTCTACTAACATAATACACATATAGCACAAAATAATTTAAGTTGTTCTTTTTAAGGTAGCTTGATGACAACTATTCACGTATGGTAACTTCGCACACCACAAACCTAAATATCCATGAAGCTTAACATTAATTTGGTAAACAACGAATTTAGATTATGATTATGTATTCTGCATTCTTTTCCCGTGTTATCACTACCAAACAATTAAGTAAACATGCTTCATGCTCAGGCACATATGACGTGTGATAGGATGGATCGTTCAAATGGTTGGTTAGGAAGCAAGGGGCTGTATTCCAGGTGTCCCATACGTTACGTTTTGAGGAATCATTCAACGGCGTACATACTCACCACGAAATTTAAGTCCTTTTTATGTTAAAATGTATGGATTTAAAAATGCTCGCCTTAATCCCGAACGCAGGAATCGTTAGTTCTTATTAAAGTGTAACTTTTTAAATATATAAATGGTTACAAAGGTAACTAAACTACTATAATATTTTTCAAGTGAGAGCAATAATCTCCCTCCAGTTTCTATGGAGGTTGATTCTCGGTAAGTCATACTTACGTCATATACACTATTCTTACATGACATATAGTCAACATGTTTAACCAGTTGAGTCACACGTTAATACTACAATAAATAAACTACATATATTTTAAGTACAATAAAAAATTAAATTCGTAAACCAATAAAAATTAGGTAAAAGCAAAGCACGAAATTTATAAAATATTCCATAGTTTTACTATACCTCATAGGCTACTTATACTAAACTTTTCTGTATTATTATGATTTCAACTAAGATGATTATCAACTTTTCTTGTAGAATGTTGAATCTGTTTAGTAAACACTAGACAGTATAAAATTGATAAACTATACTCACATGGAAGTAGCAGCCCTCTCAAGAAAGACGTGACAAAATTGTAATTGTCTTACAAGAAAATTTTATCATTTTTAAAGGACTAAGTTTTCCGTATAGTATTAAAAATGGTAATTTACGATAATTGTCAAGAAATTGTCATTGAAATTCATCAGATTTTGGAAGCAGCTTTTAGAAGAATACAACAGAAAAAGATAATATTTACATATAATTTATAAGAATCGTGTACTCTTTATTTCATGGTGAATTATCATAAACTAAATGCGTTAGCAAACGTAGATTCCAAAAATATTTATATTACAAGCCTATAGAAAAACTAAATTATATTTCTCTTTATGATCACACTTTCTTTACGTCTTTTAAATACCTACATAGACAGACATGGAACACGTTATCTAGTTTTGCAAAACTTTAATCACTACGATTCTTCATGTTATTGTTCGAAACTATTATATCGTTACATTTATTGTAACAAAACTACTATTTTAAATCTAAGTAAATATTTGACTGTACTTCATTCTAACGTAGACGTGGTAGACGTTATGGAACGTTTCTATAGTTTTAAAGTGTTTTGCAGAAACAATTTCCATTTGTTTTTTTAAATTTAGCGTTTTTGTATACAGGAAGCATTTCAAGTTGGTCAACATTTTAAACACCCAAATCATTTAAAGAGGGCAGTCGTCCGTTCTTTGCTAGCACTAGCTTTTGTTCCACGAAAATCAATTAAAATGCAGAAATAACACCATTTTCAATTACTTCCGGACTAATGGCTACACACAAGAAAAAATTAAAAGTTGCATTAATGACATTAGTAACTCTAATAAGCCGGAGGCGGAAGTGAGAGGCACTATAGTCATGTCTTATATACGTGGTGTCTAAAAAAGTTAGAAGGATAGCCACTGGTTTTGAGTTACACACTGCTTTTTACTCCCGCCATACAAAAATTAGTAACCGTTACAAAACGTCCAGACCCTGTGTTCGATACAAGAAAACTAGCATTTAAAATCGGTAAAAATTTCATCCAAAATATTTAGCGTGAACTCAGAATTGTACACGTGACTTTTTTACCTCAAAATGTTCATAGAATGTTCTCACTTTAACTGAGAACACAAAACCTCAGTAAACAAAAATTATTACATGAATTGGTAAATAGCAATACTTTTGATGACAAGGGTGCACCAGAAATAAAATACATCTCTTTACACTGAAAGAGAGATAGTGAAAGTGAGAGACAGACAGTGAGTGACGCAAGCGAAGGGAGAATGTAGAGAGAGGAAAACTGTGTTATTGGTTTGTTACAACGTAAACATTAAGGTAAGAAGATGTCGATTATTAAGGTTGTAATCATTTCAATAAATTTACCAAGACAATCATTGCTTTGGACTTTCAAGTGTTCCTTCTTTATCGGTTCTAATTCTGAGTCCTAAAACAACTCTTTTCCCTCTGTGCTTCTATCCTCCCTATCCAACTTCGCTAAATTAAAGCTTTATCTGACTACGATAACACATAAATTACGTGACCTAATACCAACGATAGGCAACATTAAAGTAATTCATTTTAGTCTTAAATTCTGTAACTGTAGGTACATCATACTTCGTACATTGAATTTACTAACTTTTTTTTAATATTAACTGTGCCAACTGCAAATTGCAGAAAACGATCAATGTTATCTATATTTGTCAAAGAATACAGAATATGTTGTGACAACTATGTTTCCGTGGCAACGATTTCAAAGTGGAAATATTAGGTATCATTAAAATGTCCTGGAATGAAGTTGAGACTTTTCATCTTCTAGGACCCCACCTCAGAGATTCGTTAGAATTTGTACACATATAGTTGGTTTTAAGACTATCTTAACTAAACAAATATAGTTTATCAAAATACTATACTTAGAATTAATTCAGTTAATGACAAACAAATCAAAAAGTATATACCTATATTGCGTGTCCAATTGGATTGGAGATGAGTGAAATAGTCTCGGTAAACATCGTGGGACTGATCCTCTCTCGTGAAAATCACGTACATCGTGTCGCTGCCTACATTAAAGGTATGTTGAAGGGAAAGCTAGAACAAGATTTAATACAGTCTAAAATCACAGTGCGTATAAAAAATAATTTGGTAACTTCGAAGTAATGGAAGAGTGGTTTCGAGGTGGTGTTACGTCTATTATGTGGAAACGTTTTTGTGTTGGTTATAGTCCGACACACCAGAGGCGTACCCTGCATAAAATACTTTATAGAGTTTCCTAAAACGAACGTAATCTTACGGTGCAGGAGTCCTCATTACACTCAGGGGTTAGCGTCGGTATCCTGCGACTGCAGTGCCTTGGGTGTACGTCACATGGCTCCCTTGGTGCAATATCGCCAAATAAAGTTATGCAAAGAATAAATTTAAAGAAGATAAAAACAGAGGTTGACCACTTCTAAAATACAATAGGCTGCAGAGGTCACCACCTTCTGTGATTGATGTGACCACTTCTGGTAGCAGCAGCAAGTGAAGCAGAGAAGAATCGGATAGAGCATAACACCTCAGGTCTAATTGTGAATCTGTTGTGACCATGCAAATCCACAATTTCCAACCTGCCTCCGGAGTCTCCACTCCTCCACTTACGAAGTCAGTCCCGATAATCCTCTTAATTTTGCCAAAAGAGAAGGATATTGAAATAGCCCCGTTTAGGTTGGCAGAAAAGGGTGACAGAATAAAAATATCATCGAAAAGATGAAAGGAAGAAAATTCCGTTCTCGAAATATAAATATTAATGTTAACAACGGTATTGTGCAGTTCGACGTTTCTCTGAATATCACTGGTAGAAGCTTTAAAAAGCTTCTATTATTATCACTGGCAATATTTAGCAAACAATATATAATACATGGATTTTTAAGTATTACAATTTTTCTTGTAGAATATAATTTCATTTTATTATTCTTTGAAACGTAAATTATGCATACTTTTTTACTGAACACCTTTAGTTGGAATACAGTAGAACTCCATTTATCCGAACTAATGAGTCCTAGACGTAATTCGGATATGCAGAAATTCGGTTAATTGGGACAAACCTAAGACAAAGATTATGTTATGAAAGAAAACGCGAAAATTGCTCAAAAATCACTTTTGTTTATTTTTATTACATGAGTACAGCACCTTAATAAAAACCAGATCACACGTGTTTTGCAAAAATTTCACTTTTACTACAAAATATTTAAAAATAATACTCACACATAATTATAATTTTTCAGTTGAACAAGTCAAACAAAGTTAATTGTTTTGACGTAGAAACTCGTTTGCGTACAGCCAGGTCCCGCAAACGTTGACGGCAAGAAGCTGCATATGATCGCATTCAGGCTTCCGTTCCATCCACTTTCAGGCAGTGTCAAAACAAGCGAATGCCTCACTCGCCGTAGGTTCCTTTTCCGGTTCAACTGAAGCAACGTTGTCATCGTCTTCGTCCACCTGCTGAGATTCATCATTTACATGTACTTTGGATAATTTTATTATCGTCTAAAATTTGATATCCAGGGTCCGGTGAATCGCACTGCAACCACTCGTTTATGTCGTCCACGTCACAGTCGGAACAGCCAGGAATTTGTACGGTGATTTTCTGGATGTCTTCAGTTCTAAGGTAGATTTGGATATTATAGACAATTAAGTGGAGCCAATTACCATGTTAGTTTTATGCAAGTTCTAGAGAGTGAGAGAAAAATCAGGTTTAAAGATACTATTCTCTTCTTATGTGAAAATAAAGAGATATCTTTAAAGATATTGCTTTCATGTAAAAATGATTCTTGTGAAACTGTAGTAAACATATTCATTTTACGAAATTACATATTATGACTTTTCTTTGGACTGTGTCCCTAAAGATAAGCTTACCATTTTAGTTTATATAGCTGACTATGCTGTTAGAAAATAAGTGGGAAATAATATCTGTCGACCGTGTAGTGATTGGTTACAATCAAATAAAGAAATAGAAGTAGATATGCCCACAGACTTAACATTAGAAATGGATAGAGGTAAATTAATGTTACCCTATGAACATGCATTAGTATCAGTTTCAATTTTATGGCATATACTGTAAAACTTATGTGGAAAATTTTATAATTTATTTTTAAGTGTTAAGAATCAGCTTTCAGTACTGCATAAACTGAATTAATGTAAAAATATTTACAAGATGTATTCTCCCAAGATTTTGATAAAGTCTGTTGCTGTAATAATAATTTATACAAAAAAATGATAGTCAGTCTTCTTCGAAAGAAAAACTAGAAAAAGAAAAAACGGTTAAAAATCTTAAGAAATAAATGATATATACTTTTTTTATAAACAAGTGTTTTATTTTTCCTGATCAATATGACTTCCTTATGGAATGTACCAAGACATTGTGAAATTTTATTTTTTTATTTAATCAGCAATCAAAATACAATGCATTCTATAAGCTAATGTTATAAGATAATATTAGCATAATGAAGAAACCCAGTGGCAAAATCTCTATAAATTTGTGTAATTTGTCACGAAAATTAGAATTACTCAATGTTTAGGCCTATCCTTAATATCGTATTTAAAACTGAAATCGTAGTTTTAAACTGAAATTTGTTATTTGTTATTATTACTTAATGTTCGTAAAAATTCCCGCATAATTTACACGCCTTAAAGTCTGTGATAAAATTTGGTAATAAGAAGAGGGTAAATTACGTGAATAAATACGGCGATACTGGAACCGTAAGACTAGTCGAGTCACGTGACCGTAAGGGTCGTCTTACGCACCACGGCCTGTCTTTTTCGTCGGCCTCGACCTACTCCCAGTCGATCAACGCTCAACACATTTACTAACATTTTTTCAATCATACATGAATCTTTTAATCAATCATAACATTTTTATTTAATTTAACAATTAATTGATGACATTCATGCTTTATATAACCAGATATACTTGAACACATTAACTTTTGACATAATATTTTCGTAATGACGACTCATGGAATTTCCCAATAGTTTTGTTTGTAACATGATTCGTAACAATATAAGTATGTTTTCCCACCTGTTCAGATAACATGACTGGACCATTATATAGTCTATGGAACTTAGCTGTTGTATTATCAATACTACGACCAACGTTCAAAGCTCAGAGTAATATCAACTCGCCTACTCTAAATGATTGCAGCTTATGCTCGGAATTGAATTTTTCTGTACGCTGTTCTGCAAATTTCTTTAACCGCTCTTTCACATCCAAACGCTTAATCTCGTTCGGAACCGGCAAATTTTGAGCGGCTACACGTTTTACACAATCACTCCAAACACGCTTTGGTTGAACATCCGATTGCAGCTTTAACGGTGTATATCCAGTAGTGGTATTGTAACTACTATTTATGGCCTTCTCGAAAAACTCAAGATACTCCGGCCACATGCTTTCGTTTGTGTTACAATATGTTCTGAATAATTGACCGAGCTCCCTATTGACCCTCTCGGCAAGATTTCCTTGAGGTCTACTAATGGATGTCAATACAGCTTGTATGTTCCTCTTCCCCAACTCAGCTTTCCATTTCTTATTTTGGAATTGTTTGCCTTGGTCGGATAGGATCTTCTTGACATGGCCATACTTAGGGATGTATTTTTCTAAAATTATTTTAAGAACAGCATCCGTCGTGGGTCTACCTATAGCATACAGACTTACATTCTTTGTGAACACATCAGTGCATACAACCAGATTTCTCATACCCAGAGACGCACGTGGTAATGGACCAAGGAAATCGATACATAATAATTAATTCTTGCCATGCATCACTACGTTTCTCATTTCTACATATGTGTGTTGGTTTGGGTATTTGGCTATCTGGCAGTGGCAGGTACGAAGAACAGACTTGACTTTCCTGGCCATGTTCATCCATATAAAATCCTCCCGCAGCGACAAGTAGCATTTGTATGCTCCTGCGTGAGCAAGACTTTCGTTGCATGCCCTGATTAGGTCCTCCACAAGATGGTTCGGTACCATTATCTTCCATTGTCCGTCTATAAGCTTGTACAAAATATTGTTAACGATTTGAAATTTGGGATTATCTTTAATTTGGATTTTATTTATGATTTTTTTAATTTTTTCGTCTCGTTGCTCATTATTAATGTTTTTAAGGTAAAGATTTGATCTCGTTAGGAAACGCATATTTAACAGCTAATATTTGAATTTCATTTTTATCAGAGGTATAAGTTTCCTGCTGCACAGGAGGGTAACGACTTAGAGTATCCGATTAGGGGTATTATGAGAGTTCTAACGCGGAAGTGACGTCATCCCCCGCCCCGCCCCCCGCCGACGCCCATTTTGGGGGGAAATTTGAAAATGGTGGTGTTGGGTGTTGACTTCCGGTGTGGGTGTAGAGGTGGGGGGTAACGGTGTTTTGTGGTTGGTCGTCGGCTGTGTGGTGGTTGTTGTCGTCGTTGATTGGTTTATGGGGGACGGGTCGTCGTCCATGTTGGAAAATTGCGACGTTGCCGGTTGTTGCTGGAAAATTGCGCCGTTGTCGAGTTGTGCGGTGTGTTGTGGTTAATCGTCGGCACGGCGGCGGCGGCGGCGGCGGCGGCGGCGGCCATGTCGGAAAATCATCGACTGCATCGATGTGTGCTGGTTAAGCGTCATCATGGCTTGGCCTCGGCTTGGCCGCGGCTCGGCCATAGATTGGTCGACGTGTGTTTGTGCTGGTTAAGCGTCGGCCTCGGCGGCCATGTTGGAAAATCGTCGATGTGTGCTGGTTAAGCGTCGTCATGGCCAGTCCTCGGCTTGACCGCGGCTCGGCCGTAGATTGGTCGACGTGTGTCGGCCGCATGTGTTTAGATTTGAGTTGCCGGGTGTGTGCTGGTTAAGCGTCGGCATGTCTTGGCCTTGGCTTGGCCTCGGCTCGGCCGCGGCTCGGCCATAGATTGGTCGACGTGTGTCTGTGCCGTCGGCATGGCGGCGGCCATTTTGGAAAATCATCGACTGCATCGATGTGTGCTGGTTAAGCGTCGTCATGGCTTGGCCGCGGCTCGGCCATAGATTGGTCGACGTGTGTCGACCATGTTGGAAAAGTGTCGTCTGTGTGTGTGTGTGTGTGTGTGTGTGTGTGTGCGTGTGTGTGTTGAGATTGGCTCGATCGATGTGTGCTGGTTAAGCGTTGGCATGGCGGCCATGTTGGAAAATCGTCGATGTGTGCTGGTTAAGCGTCGTCATGGTTTGGCCGCGGCTCGGCGGTCGGCGGCCATGTTGGAAAAGCGTCGACTTTGAAAATCTGTGTCGTTCATCTTCCTTGAGGTTAAAAATTAAATATATATGTGTACTGCGTCCATCTTCCCTCGACGCATAATTGAAAACCAAATTCACTTGTAAAATTTGTATATCGCACATCTATGTATGGAAAAAATACATACATCATGCACGTAAGATAGGAAGTACCATATTCTGATTGATATGTAATTTTTTTTTTTTTTTATCGCGTGGACATAGAAATAAGTGTAGATTCGTCCTGCATCGGTTGTAAGAAATTCTCACCCCCGCGTGTATGCACTGCATAAGTGAAAACCACTGCACTTGTAAAAAATTGTCTAACGCACATCATGCTTGTAAGATAAGTAAGAAATTCACATGACGTGCACCCCGCGTGTATGCACTGCATAAGTGAAAACCACTTCACTTGTAAAAATTGTCTAACATACATCATGCATAGGAAATAATTAACATTTATATTATTTTGATGGGTATGTAATACCTGTCGGGCAGACGTAGTAAAAAATAGTGGAGTGTCTTCTGCATATCTCGTAAGAAACTCTCTTTGATTTGGTCCATTGTGTATAAATGAAAACCACTTGACTTGTAAAAATTTTGTAACACGCATTATGCATGGAAAAAATATGTGTAACACATATCATGCAGGGAAAAGAATAGTTGAAAATAAACACTAAAGCAATGAAAAATTTACATGTATATTGTATGAAAATAAATACAATAATTTATATATGCATACAACAAATATATACATTGCAAAAAAAAATGGAAACAAATATATACAATAAAACGATACATATACAATGTAAAAAATTGTAGTAGATAGTTGTTGTTGTTGTGCACAGCCATCTGTAACAGAAAAAAAATAGAAACAATATTAGTGCTGTATGGTTAATACGAGTACGATGGATTAGAATAACGTTTATTACATACCTCAAATATGCATACGTGCATAGAAAGTCCGTGTCGTCTTGCCGAATGCGTATAGACGACAATGCGGACATCTAGGCGGCGCCCCCTCCAACGCCACCGTCTGGAGCCAACTCAGGATGCAACAACAGTGATAGGAGTGTCCACACGCCAAATCGAGGAGCCTCTGTCCGTCGGTGTAATCCTCCATACATATTCTACACGAGGTATGGGGCACTATACCCTGGACGGGACAGAGTTCTCCTCGGTGCCAATACCACGTCGGTAGGTTCCTTCGCAGAAGGAGCCTCATCGTGGTTGGCTCATCGTGCATCCTGGGTTCTATGGTTTCCAAAATGTCAAAGAAGACCGGTGCAGCTTCTGGAGGGGGTCTCAAAGGGGATCTCGTTGTTGCTGCTGCGGCAGAAGGTGCATCTGTTTTGGCTGAGGCTGTGGTTGAGGTTGAGGCTGCGGTTGCGGTTGAGGCTGTGGCTGAGTTTGCGGTTGAGGCTGAGGATGCTGCGGCAGAAGGCGTATCAACTGTGGTTGAAGCTGTGGTTGTGGCTGCGGCTGCATAGGACGTAGGCACGGCTGAATGTCACTGAGGACAAAAGAAAGACATAAAAAAACGTATACAGACGTGGAAAAAAAAATATGTACGCATAAGAAGAGGACTTACCTTCTGTCCTCGAAGATGGAAACCGACAATGACGATGTACATTCCTCCTCCTCCTCATCATCATCATCTTCTGCTTCGAGGAAATCGATATTGTATCCCAATTCATCCTCATCTCCTACGAACCCGCTGAGGGTTTCGACGTCGTCGTCGTTGTTGTCATCGTCGTCGGTATGATCGACATCGCTGGAAAAAAAGTACAAATTTAAAAACAGACGTAAACGCATTACTACAAGAGATTGTTAATGAAAACGGACTTACCGACTCGAGGCGGGTTGAGGAGATGTGCTCCACAGCAGAGCACGACGTAACCGTTGCGAACTATAAAAAAACAGTAAGAGAGTCGAATGGGATTTTCTGTTTGTACACATTAAATAAAGAAAAAATATTGTATTTACCGTTGTACTCGTCGTTGCTCCTCTGACAGACGTTTATTCACTTTGTTGTTCATTCTGTAAAACGTAATGAAAGTTGTAACATAATTAGGTAAAGAACATAATGAAGTGTGTGTGTGTGTGTGTGTGTGTGTGTGTAATGCTGAACATCAACGTAAGTACTTACATGCAAGTTGTAAAACAAACTGAATCGACACAACAAAAGACATATTTATATGCATATGCCCGACGGAAGTCTGCTACAGACAGAGTCCCTCCACCCTCACACACTCTGCGAGGTCAGACAACATCTTGTTTAAAATTAAACGCATATTCCCCCTCCCTCGCAAAGCTCTCGTCGATTACATCACCCACGACTTGCGTCCTGTTTCACAAGGTTAAACAAATTTATGTACACATGAATAAGACCCCCCCACCCTCACAACGTTCACACGCAACGATAACATATGGGCAGTCAGCATCTTGATGTAAGTGAATAAAAAATAACTGGACTTATACATAGCGTGTGAATGTCTTAGCGAGAGTCGATTACATCCTGTATCACAAATTAACTGTTGCCTTCTAGTCGCCTACCTCCCCCCCTACTCAGTGATGCTCTATTGAATTTAGTATTTTTTATACATGAAATAATAGTTTATTCTTACCGTTAGTTATTGGTCCGTGTAACTCTGTCTCTTCGCGTTAGGACCAGCAGTGACGTCGGATAGCGCACGTTTACGCGTTCTGAAGTGTCCGTACGCGAGTATAGTTACGCCGTCGTCCAGTACATACCTCTTATCGTCATAAGGTGACAGGGAAAGTTTTGTTACACGTTGCGTGTACAGCTTATGACTGTCTTTTCGACTGTCGAAAAGACACTGGCTGTACAATCGATGACGTAACTTTTTTTTTTATTGCTGTCCTTGATACACATTTCGCCACCTTTTTGTCGGTGCAGTCGGACAACAGAAGCGAGTAACATTTTGCTCTGAGTCCGACAAATTCCCTGATGGGTTTCCCATTGGTTTCATCCTTGAACTTCCCCACGACTTTTTTTGTTGTCGTCGCAATGACAAGGATGATCCGCGGGATAGTCCGACGTGTCGAAAAGGTGGAGGTCCTCTTTCATATCCGCGTACACGTCGTCAGTCTGTATGCTGTAAAGCAAACTGTCCGTGTCAGTCATTAGTAATGTCAATCGTCGACCGTACTTGGCGACAGCGTACCGATAATGAAAATCGTACATTATCAATTTACTGACATCGAGTACTGTGAAGCCGACGTACACCGGACGGGAAAGGAATATCGTTCTGTATCGTAAGGTCAGTCCGACCAAGTCATCGGTGTAGCGGATCATACGCTTTAGCAGTGGATTGGAAACAAGTTTCTGCAGCCGTCGTTCGTTAGAGACTAGTTGGAAGTCTATTCGTTTCCTCACGTTCTCCAGCGATTTGCCATAGACGGCGTTGACCATCAGTTTGAAAAAATCCTTTTCTAAAATCCGATACAACCCACTCGCGTAAAGCGTGTACTCTATGATTTGTGCATATTTCCGGAAATAAGTGGTGCGTGAGACAGGCTGTTCCATGTATTGAATATAATTGTTCGAGTTTGGGATAACCGAAATCTTCCAAATTTATAATATTGTAATGTACGATACGCTTCTCCAGAAATCTTTTTTTTTTCAATCCTTTTACGAAAACTTAGTTAAAAGGAAAAGTATATTTTACTAATATCGACACAAGATGTTCGTACGATGTGTCCCCGTTCGTCTACTCTAGACCATGATAATAGTCCGTTAACCATCGGTTTGTCCTCACGTGTTTGTGATTCGAAACGATCGTGTCCACTTGAGGTGCAAATATCCAATGCCTGCTGGCAAATGCGGTGACGTCCATAACGGCTATTTCCTTAACGATTTCGTTACCATCGTTGTCGATGAAACAGTGAAAGTCAAGTATGACTGCTAGCTTGTCGTTGGTCATTCTTTTTTCGTTACAAACAACGTGTTCGGTGTCACTAGGAACGGTGCCCATCCGTCCGTCTTGCGGAACAGACACGTTGTATGTCGTGAAACGTTTTTAAAGAATTTTTCGGAACGTTTACTTTGTACCTTACCTGCTCGTCACGGATCACTGCAACAAATTTCTGTGTCAAAACGTAGTATACAAAAATTTCTATAGGGTACAGTACTGTGTGGTTTAAGTCACTGCAACGCCTGTACTCGTACGGAGTTAACAGCTCAATGCGTCCGTCCTCAACGCGTACTGTTCAAACACTGAGGTATGCGAGATCGCGGTTCGCCGTCCGGTGGGGGCCTGGCCACGGCCTGGTCGTGGCTTGATCGCGGCGTGGAGTGGTGGGGCCTGCGTCCTTGTTGTCGGCGTCGGCCATGTTGTCGGGGGTAGGAGATGATTGGTGTGGCCGGCCATGTTGGAAAAGCGCGAGGTTTTCGGGTTGTGTAAGAGTGTGCTGGTTAAGGGTCGGCCAGGTTGCCGACTCATGCATGTGTTATAGTGTACGGGTTTAGATATGTAAGGGATTTTTCCGGGTCGGCGGCCATGTTGGAAAAGCGTCGACGTTGCCAACTTGTGCATGTATGCTGGTTTAGCGTCGGCCACGTTGACAACTCGTGCATGTGTTATCGTGTATGGGTTTAGATATGTACGCCGCCACCGTCCGGATATCGTCGATGTGAAGAGACTCAGTGAGGTGAATTGCATTGTTGCCAACTCGTGAACTGTAAATTTGAATGTGTGTCTTTGTGGTAAGTATACCATGTTGTCGGGTGGGAGATGATTGTTGGTGTTCGGCCATGTTGGAAAAGTGGCGAGGTTGTCGAGTTGTGCATGTGTGCTGGTTTAGCGTCGTCCATGTTGTCAACTCATGCGTGTGTTATAGTGTAGGGGTATAGATATGTATTGTGATTTTCCGGAAAGTGCCTTGATGATAAAATTGTTATATTTCATTAACATTACGTAAGAGCACGCAGGAAAATGACTTCTGTGTTCCATCCAAGCATATTCTCCACGTTCCCATTTGTTTAATCCGCCTCCACAGGAAAAACAAATCACTCTATCGTTGCATCCGGTGTAAAAGAAACCCGCCTCTGATAATTCTTTAGGCGTTATCGTTAACGATACAGGCCATTCTTTAAAACCCTTTAAACGGTTTTCCAAGTTTCTGTAACGCGGGTACGGAGATGTGATTTTTTGAATTAAGATGACCTGCACTTCTTTATCGTCTGGTGATAAGGACTTGATTGACGTCGTCGTCGTCGTCGTCGTCGCCGCTTCACCGCATTGTTTGAAATAGCGGTTGTTGTTGGGATTGATATCGTCATCATCGATATCGTGTGAAAGCATCTTGTGCGTCCACTCACGACTCGTGCTGATGAAACACTGAGCGAAGAATAGGGAGGAGAGGATAATAGTTTCCCCTCCACAAAAATAAAATACACGAAAATTGATTACATTTTTTTAAATAAAATATCACATTACATTCTATTTACAACAAAATAAAAATACATGAAAATTGATTACATTTTTTTAATTAAAAAAAATCACATACATATAATGCACACATTACATTCGAAAAAAAGCAATGTTCTATTTACAGCAAAAAAAACATTAATATATAGTAAGCGTTTAATTGTGTCTGCGCACTGTGTTGGATAACGGAGTGTACACGTTGATTGAATCATGCAGTATCAAGCAGTAGGCCGCGGTCTGAGCGGGGAAATTGGTCGATGACTCGAATTCGAATCTGACGTCGACTGGTGAAGACTTGAGCGATTCGTCCTGTCTGCTACAATCGAAGACGAATAACGGTGCTTTTGCTATGAACTCAGTAGGTGTTAGAAGTACGTTGGGGTTGACTTCTGTGGTAATACGATTTTTGAAATCGTGTATACATGTCGTACAGCAATGAGTAACGTCCGTTATCGATATCCAGGTTCAGGTTATCGTGCGGGTAGTATTTGTCGTTCAGAAAGATGTTATTATTTTTACTTTCAGGTGGAATTTTCTTTTCATACAGAGATATTGTTGGCTAACACGTGGACGTCGTTTCCTTCGTTTATGGCTCGCTCGAACGCTGTGAGCATTTCTTCGTCGGTGACGACTGTAGTGTCGTTCATGTCGGCCGGTTTGATGACATTACCGCAAGCGTCCCATCTCAGGCAATTACGATACTGTTTTTTAACTATATTTCCAATATCCACAGCGTGAGCGACGTCTTCCCATGCGCGTAGTTTCTTCGCTGTAGGATGTTTGCGATATATTTTTCTCTCTCCTTCGTTGAAATTTTCCAGTTGTCTGCGCATAATGTACCAAACGTTTTCGGATATTTTGTACACAGACAGACAACGAATTTTGTTCCTGTTTATGGGGTTTGGCGCGATCTTTTTAACCAGTACGTTTCTCAGTTTGTCGACACTGTATTCGATTTTGGACTGTAACAGTCTACTTCGTTCTTCCGCACGTTGCCGTTCTTCTTCCGCGCGACGTCTCTCTTCCTCTGCACGCTGTCGTTCTTCTTCCGCTCGTTGTCTTTCTTCCTCTGAGCGACGTCTCTCTTCTTCGTTAGTTTCTTGAATAGTTTTTATCGTGGATTTTAAATTACCCATTTTTGTTGTTAACAAATTATTTTGCATACTAATTAACTCCTTCAAACGTTCCTCGTACAAGTTTTCATATTGACTATATTTCATTACAATTTCTTTCATAATGACATATAATTCACGCAATTCAACAGCTTTAGGGGTTCTCATTTGCATCAACAAAAAAGCGAAATCTATTCCATTTAACACATAATATTTTGTCTGTGCATTATCTTCATCTTGGACTTCGTAATATTCGATGTAATCGTTTTTCTTTAACCATTTGGTAATTCTGGATCTTTGATTTTTCTATTTACCTGTATACCCGAGCCAATTCAATACATCGTCTGTAATTTTTATTTTATCCTGTATGGTGCAGTTCCAGAAAAATCTATTTTTCGTATCGTTTTCAACGTCGATACCGAATTGCAAACAGACCTGATACACCGACAATTTACCTACATTACGTGAAATCAGTTCTTCCGGCGCTAGACTTTGTACACGGAGTACGAGTTCCCTGTTATTGTGTGCTACCATGACGGATGCCTAATACATACTAATACGTTCGCACCAACCTGTTGGTCTAGGGCGCGCTATGTCGAGCACTACGAGGTCACTCTGCCCAACAGGTTGGTGCGAACGTACGGGGGGAGGGGATAATAATAAGACGTTTCCCCCTCCAAGGTTACGGGTATTAAGAAAATAAAATATATGAAAATTGATTACTTTTTTTTAATTAAAAAGTCACATACATGCAATGCATACATAATTGTGCGTTGATAGGCGGAGGCGTGGCGGTGGTTTGTTCGCCGTTCGCGGTTCGCCGTCCGGCGGCTGCTTGACGGTGTCCTGGTCACCGTCCGGAGTGGTGGGGTCTGCGTCCATGTTGTCGGGTGGAAGATGATTAGTGTGGTCGGCCATGTTGGAAAAGTGGCGAGGTTGTCAAGTAGTGTAAGTGTGTGCTGGTTAATCGTCGGCCACGTTGCCGATTCGTGCGTGTGTTATAGTGTACGGGTTTGGATATGTAAGGGGTTTTTCCGGACGTGCGACCATGTCGGAAAAGCGTCAACGTTGCCGACTCGTGCGTGTGTGCTGGTTAAGCGTCGGCCACGTTGTCAACTCGTGCATGTGTTACAGTGTACGAGTTTGGATATGTACGCCGTTGCTGTGTATTGCATTGTTGCCAATTTGTGAACTGTGTTATTTTCCGTGTGTTTTATATAAGTGAATATTATGCAGTGCATATCATGTGTGTTTCTTACACTGTTTAACGTTCGTGCGATAGAAATTACATATCAATAAAGTACATGAATATTGATTACATTTTCTTTAATATAAAAAAACATACATGAAATACACATATATTATTCTAAAAGGCAACATATTATTTACAGCAAAAAACAATAATATACAGATTGACTTTAATTGTGTCTACGCACTGTGTTTGACAGTGGAGTGTACACGTTGAGCGAATCGTGTAGTATCAAGCAGTAGGCCGCGGTCTGAGCGGGGAAATTGGTTGATGACTCGAATTCCAATCTGACGTCGACTGGTGAAGACTTGAGCGATTCGTCCTGTCTGCTACAATCGAAGACGAATAGCGGTGCTTTCGTTACGAACTCAGTAGGTGTTAGAAGTACGTTGGGTTGACTTCTGTGGTAGTACGATTTTTGAAATCGTGTATACATGTCGTACAGCAGAGCGTAAAGTCCGTTATCGATATCCAGGTTCAGGTTATCGTATGGGTAGTATTTCTCGTTCAGAAAGAGTCTCGCGTTGGTCACCTTGCAGTGATCGAATTCACCTGCGTGTTTCTTCAGATTGTTCTTTCTGGCGGTCTGGAAGGTGAGTCTCACGTACCGCGGTTTCTCCAGTTGTGTCGTTGTTTTTCACCGTCCAAGTCTGTCTGTCAGTCGTCGGTAAAGCCGGGTACTCGTGCAGTTTCCAACTACGAAACGGTAAGAATAGCGGTAGGTCCTTGCGTATGATTTCCAACAATTGTATCCGTACTTCGTTGTTCACGTACACGAACGGAATCATCCAAGAGATTTTGCTCAGTTCTATATCAGCGTTAGCGGGTGCATCCGTGGACGAGAACAGCGCGTTAACGTCGTTGGACGTGCGCAACAGTATCAGTTCCTGTTTCATGTTTAACATAACATGTGTGAAATCCTCAGCGAATCCCATCAGCATCCTCAACGGTATGCAAAAGTTGAATTCCTCGTTTTTACCGGTCGGTGTTAGCTCGTTAGCTGTAGGAGCAACCTAACCGGCGTTTTGCATCGAAACAATGTCCTGCTTGCCGGCAGATAGCACGGTTTTAATAGTGGATGTAATGCCGACGCTCTTGGTACGATCCACTTCCACGCCAGCCAGTTCGTAACGAATTTCTTCGAAGAGAAACGCGATCGCATTGTTGATCATTTTCACGTTCTCAGTACCGGTGCTGTCGGTCTTTTTGCTCAACTTGCCATCAACGTACAGGAAACTTTTCATCGGTAAAGTGAATATTTCCTGTTGCAGTATAGGTATGCGTATCTCATCGTTATTTCCGTATCGTGACGCAGATGCGTACGGTGCATGTGGATGATATTCGTAATGTGTGATGTTGTCTTCAAAGAATGGTTGACGTTCGACCGATAAGACGATACCACTGTCCGTCATGTTACTTGTGTTTCTTGAGTTTTAATCCTAGTGAAATCAGGTAGCGTCGGTTAGTTGCTGTTAACTGTGTCAACGATGAACGTCTACTGATACCTTTCCCAAAACGGTTGTCCTCTTTTATCTTGCGGTGCGAGCCACCATTCTTCATCACCGGTAAAGCAGTTGTATCAGTGAAATAAAATCCCATGATTACTACGCACGTTTCAGATGTATACGCGCGGTGATGACTTCGCCTTGAAAATTCACGATATCACCGTCCTGATCGTGTACGGACACTATAACGTTACGCAAGTGTAGTACGTTAAGTGGAAAATAAATGACGTTTCTGGGCGTTTCGACTATCTTGAATCCAGGCTCGACCGTTGGGTAGAACAAGTGCAGTATATGCTCGTTTCGTCCTGCCTTGTACGAACCTTGTACAGCGTTACACCTTATCTCCAAAACGTTCACTTTGTTAATGTTTACGGGTGCGTCCGACGTGTGTAATATATACGCCTCTAACTTGCGTTTCTTGGAAAAACCCAACATGGTACCGATCGTGTGTTCCGTACACCCGAAATCGATCTCGTATGAACAATGAAGTTCACATTTTAGCGTGTTGTTGTTGGGTCGTAGAGTAAATTTTGGATCTAATAATTCTTTTTTCAGGTAAGTTTCAATATCGCTGATTTCGTACACACCAGTCGGTATTTTGACAAGTTCTAACGTTTTACGTGGTCCTTTTAGTACGGGAAAGACGTTGTTTCTTCCGCTTTTCACGTTCGGTATAGAGTTGTACGTGGTAAAATCCAGTAGTCCCGCGTACCATTCACCGTCTGTCAGTTCAAGTGGTGGAAAAAAGTCACAAACCAGTGCGCTCGGACCCGTACCTGTAACAGTGACCGTTAGCGAAGGCATCTCGTCGTTTACTGATCGTTCGATGTCAAAAACTCCAAACATAAATGTTCGCAGACGACTGTGTCCGGCGGCTGTTTCCGCGCGTAATTGTAACGAACGTCAGTCACGTTCGATCCAAAGTACCGTATTAGCTCGACAAGAGGTCGCAGCTTGCCGAATCCATCAAAGTACATGACTCTGTTACCTCGCTTTTTGTAGCATACCTAATGCGTGCCTGGTCCGTTAGCGTCGTCCAGATTCACAATCGCGCTTTCGTTCTCCCACGGAGATGTATGAGGAAGTGCGTCGCGCATGTACACGCCTCTGAAATAAGGTACACGCAATCGTTTCGTGTACTCATAGGTACCGCGCTTTTAACTATTTTTCCGATGAGACTATGCCCCACTTTTTTTATCAATACGACTACGTAGTTCGTACATGTCTATTGTTTCGACTGCTACCGATAAAGGGAACTCCAATCGTGCTCGTCCTTGGATTTGTCCAGATCACTTATCAAGTCGTTCGTCTCCGCCTTGCTCGTAAGTAGTAACTCTGCCTCTTCCCCACCGAGTGAAGTACGCGCTGCGTGCGTATGCAATTTATAGATATACGATACCACTTTCTCCCAACGGTGTTGGAACACTTTTGCGAGTTTGTACGTTTCGCTCTTCGCGTACCGCTTCACGTCCTCCAATTAACGCGCGTTCACTGCGTCTGCGGGCCGTGCGCCACCGTCGCCGACGTTTAGAATAGTCTTTCCTTACGCATTGAAATAAGTGTCGTTTACCGCAGTGATCGTGTGTCGCTTCAAAACCTCCAAGTTCACCGCGTCCTTGTTGTGGCGCTAACTGTGTTATTCGTACGTTCCCGACCATTAGGTTAGAGTTCGTATCCTTCGGTATGATCTTCGTGTCCACGTATACTTTGGTCGCAGCGACTCTCGCACGAATCGGATCCCTCAGAGACTGCATGCGATGGTCCCGCGCGTCGACGACAGGGCTGTTCTTCTTGTTCGGTACTGTCGTGAAACGCAAGCACGTGTAGTCTACGTACTGCTTGTTGACAGCTTCCCTAAGATCGACGGGAGCGGCGACGTTGACGAGCTTACGACCTTTCATGTCTATTCCTTGCGTCGAATTGTTGACCAGACAGTGGTCACGCACAAACCGCAGTGGAACGGCATCGTTACCGTCGTGCGGTTCGCCCAAGTTGTGTATTTTTTCCCGCTACGTCGAAGTGTCCGTCCTCGGTCATCGCGATACCGATATCCTCCCGCAGACTGCGTCGCGTCTCTCTTCGCGCTCTGACAGCGCTCTGGTGTCTGCCGAACTTGTCAACACTCATCTCGTGAATGAAGCGCGTCGACCGCTGTGCACGATATTTTATACGATGATGTTGGCTTCACGTAGTTCTTCCACTATGGAAACGATTTCGTTCATGTGTCCACCGTTTCCGGGGCGTTGTGACGCTATCAACAGTCGCAATCTGTCCACCAATTCGTTCGGATCGTCCCAGTGCACGTAATCGCTTATGTCTTTTTTTCTCGAGACTATCATATAAGTTCTGTCGATATTATTATGTCCGTGTCCTGTACGTTTCGGTGGGAATAACCGTGATATTATCTGTTTATACTTTACACCTCTGTTTGTGTTTACCTGCGCGTTCACTAAATAATGATGCTTGTGCGCGTTGGTATCACGTAGTATATCTTTTTACGCATTCAGATCCATCTCGTTGTAAACGTTATCTTTAGGGTGCTTCATGAACATGAGTTCGTATAGACCCGGTGTACCTTTGTAACGTTTACCGTTGATAAAGATTGAATGGTCTGTTTCGATTTCCAACGGTGAATCACCGATCATCCATTTTCCGCTTTCATGTCTTACACCGTACGTATAATCCATCAAACGATCGCGTTCAGCCGACACGATCATACGCATGTACTTATTCGCTAAAGATTCACTGTCGTATTTGTCCTGAAAATGTCTACGTGCTTCTCGCCTCCCTTCCGGTCTGTCTAACATTTTTTCGATGTTGAGACTAGGATCGTCCTCGTCGTCCTCGTCCGATGTTTCACCTATCACAGACGTTTTCAGGAAACGTGGTGTCAACTGCTGTTGCGGTGACGGACGGAGCGGTGTTCCTACATCGATATTACTACTACTTGAACCCATCAGATCCTCCTCCTCCTCCTCCTCCTCCTCCTCCTTCTCCCCGCCTTTCATCTTTTTCGCACTCGTAGGCATTTCACTTCTTGTTGTTTTACGTTTTTTTTCAACCAACGCTTGCGAAATAGTTTGTAACGGTTCGAGAATCGGTTTGTAACTTTTGATTAACGTTTCTTCCTCTTCACGGATCCCATGTTTTAACGCACGGTATTTCTTATGTATCTCATCGCTGATCGTGTCGATATCACGGGCTAGTTGTTTTTTTCTTTTCGTCCATCTTGATAAACGGTAGTACACCGACTAACGTCGGTGACTCGAGACATCTGTATTTACCTGAACGATCGACGACTGTTTTAGTTAACGGTGAACAGCTGTTAAGTGCATTAATGCGAACAGTCTACAACTGTTTTTCCGGGACATGTGTAATTACCCGAACGGTCGACGACTGTTTTAGTTAACAGTAAACAGCTGTTACGTACATTTATGCGAACAGTCTACAACTGTTTTTTCAGGACATGTGTATTTACCCGAACGGTCGACGACTGTTTTAGTTAACAGTAAACAGCTGTTACGTGCATTTATGCGAACAGTCTACAACTGTTTTTATTTTACCCAAACGCTCAAAGACTGAGTTATTTAACAGTGAGCAGCTGTTACGTGCATTTATGCGGACAGCCTACGAGTGTTTTTTTATTTTTCTGAGACACTTATATTTACCTGAACGCTTGACGACTGTTTTAGTTAACGGTGAACAGTTGTTACGTGCGAACAGTCCACAACTGTTTTTATTATTTTCTAATCGTTAGGTGCGACTACTATGAAACAGTCAAAACCGGCTCTGTACCTGCCGGCGTCGATAGAAGATCCTTATCCACGACGAGGAAGCCGTAACGATGTTTCAACGCTTCAGCGCACATGTTCTTAAACGTGTCATATTTCATGTCCGTGTTGACGTGATCGTTGTACGCATGCTTCAAGTTGAGATCGTCCTGTTTGAACAATATTATTAGATTGGTATTGTCACGAACCAACTGTTTCGGCACTTGGCAGTACGTCTGACAAAGGTAAAACGCGTCCACAACACTGTGTCGTCCCATAGAGAAATACTTGCGTATGTTGTGTTGTCTTTCACAAGACACATCATCGAACACCATAATAGAATCGGGATCGACCTCATCGGGAGGAGGTACCTCTTCGTTATCGTTTTAGGCGTGATAACCCGTCGTTCCGTGGATATCTGTCAACACCGAACTTGTAACGTGTACAGTAGTTGCCGCAAAATCGTCTTTTCTTCACAAAATACACAGAACATAAGTTGGACCGTATCGCGCTTCGTGAAGCTTTTGTTATTGTGAAATATTTCCCATCATCGTATCGATAGACGTCCATCGTGTCGATGATCTGCGATGTGAGTGATACGCTATTAGTCATAATCGTGATATTTATAGTGTACGCGTATACGCATATTGTTTGAGGAATTTTTTTATTTATAATTTTTTTTATCATAGGTGTCTTCACTCACACTTTTGGAGTGACTACTGTCGTTCAGTAGTAGCAGTAGTAATTACACCTAGTACTACCCAAACGGGTATGTTTGTACAGGAGTTTATGTCGGCTCTGAAAAGAGTAGTTTTTTCATGCGTCGACTTCTACAAGTGTTCACGAACGAAATCGCATGTGGGCATTGACGCCTTATGGACTTGGACGGGATCATCACCCACTGCCCAATCCATAATTCGTATTTTACACTTGCAGCATCTTACAACAACACCATCGGCTTCGTACATAAACCCGGCTTTGGCTAGGTCAAAAAATTTTACGTTCACATTCGGAAATTTATGAACGTAAAATTTAACGTTACCCGGCTTTAAATGAACTTGGCAATGGTTTCGTTAACGATAGGCAGGTTGACATTGCGGTTATGGGTATATCGTTACGATCGGTTATGGCATGCAGTACCTTGGTCTGTCGGCTTTCAATGGACTTGGCAATGGTTTCGTTAACGATATGCAGGTTGACATTGCGGTTATGGGTATATCGTTACGATCGGTTATGGCATGCAGTACCGTGGTCTGGCGGCTTTCAATGAACGTGGCAATGGTTTCGTTAACGATATAAAGGTTGACATTGCGGTTATGGGTATATCGTTACGATCGGTTATGGCATTCAATACCTTGGTCTGACAGTTTTCAATGAAAGTGGCAATGGTTTCGTTAACGATAGACAAGTTGACATTTGCGGTTATGGGTATATCGTTACGATCGGTTATGGCATGCAGTACCTTGGTCTGACAGCTTTCAATGAACGTGGAAATGGTTTCGTTAACGATAGGCAAGTTGACGTTGCTGTTATGGGTATATCGTTACGATCGGTTATGACATGAAGTACCTTGGTCTGACAGTGCATGCAGTACCTTGGTCTGGCGGTTTTCAATGAAATTGGCAACGGTTTCGTTAACGATAGCCAGGTTGACATTGCGGTTATGGGTATATCGTTACGATCAGTTATGGCATGAAGTACCTTGGTCTGACAGTGCATGCAGTACCTTGGTCTGGCGGCTTTCAATGAAATTGGCAATGGTTTCGTTAACGATAGGCAGGTTGAGATTACGATATGTGTATATCGTTACGATCGGTTATGACATGCAGTATCTTGGTCTGAGAGCTTTCAATGAACTTGGCAATGGTTTCGTTAACGATAAGAAGGTTGATATTACGGTTATGGGTATATCGTTACGATCGGTTATGGCATGCAGTACTTTGGTCTGACAGGTTTCAATGAACGTGGCAATCGTTTCGTTAAAGATAGGCCGGTTGACATTGCGTTTATGGGTATATCGTTACGATCGGTTATGGCATGCAGTACCTTGGTCTGACAGTTTTCAATGAACGTGTCAATGGTTTCGTTAACGATAGGCAAGTTGACATTGCGGTTAAGGGTAAATCGTTACGATCGGTTATGGCATGCAATACCTTGGTCTGACAAGTTTCAATGAACGTGACAATGGTTTCGTTAACGATAGGTAGGTTGATATTGCGGTTATGGATATATCGTTACGATCGGTTATGACATGCAGTACCTTGGTCTGACAGCTTTCAATGAACTTGGCAATGGTTTCGTTAACGATATACAGGTTGACATTGCGGTTATGGGTATATCGTTACGATCGGTTATGGCATGCAGTGCCTTAGTCTGACAGCTTTCAATCAACGTTGCAATGGTTTCGTTAACGATAGGCAGGTTGACATTGCGGTTATGGGTATATCGTTACGATCAGTTATGGCATGCAATACCTTGGTCTGACAGCTTTCAATGAACTGGCAATGGTTTCGTTAACGATAGGCAGGTTGACACTACTGTTATGGGTACATCGTTACGACCGGTTATGACATGCAGTACCTTTGTCTGACAGCTTTCAATGAACGTGGCAATGGTTTCGTTAACGATAGGCAGGTTGACATAGCGGTTATGGGTATATCGTTACGATCGGTTATGGCATGCAGTACCTTGGTCTGACAGCTTTCAATCAACGTGGCAATGGTTTTGTTTACGATAGGCAGGTTGATATTGCGGTTATGGGTATATCGTTACGATCGGTTATGGCATGCAGTACCTTGGTCTGACAGCTTTCAATGAACGTGGCAATGGTTTCGTTAACGATAGGCAGGTTGACATTGCGGTTATGGGTATATCGTGCAATGCATACATAATTGTGCGTTGATAGGCGGAGGCGCGGCGGCGGTTGGGCATAATGACATTGTAGGGCTCGACATAGCGCGCCCTAGACCAACAGGTTGGTGCGAACGTATTAGTATGTATTAGGCATCCGTCATGGTAGCACACAATAACACGGAACTCGTACTCCGTGTACAAAGTCTAGCACCGGAAGAACTGATATCACAGCAAATTCATATTCGCGCTTACCAGCTTTTAATAAAAGGGCAAGAACGTTTCGACTAATGAACGAAATAAACCAGTAAAAAAATGTTTAATTATCTATGCTGCTGCTGTAACGGAAGTGTTTATATATAATAGATATCTCACTACCACCTCTCCCACAATCTCGTATACCTCTGTGTTTCGACAGTACGCGTCGAGAACGGACGCATGGAACTATTAACTTCGTACGAGTACAGACGTTGTAGTGACTTAAAGCACGCAGTACTGTACCCTGTAAAACGTTTTATATACAACGTTTTGACCGAGCAGGTAAGGTACAAAGTAAACGTACCGAAAAAATTCTTTACGAATGTTTCACGACATACAACGTGTCTGTTCCGCAAGACGGACGGATCAGCAGCGTTCCTAGTGACACCGAACACGTTGTTTGTAACGAAAAAAGGATGAGCAACGACAAGCTAGCAGTCATACTTGACTTTCACTGTTTCATCGACAACGATGGTAACGAACTCGTTAAGGAACTAGCCGTTATGGACGTCACCGCATTTGCCAGCAGGCATTGGATATTTGCACCTCCAGTGGACACGATCGTTTCAAATCACAAACACGTGAGGACAAACCGATGGTTAACGGACTATTATCATGGTCTGGGATGGACGGACGGGGACACATCGTACGAACATCTTGTGCCGATATTAGTAAAATATACGTTTCCTTTTAACTATGTTTTCGTAAAAGAATTGCAAAAAAAAGATTTCTGGAGAAGCGTATCGTACATTACAATATTATAAATTTAGAAGATTTCGGTTATCCCAAACTCGAACAATTACATTCAATACATGGAACAGCCTGTCTCACGCACCACTTATGTCCGGAAATATGCACAAATCATAGAGTACACGCTTTACGCGAGTGGGTTGTATCGGATTTTAGAATAATCAATATGTTTCTGGTAAATTACTAATTGGATACATTGTTGTTTAGCGCTTACGTAATAATATCAGCCGTCGCCTACCCCCTCCTCACCCTCTGCGAAATTCGATTACCTCACCCTGTTTAGACGTACAAAAAAATTAGTGCCACCGACATGTTCGAACACGCACGACTTTTGTCAATGACATCATCCTGTCTAGACGCATAAAAAAATAATTAACGTCGTCTACTTGTTCCCGCACGCTCGAGTGGAGTCGATGACATCATCCTGTCTAGACGTATAAAAAAATAACCAGGTCGGCTCCCCCCACCAACCCGCTGAACATGATGTGGGAAAGCAGCTGCATCCTTTCTGGGGGATGACGTCACTTCCGCGTTAGAACGCTCATAATACCCCTACTTATCCGACATCTTGTTGTCACTGGCTTTACAATATTTAATACTGAAATCATACTCTTGCATAGCCATTATCCAGCGTCACATATGGGCATTAGCAAGTTTACATTTTAATTAAAACGACAAAGCTTGGTTATCAGACAGAATTTCAAAATGTTTACCTACTAAATAATATCTAAATTTACTAACACAATACACAATTGCTAAAATTTCTTTTTCTGACGTAAAATAATTTCTTTAAGCACCTTTTAATGAACGTTTGACATGCGCGAAAATTTTAAGCTCCCCGTTACCATTCCGCTGATATAGAATTCCGCCAATGGCATAATCAGATGCATCGCAGTTCAGTACATATGTCCCTTCCTTCTCGGGGTGAAACACATGTAGATTTTCTTTAAATAATCATTTTACTGCGTTAAATGCCTTTTCCTGTCTTACCTCCCATCACCATTTGGAATTTTTCCTAAGCAGTTCCAGCAGTGGTTCAATTGTTTTAGCATAATGCAGGTGTAAACCGACGGTAATATCCAGTAAGACCTAGAAAAGCTCTGATATCCTTTGCTTTTTTAGGTGTTGGAAATCCAGTGATGGATTGTATCTTCTCAGCGTCCGTACTAACACCATGCGCTGATATTGGTGGCCTAAATACTTTATTTCAGATTTCCCAAACTCACACTTTTCGTAGTTAAGCACCAAATTTGCCTGACGGAGTTTGCTGAACACTATGTCGAGATGTTTTAAGTGCTCGTCAAACGATTTGGATACTACTAAGATGTCGTCAACAAATACACTCACGAAATCCTCAACCTCTGGACCAAATGCTAACTCCAAACACTTTACCATCGCCGCGAGGCTGGTTACTAATCCAAATGGAACTACCTTAAATTGATAGCATTTGTTCTTATATAAGAATACAGTAACTTTTCTGCTATCTTCAGGTAACGGATCTGCCAAAATCCACTCTTAAGATCTAAACGGGACATATACTTAACAGCTTGGAATTTTGTAAACAAGTTCTCAGCATTAGGCGCACAGTCAAAACTTTTTTTGTTATGCTATTTAAATTACGCATGTCTAAACATATAATTATTTGATTATTTTTCTTCTTTACAATTACCATAGGTTTAAGAAAATTATTGTTGGAACGTTCAATGATGTTATCATGCAACATTTTTCTTATTTCCTCATCCACAAGTTATTGGTAGTGAAGTGGAATCGGATATGTTTTACGCACAAATTTATTTTCGTCAGTAACTTCTATTTTATGTGTGTATACGTGCGTTGTAGTATGATTGTTTCAAATGTTGCCGCATGTTTATTTATCAGCTGGTTCACTGTGCTACGCTGTACTGAGGTTAATTCATATGTATTATTATTCTTGTTATTACTATTATTATTGTTTTTGTTTACCACTAGCTTGGCCGTAGGTTTGGTTATGTGGATGTACTTCGCCTCCGAATCATTATCAATGTCAACATTACCTAACTCTACACTATGCTCCTTATTACAAACAGTATATATTAATTTATTATTTTTAAAATCGATAATTGCATCTGTTTTTTAAGAGTGTCCGTTCCTATAATAACATCATAAATTAAATTTTTAACAATTAATACAAGTGTTTCAAGTTCCATACATTGAGATGAAATGTTTATATATGCTTGTTTATTTACCTTTTGTACCTCATCAGTGGCGGTTTTAATGGTGGTATTGTTTATAAGCAAGTACCTTTTTAAATTCGACTATGTTTTTGTTTATAAAATTCTCACTAATTAATGATATTTGTGCACCACTGTCTATTAGCACATTACCTATACAATTATTTATTCTTGCTCTTAATACAATACATCTACTTGCTAACTTATCACTGTCTCTAGGTACATTATTCACATCGTCATTACTGTCATTCACAAGTTCACAACGTATATCGTCTGGGTATACACCGGATACGCAGTAGGTCATACTCATGTTGTTATTTTCTATGCTTTCACTGGATTTCTGATTCTGGCTGGTATACATTTTATTATTTTTGTTTGTTTTGTACGGATACACGCCTTGCAACCTTATGCGTTTTTTTGGACCGTGTTCATTATCTTGGTTATCTTTAGCTATGGACGCAACTTTATGAGTACTAAACTTCCAGGAATTTTGTTCGCGATCGGGCTGTTTCCACTGCTTACATTTATAGTCATTCTGTTGTTGTGTGTTATTGGTGTTTATTTGTTTATGTGCACAGTAAGTTTCAACATTTCCATCAACATTTTCCCATTTTGTAAGCAGCAACAACAGCTCTTCTAAAGTTTTAATTCCTTACTGCTATTTGTACTCCTCTGCTACAATGGTGGGCCAGTTTGTTGACGATTTCGGCTTCCGACATGTCAGGCTCTAGATGTTTTGCCTTCGCTACAAGATATGTATTTCTCCTTGGTAACTTTACTCTGAGTATACTTACCGAATTCAAGCTGCACACGTAATTTACGCTGGATTTCGTCATTCCAGTAGCGTGCCTTAAAATGGTCAACAAGATCTTCATATACTACTTCTTTGTCTTGTATGATGGAAAACCAATCTGCAGCTCTACCCTTTAGATGTCGAACTACCCAGTTTATCTTGTCAACATAGCAGATTGTCGTTGATATTTTTCATACTACGTTGGCATTGCTTAAGGAACTGTACGGAATTTTTGTGTTCAAGGCTACAAAATTTCATGTGTGTGTTTATGTCGTCGTGAGTTTTGTATACATAAGTAATCTGGTTTGCGGGTGTAGTAGTTTGGTGTATTTTTTCATTTGTTGTTCTAAAATTTCTAATTTGTTTCATGACTATTTTTGAAATTATTTATCGCGGTCGTCTGCGATTGCATTCACTCTTTTACTGATAGCATGCGCGTTTCACACTCCGTTATACGCGAATTATTTACTTCAAGCGCGGCTTCAAAATCAACGTGGATAGACTCAACCTTTTCAGATATTTTCTTCTCGGCCGCTACAACGATACAGATTTAAAATTGTTTAGTAAGAAGAATGTTGATTGAAAATGTGTATTTAGTTGATTCACCAGGATGCAGAAATGATGAAGAGAGTGGACTGTATACAATTTATTTATTTGAATTCAAAAGTACATTTGAAATATGAAGTTAGCAGTTGTTGTGAATCACAGGTTGGCTAATAAGCATGATGTATGTATAACGTATCAAAAATATTAAATTACATTAATAACGGGCCTAATGGGCCATACGTAAAGTGTGTTGGCCTAAGGCCTACATTGAATGTCGCGACAAGAAAAATATGACAGTGAAAGGCGGGCGTGCCGACCGCCGCTTTCAAGCGTTTGAGACGTACTGTACAGAGCTTCGACATGAGTAATCAGATTAGAACAAAAAGTAAGAAGCAGATTAGCCAACCTATAAAGTAAAATTATCGCGCTACTGCACATAAGCTGCCCGTCAAAATCAATCGATTTTTTACCACCTTTTTAGTAAATTATTATACATTTTGTAACTTAGTTTAAAACATACAGTGTTCTTAATAATGAGAGTTAGTTTCAAGGCTAAGTTGAACCTTGAGTTATAATATTAGATAACAACCGTACGTTAATGGTTTAGCGATAAGCATGAATAAGATAAGCCTTAAAGATAAGCGTTTGTAAGCCAAGGTTGGCGAACAACTGATTTCAAACATGAACAAAAATGTCTGCGTTGGCAAGTGTTGCCGTCACATATTGTATGTGTACAATATCGAACGTTATGAAACATGAAAAAATACATAATTAGACAATGCTTAATAATGTATGATCGGAAGCTCATCACATGATGGCCCGATAGTTTGTAACCCTATGCATGTCATAGATGGTTACCGTGGAATAGTTGAGGCCAGTAGACCTGTACAGAGAATTATTTACATGAACAAAATTGCCACAAATTACATGTTTAAGCGTAGATTTAGCATGGCGTCATGTATTGACCAAGTCATGCTGTTCCTGAAGTTTCAGGAACTTACAATATGTAGTTATGTAAGAACAAGCTATAGATAGCTGACTGAATGCAAGCACAAATATGATGACATGTAAGTCATAATTTAAACAGAAATAATAATTGTGCAATGCTTAATCACAAAATATAAAGACAATATAACAATACAATATAAAATAAATCTAGACGTGGCATGGTTACATGCAGTAGACGCAAAAAACGATAGGTTTTACATAAACGCAAGTTATATAATGAATACAATAAACAACAATTTAGTTAATTGCAATATGAATAATTGCAATGGCATAAGTAACAAATACGATACTGTGATTACAAATGTAGTACATGAGTAGAACAATCGAAAAGATATTCACAGAACAATAAATCACACATATTAACAACTGTGTAAAAAATGCATGCATGGTTGCGCAACTGCAAAACATGCAAATATTATATAACAAAGTTTTATAAAATAATACCACCATAACATGACACATACCCAAAACATCAAAATGTAAATGTGTAAGACATAGTATGCCACACAAAATTAACATACAAATACAAAATAGTAATACACCACCATAAAACTATGATGATTATAAAAGCACGCAATGGCGCAAAATTGATATGAAAATGTTGTGATAATGCATCAAAGTTAAGTTGACCAAATGGTCATAATAAGTAATAAGCCAATGGCTGAGTAAAATAGCATTGTGCTATTTTAATAATCAAATCAAAGTGATCATAATAATCTTGTCAAATCTCGTCCCGCGCTGCCAACAGACATAACTTATGTACTGGTCTCCGCAAAACACCAGTAGGTGTGCGAATGTCTACGACTCGAATTAAGTTATCTGGGCCGGGAAATGTGGCGGTAATTACACCAACTTTCCAGGCTAATGGAGGTAAATTATCCTCAATAAGCAAAACTAGGTCCCCAATGGAAACATTATCCTTAGCGAATTTCCATTTGTGACGCTGTTGCAACTGGTGCAAATAGTCGCGAGACCACGCCTTCCAAATGCCTTGGACAAACTTCTGTAGAAGTTGCCAACGCCCAAGACGAGAAATAGGAATATGAGATAAGTCTGGGTCCGGTATCGCCGTTAATGGTGCGCAAATCAAAAAATGGCCAGGTGTGAGGGGCACCGGAACATTTACATCCGAAGAGATGGCAAATAAAGGTCGAGAGTTCAGACATGCCTCTATCTGAGACAAAACTGTCGTAAACTCCTCGAAGGTGAGTATAGATTTGCCTACCACGCGGCGCTGATGAAACTTCAAACTCTTTATGCCGCTCTCCCAAAGGCCACCGAAATGAGGTGACAAGGGCGGAATAAATGACCATGATATCCCCTGAGAAGACGTGAATGACTTGAGCGAAGAGATGGCATCCTTATTATGGCAAAGGGTGTAGAGATCATGTAGGATATTCCGGGCCTTCCTAAACTTTGTGCCATTATCGGAGTATAATTGACTGGGTATGCCCCTGCGGGCCATGAAACGACGTAATGCAGCTATAAACGCACTGGCAGTAAGGTCGGAAACCAATTCCAGGTGAATGGCCCTAGTCGCTAAGCAAATAAACAAGGACACGTATGCCTTAGAAAGAGTTCTGGATTTCTGCCCGCCATGACGGATCATGAAGGGATCACCATAATCAACCGCGCAGAATAGAAACGGCCTTGAAGGTGTGACTCTAGGAGATGGTAAAATACCAAGCCTCTGAACCTGCTGTTTGGCACTAAACCTAAGACACTTGACACATTTACGAATGATGGAGCGAATGACTATCCTGGCATTAACAATCCACCAACGTTGACGCAGTGAGTGATGCACGAGTTGAGCACCAGCGTGAAGTAAACGAATATGTTCGCGTTCAATAATGAGGCGAGTAATATGCGCCGATGGGGGTAAGACAATAGGATGTTTAGCGTCGTACGGTAATTGCGACTGCTGTAATCGCCCGCCCACGCGTATCACTCCAGAATCAACAAGAAACGGGTCGAGAGAAGCCAACTTACTCCTAATGGAAACAGAAGATCCGTTACGAAGACACTTAATTTCGGCTGCGAAGTGGATCGACTGAGATTGTTTTATGAAGAAATTGAGAGCATGATGAATTTCGACAGGGGTAAGATCGCCCGTAAATTTGTCAGCACTTGAGAGTCTAATATTTCTGATGAACCGAAAACAGTAAGCGTATACGCGCGTTAGACGATGCAACGAGGAAAAGTCCAAAGAAAGGTCGATAACCAGGGTAGACATTAGAGAGAGTTTATGGGTATGTTTCTCTTCCAAGGTGACTTCAGAAGACGACGGAGTGGAAGGTATAAAGGGTGGGAAAGGATTGGACTCTGACGATTGAGACAAACAGCTGGGACCGTGCCACCAAAGCGAACAATCACGCAAAACGTCAGGGAGACACCCCCTGGAGATAATATCAGCAGGATTGTGTCTAGAATTGATGTGATGCCAAGTATAAGTTTGCGTAAGACGCTGAATTTCAGCAACACGATTAGCGACGTATGTTTTCCACCTCGTAGACTGGGCATGAATCCAGTAAAGAGACACCATAGAGTCAGAATACAAATGAACACTATCAATGAACGAATAAAGAGCAGAAACGATCTTAAATACGAGTCGCGATAACAACAAGCAAACGCAGAGTTCGATGCGAGGTAATGACACCTGTCGTAAGGGAGCTACGCGAGATTTAGAACACAGGAGATGACAAGAGGCCGATGAATCTTGATAAATGACTCTGACATAAATACAACAGCCAAACCCCTTTTCAGAAGCATCCGAAAAACCATGTAATTCAACTGTACTTGCCTCACGATTACAACGAATAGATCGTGGGACCACAATTTTGCTAATCAGACCCAATTTGTCGCACAAAGAATGCCAATCCGAACGTGATTGGCCGGAGATCGGTTCATCCCAACCAAGCTTGCAAAGCCAGAGTTGCTGCAAAAAATGTTTGTACAAAAAGACAACGGGACCGATCAGTCCAAGAGGATCGTATATGCCTGCAATAATCGAGAGAATTCTCCTCTTGGAGATGCTTGATTCAACTGGGAATGATTTAATGTCGAACAGAAATGAATAGGCAGTATTATTCCAGAGAATGCCTAGGGTACGCACATTGTCGTGTTTGTTTAGGGGGCGTGATAAATTGTCATGATTTGCGACCACTGTTGGTTCATTAGATGCCCATTTATGCAACGTGAAACCATATTGACTTAATAACGCACCTAGATCAGATTTCAGCTTGGTCAGATCAGAGATGGTGTCCGAACCGGTAAGCAGATCGTCAACATAGAAATCGTTCGTTATAGCTAACGCCGCATCAGGAAAGGAAGTTTAATGGTCCCTACCAATTTGTATAAGACAGCGAGTGGACAAAAACGAAGCACTAGCCGTGCCGTAGGTTACCGTTCGCAATGCAAAATGTTTAATTTTTTCGAGAGGAGAATCACGCCACAGAAGGCGTTGATAGTGACAATCCCCTTCAGCTACGCGAATTTGTCGATGCATCTTCTCGATGTCGGCGATGAGAACATATTTATGCATGCGGAAACGCAAAGAATGGAAAAAAGGTCTTGTTGAACATTCGGGCCTACCAACAATATGTCATTTAGAGAAAGGCCATTGGTAGTCTTGGACGAACCATCAAAAACGACGCGCAGTTTTGTGGTCAAGCTAGACTGTTTAAATACGGCATGGTGAGGCAGATAGTAAGTATTTGACGCTCCTGAATTGATAGCGCAATTATCGACAAGCGTCATGTGTCCGAGATCCTTATATTCGTTAATAAAGTCTGCGTAATCGCGCGCGAGCTTAGCATCACGCCTAAATCGACGCTCTAAGTTCAAGAATCTTGCTTCAGCATTGGTGTGCCCCAAGTGGAGATTATTGGGCTTAAATGGGAGTGAAACCACGAACCTACCCTCGTGGTTGCGCTGGGTAGAGCGCACTAAATGCTCTTCACAGGCTGACTCGTTATCAGGGGTGTTGTCAGGGATAGTTTCTGCTTCCCAAAATCTTTCGAGAGACTGCAGAATTTGACTGTCATTGTTCCTAGCTAGGAACGAAACAGCAGGACCCTCGTTGCGGCAGTGTTTGGGCAAATTGCCAGCCAAAATGTAGCCTAGCTTTGTTTCCTGAATGATGGGAAAATTAGGGCCGCGTATGTATTTATTAGTTAAAATTAAGTCCAGGTAAAATTGTGCCCCTAAGAGTATGTCGATTTGCGACGATATGTTGAAATCTGGGTCAGCCAGAAAAATGTTGCTCGGAATGTGGAATTGATTTATGTCAAACGATTTTGTCGGCAGATTGTGGGTTAACGTAGATACGATAGCACATTTCGCCTCGAAGCTATATCTCTGATAACGAGAAATAATGCGTATAGACGCAAGATCCGTTGCGTAACACGCTGTATTGTTTATACCCGTAATTGGTATGTTGGATTTAGTTAAATTAAGCTGTAATTTCCTTGCAAATGATTTTGTGCAAAAATTTATTTGTGACCCGGCGTCTAAAAGAACTCTTGCGCTATGTCTGTTGCCAGCCTGGTCAATGACAAATACAACTGCTGTTGATAAAAGGACATTGTTCGTGGATTGTAATTTGAGCGAACAATAGTTACTGCTGGCAGATATTGATTTCGGCACGTTGTTCGCGTGCAACAATGTGTGGTGTCGTTTTGAACAGATCTTACACACCTGCTTATTCTTACAGCTAGATACAAGATGATCTGATCTAAGACAATTGATACAACATTTATGACTTGATACAAATTGTCCCCGCTCAGCGGTGCTTAATGTACGAAATTTATCACATATGTAAAGCGGGTGATTAGATTTACAACACAAACATGAATAATTGCTTGCCGCTGAGTGATAACTCTTGAATGTAGTACTGCCAGCAGTGTTTCTTGATTTATATTTATCATATTTATTGTTAAGTCTTAAATTAGGTTTGTTGAGTTGCTGTCCGGCTTCGATAGGCAGTGTATTTTCTAACAACTGTCTACGTGAGTTTAAAAAATGAGTGAAATCTTGAAAGTTAGGTAAATTGTCAGGGTCTATTGACTCCGTCCATAGTTTAAAGGTAGTAGGGTCGAGTTTAGTTGATAATAATTGTATAATAATAAATTCAAATGAATTCACTGACAGTTGCATTGCCGCCAGTGAATTAACGGAAGACGTTATTGTGTTTGTGAATTCTGCCAAACTTTGGACAGAGTCCTTAATTGTCGACTTGACTTGAAGTAAATTTTGAACATAGTATTTTGCTAGTATGAACTTGTTGTCATACCTTTCGGACAGCAAACTCAACGCTATTGAATAATTTTCCTTACAGATGGGTAGTGACTTAATTAAATCTAAAGGTTCATTTTTTAAAGAAGAATGTAAATAATGTAACTTCTGCACTGGCGTTAAATCGGATCTTGTATGCACTAAGTCCGTAAAAATTGAATGAAAATGCTGCCATTCCAATATGTTGCCTGAGAAGCAGGGCAAACTTATTGGTTTTAATTGCATGTGTGTCGATAATACGGGAGGTACAGTCTGAACATTAAATGTATCAAGTAATTGCAAAATATTTGCTTCAGTCGAATATAGCATTTCTTCGAGCTCAACTCGGTCTTCTTGAGCCGCGCTCATGTCTTTACAAATAAGTTCTATTTGAGACTGCACCTCGTCGAACTTCGATGCCAAGCTTTTCAGACTTTCTAGCCTTACTGTTAAAAAATGTTTTGTGTTTGAAGTTATATCAAAGTTATTTAGGCAGATTGTATTCGCACTATTGCGGACTTTAAGCCGCCTCTCTTTCTGGTTAACACTGTGAGGCCTTCTTCAGCCATTGTACGCACCTTGTTATGCTGTTATTGAGGTGATACCTTGTAGGCGATGTCCTGCAGCGTCGACGCCTTGGAGAAGATGGCAAACACAGCTCGGAGAGATGACCGCCTTGTTTGAAGCACTGTAGCTCGCAGGCTCTTGAGATGATGTTGTCAGGAGGCTCAAAGGTGACGAGCGAAATGCCGATGGAAATCACGCCACGGTCGTATCAGCGGATATGCTAATTCGCCCGTGATGGCCAGAAATAGTGGCAGAAAAATATTAATTAGGAATGATGCATCGAAAATCCAGGTCCGGAGTGACCAAAAATGTTTAGTAAGAAGAATGTTGATTGGAAATGTGTATTTAGTTGATTCGCCAGAATGCAGAAATGATGAAGAGAGTGGACTGTATGCAATTTATTTATTTGAATTCAAAAGTACATTTGAAATATGAATATACATATTGTGTTGTGGTCTCCAAGTTGCATATAACTAACTATATTTAATATTACCTTGTGTATCCAGGTACACTGGTGCTCCTCCTTGCAACTTCAATGTTTCTTTAAAAACTACGCGTTTCGGGACTCATGGTCCCATCATCAGGTTGGTAAAAAACAAGAATCACTCACATGGAGTACGTCAACTTAATAAGATAAAAATAAAAATAAAAAGTTTCACTCGCACATACCGCGTGTATACAATTACACAACTACACGATGCGCATCGTGTAGCTGTGTAATTGTATACACGCGGTATGTGCGAGTGAAACTTTTTATTTTTATTTGTATCTTATTAAGTTGACGTACTCCATGTGAGTGATTGTTGTTTTTTACCAACCTGATGATGGGACCATGAGTCCCGAAACGCGTAGTTTTTAAAGAAACATTGAAGTTGCAAGGAGGAGCACCAGTGTACCTGGATACACAAGGTAATATTAAATATAGTGAAATATGAAGTTAGCAGTTGTTATGAATCACAGGTTAGCTAATAAGCATGATGTACAACGTATCAAAAATATTAAATTACATTAATAACGGGCCTAATGGGCCATAAGTTTAGTGTGTTGGCCTAAGGCCTACATTGAATGTCGCGACAAGAAAAATATGACAGTGATAGGCGGGCGTGCCGACCGCCGCTTTCAAGCGTTTGAGACGTACTGTACAGAGCTTCGACATGAGTAATCAGATTAGAACAAAAAGTAAGAAGCAGATTAGCCAACCTATAAAGTAAAATTATCGCGCTACTGCACAAAAATATTCTTGTAATAGTTTGTTATCTTCGCGTAGCTGTTTATTTTCTTCGCGTACGGACTGTATACTTGCTAAAATTGCATTAAGCGTGGATTGCAAATCAGCTGATTGTGTTTCCGTCATCTTTAATAACGATAACTCACCAAAACAAAGTTTATCTTAAAGTCTTGACTTACTCACGGCACACTTATTCTTATTGTAAACATTTAGCCTAATGTTTAACTGTTCTCAAATATTATCGAAATGCACAGTAATCAGTCAGAAATCATACAAATACAATGTCCACACAAATACTTAACCTAACATGCACAAATTAAATAATTCACTCCAGATAATTTCCCTATATTATGCTACGGGTCTCACCTAAAAACAGTCTTTCAGAGTATACGCAAATATCAAGTATACACACTCTAAAGACAAATTAAACACAGTTCAAATAATACTAAATCTTTACAATATACTATTTACTCGTGCCAAGCACGTCAGGGCGCCATTTAATACTATGCAACAAAACATATACAAGGCATAGTATTAAAAACACAATAATAATAGTCTTTTATCTGGAGTAAGGTATATATTTTAAACAAATTTAAAAATGGTCTGTGGTTGAACAAAATTATTTATTCTAAATTAATAATATCTATTAATGATTTGAAAGTTTCTTTCCTTAAATGTCTATTTTTACTTGATCGTTGAATTCCTTTTATGGCACCGTTGAACCGTTGCACTGCCAACTCTCGCTGGTCTGTTGAATCTACTACCTCTCGCTGCCTGCTGCAATCTGCTGCTCTGATGACACGTGGACAATTCGCTCACACGCACGCACGCCGATACACCGATAGCGTTTATCTCTTTACTCAGGGCTCGGTAATGGGTTTTAATTTAAATTAATGTAGTTTCGGTGTATTGTACGTACACCTTCCCGAGTCTTGATGTTTCCTCGCGTTCACACAGATGTATTCCGCTAAGTACACCTCACCCTATGAGGATATCTTGACTCACGCGAGAATAGCACTATTTAATTAATAATTTAATTTAATTATTTGAGTTCTAGTACCCAATAGGATTTCAGCAAACGGGCAACTCGTTGCTAAGATTCCGTACTCGTAACCCCTATATAGAAACGTATACTGATACGAAAAACTCGCACAGAGAGAACGTCTGTTAAGGTCGAGCTGGTAGGTGGAACTGACTGAAACTTCCTTCGCGGAGACCCAGTCTGAATGAAAATAGGGGCCTCTGATTGGTCAAAACCCATAGCACGTGATTGATGGGTTAAATTGATAGACAGAAGTCCTGCTCAAATTGGCTGAAAACTGCAAAAGCAGGTATAGATTTTATCTAAAAGTTTTATGACTTTTAGAAGATAAGGATTCTTTAGAAAGATGAATTCTGTTAATAAATACATATTAAAATAATATGTTTCGAGTCTTTTACATTAGAAAAATGTAGCGCTAATTTAGAAGCATGAGCTGTCCAAGCCTAAATTCAATACGTTAATTTAAACCAGAGTTATTTACCTAAATACGAATAATACGCGCGCACGCGCCCTCACGCACTAAATTCGCACTTAACATGACAGAAAATAAATTTATGGGCATTTTGACATACAGCAGTTATTTACCCATTTCTTAATTAAAAACTTATAGTTATTTTACAAAATTTAAACAAAATAAATTTTCAACATGTCTATAACGTCATAAATTGGTATAAAAGCATGTAGTCCTAGCTACAAATACCCTTTCTGCGATGTTCTATTGCAATATATATAGGTCTACATGGAAATATAATATAGAGAGTTCAGCAAATGTCATTTGACACTTGATTTTAAAAGAACCAACAATTATTACTTTTACTTATTTTTACTTCTAATTATTTATAGTTATTTATGTATACAATAGTTATATCTTTAGGAATACATCCTTCAAGTCTATTTGAACTGTTAAAAACTTACAATATAGGCCATCATCCCTGTCTAAATGCTTTTTTTCTGCAAACGCAATTTTTTCTCATGCAAAATTTTTAGATTGACTTTCTAAAATTCCCAAAACATCTTGTAGCTTAGGAACTAATATTCTAGTTAATTTTCGAGGGCTCCGAGTTTCCGTTAAACAAACACGTTTCATTTTTCTTCTGTTGAGACCGATCAGGGACGTCTAAATCTTGGCGTACGCTTTACAGGTAAATGTTTTTCAAATTCATTTAGTAGCCAATATCGCACAACGACTGTAGTAAGTTCACTAAAAATTATAATTTCATTTATTAGTAACAACTGTACCACCACGATCATAAAAATTTCTTAACTGAATATGGTTTCTTCTTTTTTTTAACAATTTGTAAGATACATCAACGGACTGAACAATTTAAACACAGGTTAATATAATTATCTACATTGTTGCTGAAACAATTAATACAGTGTCAAATTGTCAAAGGAAAGTATAGCTTTTGAGAACCCACCGTTTAAGCAAAAGGACTTTCTTTATTAGATTGACTTATTTATCGTTTTTATTAAATAATTTTGCGCTACCCTGACTACTCATCAATATATTATAAATGAGCATCAATGTAAATGAATTCACGCGCTTATAGGCCTAGATATATATAAACATTTATGCGAATCTAACCTCGATTATTGTTATGTAATCCTTAAGTAGTGTGTGTGTGTGTGTGTGTGTGTGTGTGTGTGTGTGTGTGTGTGTGTGTGTGTGTGTGTGTGTGTGTGTGTGTGTATTATAACATCTTAACTTGTGTTATAACCTATGGAACCTGCATTAATTAGAAATGCCAATCATACAGGCTGCCTTCGTTGTGACGAGCTGAAAATTAATCACAACACCAAAACAATTAATATAAAAGGATTCTGGAAGTGGGAGACTGTTGATTTATGCACTCAGTTTAGTCGGTACTACAGATGACATCTCTTTATTACATATGGTATTAATTGCTCTACTTAAAATTCTCAACATATATGGTTCAACAGCTTACAGTTTACAAGATGATTATATTTTATTCTTTTACAAGGGCCCTCAAAATAATATGTACATCAATTTAATTAATTCCACGGATCCGGGATTGAATATAGTACGTTAATAATGGTCACCTCGCCATATACAATCTTTCAAATAGTGCCATTTGAAGAATGGACTTTATTAATTTTTTTAAAACAATAAAGCTTTCAGTTTAAACTTTTACTCTTTTACTACAAATAAGAATACAATTACTGTCAGTACTTAAAATGTCTTAATGTTGTTAATTTAATTGTCTTTGGTTGGATATAATATTTAGTATTTCATAACCACTGAAGGCTTGCCTCCGTGTCACCTTTTGGATATCCTCCAGCTCCTCGTTATTCCAGTCCTCGGTCCTCGGTTGCAGCATGTTTGATGTAGGTCAGGTATCTCTCGTTATCTTCGTATCCGGGGATGGTGTAGTCCTGAAGTCTTTTAGATCATTGTGGGTCCTGGTTCTCTGCTCTTGGCTAACGGGTAGTAATAGCTCGTTGATTTGAATGATTAACACAAAAGTTTCATTCAACTGTATCCACTTCACATGATTGTTTATTTGTTGCACTTCACTTTATGGTCTTACCACAGTTTTAATTACATAAGTTTTATATTTTAAGATTTTTGTAGAGATGTCATCGGCGCTAAATTTTTATTATTCTTTCTTACTCGTTTACAACATATTTATATGAATCGCGGTTCAAATATATTAACGCAACACATTGTTTAATAGTATAAAGACTGCCTCTGTGTCTTAACTGACATATTAATCACTTTAGGAAACAAACTATTTTTAACGTTCCACATTACTGCTGTGCGCAGCATACGTGTTGACCGCTCCATTACAAGTGCGTGAAAATAGTTAGGGGTGAGAGTAGTAATCTCGCGACATTACCAATCAACATAAAAGTAGTTCCATGTTTCTTCTTTATTTAAAGGATTAAAGTTTCAGTATTTAATTAAGTAGAGATATTCTTAGTTACAGACATTATTAAAATACATTACAGTGGTCTTATTTAATTATTTAAATAATGTCAAAATTTACAAGTATATTTAGTTTGTTTAGGGGTCGGAAATCACGTTAATTCTGGTTAGTGCCTGTCTATACAGGATTAATTAACAAGCTTTACCCTTTCTGTACAATCGTATTTCTTTTATTTTATTATTAGACCTTTTATTAAATATTATTATTATTAATGATAGCAATAAGATTTAGTTTAAATGTGCGATTTTATTAAAAATTTAAAATTTCTCAGCCTACACATTACCTATTTAATAATTACCATATTTTTATTAATGAAATCGTCACAGTATGTGTGTGGGGGTATGAAGTTTTAGATTCAGCCGTGTTAACCTACTTTCTCTTCCTACCTGTCATCACGGATGCATGTCCTAAACTTTAATCTATTTGAACACAGACGGTACACATTGGTTTTTGTGAAATTTTCGTTAGGTTTTTTATCACTAAAAGTCAATTTCCAGTACTTTAATGGTGCCTCTCCTTGGTTAGAGTTTGCTTTTCTGTTACACTTTCAACAACAATCTTCACCGTTCTTTAACTTTACTAAAGCCCTTTCACATTCGTAAAAACCATTTTTACTTCCTCAGGTGAGGTAAAATTTTGTACTTTTTCTGCAAAATTTATAATTATATGAAGCTACTTTTTGTCTTCTGTTTTATGTATACGTTTTGTGCACAGTTGTGTACATGGAACAGGGATACGAATTTAATTTTTCCTACTAACTACTATAAGAAAGAAGACGATTTAAAATAAGAATTAATTGACATGAAGATTATAAAAATAAAGATAAAGTCCCTCCGTTATAAAGATATAAAACGTGACTATGGAGGGGAGAGTGAGAGACAGGCAGACAGAAAAAAACACACGAACAGAGTCGTGGAAGAATGGAAAACTGGAGAGTATAAAATAAGTTCACAGAGTGGGAAATCAGAAAATGATGAAGAAAATAAATGAAAACGGGACACATTTGGTTACAATTATGAAGAGAGAAGAAAATTCGTAAGGAAATAACGAAATGCAATGAAAGGAAAAGGAAAATTAACGCCTTGAAGATTCAGTGGAAAAGATTAATAAAAAGAGTGTAAAATGTATAAAGGAACCGGAGCAAATAGAGGCAACAATGGTTTACGGAGATACCGATTGGCAAAAACGAGATGATGATGATCGAAACTAGTTTCTAAACGCCTTTAAACTCTTTGTTACATCTCTTGCAGTCATGTACTTTCTTGAGGTATTTTCAAGGGTTACACATTTCGTAATGTCTTTAGTCTATGTCGGGCAGACGAAGATTTAAAAAATCTTAAGTAATAATAGTTACATTATTTGTCGTTAGTTAAACGAACGACTATCAGACAAAACAGATTTTAAATTTTTTTATTACACTTTATGCTTGAAAGGGCTACGAGTAATCGTCTTCACAGTTCACCTCCGCGGATTGAAATAAACAAATTGAGAAGTCCAGCATTTTATAAGAGAGATTAAACAGCTATTAAGACAAATAGGCCGTACTATATTAAATAGATGATACCATTTCATATTTTATAATGTAATTGTACGGAAGGAAAGAATTGTTTTTCTAATTTAAAAAAGTTAAACATTAACGCCTACGGGAAGTTAGTAGTTTTTAAGCCGGTCCAGGTTTAAGGCCAACTTAAAAATAAACAACATATAGTAGAGTTAAGGAAGATTAAGTTAGAATTAGAAATAGGTTAGATAACATCTTTTCCTAAAGATAATTATAAAAATAAATAGAGCCCAAATTGTAAACACCTATGATTTTCTTTTCGTTTATAGAACTCTAAAAAACACAGGAGGGGTCATTACAATAAAAAAAGATCGATACCTAACTTTTGCATTACCTACCAACCGTAAGTAATTAACAGTATATACGAAAAAATATTTAATTGAAAAATTAATTTTTTTTATCTTACCACAACTCAGCCGCGTGTGTCAGTTTAATGAGTTTTAGGTGACGATGCTGAAAGGCACGTTTAACTTTCCGTCCAAACAATTTACTCATTGTTTTTCATGCGGTCCATGTCACTTTGACCCAAATCATTTTCTCCATCTCACATTCCCTTTCCCCAAACTCTTCTCTCTCTCATTTCATATTCCCTTCCGTGTGTTCTCTCTGTCTCTTCCACCCTCTACCTCTGTGACGTTTATATTCTGTTTCTTATTGTTTCCTTAAATACACAAATAAGTCACAAAGTAAACTTTTATAAAATTGAAACATTTCAAATGCAACAGTAAATTGCTTACACAGTATTTTAGATAAATTAAATTTATTTATCTCATAATAAATATGTTTATTATTGATTTTGTTAAAACATCAGATTTTTATTTATAAAAAAGATTACTTTTCTTTTACTGAGTTATTTTATTTTTTCAGTGTTCCTGTTCCAGAGCACAGTAAACATGTATTTACTCGTATCTTACACCTGTATAAGTCCTCATAAAGGTGATGTATAAATATGCAGCGAAAATCCAGATGCAATATTGTAATTTATTGTTATTTATTTCGTTCTAGTACTTTATGTATTTATTTTCCTTTTATCGGCTGTGTAATTTTTTAAATACCATTTACATAACTTTTATATGATGTCCAGAGAATTATGGAACTTTATACTAATAGCTGTCTACGAACTTACTTGTCAGAGAATTTCTGAAATCAGCACAAAACCATTGTTATAACTTTCAGAAATTCAAATTACCATACAAATATTTAATACCGTTGTATTATTCAAGTTGATAATATGGTCCTCCTTTGTTCAAGTCCTAAATCAAAGGGCCTGTAACAATTTCAGCATCACATTCAGAGTATAACATTTACCAGCGTTTCGTATTCTAACGAGAACAGTACACTGCACCAGTCCACAGTCAAGATATTATTGTAATTATCAAATTATCACTTACGTTTAATATAATAATAAATAATTATGTAATAATAAATAACAAATAAAACTCCTAGCAAAAGTTCTTATTTTTCCTACCAGTATTATTAACTCATGTAGTAAATACCCCTCTATTTGTGATATTTATATTTAACTTGACTAAATAGGATATGCACTTATGCAAAAGGATGAGCACAGATCATTATGCATACTAAGATAAACTGCTGTAATACCTTGATACTAAATTCAGTTAAAACATTTTACAACTCAATAATATTTAATAACAAAAATCATTCAAGTACTAATTGGGTGACTCTTGCTACCCATTAATTTTAGGTTATTACATCAGACGATTTACGTTTGAAGCTCTAATTATATATTGCTCATCAGAAAAAAAATTTAAGCTTTAAAAACTTTACATACTTTACAATAATGGAGACAATAAAATTTAAGCATCAAAATTTAAGTATAAATTAATATTTATATTTATCATATAAGGGATGATCATATAAAACAAACTTATGTTACTAAATTACTATAAATTAAAACAACGATATTGATTAAAATTAAGCACCGATTGTAAATTCTGTTAGTTTAATAAATATTATAATTGTTTCTTAAACTTTGTTTCTTGCGCCTCAAAAAAACATGACACCGTACCATTCAATAAACTCTGATATGTGCTAAAATCAAAAGGTATACTATATATGTATGTAAAACTGTGAGAGAGTATTACGAGAACATGACGAGCTCGGTAAAGTTGGAGCAACGAGTGTCGTCGCCAGAGATAAGAGTCAGAAAACTGCTTAGACAGGGCTATTGTATCACGCCAAAGTTACTAAAATATATCAAGACAATGTGTTAGAAAATCGGAAGAAAAAATATAGACCAATAGGTATTGTGGTTGGAGAAGATAGACTTTCCAGTCTCCATTTTACAGTTGCTTAAGTGATTCTAGCAAATGATGACAGCGACATGCTACGCAAAATAGATGAAATGTATAAGCACTGGGGATACCATAAATCCATCTAAAACGGAATAGCTAGTAGCAGGAAACTCGCGGAACAACTTAATCCTTGAGGACACTGAGATTAAGCATAAAGAATGTTATGAATATTGCAATATAAAGATATCAAATGAAGATCGCCGTACGTAGACAATTGCTTTTAGAATCAGTCAAAGAACGGCTGGTATACGCCAATTAAATGGGATGCTCTGGAGTAATAATATATCTTGGGGAACCAGAATTAACATCTACAAAACATTTATACCAAATATTGCAACATGCGCTGTTGAATTATAGGTAATTAAAAAAAGGTGCATCTAAAACACATGCTATGGAATGATCTACTTGCGTAGATGCTGCCACCTATGAAAATCGACACATAAGTAAGTTAGAAAAATCAAGGATATAGAAGCAACGATAGCGATTAAAATTAAGCAGAGAACATTTAAATTCTGTCAGTTTAATAAATGTTTCTTAAACATTATGTATTATTATTTCTGTTCTTTCTGTAGTTGTCCTTCTAGTATAATTTAATATAATTGCCAAATCTTATTTGACAAATTGAAAACAGTACTGCAGTCAGACGAGAAACGATTTAACGTTATACGCATGTAGTGACATAATTAATTTGTATAAATATAAATAAAACGTTCATATAATTGACAAAAATTATTTAAATATGATGCTATATAACAGTTTAAGAAAAACATCAATATATGATGAACGGTAATTTTAGTATTGTGCATCTCGAATGACGAGTGTTCTGGTGATATCGGAGTCGCAACCCAAACATCACTGTCGGAAACAGCATTCCATGTAAACGATATAGGTAGTTTAACATTTTATATTCGACGTAATAACACGATTTAACGAAAACGTAAAAATAAATCAGATATTCAAAAAACGAAATTTAAGTAGATGAATTAAAATAATTAAACATATAAATGTGAGGTTAGTTAAAATTCTGCATATTCTTAATATATTACTTTAGTATTTCACTTCAAAATCTTGGAAGCAATATTGACTGCTGCAGTTAAACTATGGGATGATAACAATGACAGAAGTTGAACTTCCTGATGATGTAATATTTTACGAGAAAAACTATTAAACACCATCTGTATTAGAAAATAGTAAATATTTGTTTAGTATTTAGACATAAACATTTTACACAAAGTCAGTTACAAAGTTTGTTGATATATCTAATATGTTATACCTAATTTGAAGTTGTGTGTGTGTGTGTGTGTGTGTGTGTGTGTGTGTGCGCGCGTGCGCGCGCGCGTGCGTGCGTCTATATATGAAATAATTTTTTTTAATTTTTTTTGCGGGGGAGGAAAAATGCATTATGCACCATCAGGAGACACCCGATTGGTCTCCCGGTGTGTGGGACTCGCACCCACTAAAAAACCTCCACTTTACAGGCAGGGAACTCCCCCTGGAACAACTATTCGTATGGCTTCAGGATGGCACCTCATATTGCGCTACTAGGCTTCTACAGCTTTATCTATATCATCGACCTGTGAGACGGTCGAGTTCAGGCTTCTTCAGCCGCAGGACCATCCTCACGAAGGTCACAACCATGTCCCAGTTCTCTTTGCTGTTGAGCATGACGCCTATGATGTTATCAGGCGTCATGGGGCCAATTTCTGATTCCAGTCCTCGCCTCTCCAGCACCCACCGTTGACACTCGAAAAACGTATGATGAGCGTCATCAGAGTCTGAGTCGCCATACACGCACGACGGATCCTCCATCTTACCCATCCTTCGCAGGTATGCACAGAAATAACCATGCCCTGTCAGGAATTGAGTAAGGTAATAATCTACCTCGCCGTGCGTTCTGTCGACCCATTCAGGGAGGTTCCCAATCAGCCTCGCCGTCCACCTAGCTCGACTTTCCTGCTCCCATCGTAGTTGCCAGCTCCTCATGGAATGTGCCCTGGCCACTGCTCTTGCTTCTACAAACTCCAAGTCTTCCTTGGTCGTGTAGACCCTCCTCCTCCTCTCCTCAGCCATCAGATCTATTGGCATTACTCCAGCGACGACCAACACCTCTGGTTCCAACACCGTTCTGTAGGAGCTTGCAATCCGAAGTGCTCCTCTTCGTTGTACCGCGGCCATCTGCTTGCGGTATTTTTCTTGCTTCAGTGCGTCGACCCAGACCTCGCATCCGTAGAGGAGAATCGAATTGGTCACCGACATCAGCAATCGCCGTCTTCCTGCAGCTGGGCCTCCGACATTGGCCAGTAGCCTGCTCAGCGCAGCAACGACCTTAGCGGCTTTCTCTGAGGAACATCGAATTTGCTCCCAGTAGGAAAGCTTAGTATCCAGGTGCACCCCTAAATACTTCACCGCTGGCTTTGATATTATCGCCGTTTCCCCCACCACGAACTGTGTGATTGTGGGTATACGTCGTCGAGTGAGCAGCACAATCTCTGTCTTCTCCGTCGCAAGGCTCAGACCGTGTTCTTCCATCCAGATGCGGACCCTGCGCATGACCTGGTTCAGCATGCGCTGCGCCTCCTCTGCGTCTCTCGCGGTGATCACGGCAGCCACGTCATCAGCATATGCTACCAGAAAGGTATCATCTGGTATCTCCATCCGGAGGATTCCATCATTGAAGGCATTCCACAGGTCGGGGCCCAAGATAGAGCCCTGAGCTACGCCTCCTGTTATTTCTCTGCTGCATGGCCCATCTGCTGTGTCGTACCGGAGCTCCCTGTCCCTCAGGTAACTTCGTATTATCCGGAGCAGGTAGTCCGGCGCTTGAAAGACGTCCTCCAAAGCCGCTAGCAAGTCTGTTCACCTGGCTGAATTAAAGGCGTTGCGTACGTCCAGTGTAGCAAGTAGCACCATCCTTCTGGAGAAGTGATTACCCCGCTGGGCCACCTGGACGGCATTCAAAATCTCCTGTATGGCTCCAATGGTGGATCTGGCCGTTCTGAACCCGTATTGCCTCGCTGACAGATCTCCCGCATCCCGAATTGGCGCTACTAGGCGAGGCCTGAGTAGACGTTCCAGTAGTTTCCCCGCCGTGGGCCAGCATACAAAGAGGTCTGTATGCCGACGGGGAATTCGGGCCGCCCATCCCTTTGCCGACTAAGACTAATCTCTGGATCTTCCACCTCTTCGGGAAGACTCCGTCTTTGAGGCAGCGGTTGTACATATTGAGTAGCACCTGGGAGCAGGATCTAGCGACCACCCTCAGCACTTCCGCAGGTATACCATCCGGCCCTGGTGCCTTCTTGTTGTGCAGGGAGCTAGCAGCTAGTGATAGCTCGTCCTCGCTGAAAATCGGGACGTCTTCCAATGGGCCTTGATATTCCTCACGACCCCTCAGTGGGTGACGAGGAAATAGACCGTTCACGACGAAGCGCATCCGATTTTCGTCCATCCTTGGACTACGAGGCCGGCCTCTAGGCCTGCTCATTACAAGCCTGTACCCCAGACCCCAGGGATCAGAATCTAGATCACTCCTGAGGGTCTCCCGCTTGAGCCGCTTGCTTCTGTTGATGGCCTCCTTCAGTCTTTTCCTGAAGAGCCGATATTCGTCTTGCGCTTCGGCGGCTGCAATCGCGTTTCTCCGTCTGTTTCTGGTCGCCATGCGACGCGAGCGCAAGCAACGTCTCTTGAGGTCAGCAATCTCGTCTTGTAACCCCTCTTTCAACTTTTAGACTTTATTATAAAAAAAAACCTTTTATTTTTTATTTTATTTTATTTTATTTTTTTTTTTTGAAAGAGGGGCCACTAGTTATTTAAAACTAGGCCAGAGCCTAGGGAAGCCAAAACTGCGCCGGGTCCAGTATGACGGGACTTGCAATTAAACTCATTGCTTAGCAACAATAACAATTTTATTTAGCTATTTCAAATAACATGCAAGTATCCTTTCATCAAATTAAATTACATGTAGACATCAGCATAATAATAACTCATTACATGTAGACATCAGCAACAATAATACCTCCCAAATATAAATAACTATAACATCAATCAATATGCACACATAATTACACACAAATAAATAGTTACATAAATACACATGGCGGACACATATCGATATGCACACATATATATATATACTACACACATGTTCACCTGGCAGGCAGCTCAGAAACATTTAACCATGCCACCGAAGAATAGCATCTTCAGTATCAGTGACCTAGATCCGCATCCCAAAATACTGTAAAAGGGTAAAGTACCCAGCCTCCATAAACTTTCATAAACCAAACCATTAACCAGTCCAGTTATGACTGCTTGCAACCAATGAAATTATCACAAGAATTCAAAATTTTAGAAAAGCTCCCCCAGATAGGACTGCGCCATGGCCAGGTCAACATGGCCGCACGGCCGTACGAAGGTATAACAGAATTTATGAATAGCAGTAAGAATCAATAGTGTACTCATATTAACAACTGCACCAGTAGTACACTGGCTATGGCAGTAGAAGAACTGAATGAAATTTCACTTATATTGAATTGTTACTGAGTTAATATAATTTTTATAAAACATATAAAATATGGTTTATGATTGAACCAATAGTGTGCTCATATTAACAATTTAACTAGTAGTACACTGGCTATGGCAGTAAAGAACTGAATGAAATTCACTTATATTGAAATATTACTGAATTAATATAATATTATAAAATATATATATAAAGACCATTTTAATTAAAAAAACTTTATAACATCAGCCCCTAATAAAACACGTTTGAGTTGTTTCTACAGTGTTGGCTTGGCCACAGGCGAGGCCATGCGCACCATCAGTTTCAGCAAACTAAAACATGCTATAGACCTGTACTAACGGCACCAGCGGGTGACGTCCACAGGTTACAGCACCACCCCAAACCTTTAAATCTACAAAAAAAACGAAACCCATATAGCTATGAATACCCTTAATCAATGTAAACATAATTCACCCCCTACAAATCAGTAAACTTAAATCACCCACACTTTTACCCTTTAAAGAAAATTTCACAGCAAAATTCGGTAGCGCATGACCCCGTCCGGGCTCACATTTACTAAGGGGGCATAAGCCTTAATAAAATATACTGACAAAATTTAAAAGCACTTATTGTCTCGCTGGACTTGTGTCCCAACAACTTTAATTGGAGAAGTTCCAGGAAGAGAATACGGTGTTCTACATTGTAGAGGCCAAAATATAGATAAATGGTTAAATGTCACCTGTGAAATCCGGCACAAAACCTGGTGTATTGTCCATTTCTTCCTCCCGACGGCACAGACGGAGAATTATTCGTGTAATGTCATTGATGGCAGACGTTCGGCCACCCGCTGGAGTGGATCGAGATCGTCTTAGGTCGGGAACCCTGAACAATTATATATATTGACAATTACTTAATGTTACCCAATTCACGATCCCCCTAATATTCATGACTCCAGCAAAATCACACACTACCACATGCTCAGATTAAAAGAAAATTTGCAATTTTTAAGAAAACACAGAAGTTACCTTCAGTAGAAAATTTTAGAATTAAAATTACTAGTATTTATGGACAGTTCGTCAACTTAATAAACCCTTATTACAATATCGAGATGAGTTGCAAACTTAAACAGGTTCATAAAACATATACAGTTCATATACCTCTACATTTAGTGCATAAAACATTCTCTTATGCCCCCCTATGATTATAAAGAAATTATTATGATATAATTAGGAAAAATACACAGCTATAATTACTTTATAAATGCTTTAGCTCAGCCAGTGTTAACTTTCAAGGCATGCATACACAGAGTTTAACTTGCACTCGCCACGTGGTGACTTTCGTATTTATATCGCATTGCATCGGCATTACTTTAAGCTAAATAACTATTCTTTTCTTAAATAATAAATAAGTTACTTTTAACAGACTTACCGAAGAGTCGCTTAGTCGATTATCTAGTCATGATGGTTAATAGCAGAGTACAAAATCAAACTGATGTCCGCCGGGAGAAATTGGAACTGTTTCGAGTTCGGCTGCCTGACGAATACTGAACTCCGTAGTCACAAGAAAATTATCTCTATCACTCCCGCCTAGAGCGCGCACGGATCGCGAACAAGACAGATAATGGCTCATACATCGCTCAAATAATTAATTCACAAACCCCCGCAATGACCGTCACCTAATTAACTAGGAAAATGGCCGAGTATTCCAAAACTCGGCACACCCCCACTCCAAAAGGGCAACATGGTTGCCCCAATTGGAACTCAGTGATACCCTGCAGTACCTTATATACCATACTCAAGTTGTTATCGGTTTTCCCATCAGTCATGGCTCCCAGGAGAACAGATGCACCCCACAACTGCGCCCATTCCCCATGCGACCCTACAACGATCAACAAACAATTCCATTACTATAAATAACGAAACAACAGCCACAATTTCTCCATTTTAACTTTTAGAACAAAACAGGGGAACTTACAATCTCCAGGACCACAATCTAAATGTGCACTCTCGGCAAGTCTCTCTCCTTATGGATAGGTTTTTTTTTTTTTTTTCTTTTTTTTGGGCAGGAAAATTGGGAAGATGAAAAGGGCAAGGATCATTAAAGGGTCCATAGCTAGGAGTAAGGGTGAGGACATGGCTCCCTCCGGAAATAAGGATGAATGGAGGAAACCAAGGCTCGCGTGGGCAGGGACGCAACCCTGAAATAGATGAACACCACTAGGAGTGTGGGGAACATCTACCCGCTACCCGTTAACCGTTTCTTCTCACTTTTCTGTGACGGACTTCAGTGACTCGTTCCTTTCGTACACCACTCTCTGAGGGATTATTTCGTGTTGAGCTGTACTGACTTGTTTCCTCGGAATCAGGATCAAGGCAACTTACCTCACTACTTTCACTCCGCTTTGGAATATGCTCGTCGTCTGACTCCTCTGCTACAATTTCTTCCCTTTCTACAATTTCCCCTTCTTCGTCCACATAATCCAAATCAACATCCTGACACTGCACCTCCTCAGCATCTTCCAGTTGCTCCTCTGATCCATCTTCAACCGCAGCTTCCCTCAGCTCCTCACCAATTTCTTCATCACATTGGTCACCAGTTGCTTCACAAGCTTCTTCTCCAATCTCCTTGACATCCTCCTTTTCATCAACACGTTCATCATCAACATCATCGCCATCACGTCCACTACCACCATTCGAACACTGCACATCTTCATCCTCGAGTTGCTCATCTGTTCCACCTGGAACTTCTTTCCGTTCTTCGGAATACTCAACACTACTTACAGAAGGCGTCTGCACATCTTCACACACTACATCATTCTCACTCACACACTCCACAACGCTGCCACCAAATTTCTCCTCAACTTCTACCTCATCTCCTTCCACCACACTTGCAGCATGGACATCCCCTTGTCCATCCGCAACCTCAGAAACTCTTGCAGCCTGGACATCCCTGTGTCCATCCGCAAACTCAGACTCTTCAGTCTCTCTAACACCCACAACTATACTTCCCTGTGCAGCATCTGCAGACCGCTCTTCTGCCTCTTCCTTCGATTCCTCTCCTTCACCGCTCTCCGCAACTACAACGTTCTCAACATTTTTCACCCTGGAATCCAGCTGTCCAGGTTCATGTGCAATGACTAAATTAATTTCTACTGGCGATGGTAAAGCGACACTCTCGAGTGACTTCTCACATCCCTGCGTAGACGATGATGATGTTACAGGATCTGGATCCCTCACGAACCTCGATGGAGATACCGGAACAAATTCTGCGGTCTCTGGATTCAACCATGACGTCCTCACTGACGCAGTATTAACAGACGTTCTCTTGTCGTCTTGTATTAATCCACTGAAGTTATTCCGCTTTTCTTCTTTCTCTTCACCTGCTTCATCCACAACTCTAATATGCACTGGTACTTCCTCTGGAACCTTTAAAGTTTCCTTACTCTCCAAACAGGAATAACTTTCTACCGGCTCCATACTTGCCGCTGTTTGTTTACTAACATGATTTCTTCTTCCCCTGTTAATTTCATACTTCTTTGTTTTGTGTGCTGTAGCTGTTGTTACTGTCTTCTCACTTGCCACCCCCCTGTAGCCTCCATTACTTCCGGAATATTCAGTTTTTCTGACTGTCTCTTGGGTTCTCCTCCAACCACCATGTTTGTCTTCTTTGGCTCTTCCTAATGAACCACTGGAGTATTGGACATCTTTAGCAGCTCTTCCCCAGGACTCGTCATTCGCCTGGACAGTCCTGGCATGCGCACACCACCGGTCCAGGTCCGCAAAAGAACGTGGAAGCTCTGCAAAAACCAGCCGGGATCTCTCTTGGGGAGTCAGACCTTCTTGTATTACCTGTATGACTTCCGTCTCGGGCAACCCCAGTCTTAATATACGGGCAGCTTTCCTTACATCATGCACGAAGTCCCCCAATGCCTCTCCGTTGGCCTGTAGTCGATAGAATAACTTAAACTTCAACTGGTCTTGTCGTCGACGGGATATGAAGAAGTCCAACACCTCCGCATGGAAAGCATCAACACTGTCACCCCGACGCAGGGCCTTGGTGACCAGATCAGCCAACGTACTCCGGCAATACGGGTATATAAGATACAAGACCTCCCCATCGGACACCCCCGGGAAATCTGCCACCTGCAGGACCAGGTCCAAGAAAACCAGCAGCTGGTCCTCATCAAATCCATTCACAACCGGAAATTTCTGGAGAACGCCTGTAAGCGGGTGGGGCAATTCCTTATAGCATACCGCCGCCAGAATTGCACAATTCAACAAAACAAACAATCATAAAACAAATCCCCACTAAACACCTAACAAAAACATAACCTACAACACATATTAACAAGAATCGGAAAAACTCAAGTACTGTCCTTCCTTTGAGTAGACCCCCGGGTTCCCTAGCGCTGCGAAAACTCGATCCACTCCAGAACCAACTCCCCGTCAGCCGCCAGACTCAAAGAAGAAACGACATCAGACACTAACACTAACATACAATTCACACCACCAAACAACTACCACAACATATAACAATTCAACAAGACATTTATTATAACTACTGGTCAATAACAGTACCGACTTCCGGTCAGGCCACACCTCATCCAGCTAACCTCTCGCGCTATTACTTCATAACACTTTATATAACAGGCAGCCATTCCCCCGGCAACACCCCCGCGCTCTCCGGTAAGATCCAATCTCAACAATAATAAAACTCCCAACTAAAACGCATGCCACGTGGCGGCACCAGGTTTACAATTGAAATCCCATAGCATCTACCAATTGTTTTCATTTTCAAATATTGCTGATGTTTGATGTTCTTTCCAAACTATTTCCGAGCTTGCAAGCCCCGTCACACCACAGGACCCAAGGGTTCGACCAAAGAATCGATCACGCTCTGCTACCATTTGTAACCCCTCTTTCAACTTTTAGACTTTATTAAAAAAAAAAAAACCTTTTTTTTTTATTTTTTTTTTTTATTTTTTTTTTTTTTGAAAGAGGGGCCACTAGTTATTTAAAACTAGGCCAGAGCCTAGGGAAGCCAAAACTGCGCCGGGTCCAGTATGACGGGACTTGCAATTAAACTCATTGCTTAGCAACAATAACAATTTTATTTAGCTATTTCAAATAACATGCAAGTATCCTTTCATCAAATTAAATTACATGTAGACATCAGCATAATAATAACTCCTTACATGTAGACATCAGCACAATAATACCTAATTTGTCCGTCCTAATAAAAAATTGACCGTCACCTAATTAACTAGGAAAATGGCCGAGTATTCCAAAACTCGGCACACCCCCACTCCAAAAGGGCAACATGGTTGCCCCAATTGGAACTCAGTGATACCCTGCAGTGTACCATCCTTATATACCATACTCAAGTTGTTATCGGTTTTCCCATCAGTCATGGCTCCCAGGAGAACAGATGCACCCCACAACTGCGCCCATTCCCCATGCGACCCTACAACGATCAACAAACAATTCCATTACTATAAATAACGAAACAACAGCCACAATTTCTCCATTTTAACTTTTAGAACAAAACAGGGGAACTTACAATCTCCAGGACCACAATCTAAATGTGCACTCTCGGCAAGTCTCTCTCCTTATGGATAGGTTTTTTTTTTTTTTCTTTTTTTTGGGCAGGAAAATTGGGAAGATGAAAAGGGCAAGGATCATTAAAGGGTCCATAGCTAGGAGTAAGGGTGAGGACATGGCTCCCTCCGGAAATAAGGATGAATGGAGGAAACCAAGGCTCGCGTGGGCAGGGACGCAACCCTGAAATAGATGAACACCACTAGGAGTGTGGGGAACATCTACCCGCTACCCGTTAACCGTTTCTTCTCACTTTTCTGTGACGGACTTCAGTGACTCGTTCCTTTCGTACACCACTCTCTGAGGGATTATTTCGTGTTGAGCTGTACTGACTTGTTTCCTCGGAATCAGGATCAAGGCAACTTACCTCACTACTTTCACTCCGCTTTGGAATATGCTCGTCGTCTGACTCCTCTGCTACAATTTCTTCCCTTTCTACAATTTCCCCTTCTTCGTCCACATAATCCAAATCAACATCCTGACACTGCACCTCCTCAGCATCTTCCAGTTGCTCCTCTGATCCATCTTCAACCGCAGCTTCCCTCAGCTCCTCACCAATTTCTTCATCACATTGGTCACCAGTTGCTTCACAAGCTTCTTCTCCAATCTCCTTGACATCCTCCTTTTCATCAACACGTTCATCATCAACATCATCGCCATCACGTCCACTACCACCATTCGAACACTGCACATCTTCATCCTCGAGTTGCTCATCTGTTCCACCTGGAACTTCTTTCCGTTCTTCGGAATACTCAACACTACTTACAGAAGGCGTCTGCACATCTTCACACACTACATCATTCTCACTCACACACTCCACAACGCTGCCACCAAATTTCTCCTCAACTTCTACCTCATCTCCTTCCACCACACTTGCAGCATGGACATCCCCTTGTCCATCCGCAACCTCAGAAACTCTTGCAGCCTGGACATCCCTGTGTCCATCCGCAAACTCAGACTCTTCAGTCTCTCTAACACCCACAACTATACTTCCCTGTGCAGCATCTGCAGACCGCTCTTCTGCCTCTTCCTTCGATTCCTCTCCTTCACCGCTCTCCGCAACTACAACGTTCTCAACATTTTTCACCCTGGAATCCAGCTGTCCAGGTTCATGTGCAATGACTAAATTAATTTAGTCATTGCACTAAACTGTCACCCCGACGCAGGGCCTTGGTGACCAGATCAGCCAACGTACTCCGGCAATACGGGTATATAAGATACAAGACCTCCCCATCGGACACCCCCGGGAAATCTGCCACCTGCAGGACCAGGTCCAAGAAAACCAGCAGCTGGTCCTCATCAAATCCATTCACAACCGGAAATTTCTGGAGAACGCCTGTAAGCGGGTGGGGCAATTCCTTATAGCATACCGCCGCCAGAATTGCACAATTCAACAAAACAAACAATCATAAAACAAATCCCCACTAAACACCTAACAAAAACATAACCTACAACACATATTAACAAGAATCGGAAAAACTCAAGTACTGTCCTTCCTTTGAGTAGACCCCCGGGTTCCCTAGCGCTGCGAAAACTCGATCCACTCCAGAACCAACTCCCCGTCAGCCGCCAGACTCAAAGAAGAAACGACATCAGACACTAACACTAACATACAATTCACACCACCAAACAACTACCACAACATATAACAATTCAACAAGACATTTATTATAACTACTGGTCAATAACAGTACCGACTTCCGGTCAGGCCACACCTCATCCAGCTAACCTCTCACGCTATTACTTCATAACACTTTATATAACAGGCAGCCATTCCCCCGGCAACACCCCCGCGCTCTCCGGTAAGATCCAATCTCAACAATAATAAAACTCCCAACTAAAACGCATGCCACGTGGCGGCACCAGGTTTACAATTGAAATCCCATAGCATCTACCAATTGTTTTCATTTTCAAATATTGCTGATGTTTGATGTTCTTTCCAAACTATTTCCGAGCTTGCAAGCCCCGTCACACCACAGGACCCAAGGGTTCGACCAAAGAATCGATCACGCTCTGCTACCATTTGTAACCCCTCTTTCAACTTTTAGACTTTATTAAAAAAAAAAAACCTTTTTTTTTTTATTTTTTTTTTTATTTTTTTTTTTTTTGAAAGAGGGGCCACTAGTTATTTAAAACTAGGCCAGAGCCTAGGGAAGCCAAAACTGCGCCGGGTCCAGTATGACGGGACTTGCAATTAAACTCATTGCTTAGCAACAATAACAATTTTATTTAGCTATTTCAAATAACATGCAAGTATCCTTTCATCAAATTAAATTACATGTAGACATCAGCATAATAATAACTCCTTACATGTAGACATCAGCACAATAATACCTCCCAAATATAAATAACTATAACATCAATCAATATGCACACATAATTACACACAAATAAATAGTTACATAAATACACATGGCGGACACATATCGATATGCACACATATATATATATATACTACACACATGTTCACCTGGCAGGCAGCTCAGAAACATTTAACCATGCCACCGAAGAATAGCATCTTCAGTATCAGTGACCTAGATCCGCATCCCAAAATACTGTAAAAGGGTAAAGTACCCAGCCTCCATAAACTTTCATAAACCAAACCATTAACCAGTCCAGTTATGACTGCTTGCAACCAATGAAATTATCACAAGAATTCAAAATTTTAGAAAAGCTCCCCCAGATAGGACTGCGCCATGGCCAGGTCAACATGGCCGCACGGCCGTACGAAGGTATAACAGAATTTATGAATAGCAGTAAGAATCAATAGTGTACTCATATTAACAACTGCACCAGTAGTACACTGGCTATGGCAGTAGAAGAACTGAATGAAATTTCACTTATATTGAATTGTTACTGAGTTAATATAATTTTTATAAAACATATAAAATATGGTTTATGATTGAACCAATAGTGTGCTCATATTAACAATTTAACTAGTAGTACACTGGCTATGGCAGTAAAGAACTGAATGAAATTCACTTATATTGAAATATTACTGAATTAATATAATATTATAAAATATATATATAAAGACCATTTTAATTAAAAAAACTTTATAACATCAGCCCCTAATAAAACACGTTTGAGTTGTTTCTACAGTGTTGGCTTGGCCACAGGCGAGGCCATGCGCACCATCAGTTTCAGCAAACTAAAACATGCTATAGACCTGTACTAACGGCACCAGCGGGTGACGTCCACAGGTTACAGCACCACCCCAAACCTTTAAATCTACAAAAAAAACGAAACCCATATAGCTATGAATACCCTTAATCAATGTAAACATAATTCACCCCCTACAAATCAGTAAACTTAAATCACCCACACTTTTACCCTTTAAAGAAAATTTCACAGCAAAATTCGGTAGCGCATGACCCCGTCCGGGCTCACATTTACTAAGGGGGCATAAGCCTTAATAAAATATACTGACAAAATTTAAAAGCACTTATTGTCTCGCTGGACTTGTGTCCCAACAACTTTAATTGGAGAAGTTCCAGGAAGAGAATACGGTGTTCTACATTGTAGAGGCCAAAATATAGATAAATGGTTAAATGTCACCTGTGAAATCCGGCACAAAACCTGGTGTATTGTCCATTTCTTCCTCCCGACGGCACAGACGGAGAATTATTCGTGTAATGTCATTGATGGCAGACGTTCGGCCACCCGCTGGAGTGGATCGAGATCGTCTTAGGTCGGGAACCCTGAACAATTATATATATTGACAATTACTTAATGTTACCCAATTCACGATCCCCCTAATATTCATGACTCCAGCAAAATCACACACTACCACATGCTCAGATTAAAAGAAAATTTGCAATTTTTAAGAAAGCACAGAAGTTACCTTCAGTAGAAAATTTTAGAATTAAAATTACTAGTATTTATGGACAGTTCGTCAACTTAATAAACCCTTATTACAATATCGAGATGAGTTGCAAACTTAAACAGGTTCATAAAACATATACAGTTCATATACCTCTACATTTAGTGCATAAAACATTCTCTTATGCCCCCCTATGATTATAAAGAAATTATTATGATATAATTAGGAAAAATACACAGCTATAATTACTTTATAAATGCTTTAGCTCAGCCAGTGTTAACTTTCAAGGCATGCATACACAGAGTTTAACTTGCACTCGCCACGTGGTGACTTTCGTATTTATATCGCATTGCATCGGCATTACTTTAAGCTAAATAACTATTCTTTTCTTAAATAATAAATAAGTTACTTTTAACAGACTTACCGAAGAGTCGCTTAGTCGATTATCTAGTCATGATGGTTAATAGCAGAGTACAAAATCAAACTGATGTCCGCCGGGAGAAATTGGAACTGTTTCGAGTTCGGCTGCCTGACGAATACTGAACTCCGTAGTCACAAGAAAATTATCTCTATCACTCCCGCCTAGAGCGCGCACGGATCGCGAACAAGACAGATAATGGCTCATACATCGCTCAAATAATTAATTCACAAACCCCCGCAATGACCGTCACCTAATTAACTAGGAAAATGGCCGAGTATTCCAAAACTCGGCACAGTCTGTCCACCAGTACGCCACTGTCTCCCCCCCCCCCGCGGCGTCCCGCTCTCCTGGGCATAGACACATCGCAGTCTTTCCTTATGAGGCGAATTGTCGCACCGACGACTTCCTCTGTCGGACCCAAGCTGTTCATCACCGCCTCCTTTCCGATCGCGATGATATCCTGCAACAACTCCACGTCCAGTTTGGACACGTTCCAGCCAGGTGTTCGGCTGGGTTCAGCTATGGGCGAACGCTGAACTCTCCGCAGGGTGAAAATGATATACTGGTGATCACTACCAGAATAATCTTCCAGCACTTCCCAGTTCATGACGCTGTGCGCCAATGCGTCGGACACCAATGTAATGTCCGGGATTGTCTCGGCGTAACCAGGTCTTCTAAAAGTTGAGACACCGCCCACATTGACCACCGCGAGCCCGACTCTTGCTGCCATCTCTAACACGTACCGTCCCCTGGCGCACGTCGCAGGCATTCCCCACTCCACCGCTTTGGCGCTGAAGTCTCCAGCGATCACGTAGGGTCCTTCCATCTCACGAATCATGTCTTCCAATTTGTCAACTGTCTCACGAAATTCGTGGATGGTCTCGTTAGGGGTGAGGTAGCAGCTCACATAAGTGATGTCCTCGCATCTCACCCACACGAAACCACTTCCGGCACCATGGATTGAAGGTAACGGCACGGTTGAGTCGGGAATCCAGATTGCAGCCGTCCCGAGTAAGTCAGCATACTATCCCGGTTCGTCTCTATCGTGGTGCTGCTCGCTGATGATCAGAAGATTGGCACCCACGTCCAGCTTCAGCTGCTCCAGGAGGGCGTCCTCCGTCCTGCTCCTATGCAGGTTTCCCTGGAGAATCTTCGTCGGCCAAGCCTACTCTGGGCCCTTCCAAGCGCCTGTCGAAAGACCGCACAGATACCCGACCCGGGAACCTGTTTCAGATCATCGGAGTCCAAACCACGCTCCTCGCAGAGGAAACACCTCGGCTCAGCTTGGCAGTCTGTTTTCAGATGGCCTGCACAGCCACACTGTATGCATATACCCGCCTTCTTTCTGTAGGGCCCTTTGCAGTCCGCCTGACGATGGCCAAAACCAAAGCAGGGGTAACAGCGAATCACCAGGGCCCTTCGGCGCACTCTGCCATACACCCATCCGATCTTTATGCGGCCAGTTTCGAGAAGTTTAGCAGCTCCTCGCTCCCCCAGCTCCACAATCGCCATCTTTTGCTCCCTGGTGTTTGCCTTCGTCAGCGTCACTCTCGTGTCCCCAGCCAGGTCATCTGCGTCGCGTTTGACGGCATTACGGACCTCCTCTTCTGTTGTGAGGCAGTCAAGGTCCCTTATCTCAAGAGTTGTCCTGGGTCCCTTCACCTGCTTGGGTGCTCGCAGGAACTCGAGGACTTCCAGCGCCTCCCGTAGTTTGGACAGGCCAGATTTCACCTCCGTTGAGATGTTTGTCTGCCTGTCCGTGGCATTCTTCATGCTGTTGAGAAGAGAGCGACAGTATCGCCACATCTCCCCCTCGTTGCTCGTGTCCGGCACCCTCTGTTCATATGCAGAGCTCTTCCCTGCAGGCATCTTCTGGGCAGTTGTTTGCCCCACCCCTCTCTGTGTACTCCCCGGATGAATCCTTTGCACCCGCGAGCTCTTCGCGAGGGGGCTCAGCGTTCCTTCCGCTGTATGGGGACTGTTTTCCATATTATTATACTATTACAATCACCCTAATACCATGCTTAAACTTATTTAGACTAATTCAACTTTATAATAAAGTCACAATCCGAGACACACAAATTTTAAAGCTCTCTAGAGAGCTCAAAAATTTAATAAATTGTCTTACAACAAGTATTCCTATTTAATTTGTACTTGTATACACACAAAAATCCAAAGAAAATCTCTTTATTCTCTCAACGATCTAAAGTCCAAAAATAAGATTCACCAAAAATTTACAATTAATCTGATTCGGATTACATCTGAAGTACTGCACTTTATGCATAACTATGAAAAATGACTGAGTCCTATTTACACCAAGTATTGTATTAACAAACCAAAAATTTCCAAAGTTCTCTACAGAAAAAGTAACTAAGTCTTATACAGTACTGATGCACTGATGACAAATATTCTAAGTTCAATTTCCCTGCTGAAAGGTAAATTTCCCTTATGTGTGGGAAAGGCGCCAAACTACGTTACTCTAACCTCAACAGCTGTCTGCTCTGTACCTGTGCAAACTTACTACCAAAGGTCAATTACGGTACTGAAAGCCAACCAATATGACGACTTTTCAGTCAGCTGTTTTCTGTACCAAAATACTATACTATTAATTTACTAATTTCTGTCTTTAAATATTACCTTCCTATCCTACACTATTCTAAAAATGTAGTATGAATGTGTTCAAACATTTTGAGTAGTCATGAGCAGTTCTACACTTAGTTTAAATATGTCTATTTAACTACTAACTAGGTCACAATATTATACCCTAGTCCTACCTTAGGGCTACAAAATAATCATTATTTTACCTATAATAGGTCACTAATAAACCACACACACACACACACACACACACACACACACACTGGTTCCCAAGCCCTATTCTCGTGATTTCACCACACTTTATTTTTAAAAACAACACAAAAACACTACTTTCAATTGACATATATTCAAGAGCACTAGAACAACGTCTGCTTAACAACCATAAACAAACCCCAACAAACTCCAATATATGAACTAATAATAATAATAATAATAATAATAATAATAATAATTATTATTATTATTATTATTATTATTATTATTATTATTATTATTATTATTATTATTATTGTAAATTAAAAGCGGTATATTTAAAAATTTTATGATCTTATGATTATTTTGAACTACTAATCTAGGCCTACACTTTAAAAGCTCTAGCGTGAATATCAATCGTACAAGTTGGATGAAGGAATAGAACACCTACTACGGCACATTAAATACCAAACACATACTATGGCACATTTTCTTCCTATGAAACAAGGAACAAAAGGTATCTTTTGTCATGAAGAGCTGTCAGAGTAAGTTCTTACGGGAGCCTAAACGTCGGCAAATTTGTTGCAGCCACGTTTAGTAATATTAACCTATAAACCCCTGTTCGTTTCTGCAACTTTGAACCAATCGGAGAAAGCAAAATTGAGGGAAGGAGCTGATAAATATAAAGAACAAAAGAATTCTGAAGAGAGTTCTAAGATAGAGGAAGACGAAGATGCACGAACGTTTTCGAAGTACTACCAACATGGCCAGCTACAAAGTGGATGAAAGATTTGCTCAACCATTTAAATAAAAAATTGATAAAGCGTATTCTTTGTGTTGTATTAGTAAGTGAAGTTTAAAAGCAATCAAGTGGATAACACCAAAGTTAACGACGATTTTTTTTTGCAAGCCCTGTTGTGGAGCATACCAGCTCTGTGGCTTACGTCACAACAGCATTCCTCCTGCCATCAACCTTAAAAGTTCATTGCAAGCCATCGCATGTTAGATTACTGTTTTATAGCTATTACAAAGTCGACTGGTAATATTCCTGCTATTTATGGAACTAATAATAATTTAAATATAGTAAAATATTTGGGAACGAGGAGTTATACTTTCCCCATGGATGAATCTACAGCAAAAAAAAAATGAATCGGTATGCAGAATAAAAGACAGAATTAATATGAAAAATGCTAAGAAAAAGTTGTGTTATGCTGTCAAAACAACTGGAATGAACTTGGTGTTTTTATCGCGTGTTTCTCTATGATAAGCATATTAGTGACCTAATTATTACGTGATTCACTGTGTGAACATGCAGTACGTGTATCCCTGGTAACTTTACTTTAGTTTTCCTTTTTTTACAACACTGGCTAGTAACTCTATACAGAACTAATAATATTGTATGCTATTCAAAAATATAATATTACAATACAAATATAAGTTAAATATGACTTAACTAAAGATAAATATAAATCAAGGCAGATGACTGCTTAGAAATCCCACCCCTTAATGCATAGATCTCGCGTACTAACATTATGACATTATATTCACGAAATATTATGCACGTTAGGTTTTTAAATTTTGGTAGACTGATGTCCTTCCGTAAACCATTATTGTTGTCTGTTTTGGCACTTAACTGTCCTGCCCTTACCCGATGCTGATTGGTCAGCCGACACGAGACTCCAGGGGTGTAGGCCTACCTCTTTACAACGTGTGAAGTGGAAGACATCCATCTCACATTAACTTTTTCGCATCGATTGCGTTTATCGCATCTTTGTTCTTCTAACAACCGGCTTAAACTGGCTTTTGTCTAGTTAAAACACGTATGCTAAGCAAATAATTAATTTTTTATTCTAGAAATTTTTTCTGGAAAACTATCACTTTTTACATTGATTGCAATATGTATTTGAAGCCTCACTGTCAGAATGCATAAAGCATGCTTCGTATAGGTTTCTAAACATGTTTGCTTTCATGGTGCCTTACTTCTTGTGTCACATAGTTTCATGGTACTCTCAACATTCCAAATAATATTTTAATTTTAGTTTTGTATCAGATATTTTGAATGAGTTTCAAGTCTCAAAATTAAATTAAATACGATCATTCCTACATGTTGAGCTTATTTTTTTGAAGAGTATAGCTTAGATGTAATTATGTAATTTGTACATACTCATTAAACAATGTTTCACGTGCAGTCACAAAATTAATAAAAGTACTATTACTTTAAAGTTACACTTTCTGAGTTACCAAGAGTAAAAAATTATTTTTAGCGGTACAGAAGTTGAAGCATCGTTTTTAAATAACCATGTCTCTAGAAGTATTTAACCAACTGGAATGTTAAATTTAAACAACCTTATTGTTAGGAGTCAAATTAACTTTACTTCCAATTCTTATAACGCTTTTGATAAACTCAACATTTCTCTACTTATTTAAAACAAATTGTAGTGAGATAACGATTTAAGGAAAGCGAAAATCGCATATTTTAACTTCCAATAACGTAAAACCGTCCGCTTTTATGAAAAAGTGCATGCAACATTATTTTTTCTTACAATTATAAGATGTATCAATTACAGAGGTTATCCATTTTTTTACATTCTATCTACTAAGTAGGGTTGGTGGGAACCACCCCCCGAAGGAGAGTACCCAAAACGTCTTTGTAACTTTTACCTAGACACCATGTAGAAGATATTAATATAAGGTGTCATGTCGATACATTCTAATACAAAGAATTCCAAGGTAAAATGCTTCATTAACTCAACTGCTGCCATACAATGACGTACACAGTCGTGACTTCATGCTAAACGACCACTTAAATTTTAAATCAAACCCGCTCTACGATACCGCAATAAACCTTTCTACACAGTAGCGATTGATAGTCAGTGTCCGATCGGTCCGCCTCGAGTGCGCACTCAAGTAAAGCGGATATGTGTGTAATCGTTTTCAAATATTTGTATTTTAATATGTAACGACCTCGCTAAGAGTGAATTTTTTATTTTATTTATTTCTGATGACGAGACATATGTCTCGAAACGCGTAAATTAAATCAAAACGCAACACGAAGTCACACGACGGAAGAAATAAAGTAAATATTTTACAGATTTTGTCAATAAGCGACTAGAATACCAATTCAAACATGTCTTTCAAATTTTAATTCGATTCGCAAATCAATATACATATGAAAATCTGGAATTACGTCAGAGGGAGACACCGTATTAACTGTCCTTAGATGGTTTCTCTATATACCGAGTCTCTATGTAAAGTCAAAATATTTTATATTATTATTAATAATAATAACAAAACTTTTTATAGGAATATATTTTTTTATTTTGTAAATTGCAATGTTTCAATAGTATTCAACTATCATCATCATTAAATTCTATTGTTTAAATATCATCATTAAACATTATGATTGTTGAATACTATTGTAATTTACAAAAAAAATAAAATAATATATTCTGGTTAAAAGATCTGTTATTATTAATAATATGTATATATATATATATATATATATATATATATATTGTTATAACTCTCTCGCGTCACCTAATTAGGTACCACGTTATGAGCGTCAATTTGTTACGGAACGGTGTCCTTCTCCTTTTAAAACCCCACTGTTGGGTTTGTCAATTTGTTTTGAATTACTTTAATTATGTAAATCTCGGAGATATTTGGATTTGTGGGATATATTGATGTAATTAATTAATATTAACTTAGCTCTTTAAGAAATATCAGTGTTAGTGTGCCTAAAACTTAAACAACTTAAGCGTTATTCTACAATTTCATCCAACCCTATTATACCTTGAAGAGAGTTATGTCTAATTTTGTATTTTTACGCTCCCTCTTTGGTGTCAGATAATTCCGCTATAAGCGCTGTTGTATCGGCTCAACGAAACTTATAGGTTATTTCGATGTTTATGTTAACCAATTATTCTATACTTATTCAGTTACTTTTTTGTTCCCAGCTCATTAAACCATACTCCAAATAACAAGATTTTAGAAATATATAAAGGTTCTTTATTTGTTTACTTAATTCACATTGAATAAGATATGTTCTAATTAACATATGCTTGGGCTATAGACTTCATGAATCGACTGTTGATTATTCTAATCCTTTATTTAAATTTAGTTATATAGTGTGTTTTGATTTGTAATTAATTTAATTCAGGGTGTGAAGGTTCTTGTAACTGTGGGGAAGATTAAAAATACATAGATAAGAATGCAAGATTTACAAATTTGAAGTGTTGTGTAGTTAGCATGATTAATATAATAATAATTTACCAGACTAGAACGAAGCAAATCGTGTAGGCGGTTGATCGCTAAATTTACTGTTCTGGATGATTATGCCGTACGATTTTCCTTCTTCGGTTTAATAAAAAGGAATTCTTGTCCTGTTCACTTCGGAAATACAGCTCTGTGGATTGATTTACAGCCCGATTGATGTTTCTTCTGCAACGCCAGGATCCAAATAAGTTCTTCTTTCGGTTGAAGCAATTAGTGTTGTTCCGTGTATTTGAAAGGTTATAATTTCTGGTGTAGTGAATATTATTAATTGTGATACTGTTAATTCTTTCTATTTGATTTAATATCTCATCAATTCCCTTCGGATATGGGACAGTTCAAGTTCTTTCTTGTAGAATCCAGTTATTTATTCTCTATTATGATTTCATATTGTAGTGTTATTTGGTTAAACTGTATTGGTGATAGACGTAAATATTGTCATTAGAATTTTGTATTTTATAATCGTATCTGATAATTTAGAATGTTACGATTAAATATATTATTCTTGGGTTTTTTAATCTCATCACCTTCAGTTCATCAAAGCAATTCTTGTCAAATCAACAAACTCCACTTCTTCTGTCGTCCCTAGCAACACATAATTTCTTCCTTCCACATGTTTTGAATATATAGTGTTTATTTCATATATTTTTTGTCTATTCTTTATCAATTTGCTATCCTATTGGAATGTAATTTTACCGATAGTTGGTTTATTATTTTCTACACATATTCTGCTGGTTTTTTTATATAAACCGGTTTTTTCCTTTTTTATATTTAATCCACTTTCGATATTATATGTTATTAATCGATATCATGGCATTATGGTATTATCATAATTTGTATAAATTTTATTATATATCATTATTAATTTAATGTTTTTTCTAGCTCTTCAAATCGTATTCATTAATTATTATTAATTGATGTACCTAACCTTTATGTTATGAGTGGTTATATAGCGGTTTTGGCTGTTAGGCCTTTCATTGTAAACGGATCTACCTGTGTTTATAACTGGTAAACATCTATAGCCCCTTTTACATAAATTCATACATAAAATCAAATCTTAACTATTAACATTTACATAAACAATTATTTTTCTATATCTAATAACAAATTTTATCTTGACCTATTGATCACATATAACAAAATTCAAATCTATGAACATTGATTAGCTGCCTCATACTTCATTCTACAATAGTTATTGAATAATACAATTTGTTTCATTATCTTTCATTAACTCAACACATATTTGGTATAACATAACATAAACTTTATCATAATACTTGTTGTCATAAAATAATATCTCTTAACTCAAAATTCTTATTTGCTATTACTATAAAGTAAAGTATTGTTTCGTTTTTTTGTTTGTTTTTCACTGATCATATATCATCAACTATTATCTAACTTACAGGTTCGGTTATACTTGTTAATATTACCTTGCATTCTTATTTAACTTTATCTATGATTATAAATGTAATTATTAGATCTTTGTTCTATCATGGGTTTAGATATTGACTTGTTTATTATTCGGTGAATCTTGTTTCTATGTAATATGAATGCTAGCATTTCTGTTGCGTTACATATGCTCCCCCTCCTAAAAAAGTTTAGTTTACCTGAATGAAGTTTAGGTCAAATAAACTTGTCTTTTTCACATGCCTTTTCTTCATTTCATTGTTAATGGTTGACGTTGGGATTTTCAATGTAACTTCATTAGACTAGTATTAATACTTTTTTTTATTTAATAAAATTTCATCATTTTAATTAACATTCTTGATCATTTTTATTTCTGTAAACATTATTTGTTGGTAGTTGGCTACACTATTCAATGATACATTAGTTTTACATCTCTTCTACTTATAATTACTATAATCACTGTATTTCTCAATTATTCTTCTGTCAACTCATTTCTTTCTGTTTTCTTCGTCCTACTCTTTTGGAAACTGAAGTTATTCTTGCAACTATTCTAATATTCCTTAAATATTTAATTTCCCTAACAATCCCTAATACATGCGTTGGTACAGTTCAGAGAGGCACTGTTTGGCTTCATACTCTGCTGCCCACACCACATTTTAATATAGTACTGCTGGAATTCATCTACAGTCAGCTATAAAATATAATAATAATCTCCTAATAATCTCTTTAATTATTTAATAATAAATATTTGGGAAAAGATTTTTTCCTTTGTTGCCTTTATATTTCTTCACTACTATTCTTCATATTTTGTGATTCCATTTTAGTTCCTTAAACATTCTTTGATATTAAATTTGACAGTTATCATTTGTAATCATTTTTGTTTTCATTTTTGTTGTGATTGTAATGCTAAGTATCTTCTTCATTTGTTTTTTTCTCTGATCACAATATTTTCTAAATAGTTGTTGTGTGATGATCATTATAACTGTATTTCAGACTAAATACATTCCTTAGCCCAACTATTCTTCTTATCGTATTTCATTATTTTGGCTGTTTATTTTTCAATGAATTATGTTCATAAATGCTCCTTCTTTCTTGTCTTCTTTAACATTATATTGGTTACATTCAATCGTTTACTGAAATTGTTCCATCATTTGGCAATGTAGTATGTATTTTAGGTCATATGATTTTTTTTCTTTCTTTATTTTGCATAGGTAGATTTGAGGTAAAAACTTTTATCTTGGGGTTTCATTATTCATTATTCACACTCTTTCTTTATAAACATTTAATAATAATTTTCGTTTTCTTCTGTAATCTTGGGATTTGTTATTCGTTATTCACACTATTTCTTTATAAACATTTAATAATAATTCTCGTTTTCTTCTGTAATCTTGGGGTTTCATTATTCATTATTCACACTATTTCTTTATAAACATTTAATAATAATTATCGTTTTCTTCTGTAATCTTGGGGTTTCATTATTCATTATTCACACTTCTTAATACCTTCTTCATAACTATATTTTAATTCAGACTTACTTCATTTTGAATGACACACATTTTTTTTTTTCTATTTATTTTATGGTTCAACAAATTTTCTTTTATTTACAAGTGTTTTTTTTTCTTCAAATCGATAATAAGTTGTTCTTATTGTATTTTAGAATTTAGTGGTAGTATTCAACTCAAATTCTTTTTAAATTCCAAGTATTTTTCTTCAAGACTGGTAATAAGTTGTTCTTATTATTTTTAGAATTTATTCATTATATTTCTTTTTGGATTTAGTAAAATTTTTTTTTCTTACTAAATTCGTTTTATATATAATAGTTATTTCAAATAATTTTTGTAAGTTGGTCTTACTGTCTTTTAGAATTTTGCCGTTACATATATTATTTCGTTATTACTATTACTGTTTACATGTTTCTTATCCTCTTCCAATAAATCTTCCCTAATATTCTTTAAATAGTGGTTATTAATTATGGTTATTGTACGATTACTCTTAATTCTGTTTATAAGTCGTTGTTCCCCAAGATTACGGTTCAGTGAAGGGTATTCATTAATTTTCACTGCCTCTATTAGTTTAAATGAGGGCTTACCCCCTCTTCTCTATTTTCATTTTGATTACTGTGTTGATTTTGTACTGTTTCAGTGCGATCCTCCGTATTAGGTTCTGCTATCCTATAATTTCCTTCAGGTGGGTAGTTGACTTCACGCCGGGACTGGTCATAATAGTTGTCATATCGGTGACTCCTTGGGTAATACCGTCGCTGATTACCTTGAGGTCTGGAGTAGATATAATTGACGTTATGTCTATAATTATTGGGTGGTCTGTCCCCATCTCCTCTATTATTGCGACTATCACGATAATTATAATTATTATTGCAGCGATAATTATAGTTCCTGGAATTATTATTCGCGTGTTCATTTTGTGTTCTATTGGCATTAACGTTCTGCGCAGGTCGATTGTGATCGTTATTATGAGAATTGGTTGGTGGCGCGTTATTATCATACTTCTGATATTTATAATTTAGCATTCTATTTCTTTGGTATTGGTTCTCGTGCTCATAATTCTCCAAGAATTTGGCCATGGCTGGAATCGTTTTGATTTGACTACACATACGCGCATTTGTTATCCCTTCCTCGTAATGGTAGGATAGTTGTATCACCAAACATTCTGGGCTCTAAGTTACGCGCCATACATACTTTTCCTAAAAAGTATGAAGTAGGAGACTGGCCTATATTTGTTTCGTATCGACCGTTACTCAAATTATTCCTAATCATGTTCTGGGTCGATTCAGACCAATACTTCTCCTTAAACTGTTTTTTGAACTCAGTCATGTCCAGTATATCCGGACGCACCGCTGTCCACCAATTATCATAAGTATCTTTAAACGTTTCATCAATCATGCTGCGTATAATATTCCAGCGATTCTCTCTATTTCTTGTGATCACCTCTTCCAATCTCTTTAAAAATTCCATAGGATTGCGCTTGTAATTACGAAAATTAATCGATTCTCGGTTCTCGTGGTTATTTGTATGACTATGCTGGCATGTCCTATCCCGCCATGAATCTACTTCTTCTTGTAATTGTAATTCACGTCTATTAATTTCCTCTATTTTATTTTTACTGGTATTAATTTGACCTTCCATACTGTTTAAATTGCCATAGACTCTTTCGAGTCGTTCACCCATGTCTGTCTGTATTTGCGTAATCCCTTCCTTATTCTCTTCCCGTACGTGATGTACTTCGTTTTTAATTTGCTCATATTTTCCGACAGTTTCCTGTTGGATTTCTTCAACCAATGTTTTACTCTCAATTTTTACGTCATTAATTTTATTTTGTAGTTCTTCACGAACCTGTATTATTGTTTCGTTAGTTTTTTCTAATACTTCATTTGTTTTGGCTATTTCTAATTTTCTTTCCTCATTATTTTGGTCTACCCTTTGGTTAATTGTTACATGAATATTCTCAATTTTTTCATTAATTTGTCTTAAATTTTCTTCATGTATTTGTAAGATGTCTTCCTTCATTTGTTTTAAACCCTCGTCATTCCTATCTAACCTTTCGTTCATTTGTTTTGAGGTTTCTTTAATTTCCTCATTTTTTTATCTAATTTTTCCTCCAGTCTCTTTAAGTTTTCGTTATTTGTTTTCCTTGAGTCTTCCTTAATTTCCTCTTTCATTTTATCTAATTTTTCCTCCTGTTTCCTAAAATTCTCCTTGGTGAGTCTGCTATCTTCCTTAATACTACTCATGAACTCCATTAATTTTTCCCAATTTAGTCCTTCTCTAGCTCCCGCTTTACCTATTTGGTCCCCTTGGGCAACTTCTTCAATTACTTCCTTTTCCTTGTCCGTAATTATTTCAGTTTCCGTTATTTCGTCTGTCTGTTGTTCCATTTCACTGTCTGTTATTAGTTCTATTTCCTGTTCTTGTTCATCTATTTCCTTCTCCGTTTCTCCTGCCCTAATCCTTGATCTACCTCTGGTATGCATGTTTATTCTCCCACAGTTGCCTGCTCTGGTTAAGTAATATTAATATGGTTACAGTTACTTAACTTAAGCCCTACACAAGTTGAGCGCCAATTTGTTATAACTCTCTCGCGTCACCTAATTAGGTACCACGTTATGAGCGTCAATTTGTTACGGAACGGTGTCCTTCTCCTTTTAAAACCCCACTGTTGGGTTTGTCAATTTGTTTTGAATTACTTTAATTATGTAAATCTCGGAGATATTTGGAGTTGTGGGTTATATTGATGTAATTAATTAATATTAACTTAGCTCTTTAAGAAATATCAGTGTTAGTGTGCCTAAAACTTAAACAACTTAAGCGTTATTCTACAATTTCATCCAACCCTATTATACCTTGAAGAGAGTTATGTCTAATTTTGTATTTTTACGCTCCCTCTTTGGTGTCAGATAATTCCGCTATAAGCGCTGTAGTATCGGCTCAACGAAACTTATAGGTTATTTCGATGTTTATGTTAACCAATTATTCTATACTTATTCAGTTACTTTTTTGTTCCCAGCTCATTAAACCATACTCCAAATAACAAGATTTTAGAAATATATAAAGGTTCTTTATTTGTTTACTTAATTCACATTGAATAAGATATGTTCTAATTAACATATGCTTGGGCATATTGTGATAATCAATTATCACATTGATTTCGATATTATATGTTATTAATCGATATCATGGCATTATGGTATTATCATAATTTGTATAAATTTTATTATATATCATTATTAATTTAATGTTTTTTCTAGCTCTTCAAATCGTATTCATTAATTATTATTAATTGATGTACCTAACCTTTATGTTATGAGTGGTTATATAGCGGTTTTGGCTGTTAGGCCTTTTATTGTAAACGGATCTACCTGTGTTTATAACTGGTAAACATCTATAGCCCCTTTTACATAAATTCATACATAAAATCAAATCTTAACTATTAACATTTACATAAACAATTATTTTTCTATATCTAATAACAATTTTATCTTGACCTATTGATCACATATAACCAAATTCAAATCTATGAACATTGATTAGCTGCCTCATACTTCATTCTACAATAGTTATTGAATAATACAATTTGTTTCATTATCTTTCATTAACTCAACACATATTTGGTATAACATAACATAAACTTTATCATAATACTTGTTGTCATAAAATAATATCTCTTAACTCAAAATTCTTATTTGCTATTACTATAAAGTAAAGTATTGTTTCGTTTTTTTGTTTGTTTTTCACTGATCATATATCATCAACTATTATCTAACTTACAGGTTCGGTTATACTTGTTAATATTACCTTGCATTCTTATTTAACTTTATCTATGATTATAAATGTAATTATTAGATCTTTGTTCTATCATGGGTTTAGATATTGACTTGTTTATTATTCGGTGAAACTTGTTTCTATGTAACATGAATGCTAGCATTTCTGTTGCGTTACAATATATATATATATATATATATATATATATATATATATATATATATAGACAAGAAAAATATGGGCATTTATAAATATAAAAGTAAAAATTGTATTATTAGTTGCTGTTGCATTTGAATTCTGGTAATTTAGTGTTAATTGATGCAACGTTGTTAAAGATAATTTCTGTATAGTAAAGTAGATTGGTATCTCACAACCTTTACCTTAACGTTCTTTCTTTCCACAGGCTTCAATTATTTTCGTACCGTTCATTACCTCTTCTGTAACTCTATTGACTTAGGTTTCCAATGTCAAAGCTGATGCTCCTCTCTGGTGGTTGCTGATCTAAAATTCTTCTGCGCACTGTGATGCTGCGTTAAAAAACAAATATGTCCTTTCCAAAATTTTGAAATAAATTAAAAATTCTTAAATAATTATTTTCAAACCTTTTGAAATTAATTAATAATTTTTAAATAATTATTTTCAAACATTTTGAAATTAATTAAAAATTCTTAAATTATTTACACATTATTTATTTAATTTAAACTGTGACGTAAATAAGTCTAATTTTATTTTAAATTATCTCAAAGTGCTCGTATACACTAGTTCATCTACTATTTATTATTAGATAATTTTATATTTATAACTATGACCCCAAACATTAAAATTATTAACTGCTTATAAATAGAGTACACTAAAAAATTGTATTCCCTTTTTACAGTTACACTTCATAAAGACCCAGAGAAGAATAATGACAATACAAAATATAGGGACTAGTAACAAACTATGTAAAGGGTTAAAGCTTTTTGCATTAATGAGCTTACTTCCAACCAGTCAGCCACATTAATATAATGCCGTTCACTCCTCTACCGACGAGATTAATTACAAAAGTACATGTATTAATAAATTGCATTCAAAACTTTAGAGAAATATTTTAAATGTGAAATGTATGTTTCCGCGAATGTCTTTCCACGCTCACGAGAATTCAATTCACGGCAGCCAGCATCCCCTGAGGGACTTAACGTCAGGTGCTTCATTTCTAATTGAATGCAGTACTTGGGTTTTATTGTGCCTGCTGGCGATTAAAAGAGGCATCGATTTTACGACCCTCTACTTGCATACAAAAGGAAAAGAACACGATAGTCAAAAAATATATATACTATAATCTATGTATTTTAATCTTTCCGTTAAGCGTTACAAAACAGCGGGATTGATGTTTTGTCAGATCTTACATTCAGAATGCAAATTAAATTCTGACTACCTCTGAATGGAAGCAATCTTAATGAATCTAACTATTACCAACCAATATCTACCTGTACCTCATGTTAACATAGAAAGAGAAATGTGAGTTTCCGGTAGATAATAGAGTTGATATATTGCTTAATGAAAGTCCAATAAAATAATTAATATTTTTACACTTTTATTTTCAGCAAATCTGTTAACTAAATAACATGAGTTAAAGTAACTTCTTGTGCTTATAACTTATCACGAATGTACTGAATTAAAATTCTTTAGTGTAGTAGATGTAGGGCATATCCATAATATGTATACGACAATAAAGCGGAATTTCTCTATTTAAACAGCAAAATCGAAGACTATCTCCAGGTGTGACTGTCAAGTAGTCTCCGTCCGTAAAGTATTCTTTATGTAAACTAGTGTTCCAATACATAGATACAGGCAAGAGCTGTGTAAAAGAGCTATAAATAATCAAGCCACAGTAGTCCTTCCGTCCACAACGACAACAAGGAAACTCTCATGCTTGTGTAGGTCAGGTGCTATGCAACCTTATGAAAGTTACTGCCAATATCATTATTTTTTTAAATTTGTGTACGCCAATATCATTTATCAACTTATACAATTATAATTATTTTTTGTTGAATACAATATTGTTGTTCGCACTAGTTTTAATCATATAGCAATGCATTAAAATCAGCATTCGATCACGTTATTCAGCGTTGTTAATATTTTTGCTTTAATAAACGATTTCTCCCATCTCTCTGCAAAGACTTTTGATCAGCCCAGGCATTTCTGTAGTTTCATAAAAACTCAGAAACAAACAACGTGTGTAATGAGTTGAGCCACTATAATCCGATATTACACTGTTTTCGTTGTTTCCAAGAAATAATGAATGCGTGTTCCATTTTTCGGAAGTAATGAAATGTAATCCTACAATCTTTTGCATCTTAAGAATCAACAGCACTACATTATAAAGAATGTCATAAAACTGCGTATTTAAAAGCGGAATGCTATTTGACAGCATACGGTAAAAATATATAGTAATAAATACTCTCCTCTTCTGTCTTTTACACTTCGTGAAGGTTTGGTAGTTAATAAATTTTATAATGTAATTGTTCTTTCCATAATATTGTAGCCTGAGCGAACTGTATTTTTTCCTATAGTAAACTACCGTCTTTTAAGTTCTCATCTCAATTTATAAATGTGTGGCAGCCTCTACCCCTTTGGCAATCGACGTTTTTTATATGACCGAGTTCATACTATGGAGAGTGATTATTTTTCATGAGAAAATGTGTTTCTTTGTTCGCAAAAGTGCACAGCTGGAGTAACTTTGATGTACAAAGTATCAAACGACTCATCTCCATCTGCCGAGTGTTACTGTATGCGTATTTTAGATTTTTCAACACAATTGAGCACTAGCAACGAGGATAACATGTTTTGGTTTTCCTAGCTTCGGGACCACTTATATTGGAAACTCATTAACGTCACTCACAGAGTATTTAAATATATTTACTAATTAATGTAATGTATTGTATTGTATTGTATTTAGCGTGTTGTCAAATCACTGTTAACGTATTCTTATTTTAATGGATAGGCCTACTTTTCTTTCTACAATGTATAACTTAAATCACTGAATAACAGTGTAATAGGTCTTCTGTATAGTCAGGTTATTTGTTTTGTTTTCATAATTATGAGCTGTATCTGCTATATTTTCTTCTACAATGGGATTTTAAATTTCACATGTTTTCTAGTTGTTAAAAGTAACTCAAGTATGTTTTATTAATTTACCTTTCCTGCACTTTCTGTAAATGAAAAATATCCTTCCAAGTTAAGATTATAGAAGTATGGTATAATATTAAGAATGTCTTATGGTAACAGTGGATAACAATAAGTAAAAATTCAGATTCATAGAAGACGCCTGTTTCTTGCATTGAAATTGGCATTAACATATCTACAAGCAAGAAAACACTCAGCTCTTTACGCGTCAATACAGATATTTGTCATTATAAAACTTTATATTCAGAAAACAAATTTTAAAGTGATTATTTTAAAATTCGTATTCCCAGTATCCAAGCCACTACTGAATTAATTATTATATTACCTTATTTCAGTCCCGTCTTGTGATTTCTATTACAAGCGACTAGAAGTCACAAGAGGGAACTGGAATAAGGTAATATAATGGCTATTTTATATTAATTGATTTTCATTCATTTATACTGAGACCTACATTGCACAGTCATACTTAAGTATAAGTTTGTATTTAATATGCGGAAATATACTTAGGTAGTGCTAATATTCCAAATTTAGATTAACTAGAAAATAACTTCATATTCTCGTGTAGGTACTTATACATATACTAAGCGCTCATTCATATATTTTGAAACAGCAAAACTCCAATTATTTACATAGGAACACTAATATAATTGTACTTTTGTAACTGTCTGTACGATTGTTAAACCTTCTTCAATATCAAGTTTTCAATATATCCTGCCTTAATAAAGTTAATGTACTCAATTTAAAAGGCATAAAACCCTATAAGTTGGTAGCTAACTGTCTGTCGATTATATTAACAAAATCCGTTCTATTGCGAACTCTGTAACAGAGGTAAGCTACGAAGAGATGACGAAGAGACGCCCTAACGCACATATGTATAATACTCATTAAGAAGCCTTAGATGGTGCGCGTCCTGTGCAAATACTATGTTGGCTTGCGTACATACGGCTCGGTGGTTACACACTTCAGTGGCGTAATCATTGTTAATATTGTTGTTACTAACTTTCTTATACTTTACAGCAAAGCTGGTAACATGTTTCAGTGAATTTTAATAAACTTTATTATGTGATAAAATCACTTGAAACAGTACATAGAACCCAAGAGGGCTGTCGAACGTGAGAACATTCCCTTACTACCTTATTTGTAAAAGTGGTTAAACAAGAAGATACTTTTTCTTGTTAATGTTTTAACACATTCTTTTATCCTTAAGATATCTCTCTCCTTTAACAAATTTATGCTTTTGCTGTTGTGTGACTACTAAGTTGGAAAAGTATAGGCACCTGAAATAATAAATGCTCTATGAAGTAGAAATTGACATATAGGTTTTGTATTGGCATACAAATCGATTCATAATTTGTTTTCAGATTTATTCTAATCATAGGCTAAAACTCGGCTTTCCTATTGTTCAAATTTGAATTAATATTCCTTTTCTTCCTTTTACTACTCACTTCTACTCTCTCTCCCTCTCTATCTCTATCTCTCTCTCTCTCTTTCTCTCTCTCTCTTTCTCTCTCTCTCTCTCTCTCTCTCTCTCTCGCTTACTTCTCCAAAAATTTTTCATTCTTACATTTTTTTATTTTTTTCTTATTAATAATTTTAACCTGATCACTCATTATGTAGACGATACTTAGGTAAGTTTACAAAGTCATAAAATATTTTTCAAAATTCTGTGCCTAAACCAGTGAAGATATTACTTCTGTGTTGTACATATTTCGGCGTAAAATGTTTGACCCTATATAAACATAATATGCACTTAGATCCGTACAAGTGAACATTAATGTCTTTGTCAGTTTTGGATAAATGTACTATATGTTTGTTTTATTATACTCCCTAACCCACTTGAAATTGTTCACTTTGACATCAAAATTTGAGGAAACTTCATGACATAAAGTACATTTAATAAAATTATTGGTAACCGAGGTTAATTAAAAAAATATTTATTGAGTTGTAAAAAAAAAATTATTCTGTGACAGATTATTGAGACCCCGATTCTGCAATTTATGTGGGTTTTTCCAGTGTACATTTCTTAGTGAAGTGGTAGCATTAGAGAGGCTTATTTGAATTTTGCTTTCGTACTTCACTATTTTACAATTTTCATTGCAAAAAAGCAATTTCAATTAATTCTTTCTGTTAATCATTTTTCAAAAGTTTTTGTGTATATGTTGTAGCACTAAATCTGCAAATTAAAACTACTTATGAAAGTGCAAGACACACAGCTTAATTTGTAAATTAAATTGAAACTAATAGTTTGAGGTTTCTAAACCATTTCGTTTATTAGAAAACATTTTATATATAAAAAATGCACGTACGAAAATCAATCTAACCTTCAACTGCAGGTTCTGTGGGATACTGATTTATAACACGGACTGCCCGCGTTTCTGGAAATTTTGTAATCTCGCTCCCCTTATCTATCCAGACCCTTTCGACATTATGTTCCATCTAGCATCTCTCCTCCTCACTTTATATACTGGTAACTCTCAAGGTATTAATATCGATATACTCAAGTTTAGTCTTCAGTTAAAAACCTCAAATTTAGTTATATCCTCAATCTACTCAGTTCCTCAGTTTCTCAGTTCTAATCATCTAAATACAGGGTAAATCTAAAAAATTTCAAAAATTATGAAAACAGCATTAACGCTTGTATTAGGCCTACTTGATTACGACTATGTTACATGTAAAACGTACCATTCAATACTCCTTATTTTTGCGGCAAATATGATTCAAAATATTTTAATTCTTTTAATTTTTAACACACAAAAAATCGATGTTCGTTAACTCAAAGACAAACTTATAATTGAATAATTTATTGTTCTATTTCACATAATGATTATTTCGCGATCAGATATAATGAGACAACGAGAGAGAGTGTCTCCGTAGTTTATTGTTATCTTCCGTAAGTAAATCAACCAATGCTCCTTTCGTTTTAATTTATTATTTTATACATGAACTAACTTTTCAGAAATTAATTTTGTATCATACAAAACCATTTACTTATACATTTAGTTTTGTTGTAAATATACTTGTAAGCTAGTATTAACTCATATATATTAACTCAAAAATTAGTATTCTTAAATTGCTTCTTTATTACACAGTACCAAAAATTCAGATAGTAAAAAAACACTTTATTTATTATCTGTATTAAACTATTTATTATCTGACAAAGTATACAATTTCAATGTGCGAGTTTCTCTCAGTTACCATAATAGACAACTGTAGATCTATCAGTGTTACTGTAAATCACTGCAGTGACAATATAAAAACAGAAATTTTTTACTTGACTTTTGTTTAGGATAATTGTTTTTAATTTTTCCACACAGTTCAGAAGGCCTACAACTATTGTGTAATATTGAACAAGTTTCCGGATTGCGGAAAACAGATTACAGTATAATATTTACTGTTCTACCTCTTTTTGACGGGAAACGTGCACAATGCTATATGGGGAGAAAATATTTTAATATCGGTAATGCACCCTGGTCACCGCAAATGAAAAAGAGCAGTGCCTCACAAAAAACAATGTTATCAGAATACCATAACTCGCGGTACACTTTATTATCTTTATATGTTACTGTACAATGCACAAGATATTTAATACAAATGTATAATTTACATTATTCCCGTTCTCTTATCATGCCTAGTCTTTGCCGTTCGGATTTATTATTACATTTAGAAAGTACCTGTTACTCTAATGAATTATGTTTTATCTTTGTGTGTTCCAGATAATTCGAAATAAATTTTTTACAAAGGGCTTGAAACAAATTGCCTCTTTTTTACCTCACATACCTCTGCTCCTAAGGATTTGCTATAATTATCTTATTATATTTTATCACTTTCTTCTTAAATTTTGAAAAGCATTTTGCTACAACGATGCTATTACTGCCACTTACAATTTGAGACTTGCTTAACATTCTCACACCCCTCACTTTACTTTTTTGGGTCGGACAGTTTACTGAGCAGAGATTTCGGTGTTTTCTTACTGCGTTTAGGTCGTATGTCTGAGCACTTGTAATTAAAACTGGCTGAATTAGTTTGGTCAAGTAAGATGTTAAATAATTCTATTAGTACTAAGATAGGCCTACTATGCAATTTTATTAAAAACAGCAAGCTTTTGAAATCAAAATTGTGTAAAACCCACCGACTTTGGTATCATTGTTTAACAATAGGCCAATTACCATTGAAGAGAAAACGATTTCACAAAAAACATAAAAACCTTTGCTTATATCCTAAGAATAGCTTGAGTCACTATTTGTTGCTTTGTTTCACGTTCACTCAATCCTCCTTATACAATTTAGATGAAACTTTCAAAGACACGAATTAATAATTCAACAAAGTTACTATAAATTATAAAAATAGTAATGCTCATGCCCACTTCGATAAAGAGAAGACAAACATCCAATCCAGATATGTATTACCTTAGCTGGAAATCGTGATTTAAACTTGGTGTTTGAAACAAATATTTAGAACATCTTAATATTTCTCCATTGTGTAATCAAACTGTATTAAAATGTTGCTATTTTCTGTATAAAAAGATGTTGTTACTCTTTACCAAATGAAGCTATTAAGGATTTAAATTTCATTGGCGTCTTTAAATTTTCCTAAAACCGTTTCATACAACGCATAAAGAATGGACTATTTATTTACGTAATTTTTCCACTTGCTCGTTACAATCCAAAGCTCTCCAAAATTTTTTACAGGATACCGTCGCAAGAGTAACGGTAAGAATATATAACCTGTACCGGTAATAAATGCATATAACCTGTACCGGTAATAAGTGCACATAACCTGTACCGGTAATAAGTGCATATAACCTATTTCATTGCTTCTGTATAAACGTTATTTCCTTAGTAGCTTGGCAAATACAGTATATCCTTCCACTTGAGCGACCACATCATTATTGAGACTTAGTGTGTTTTACCACCAATGAGTCAGCTAAGTTTTACCTTACCTGTCTTATTTACGTTTTTTGAGGCGTACTCCCATAACGTTTTGGATATGCTCTTAAATTTAATCATTTTTCGTTCTTTAAGATTGCAACGATAACGATACCATCAACAGAGAACATTACTATATTCTGAAGACGTATTGTAGAATAGATCATTTTACACCAGAAACCTCGATATCTCATATTAGCTTTTTGCTAGATGGGTAAACAGTTGTATCTGTGAACTGTTTTATAGACATCTATAGCATTTGGTAAGTATTTCTGTATAGGCCTGCGTTAGCTTTCCAGTTTCAGCACCGTAACGGTAAAAATCTTCTTGAGAGACGAGAAGAATCTCTTTACCCACTCTTTTTTTGCAAGCATTTGCAACAGCCAAGAATTTCGTTCCCCAGTTTTCAAAAACACTTTGTCTATGGTTATTACAAAAGCTTTAGTACCTTTACCAAGTAGTGATAACTAGTATAATAATTTATTAAAGGGTTGATGAAGGCTCATCTCAGTGTACCTGATCTGCATTCAATCCGAACGTAGATTTACATCAAATAATTAATTTAAAAAAGCATGGATTTTTAATCGTTTAGAAGTGCATAACTTTTCAACAGTACTAACAGTGTTACAGTTCACTTTTACTTTTTGAAGCTAGGTCTACGTTCTATCCATAAATGTGTATTCGTAGATACCCCATCCGACATTTTTATATACAGATGAGTTAAATAATACTTCAGTCAATAACCCGAAGGGTGTATTTATACGTTTTTGTAACGGTTGTTATCCAAATAATACAATTTAAAGACGACAGTTTTAATAAGCTGGAAAGTTTCTTTCGCTGATCAGATTTTGATCTAGCATGTACTAGGAATGATTCAAACTGTAACTGCCTCTTCCAGTATTTCTACGCTTTACGTTTCTTATAATTACTTTGTTAAAATCAAAACTCAAATTTATATTAATACAAAAACGTAAACAAATTAACTGAAGCGAATAAGAAATTACCAACACATAAAGTGAGCAATAACTCTTCGAGAACATCGTAATTGTTTTAGTTTAGGTTTACAGTACACTGTAACATTACATAATCGGGTGTTTATTATTTAGCAAGTTAAACCACATTAAAGGAGGGAAAGAAAGATTAAAATATCATGAGTAATGAATAAATGTTACAAAACCTACAAGTGCCTAATTATTGTTCAGAAGCCAAATAAAGATCAAGCCTGGAAAAGGAAATGAAGCGCTTTATGAGTAACGTTTTTTAGTTTTTTAAAATAGCCAGATCCCCATATACTGCATATTCTACAACAAATGTGTAAAAAAATTAATTTTATTTTCTCGATTTTTCGTCTCTACAAACGTTAGAAAAATAGATTTGCGTAGCCTACAGTATCGTTCTGATAGCAACAATGTAACATTGAACGTCTATAAGTTACTAATTAAGTTATAACTAAGTTATGCACTACTATAAGCGTTAAGTAAAAGTTTTCAAGGTAGAAGTATGTCATGCATTCATATACGGTTACGATTGTAGCGCTTAAGGTTATTATTACAATAAGTTAATAATTGCACTAGAGTTTGTAATTCTCTTACGTTTACACTTCTCAGTTGTAGTAAAGTTTAGAAAAGTTGTTAACATCTGCTTTAGGAACTCAGGAAGTTCACTGTAAAAATACGAAATGCAAAATGTTATAAAAGTAAGGACAAAATACTGTAAGTCTAAGCATTTGTAAAATGTAGTAACGTATTTTATAACACTTCACATTCAGTTTAATAATTAATAATATTTATTAATGTTATACGCAGAAATAACTACAAAATGATCTAAAATTTCGTTTTTTTAATACGTTTTGAATGTTAGTAAACTAAGGCTTTCAACACAACAACGTCGACTAGGAATGTTGCAAGACTTAGGCTTTCTTCTCGCCTACATCCTAGTTAACTCGACGAAAGTAGTAACTCGTACATACTACGATGCAAAACAGTTTTCAGAGTCGATACAGTAATTTTGCTGCTTTTAGGAAAGACAGAGTTCTGTCTATCGCTAACTGTCCGTTTCCGAGGTCTTTTTTCAGGTTGTCTTATACTCTGTGTCAATGCGTGAGTTCAGCAAGAACCCTACAGTCTTCAATTATGTGCTTCACTGTAAGTGCTCTGCCACAAATGCAGACAGATTGCTCTTGTCTTTGCAGGAGGTACGAAGACGTCAAGTTCGTGTGCCCAATGCGCAGTCTGGGATCCAGACTTGTTCACGACAGCTGTGATCACCAGACTTTGCCATTACGGACGCTCTGCTTCACGGTAAAACATTTTCTCTGTCGGCCACTGCATATCTCCTGCCAAGAGTCGGCAGGGTGTTTCGCTGCAGCGTCAGCTTCCTCGTTACTTTCAATACCTACATGACCAGGACACTAAACAAAAGTAAAATATAAACCAAGGTGTTCTAAAGCATGGCACAATGCTACCATCCGCTGCAATAACGGATTCGTTGTGCCCGGATTGTCCAAGGTCGTTAAAAACTCAGTGAATCCGTACAGATAACAAATTTCTCCTACCTGGGTGTTCACGTGTTCACAGAATCAAATAGTTTGCCACACCGAATACAGTACGGCGGTATATACACTGCCGCCTTGGTCCAGAATTGGGAGGCGCCCTTGATGACAAAGGCGCTACCCTTTCCGCTCTTCGTTTCCGAGACTTCAGTGTACACAATAGTATGTTCCTCGACGTATTCCTCCAGGACTGATATAAAAAGCAGATTTATTTCAGTTGGGTAGTACTATTTCTTGCTTCTGCTGGCGACATCCAGCCGGCAATGTGGTTTGCGAAGCAGCCAGAGAGGCACCTCGCACGGAAATTCGCTTCGACGATCGGAGCTTGCACGTTGACTATTTCGAGCGCACAGATGGCGGCTGGTCGGATGAACGTAGAACGGCAAATGTATATTCTACCTAGTTTATGTGGCTTGGTAGCTAGAATTTTCGCCACATACCTCAGCAACAGTAACAGACATTGGATATGTAAGGACGTCGTTCCTGTATCACGATATAAGCTTCCTGCCGTGATAGTGCGGAATGCCGTTTATGGTTAGCATCCGGTCCTGGTGCCTTCCTCGCTTTTGACAGAATTGGACACAGGTCATCTGTGTTGTCAAGGAATAAAATCCTATACTATTAGCATTTTTAGCCACGTTTCTATAGCGCCTTGCATTTTACTTTTGATTACTGACGTTGCTTTAGCCAAATAGAACAGCGCAAGATCGTCAACATACAAGCACTTCCCAACTGACGTCCTGAAAGGTCAGTAAAAAGAGCGTCGCTCAGCAGACTTTGGGTACTTTGTTTTCTAGCTCGTTTTGGGCCAATAGTAACTGTCCGACCAGCACAGGGAAAGTCCCGTCTTTAAGAAAGGTGGAGATAAATTTAGGCACTACACATATAATAATGGCTACTACACAAGATATTATCAGAAAAGATCAACTCATTCAAATAATCAGACATGTCTGAATTTATGAAGATAAAACAGGAAATATCACCAATTTAAAATTGATGAAAGCTTTGTAGGATATACAAAAATAATCAATAAAATGGCCTAGACTTAGAAGATATTTTAAACAGTTTTTAGGAGAATGTATTGTGTTTACGTTACTTAATTTTAGTGCCTGCCCAGCTATAAGGAGGCGTTAGTATTCAAGAGGAGGCGATAACGTGAATTAAGGTAGGGGGTAGTAGGAAGACTCACTACAACAATACAATATTGTTGTATTTTTATTTAAATTTGTGGAGCCTCACGATTTTGGAGCGCCAATTACAACAATACAAATACATCGATTCAAGTTAATTTAACTTGTGTAGCCTCATGCTTTTGGGAGACAATCATTTATACAACGCAAGTTAACCAATTTAAATGCATTTACGTATTGTGTATTGAATTCATGGGTGTAATCGTAATAAGAAGATGATACGTTATTTACGTTTAAAATCGTTCCATTATTTATTTATTTAAACTACATCTCTCATATCGGATATTAAACAATAACTCATTATTAAATCGTTTGTACGATGTTTTCGTACATAACTTATTGCTAACAAATTACATACATAAGTTATATATAACTATTATTATCTAATTGTAATTACTTTAAAATGTTTATTTTGCTCTCGGCTTACTAATAGTGTGTTCATATTTTTGCAATTGCTGATTCGTTAGCTTCAAAAAATGACTTTACTTCTATTCAAACTTCTTTTATATTGCTTTGTTTTACTTTCTACTGCATATGCATTTTTTTTTCTTTGTCATCAAAGACTTTACTAATTACGTTAATTCAAAAATTACTTATTTCTCTTATCATTTACGTTACTAATTACTTAATTTGATACAAGAAATATTATTCTATTATTTATTGCTTTTACATTTATTTATTTTAATATTGGTTGAATGTCTTCCATTCAAGCTTTAATTAGTATCTTTCAACTGTCTGTAATTAAATGTTTTTTTATCGCCTCGTTTGACGTGGTTATCCATCTGCACGTCCTCTGTGTCCTTCGGGTGTGTCCTCTGGTCGTGTTCTCTGCATGTGCTTCTGGTCCTCTGGTCATGTCCTCTGCATGTGTTTCTGGTCCTCTGGTCGTGTCCTCTGCATGTGTTTCTGATTAATAGTCGTCTCGTGTCACGTCATATGCTGCCGACGTGTCCATAGACCTCATCGTATGTATTTTGCAGCTCTGGCTGTATAGCTAGTTCATCCGGTGACTCTTATGATAATTGTGAATTTGTGTCGTCGACTGACATAGCCTCCTGCGGCAATGGTTGAATCGAGAAGAAGAAGCTTTATTAGCGCGACCTGGTATTTATAGTCAGGTCATGCAAAAATTCCTGTCTGAACACTTTTCAACTTGTCAGATTCTGTCGAGGCGTTATACCCCCACTCTGGTTCCATTCACTATTTCCGCCTATTTTCGCGAATTACGAAGTTTGTTTCACCTCACTCGATGCTCAATCGATTACTAATTTTTATGTGATTACTATACGTAAATTGCACTTCTTTATGCTATTCACAAAAAGAGTTATTCATTTTTTATGTATAGTAATTGCACTTTTCGTCACCTCTGTATGGTTTTTTAACATTTTATTTATCTATAATTTCTACACACTTTGGTGTCTTTTGTTTTATCCTATCGTACAAAGTTTTCTTATAAATAACAATAAACATATAACTATTCTACTTAAAAAAGGGTTGGTTACATTTCAGGAACGGACAGGTTTCACACACACACTAACAAAATACGCGCGTACACAACGCTAGCGACAGGTGTGTCGAAACTGCATGTCCATGCATGAAATCTGTACCCCCTATTTTTACTACGATTCAGCTTATGCAATCTGAATTATGTTTATTAATTTATATTTATTCATTTTTATTATTTATTTTATTTATTTGGGCAATGCACAGTATCATTACTGTTTGTACTGTTGCATCACATTGCTGATTCCTGAGGGGCCCAGAAAAAAAAGTTGGCCTATATAAACTGTACCTATCAGCTTATTACAGCCACTGAAGATAACGAACTGCTGCATATATTTACCAGATTCTGCGTGGTGAGCAGAAAATCTGCAGGATCTGGTCGAGCAGCTACCATCACCATTATTCCTTGTTAACGAATTCAACCCCCATAGTCTCACATGGGATTGTCATAGTAAGAAGAGAACTGGATTAAGAACTAAAGAGCTATTGCTTAAGAAGGCGCTTATCTTTTTAAACACTTCAATGTTTTAAGTGGTACTTTCTCGGCTACCGATCTTTCAATCGGTTGTCCGAGTCTTGCCCCACGTCTCTCGTGGACAGGGCTCCCAGACCTTTAAAAGAGCGACTACTTCCAAGTACTGATAACAACGCGAACGCCAAAGAGCGTTATACGATGCCGAAAAGATGGCGCATGATTGTGTTGATTGGCCAAGCTTCAAGGCTGCTTGCGCGCTTACAAACGTCAATGGAAATGTAGAAGACGACGTACATAGTTTTGCAGCTGCTATTATTTCAGCAGGCGGACCGGTGATCGTTCTTCCAACATACCGGTAAAGTGGTGTAACCACGCTGTGAAAGACGCATTAAAAGAGAAGATAAAATTACCACATTAAAATGGCTTTTTTGTCGTTTCAATTTGTAGACATCTTCTGGTGTGTCTCTTACGGTGTTTCGACAATATTCTGCAAGCATTGTGATGTTTCACTTCCCTGCGTATCTCTTCTCCATGATGATGACGTCTAGGTGTAAACTTACATCATTTTTGTCACTTACTGCACCCCAATTAGAAATAAAAAAACAGAGTATAGTTTTAATGACATACTGCAATCTGCTCCTAGATGTAGACGATGACAATGATGGTGATGACAATAATGACGACGACGACGACGACGACGACGACGACGATGATGATGATGATGATGATGATGATGATGATGATGATGATGATGATGATGATGATGATGATGATGATGATGATGATGTGGTGGTGGTGGTGGTGGTGGTGGTGGTGGTGGTGGTGATTCCCGGGTAGATCGATATTTGTCAGTGTTCTATTGATAATGGTTCCGGTACTTCTTAGTTGATCGTGCATGTTCAGTTTATGGCTAGATGATGATGCCGATTCCCTGTCCCTAATCAAACCAACATAGTCTCCCCGTGAGTAAGTTATTAGCGTCAATTCCTCCTTCAAAATAGTCGGATGTATTTATAATCTGCAGTAATTCTGGAATGTCAGATATCGATATATGCCGTTTATAACATGTACATCATGTTACAGCACAGCGTCACCTTTTCAACAAATCACTTCTTTGTTTTTGCAATAATTGTAGAATATTCGCTTAAACCAGCATATTAAATGCGCAATTTTCCACAATTTGCATATAATCCAATTGTTTATTTCTAATTAATTACAATAGTAATTAACTTTAGTTTTTATAACTCTGTTACTATTGCACTTTTTGCAATCGTTTTTACATCAACACATGCCTCTATGTTCAGTTCTTCGGATTACATTGTCTGAATTCCAACCCCATTGTCCCATTGTAAACCGTGTGAATCATTTTAAATGTCAGTTAAAGAATTACAAAAATTCTTGAAACCTTTAGTTTTTGGTCTGTAGATATGAATGTTTAAAAATATATTGAAGAAATGTATGCTACATTTTCCTCGTTAGGGAACTCCATAAGCATAAGGGAAAAGTGAATGTTAACTCTATAAAATTTTCTATTTTGTACGCAGTACGAGTATTCATTACATTTTACTTACTTGGGCTGTAATAACAAATTGAGGAGACTAGAATCGTAGGAGGAAGGTTAAACACCCATGCACCGGTACATAAGTAGCTCACATCGTTAGCCTATGTCCATTTCGCATGTTGTAATGTAATTATACGGAATGAAAATGATTGTTTTTTTAAATTAAGAAGATTTGAAATCACACAAACATGGGGAAAGCCAACTTAAGGGTTAAAGAAGTATAGGAATGTTAAAACAGATGAATTAAGTATTTGAAATAGGCACTGCACATGAACTACAATAAAAATATTTTTGAAAAGATGTGTTCACACTAACATGAAGCTATAGAGTTGTCGTCATTAGAGAATAAAACTCGTTTCAGTTAATTCACGATATTAGTGACTTTGGAAGGTTTACATGTTATTTAAAATAAAACGCCCGGCATTATGAAAAGTGTAAAGGAAAACTTTATCAACAAATAGGTATCTCAATGAACGTTTTGGAATATATTTAAATATGTGTATGGCATAGAAGTCGGTTCTTTAAGTGGGACTCTAAAATTACAGTTATCTTTGAACCCTGAGCCAAACTTATGTCTTCAGATCTATTACATGTAGTAATGTCAAACGTGTGAAGGTATATAGCTTATGTGGTAAATACTGCTTTAGACTAACGCATTGCTTTCGGAAGTAGAATATCTCGTGCTTATTACATTCCGCGGTTTTGTCACTTTGTAATATTTCAACCGTTATACTTGAGACTACGGGTACGTATTTATATATGTGTCGGTAACGGGAGTTTAAAATTACTTTAAACTCTTTGTACGTTGTACACATAATTATTATCGTAAGCGTAAGTGTCTTTACATTATTATGTTAGGTTTACATAAACTTGGTACTTTCAGCTGGACCAAACAATTTAAGAATGGAAGAGAGAAACATTGTGCTTAGACACATTTAAATTCTAGTACACCGTGTTACAGGAAGAAATAGTATTTTCAGCTATTTTACGTATTGCTCAACAGTATGAGGTGATTATATTTCAGGATTATGTTTTAGCGGCAAAAACCTCCTAAAAAAATGTCAACATATTGTATGTCGATACGTATTAATAAACACAAATAGTCAGTTAATGATGAACCTGATACTGTCCGCCGGTACTTTTAATTTATAAAACCGAATTTCTTCAACATTACTTATATTGAGTTTTTAATAAAATCTAAAATTTACCAAATTCTTTCTCTAAATACACCATGTTTCCAAACTTTTCGGATAATTAGTTGAAATATGATACTTTTTCCTAATAAGCGAACAATTTATTTCACCAAACAAAATGCGAATTGATGTTTAAAAACGTACCAACACGTTTTCAGATTTTGTTAAAACAAAGAGTATGTTGCAATAACAAACATTTTCTGGTTTCAAATACAAAGATACTTCAAATATATAATAGTTTACAGTAAGTTATTACTTAATGTCTTCATTTCTGCTTCGCCGTTTTGAGTGTCATAAGTTAATCGTAAATACTTAGAAGCAAACTCAAATATTTCTGAAGTAACCGTTTTAGTGACACATTTAACTTTATGCATTTTTTATACGCGTAAAAATATTTATCTTCATCTTGTAAAGGCACACATTTCTACAATACAAGTATATTAAGAGAACGTACACGAATAAGCTTGTAATAGGACTACTAGTGTCTGTTAGTAATATTACGAAAGGAATTATTGTTATTAACGTTCAAATTAATGTTGCTCATGTAACATTATATCTATGTTACAACTTTTGCAAACTTGCAAATACAGTAAAATTGTAATTGTCATTAAGCAAAGAAATTCAAATAAGTTCAGATGTTCAGGGCATACTATTGCAACATTTAATTTTTTGAAAAGTAGTTAAATTTAATACTCTTATCAAAATATTAGAGCTAAAAAATACAATAATGTCGTTACAGTATGTTATAACAATAATGTCTCTCGTACAGTACGAGCAATAATAATACAGTACAATAATGTCGCTAATATACTGGTTCTACAAGTATTAGAAGCAAATAAAGTAAGACTAATCAAACCTAAACATCAAAATCTGAATTTCTGTGCATTACGTTTGTCCGAACAGACACGTTTTAACTTTCATATTCTAAATGAGTCGTCGTTTCCAGATAACCTACCAACCGCAAACGACGAAAGGTTTATATGCAAAAATGTTTAACTGAAAAAAATTATGATTGTATATTAACACAACTGAGAGGGAAATGTCAGTTTTAATGAGTTTTAGGCGGCGATGGTAAAAGGTTCGTCTAACTTTTCATCTAACTTTACTCCTCGCTTTCACGTCCCCTCTGTCACTCTGTCCAGCAATTATTTTCTCGGTCTCACATACGTGAATCTCTGCTTCCATCCCGTCCTTTTCTTTCATACATATTGTCTTTTTCACTTCCTCACTGAAGGTCCAAATTTAAGTGATAAAGTTAATTTTATTTTAACATGAAGTTAAAACGCAACATTACATTACTTACCCAGTAGTTCAGACTGAAATAAATTAATTTATATCACACTTGTTTCCGTAGCAACAGGAACATTTTGTTTATAATTAACATTATTTATATTTTACTAAGCTCTTTTTCATTTTCTATTTTCAAAATATAGGTGATATGTGTTACTTTACTGAAATTACTCTTGTAATGATTCATGTAGGGTATTAAAAAAAATCCAGTTCCATTAGTGTAGGTACTGTCTCTTGTTGTCTATTTCGTTCTGTTACTTTATGTATGCGTTATCCAGAGATAAAGCCTGTGCAATGTTTAAGATACCAATTACATAAGTTATATATAACTTTTGAAAGCTTTTGGAGTTACACTAATAACGCTGTATGTGTTTATTTGTCAGCAAAGTTTTCACATACTACACAAGAATAATTTTTAAAACTTTTAACACATTTAAATTAATACAAACAGTATTTAATACTGGTATGTAAATCAACAATTTTTATTGTTAATATTATGTTCTCCACACTTGAGTTTCTAAATGAAAAAGCCACAGAAATTGCAGTAGGTTTCGTTGATTTATTATTCGTGTTTATTTATTATCCTTGGCTATACGCCTCTATGTAGATTCTCATACTCTCTACTGGGGTGTACTGGCGAACACCGTGCCAATTGTTACCGACACTGATGATGGTCTCCGAGGTAAGGCCGAAAATTTCTATCAGCATAAATTCTAAGTCACGGCTTAGCAGCCGGCTAATAATATTTCTAACTAAACAGTCATGTTTCAATATGCACTAGGTACATTTTTTCTGTTGTTTGTGTCGTTGACTTTATAGTAAAGTTTACAGAAATGGTATAGCTCATTTAATAATATCAAAACCAGAATGAAGCTTACACAATAATGCATAGTTTCACATGCTTTAATTAAAGTGACGTAATAGTTTATGGAAAACTAAATAATATGTTTATGTAACTAAGGAAAATTCTGCCTGTAAGATTATATCAATTTTAAATCTTTATGTAGTATATAGACCTTGCGGAATCAGGGCCACAATTAATTTACCATTGCCCAACATTGTAATCAGCACTAAGTTTATAGAATATTATGTAATTTAGCATATTATATTTGGAGTGATACGACGATTTATAAAATGTATTGTAAAGTACAAATTTAAAAATCGGTGAACTTAAAAATTCACACATAGGAATCTGAGTTTAGTTGATTATCGTTCCCCACATTCTTAACATATTACTTCAGAACGTAGGTTCAGAACGTTATTTTTAATTTTTATAAAGATATTGACTACTGCAGTTGGATTACGAAGGGAAGGTTAATAAACCTCTTAAACCTATATGAGCGTAGTAATATCTCATGATAATATCAATACGACATAAGGAATCAATAGGTAGGACTACCTATACCTATACGAAAATAGAAACAGTTTAAGATAGGAATTTATAGGTTATTTACGTTTTCCATTTAATTAAACATAAACGAACTCTGAATTCAGCTAATGTGGCTAAACTTCTATTTAAATTACACGTATATTTACATTGTGTAGTAATTATTGGAATTTAAAGCAAGATATTTAAAATTTTCTATCCGCTTCGAAGATTATGTTGAGATATTATTTTCAAGTAACAAATTTACGTCGAATATCAACTGCAGCAGTTTCACAAATGTGTGAAAGACTCTTCTTTGTGGTAGATACGTCACGGTGTGATTATTCAACAAATGACGGAAACAGACTCGCAAGCCTGCAGTTGAGATGATTCAACACTCGAACACAAAACGCAGCTGCCTCACGGCTGTACATAAACAAACTGTATCACGTGAGTAAATGTGTGTGTGCGTACGCGCGCGCGAGAGAGGGAAATAGACAGGCAGATATACAGACGGACAGAAGAGTACATATGTACATTTACAAAATGCTTTCAAAACACCGACATCGTTTGCAAATTTATGCACGCTAAGTCCAGATTAAATAATTTTAATTTATTGACTCCTATAGCAATACGAAATTATATAATGTGCTTACAGTTGATGTTTATTTTTAAGACTTTATTTACCCTACCTTGGTCAGTACACTCAAACAACAGATGACTACTTTGTGCATTACAGTAATAGCTTGAATTATAACGTTCACTTTGATATCGTCCAAGAAAAATTATCCCATAAATGTTTATCTCTAGACTTTTGAGGTAGTATGGAATATTAATAAAAAGGAACGTCAAAGATTGCGTAATCACGAAGGCTTTCATGGCCTGAAACAATCATGTCACTATCTAAAACTTCCGGTCTTATCTGCCGTGTTCGATTGTTAAAAACGATGTCTCCGTTACTATCCGATGACGTGTCAGAGGGGCACGCGGCAGCCATTTTCAGAGTGGGAACAATTCTCTCCATCTGTCTCTACTATGAAGATGACTGCCGCGCGGCTACCTGTCACGTCGTAAAATATCAGACACCATCGACAACATCGGAAGTTTAAAACTTTACTGACGTTATTGTAAATTATAAAAATGTTGTTAATATAAATTATTAATAAAATCTAGAAACATATATTTCTACAAGTAACGTCGTTGGGAGGTGGTAAAAACTTTTAAATATTCAAATACGTATTACATATGACCAGGGCCGGCCCTAGACATTTTTCTAGTGTAAGCGAACAATATTTCGGCGCCCCTTCTACCGGGGATCCGGGGAGGTATGGAATACCCCCAAGGTAGAGGGGGATACGGGGCCCCCCCGGAAAAATTTGAAAATGAAGGCTTCAGAAATAAAGTTTTAGGTATATTTTGGCTTAAATGTCAGGGTTATCAGTAATCTTATACACACTACTTTTATAAAAAAATTATGATAGCCTACTTGTTTGAAAATTTCACAAACTTGCATTTGATATTTGTATAAATATTCGCTGACTGTTACGCACAAACCAAAAACAAACCACACGCTCAAGATATTCATAAACAACTGATAATCAACACGTTCGCTGTGTCGAACCGGGAAGAACTGCACATACGTAGCCCACGTAACGTTTTCTTTATACTTTTATAAATAATATATTCGTCTGTATACGAGCAACAATTAAGAATATCTATATAAAGCTAATACTGTGTGATTATCAGTTTTCCTTTGCGGCACAATAACTCACTACAAAGTCGCAAAAAATATTGGAGACAGCAAGTGAATACAAAGAGCATGAACACTGATAAAAAACCGTACTGACTAAATGTCTACCCATCGCTCATACGCAAGATAACAAAACTCATTTAAAACAGCATGCACTGTTTAAAAACACCGAGATAAGAAACCGAATAGACTAAACGTCCGTCGCCAACTAAGATATAAGAACACGGAGAATGAAATACTGTATTGTACAGAGAAGGACCAGAGAAGGACAAAGAGTCTCTGTTACAGCGTAATTTGTTATCACGCAAGGTATGGCAACAGACAAGCTGGCTGGTTATGCTTCTTTTATGGAAGGAATAGTTATACAGAGAAACAAGTTGTTTGGACTTTTATAAACTAAAAACAATTTTTTCAAATCTATGCTCACTTTGCCGCCCTACTGGCTATTCCTCCCGGGGCGGCTGCCCCCTTGGCCCCCCCCTAGCTACGCCTCTGGGTGTAAATCAAATCAACTTACAATTTCAATAGTTTGTTGACTTGTTGATGGTCCAGTCACAGCCGCTGGTATTGACAACTCATCATCATCGGTTTCGGGTACAGTTTTATAGTCCAATTTCGTTAAGGAAGTTAAAGCCGAAAAAAATCTCTGCAAAGCTTTTGATTGCTTTTCATTTTCTTTCGAATGCTGTAATTTCCTTTTGCGGTTAAATGACCCAGATGGTTTTTTACTACTGGACATTATTTTAATTTTAAAAACAACTACAAGAATACAGGAAACTCGCAACTCAAGCCTATTATCTGTTAACAGGCAACGGCATACAGGTAACCTCATTCACACGACTTATTCGAACTACTCCGTCGACGCACTAGTTCGGGAATGGCGTTTCGAGCCAATAGTGGACGAGTTCATTCCCACTCCCACGCATGAATCACGGACGAGTTAATTTTACCCAAAGAGGGGTATCGTCTGCTCTGCATCCCAAGCGTGAAGTTGGCCTCCTTTTTTTACTTAACGTTATGAATGAATTATTATTATTATACCCAATACTTTGAATTATGTTTTATGTTGTATTTTTAACTGTGCATATGATTTATCTTATCTATGTTTTCTTGTCTTTACTGAAACTGTTTCTGCGCCTTCTGGGTCTATATAGTTTGAGGCCGTGGCGGGCGCCTTCGGCGCCCCCTTGCCTGGCGCCCTACGCGGCCGCATACTTCGCTTACATCAAGGACCGGTCCTGCATATGACTAACATAGTATAGTAATGTAAACGTTAATCTTTGTGATATTAATGTTATATTATTTCATTCTAATCAATATTATGTTTAAAATGATTATTGGTTTAAAAAGGATTATGATTGATTGTTCTTTGTATCTCCATATTTTTATTTAGTCCTACCTATGCATTATATATTTATCCATATGAACGTGTATTCGTATAAACAACAACAGTGTGTTGTTACAAATGACTATGAAAACATTTAACTTTTGTACGCTTTAGAGAAGTTATTTAATTTTACACATCATCGCCGTAGAAACTGGCGTTTTTTTTATAGAATTCAGGTAAAGATTTTGAATTTTAAAAAGACTAGCTATAGTTTACGGGAGGGTAGGCCTGTGATAAAGAGCCAATAAGTGTCACCACTTTGATTTATAGACATCACTGCGTTACGATTAATATGTTAATACATTATTACGTTTATTCTTCCGTTTTATCAAGGGGGACTGGACTAACAAACTAATCTGATAGGGAAAAATTTGCTTCATAAACAAAATTTCGGTATAAGAATGAAGTAAAGCCCTTGTATATTAAATATTAAAATGAACACAACTAACATCTTTAGTAACCGAGTCAGGATAATTTAATACAAATTTAATTCATTTTCATTACCCTGTATGCCGTATTATGATATTGAATATCAATATGTACACTCTTAAGTAATGGCAGAACTTACATTTTTTTAAACCAGGACATATCATTTCCAAGACATTTATGAAAAATTTATTTCAGTATCTTAAAATAACACTAAATAAATTAATCAGAATAAAAACAATTTATGTGTATAATAATCAAACATATAATCCTACTTTCTTATATAAAATAAGAGTTTTAAAACTTTATTTAATATAATTATTATAACCATTTCAATGCATTGTACTTTTCCCGTGAGTCAAGTATGACGTCATACAATGTAGTACATATTAGTTAGTCTGCATTGTTTTACGTGCATCGGTAGAAATATTTTGTTTGCTCTACCAGATATGCTTTTTATCTGTTACTCGATACTTAACCATAAATAATAGAGGCAAATGTTTTTGTTTCATTATTTACGTCTGGTAACGACACAACCTGTACATCAAAAGTTTTTATTTATTCATACCATCCTGTACACAGTATCCGGCAAACCAGATACAAAATATAAAAGTACAGTCCGTTCTGTTGTTCACCGCAGGTTTAATCGTGGACACAAAACATGAGTCACCACAAATTTCCTCAATTAATGATACTTTATGTGTACACAAAGCGGAAGGAGCAACCTATGAAAATGCAGTAGTTTGATCGTTGATATCTTCTTTAGAAAAAAGTGGAATATTGAACTTTCATCATTCATTTGTATTGCTAGACCTTTCTCACAAGTAAAACCAACGTAAAGATTATTTTCAAAAACTGTAAAAGCAATTATTTTAAAATACTAAATTTCATCTATTTGTATATTTGTAAATCATTATTCCTTTGTAAGTAACTCGTTGAGATTTCTGTAGATCTCTCATGTAATATCTTCAAGCAATTCCAATTCGAACTAACCTCTGAAGATACAGAACAAATTATGTGAAACGTGCGTCAGGTGAAAATAAATCTACTTGCAGTGAAATTATTTAAAGATATTACATCTGGAAATCAGTGTATAATTAAGAAAACTTTGTGAGCTTTAGCTTTGCAGCTTTGCATTTAAATAAAATTGTTCCCTTCAACTTAATTACAACGCCATTTTAGCTACAGTTTATTTTTACAAAGTTATTCCTGAATCCTTTTAAATTTTTAAACTAGTTATATTCTTATTAAAAATTACTTGTAAAGCAGACATATAAGCGGAGAAGTATTTCATCTCCGCAAGGGAGGAAGGTAGAATGTGATAAGAATCCTAGTTCTGTATTGAAGAAATCTATGTATAAAAATAAAGTTAGACTCGGACAAACGGTATGTATACATACCGTAGTTCACGAGTGTGAACAAATTCTTTTATGAGAGACAAAACCTTTATTACTGTAGTTTCGTAAGCTAAATCGTTTAAAAACACAAAAATTGCCACATTTTTATGTTTATGCGAAGGCTTTTTTATACCTTAACCACAAGAAAAATATTCCCAAGTTACTTTATATTGTGTAAAAATGCAAAACTGCGTCAAACAACGTTCTCGCATTTAGTTAACGTATACCGGATGTGAGGCAATCAGTGATGGACCAAAATAAACAATACCGAAAGTACAATAGACACACGTTTAATTGGACAGATGTGTAGAAACAGTTCAGGCAATCAGTGCACGCTTTGATCTAACACATTAAATGTTAAAATAGCCTGCTGTACTTACGTCACGTTATAGCAGAATAACTGAATTCCATAAAAGAATATTTGTATAGTCGTGACCTTTATATTATTTTATTGTGCATTGTAAAGAATAACGTATTACAACAGACAAAAGTAATGGAATTCGAAAATCTGAAAAAAAATCGTCGTTCACTCGAATGGTATTTTACTACTGTAAAGAGTAACAAGACGAAAATTAAATATGATATTAAGTAGGTCTACATAATAAATTAATAACCATTGTTCTCGCGTTTTTATGTATGTTCTATTCATAAATTAATTGTTCTATTGACCCTTTTTTAACCCAGCTTATAATATTTGACAAACGTTTAAAAATGTTTGATTTCGTGTACATGTATTTCGATAGCTTAAACCATCTTCATAAAAAATACATATGAAAAAACTTTCTCATATTCAAATAGGCCTGCTTCTTCCGCTTCTTCCTTATTTTCTGTTCTTCTTCTTCTTCTTCTTCTTCTTCGACTTTGAGCTTTACCACCGTTTCTTTCCACAGTCTTCAATTATTTAGTTGCGGTTCTTTACTACCGCTAAAAAAAACCCTATATTGATTGATATAGGTTTGCAATATCATTTCTTATTCTTTACGGCCATCTTGCTCCGTGCATTCTGTTTAACAAGTTACTCCCATCTGTGTTCGTGTTTATTCACCTCCGACTTTAATTTCTAGTGTTACTTATAGGCTTGCAAAGAAAAAGGCAAAATCAGTAAGTTTCCGTATTAAACTTTATTTCCGATGTGACAGATTCAGCTATCAAAGTATGTACAATGTAACAGTTTAAAAAAACAAAAATGTACTGTACTTTTCATAAATGATCAAATTGATAATTAATATATCGTTAATTAATATATTAGTAACTAAGTAATTATCAACTTAAATTTTATTAATTTAAAACTTTGTACTGTATACTATTGTGTACTGTACAGTACTGTCCTAACTTTTGTTTACTAAGCTATAATGATATGTTACGACCCTTAGATACAATAAAAGCCCTGTATTTTATAATTCTTTATATCTTCGTTTGAATAATGTAAAAACAAAATATGTAACTAAGACACTAAATGATAAAATTATCTACTGCTTTTAAATAGAGTACGTAATAAAATAAAACTTTTATGAACTTTGTACGAGTAAAAACCAGAGGTAAATAACAACAATATGAACTATATGGACAAGTAACAAACTGTTGAAAGGATAAATAGTTTCGTGTTAATAAGATTATTTCCGACCAATTACCACTTATTAAGAGAACACCGAACACTGCTCACAGGTCCTGATGGGTTAGACTAATTACAAAAAAGGACACATTACGAATTAAATTCAAATTCTCAAAGAAACATTTTAGATGATAAACATGTGTTGCCGACGAAAGTCTTTCCAAGCAGGCGAGAATTCAATTTACGGGAGTCTGCATCTCCTCAGGGACAACGTCAGCTGTTTCATCCCTACTTGAATGCAGTATCTGGGTTTTATAATGCCTTCGGCGATTATCCGAAGCATTGCTTTTACGGTACTCTATTTGCATTCGAAAAGAACAAAATTCAACTTGTGAAAAGTATACCATAATGTATTGATACTAAGCTTCCCTTTATCCAGTAGAAAATTTCGTGATAGGTTTCCCGTCAAACGTTACTTTTAGAGTGCAAATTACACAGATTGTAAATACTTTCTTAAGTAACCATAAAATTAAAAACCATAATTAAGAATCATTTGGGCTTTGTTTAGGGAGCAGTTGGTACCTCTGTTAAAACAATCCACAGATTCTCTCCAACCATAACCATAAGTAAGCATTATGGATCCTGTTATTAGCGATTAATGGATACCTATGATTCATGTTACAGGAAAAAGCGGAACGTCAAGTTTTCCTTAAGTGGCCGTTAGGGTCTACTACCCTAGTTCCCGCACCATTGAAGATGGCCCCCGTTGGTGAGGCCGAAATATCTGCTGGCGTTTCTGAAAACTTGAAAATTGTACGACCGGTAAAATGTCGTACAGCTATAATTACTTCTATGTTTGTAAAATTTTATGATCGTAACAAAATTTTCAAGGTTTGTTTTTGTTTATGTAATTTTATTTTAGATTTGTTACATCGGTAACTATCCCCTTAGCTACACATAACTTACCCCTTGGCTGTTCTTTTGTACTTAATAGGGATGATACATTTTGTTGTTTAGTGTCTCCATATTACAGAGTTTGTAGATAATATTTATCGTTTATTACTAATGTGTTTGTTAGTCATATTACCGATTTCTTTCAATTTCACAACCTCGCCTGTCTTCGGAATTATTCATGTGACAATTCTATTTTATTAATTCCAAAGATTTTATTAAGCACTCAGTAAAATCACAAATTTAAATTATATTCGTACGTCACACTTCTGTACATTTGCACTCCGTTTACGGGAATTTATTTACATACTGCAGATTACTGAACCGTAAAATAACTTCGCACTCACACACACACACACACACACACACACAATCGTACACACTGTACATAGTAGAATAGCAAAACTTCGACTATTTACGTAGAAAATCATTGCAATTGTATTACTGTAATTGTCTATACGATTACAGATACAGCTTCAGTCTAAAGTTTTCAACATACCTACTGATCGTAGTTAAAAGTTTATTGTAAGAAACTTGAAAGCCATAAAACCGTAAAAGTTGGTAGCGCATTCTGTATCGACGGTAACTCTGTAACTGGGGTAAAGTACGAAGAGTTGATAAAGAGACGCACTCATGCACACGTGTGTAAAACGTGTTAAGAAGCCTTAGATGCAGCCAGTTGTGTGCAATTGCGTACGTTGGCTTGCGTACGGAGGGCTTATGGTTGCACACTTCAATAACGTAATCATCGTTAATAATGCTCTTACTAACTTTTTACACTTTACTGCAACGTTCGTAATATGCTTCTGTAACTTTTAAATAATCTTTATTTGGTGAAACGGATGAATAAATAAATAGTGTTGTGCAAAACGTTCAGTAAAACATACAGGCAAAAATAACTTTTCACTTGGCTTGTCTAAACAACTTTATATGTCTTAAGAAGAAAGACTAATAATAACTTGCTACATGATGTTGATTGACTGAACATTTCCACTGCAATTTATATACATCTGTATTACTAGGTTTACGTCTTCTAGTCTTAGGATAAGTCTTTTCTCGTTTCATTTAGTTTGCACTGTGTAGGTTTTATATCGTTATGTAAGCCACTGCTGCAAACACGACCAACAGAAACTTTCCGTTTTAAACGTAACGGCAATTCTTCATTGTTCGTGGTATCCATATTATTATAATGAGAATATATTTTATTTTGAATGTTTTCATTCACCTCACCATATGTTCACACAAAGATTTGTTATTTATGATTAATATAATGTACTTTTTGGTAAACCTTTATCTTTGATACCGGCTTTGGAGTCGTCAATCTCACAAGTAATAACTTATCCGTTAATTTATCCAGGGACGTATTTTTTAATATAAATGATAATCCAGTAACCGAATTTAATTCAAAGAAGACTGCTGTCTAAGTATTACTATATATTTTATTTTCAAAAGCCGTCATGTTCTGACGATTGGGAGCCTTTAAGGCTACATGTAGTCTGCAGGCTGCAGATCTTAAGAGTTTAATGCTGCTAAATGCATACTACCTTCTTAAATTTTTCGGTCATGAATGTTGTCTTCTACCTATAAAGTTTCCTCACAAAATGACTTGGAGCAAATGGTACTACTGCCTAGATGTAAACATCAAAGTGGTGTAAGTTTTTCCATTAATATCAATGAATTACAAACTGTTAGTCAATTCGTTCAGTTACCTACAAACTCGTCTACAATTTTAATTATATACAGAATTCTTTAAATACTAACAACTAAATTTAGTACTGATAAAATGCTAACATCTTTGTTTAAGAACGATCGTGAATATTTTTTATGATATGGTAGTACGAATATTTGCTTTCTCTTGAAAGTAAATTATACTCAAATAGCAAACATCTTTTGCCGTCTGATTTATGTGGCTAATTTGTAATCACGTATTTAAAAATTTACCACTCTTATAGCTAAACCTACTAATATCATAGCATAAATGCATAGTTGTAAAACAAATGTCTTGCTCAGAGGGCTTTTAGTACTTTTAACTATTGTCATATCCAAGAAACGAACACAGTACTTCACGTCACAGTAAAATTTAAATAACAATTTCACTACCTCATTTCATCATAAAGACTTCAGTTGATTTCTTAGGCTGTTAAGGTCGTTATTCCTTGCCAGGCTATTATGCTATTAATTACAACAGCATTAGAACAGCTGTTGTAACTGACAGCGTTACACCGCAGGCCTAATAAACCCGGCAAGGAATAACGACTTTAGCAGACTTCAGTTAATTTTTTAAGAAATGTACATTATTAGATATTTCTACCAAAAAAAAACAGTTTTTATTTATTGCACATTATATTTTTCAGAATTCGAATGAGAATCCATTACCTTTTTATTAGAAGATGATAAGGCATTTATATTTATATATACACTATATATATATATATAATATTTAAAATGTCTATTTAATTTACCACAAGATGTTATTTTTCCTTTATTTGGAACATGTTTCGAGAACTATTGTGCTCTCATCCTCAGCCTTCGCGATTCTGCGTCTGTTGAAGTACCTGTGTGTTGGTCTGTCGCCATTGTGGTCTCCTGGTGGTCTCTGGTATCTCAAAGTGGTATTTTTGTGTGTGATTGTGGTGTATGTATCTGGGACCACTACCACGATCAAGTCGAGGTATGAAGCACATATTGGTATGTATCGATGTGTTTTCCAAGGCAGTCCGACTGTACCCAATTATGCGACCCACAACCAAGGTTGTTCTAAAGATACTACTGCAGAAATATATTCCGACATATGGAAAAATGAAGAAAGTACTCAGTGACCAAGGTGTACAATTCCAGAGTGAAAAATGGGAGAGGACGTTAAGGAAAAATGGAATACAACCTATACTCACATCCATAAGACATCCTCAAGGAAACCTTGCTGAAAGAGTTAAACAAAGAATTAGGTAAATATTTACGAATATACTGCCATGATTAGCACAGTAAATGGGCAGAATATCTACCATTTCTTGAGAAAGCATTAAGGCTGAAGGACTTAACTAGGAAGAAAATATTTTATTTGAACGAGATATTGGACCAGCCAGAAAAGTCACCAATCGATTGCTAACTGGAGTTAAACTATTTAACTCCAGACTTGGTTCAAATCTTCTAGAAGTGCATCGGCGGTCAATAAATACCTGCCTGTAATTACAATTTTTACAAGAACCTTTTAAAACAGATTTATTTCTTATACACACCTCTTAATAAACATAAACAAAATCTTTTACTATTTGAAAATTCTATTTTCATAAAATTTTCTATCAACTTATTATCTTTTGTAACGACCGGCATACAGAGGTCTGGTTACAACTGACGTCCGAAACAGCACGAGAAGTTTCAGAGAGCGATACGACGCTGGAGAGAGAGAGAGTCGACGCTGGACAAGAGAGGAAGTCGACGCTGGACAAGAGGAGAAGAGAAAGGCGACGCTGGACAAGAGGAGAAGGGAGAGGCGACGCTGGACAAGAGAAAAAGAGAGAGGCGACGCTGGACAAGAGGAGAAGAGCGAGTGATGCTGAAGTTCGAGACGAGGACGATTACAGAGGGATCCAATGATTGAGTATGATTAACGACGATAAGGTGATAAACAACTTATTTATCTCTTAATCGAACAATTAACGTAAGGACAATTAAGGACATTCTTGTTCTATTTAAAAGTAAGAGTTACAGTAATGTTTATTGTAAAATTAAAATTAAAATCATAGCTGTTATTGAAATAAGATTAACGTAAACAAGAGCTCAAATTATTATTGAAATGAAAAGAATGCAAAGCATTTAATTAAAAATTAGCGTTTGATATAAATCAGTACTGAGAAACAAAAGATACATTCAGTAACTATTGATATTTTTGAGTTACATTGCAATATATAAGAAAATATTTAAATATTGATATTTTGAAACACACTAATTGACTGAGTAGTCTGGAAGTGAGATTTTTCGTTAATACAATAATTATTAGAATAGAATTTTTAGTCAGTAAGGATGTATATAGCATAAGCCTTACGGCATAATAACGAAATAATAACGAATGTTTTGAGTCCAAGTAAGTGCCATGTGCACAAATTTTAATAATATCAAATAAATTTGAAATACCGTTACAAGTTACATAGAGTTCTTATTACAGATACACCTGAAACCCAAATTAAATGTTATATTGTTACATAATTTGTCGCTCTTGAACGTGAGGCCAGACACGCCTATTTTTATGTATATCGTATCGTTGCATAAGAAATATCGCTTCCAACGTGGGGCATCACAAATACAAATTATATTATATTTGCAACGTTATATCGTTACATAATTTTTCGTCCCAGATCGTGGGGCTCCGCAAACACAAATAAATTTATACATATGCAATTATGTATCGTTGTATAATTTGTCGCCCTGGACGTGGGGCACGACATGCCTAAAATTATGTACAAAAATTTGTTACATAAATTTTTGCCCATGAGCGTATGGCCCGATCCCCATCATTTAACTATTAAAATTTGTTATGTAGCTAAATGGTTGCTCTAAAATATAAAGAGTTTGTTAAATAAAAAATGTGTAATATGTAATAATTATTTATATTAAACAGTAACTGAATGTAATGTTAATTGTTGTGTAATCACACAGCTGGAGCCCACGAATAATATTGTTGTCTATGTAACAGGTGTAACTGTAATGAGTATTAATAATAACTATTAATAAAAATAAAGAAATAAATAAATAAGTAGGGAACGGTTATCAATAATAATTGTTAAAGAATTACTACTAAATAAATATTTTAATAATACTTCAACATGACGACTCCAGGAAATTTAGACGTAGAAGCATTCCAGACGATGGTGCGTGCCTGGGTCGATGAATTAAGCACAAAACAGACAGAAAATTTAAATAAACAGACAGAAAATTTTAATGCTAGAATAGACGAATTAAAAGAATCTAATAAGAAACAATTAGAAGAACAAACTGAAAATTTTAGACAAGACACCATAAAAATTTCAGAAAGTCTAGAAGAGTTAAAAATTGATAATCTTGAAATAAAACAAAGTATAATTGACAGTAATGCACAATTAACAAAAAAAATTGGTGACACCAACATACGTATTGATACTCTAGAGAATAATTTTAAACAAGCATTACATGAGCAAGTTGTACGGATTGGAAATAAACAAAAAGAATTACGTCTCGAGTGGAGAAAAGATTTAAAAGAAACACATAAACAAATAAATGATACTTTAACTACTATAACACGAGAACATGATGATAAAATTCAAACTATTAATACTGTATCGCAAACAAATACCAGTATACTTAGAGAAATAGAAACACGTACTGTAGTTATTGAGAATAAAATTGTAGAAACTACGAAGGACCGTTCGGGAGACGTATCACATATGAAAGAAGAAATTCAAGAGGAAATGAACCAGCTACGAAGTGAGTTAAGAAGACGACAGAACCAAATGACCATATTTCCTACACCAACGGAAGAAAGGAGCAGACTTAAGTTCTCAGGGGTAAAGGGGAGAACAGTATGGAATTCCTAGCTAGAGTAGAGAAGGAAATAGAAAAAATTGGGAGTGCAATAAATGACGACGAGAAGATAGACTTCGTCACGCGATATCTTAGAGATTCAGCCAGCCAATGGTACTCCATTATTAGATATAACGTCAGTACATATCAGCAGTTTCGTGAGGCATTCGAGAACCGATACTGCAATCTACATACCCAACGACAAGTACGGGATCAACTCGAATATGGAAAGTTCAATACACAAGGACAGCAGAGTATTGAACAATACACAATTACGCAAATAGAACGTGTAAAGCATCTTAAACCTAAATTCTCGCAATACGAAATTGTTTCAAAATTATCTTACCATTTTCAGCGAGATATCCAGTTAGCAGTTTATACGCAAGAAATTAAAACCATAGAAGAATTTGTAATCCTTGTAACACAGTCAGAGAATATCAATAAAGGTAAGAACACACAACACTGGGAACAAAAACACGCAAATCACCACCATAATTATCACGGAGATGACAAGAAAGCAATACAGAACACTACACCGCACCGTGATAATTAAAAAATAAATTATTCGCCACCAATGTACAACACTACAACACGCACAGCTAAAGAGACTGAACAAAATAATACAGCTAAACGACAAGGAGACGTTGTATGGTCGTCCAATCGTAAACAGTTTTCAAAACCAGCTGACAAACGCGTTGCCGCAGTACGAGGATACGATGAGAAAAAATTGAAGAGAAATGGACGAGAAATGAATGAGATGGAGACAGTAACATTCCAGAGCCGACCGTCTACATCAAAGACGTCACAATGACTGAATAAACGGAAGCAAAAGTATAAAATAAACAACATATACCCCTGCGATATTAGGGAGGGATTATTAAACAATGAACAGGATATAAAGCGAGACGCGCAGCAAACACAATGCCCTATTGTGACAGTGAGTATAAACAGGTGTAAAATACGGATGCTAATTGACACTGGCAGCCAACTATCAGTTCTTAACGCTGCATGGGTCCAACGCAATAAGAAATATTTTAAAAATACTGCAATTTTGCCCATAAATAATTTAAATATTACAACAGCTACCAATTAAAAAAGAAAGAGTTAAACAACAAGCATATGTAACTCTAACATATAAAAATCTAGAATTAGAACACCCCATGATAATTATGCATAAGTTGATTTATGATGGAATTTTAGGTATCGATATACTAAATGCAATAAATGCTAAGATTAATGTTAATGATAATACAATGTTGTGTAATTATAAAAATGTCCAATATGAATTAAATATGAACAGCGAGGAAGAAGAGTGCCAGGTAAGTGAAACACCTATTACTTTTACAAGCCACAGATACAGTATGGTCCAACTCGACATGTGAATGCGGTAGATGAAAGGATGACGACACAGGAAGAAGATAAACTGCACGAGTTAATAGAAGAATACAGTGAGGTATTTAGTGAAATACCGACGCAGACGACAGTATACGAGCACTCTATAGTTGTGTCAGACCCTACGAAAGTCATTAGGAAGACATACCCTATCCCAATGCGATATGAGGAAGAGGTTGAACTGGAAATTCGGCGTATGATCGAAAGTGGAGTCATAGAGCGGTCGAACAGCAACTTCCTGAATCCTCTAGTGGTAGTGAAGAAGAAAAATGGAGAAATACGTCTATGTCTTGACATGAGGGAGCTGAACAGCATTGTATTAAAGGAGTATGACTGTGCATCAACTGCGGATGAATTATTTACTAAGTCTGAAGGAGCAAGGTATCTGACGAAGCTAGATTTACGCTCAAGTTTATGGCAGATCCCAATTCGTGAAGAGAATAGAAAGTACACTGCTTTCCTGTATAAAAATAAATGCTACCAACACAGGGTAGTACCCTTCGGATTAAGCACGAGTTTAGCAGCCATCGTAAAGTGTCTAGAAAGAGCCCTAGGACCTGAAGTGGAACCCGACACCATGATATTTGTAGATGATATCTTAGTTGTATCTAAAAAGTTAGACGAACATATAAAACATCTAAGCACGATATTCCACAAGTTTAGGCAAGCGAACATATCCCTTAACCTAGACAAATGTGAATTTATCAAATCCTCTATCTAATTCCTAGGTCACATTATTTCATCCTCTGGTATTCAACCCGATCCTACCAAAATTTCCACCATAACTAATTTCCCTATACCCGGAAATCTCAAAGAGTTAAGAGCATTCTTAGGACTAAAGGATACTACAGAAGATTCTCACCGTTATATGCAAGGTATACGCAACCGTTTCTAGAGCTGACGAAGAACGAAAAAAAGTGGAAGTGGGAGAAGAAACATCAAGATGCCTTTAACCAAGTGAAAGAGTTGTTCATCGAAAATATTATGTTACATCATCCTCAACGAGAAGGAAAATTCGTAATATACTCCGATGCTAGTGACTATGCAGTAGGAAGTGTACTGTATCAACAAGATACTATGGGAGAACACCGAGTTATTGCCTACGCCAGTAGATTCTTCAAAGGAGCTGAAAAACACTACTCCACATCAGAAAAAGAAATACTTGCTATAATATACGCTCTTAAGCGATTCAGATATTATGTTTATGGTACTCATTTTGAGATACATACTGACCACAAAGCATTATCATTCCTATTGAAATGCAAAATAACAAATGCCCGATTATTAAGATGGATTTTAGCCATTAACGAATACTCATTCACCATTAAATACTGTAAAGGTAAAGACAATATTATAGCTGATACACTAAGCCAATACATCAAAGAAGAATGTGAAGAAGTTTATGAGAGCGAAAAGAAAGAACTACGATTGTTATCAATTAAATTCAAAGAGAATGATGAAATAAAACAAATGCTGAAAAATGTAGCACAACAACAAGATTTGGACGTGACAATAAGGGAGATGAAGGACCAAGAACAGCTACCAAATCATTATAAGGTACTTAATGGAACTTTTCAGGTTAGTAAGACAAGACTGGAAGATAGTACTAACGAATGACATGCTACAAAAATTAATTCAACCAGCACATGAGAGTTTAGCACATGCTGCCGCTCTGAAATGTTATCTGAGTCTACGAGAAGATTTTACGATTAATAATATGTATCGAAAGATAAAGAAGGAGGTAAAGAAGTGTTATGAGTGTCAAACGGCGAAAGGACCGAATTTACACACGTACATAGAAATGCAGAGCATCCAAGAGGGGAACAAGGGACAGCTAATTGGAGTGGATTTTCTGAGACCACTACCACGATCAAGTCGAGGTCTGAAGCACATATTGGTATGTTCCAAGGCAGTCCGACTGTACCCAATTATGCGACCCACAACCAAAGTTGTTCTAAAGATACTACTGCAGAAATATATTCCGTCATAAGGAAAAATGAAGAAGGTACGCCATGATCAACACAATAAATGGGCAGAATATTTACCATTTCTTGAAAAAGCCATCAACGAAAATTATAGTGAAGCCACAGGATATACTCCAATAGAATTGGAAGAAGATAAAAAGCCGAACAGATTTTGGACCAAGCATGTAAACAAACCTAACAACCAGAATGTACCTGTACCAATAAGTGTGAAAATTAAATTCGCAAAGCAACGGATAATAGAAAGAGGTAACAAGAGAGTGGAAAGATTTAACAAGACACACAAACTACAACAATTCGACGTGGGAGAAAAAGTTTTAGTAAAAGCTAATCCAGTGGGAAAGCGAAGTGATAATACAGAGAAAAAATTCTTTAAACTGTATAACGGACAATATACATTAAAATAACGAATCGCGAGACATACATTTATAGTATATGACGATGTGAAGAAGAAAGAAATGGGCAGATACCATGCCAGTTCACTCAGAAAGTTTTACACGTAAAAATAAATAGGTCAGTGGAACCAGATTAAAAGAGAACAATGGGAAGAAGCAGCTACGCTTATGCATTGTTAGCAACTCGTAGGGAGGGGAGATAGGAACTAGACTTGTTTTACCCTCCAACTAAGGGGATTTGAACAATTGATATTCATTATAAGTTGATACTTATACACTATTGATAGTAGTGTATAAGTACAAATAAAAAAATATATATACAAGTAATATGGAATATAAAAATATAAGATGTCTAATGATAGAAAAAAATATTTTAATAAATAAATTTATTAAAATTTTTTTTTACCAAGTAGAGGAATAATGCAACAATACAAGCAAAGGCTATAATGCGCATACATAATATATTATAAATATTTAAGTTAGTTTCAATAATATATAATAGACGAGCAGGTGTGAGATTCGAAGGAGCAGGAACCAACAGGTAAACATCACGCGATTACCACTGCAGGTGTGTATACAAGTAAATAGTGTTGTGCGTGAAGCCTGTTTGATCCTGAAAGTTTGCAACTTCACCCCAAGTCAATGCTAAATTAAGAATATATTTAATATTAAGCAAACCATAGATGTTAGCGAGAAGGTAAAAACTTCTAAAAATGTGTAAAAATCAGACACAAGTGCAGTGCGAATTTTACGTAATTCGGACAATCAGTGCGAATTCTGTGCGATTTTTAAAGCATTATAATTACACTAGTGGTGCGAGCATCATGATAATTGCACATCACATAGGTCATTAAATTAGACAATATTTTATCGCCGTGAAATCCACGTTAAACAGTGCGATTGGCGAAAAAGTGCAAAAATGTGAAATAGGACGAGAGTGGGGACTATCACGCCATGGTTCAACTGTCGACAGGCTAATTCCTGAATCGACAGCTGCAGTTTTCTTGGTGAATATAAATACAAGCCCAGGAGAGCTAATCTCTCTCTCCTAACAGTCTTCATTCGTGGCGGAACGCTATGTCCGTCAGAGACGTGAAATTTTAATTACTTTGAACACAGTTAGACAATATGTCTAACACCAATAAGACTTTTTGTTAAGCATAACTTATAAAGCATTACGATAAATATTTCGATTTAAAATAGTAATGGAAAACAGTAATTAAAAATTACCGTATCAAAGAAATCGTCAGATGTCTACAAGTGATCTACATCTAAGAGCATTACTCCAGACCGAGGACGAGAGCACTACATGGCATAAATTCCAGACGTAAAGGACGAGTCATCGGACTTCCGAGAGAACCCGGAGGAAGAGGAAAGGATCCAGGACTTCCGAGAGGATCCGGAGAAAGAGGAAAGGATCCAGGATTTCATGACTATGCAGGATTCACAACATCAAGGACTCAGGACCAGGAGAGGGTATGCTGAGGAACCACTACAATTATGGTGATAGAAAGCCATGTATTCCTCATAACAAAGACTTAATCAAAGATTGATAAACATTGTCAAAAGAAAGACAATAATTTCAAAAAAAGTGTAATTTCTTAATATAAATAACTTGTATAAAAAATTATAGCATAATTTTTGAATTAATAATTTATTGAAAATATTTTAATTTAAATTGTAGAGTAATTATGAAAGCATAATTTTTGAATTGACAATTTATTGAAAATATTTTAATGTACATTTGAAAGAATCAATTAGATTTGTTCAAAGAATGAACAAATAATTAACTTAGTTAAATATTTTTATATTGAAAGCACATATTCAGACTGAGTAGTCCAGACAGTATAACATAATGAAGAAATGTTTTTAATTAAAATTAATAATATTATATCTATGATATAAGCTTTATGTTGGTGATGAGATTATAGCAAACAAAGAAACTTTGAAACCATGTATAATGAATAACAGATGACGAAGTAATCATTATTTGTATATTATTATTTCTTGATATGTTTGTTTAAATTAATAAATGAGAACATTTTGAATTTCTTAAAAAGGCTACCCTTATTATAATTACATCTGAACCCCTAATTACACGTACACGTTGTTAGAAATGTTATTTACCGTTGTATAATTTTGACGCTCATGAGCGTGCGCCCGACACACTTACATTTAATAGCGTTTTATCGTTGTAATATATATGTATATATATATATATATATATATATATATATATGGAATTTATAAAATTAAAAACGATTAAATTTAAGGAAAAAAGTGAAGGAAGAAAAAAAGCAATTATAAATTTGTTCCGGAGTTACATAATTCTTGTTTTTGCTACAGTATTCAGTATAATCAGGTGGAAAAGTTTAAGTAACATTAAAAGCATTAAAAGCTCTATGAAGTAGAAATAGACCGATAAGGTCGAACGCTTTATAACTTGTTTTGATGATTTATTCTTAACTTAGGCTAAAATTATAATTTTCAATAATTTTGATTTTTGAATGAATACTCCCGTTTTTCCACTTATATTATTCTCTCTCTCTCTCTCTCTCTCTCTCTCTCTCTCTCTCTCTCTCTCTCTTTCTCTCTCTCTCCCTCTTTCTTTCTCAGTTACCTTCTCTGTTTGTCTAGTCCTTACACTTTTCTTTCCTGTTTTCTTTTATTTTACACTAATTACTTTATTTGTATTATTCAGTTTGTCGACGATACAAAGCTACGTGTACGTTTTAGCAATTACTTTTTTTTTAAATAACCTTACTTAAACAAATTAAATCAGTGTAGCAAATAATTTTGCTGCAGTGTAGACATTTTGGCATAAAAAGGTTAACTCATATACATTTATACGGTACATATTTACATTTATGTCATTAAAAGTAAACATCAGTGCGTCTTGAATAAATGTACTCTTTGTAATACTCCCTAACCAACTTGAAATTGTTCAATTTTGATATCATATTCTGCGAAACCGTTTATACCTTCAAATACACACAACAAAAATATTGGTACTTAACAAATTTTGATAGATTATAAAATAAATAATCTACAAAAAACAAATATACCGTGGGATTTGCTTAGAAATTAAGATGATCCATAATTTGAAATATACCTGCAATGTTTTTACAAGATACACAAGACACTTTTTCAATAAACTGCTACCAGTAAACTTATGTAATTCATTAATTCGTTTAATTCCTTACCGAACATCACACTTCACACATTTACAAAAGTGAATTCAATTAATATTTGTAGTTGATCAGTTAAGAAGATGTTTCAGTATATTTTGCAGCATAAAACTGTGAAACAAAAATAATTGTAAAATGTAATTATAAAAGAGTAAAAGTAATAAATGGTAAATAAACTTTATTATTAAAATAATAACAATAAAACTAATTTTTAAATTTAAGTCATCATCATTATCATATTTACACCACGGCATAGCCAAGGTCTACCCACACACCTGTGTCCTATAAGTTAGTGTGTAAGACTTTTTGGCCTGTTTTGAATTTGACATTCTTTCTAGGTGTTCTTTCCACCGCAGTTTATAATCTTTTAGCCTTTCATTCTAGTAAAAATTTATTGTTAATTCTTTTCTTATGGACTCATTCTTCATACGATTAAGTATAAATTAAACTGAAACTAATAATTTGAGATATCTAAATCTTGCGGATTATTAGAAAAGGTTTCTCATAAAAAAGATAGGAAGCGAAATCAACGCAATTTCAGCTGGAGGTATTATGGGTCCTGAATTAAAACACGGATTGTAAAAAGTTACTAGAAAATTTGTAGGCTTGTGTTCCTTTACCCTTATAATATCTCTAGACATTATGTCTAGCCCTTTTGTCATTATGTTACTTTTTAGCATTCCTCTTCCTCACGTTTTACACCTTTAACTTTGTCATGTTGTATACCAATTCTTCAGTTGATTCTTAAGTTGAAAAGCTAAACTTTAATTATTACTTAATACTATGTTTTTAATATCATGTATTAGTTTTTCCATTCTTATCACCTACATCCTCAAAGAATTCTAAGAACATCATTAACGTTTGCCGTAGTTGCTATTCTGAAGTATTCAAAATATAATATATTTGTTTATTTTACGGTAAACATGATAATAATCATACCGTTTTATAAATTTTGTTGTCTTGTGGACACACAAAAATTTACCAGTGCTTATGCAAAGACACAAATATGTAAATACAACGTTTTTATTTCACGTAAGCGTAAGTATTATTTCGCGATCAGGTGATACTACAGAATGAGAATGGTTGAGGTATGTATTCCATGAAGATGTAAAACAACCTTTTGATCTTTCATATTAATACTAATATAGTCTTGCTTTCGTATTAGTGGATTATTTTATACACGAAACTCTACTAAGATTTTAAAACTTAATCATATACGATAATACAACTTACAGTGACTTCAGTTTTCCTCCAGCTGTTAATGTGTTTCTAAACAAAATATTTATTAACTCACAAAATAATATTTCTTCAATTGTTTCCGTACTACATAGTACAGTTAATGAAAAAGGTAAACACTTCATTCATTGTTTTTGTCAAATTGTTTATTATACAACATAGTAATTCTGTATGCAAATTGAGTGTAGGGGTAACTGGCACTTGCAATGATCAATATGTGTAGAAGTATCAGGGTTACTGTAAACCGCTACAGCAGCAATATAGAAACAGAATCTCTTTTTACAAGCATTTTGTTTAAGAAAATGTATTCAATTTTTGAACACTGGTTCCTACATTTGATTCTATCTGTATGTTCATAAGTCTAACACACGTTTCCAAGGCTTACATCTAATTTTATCATATCGAACAAGTTTCCGGATTGCTAAAAACAGAGGAATAATATTAACTCTTCATCCATTTATTGTAGGGAGACATACAAAATGTGACAGGGAGAGAGAAAATTTTAATATTGGTAATGTACTTGAGTCGCCCCAACTGAAAAAAAGAAGTAGGCCTACCTTATAAAAAGCTATTATGAGACTGCCATACCTTGCGGCACACTTTATATTATCTTTGTGTGTTACTGTGATAAAAGGTATAATTTACATTGTTCCCCTTTCTGTTATATATCATGCGCAGGGCTTGCAGTTGGTTTATTATTTACATTCAAAAACTACCAATTACACTAATGAATTATATTCTAATTTTCCAGATAATTACTAACACGTTTTTTATAAAGACCTTAAAACAAGTTGTTTCTCCTTTACCTTATATTTCTTCTCTCTAAACTATTAGCTACAATTACCACGTTTTCTTCTGCCACTTTCTTCTAAATATTTGGAAACACATTCTGCCTCGCTTTATTTTCTCGTATCTGTCCGTTTACTGCGTCGAGTTGTCCTTATTTGCTATCAAGTTTTTGTTACATGACTCTGCAAGGGAAACGGTATTGTGGTTAAGTGGTCTATTTGTTTGCGTCCTTGTAACTTGAAAACAGTTGGATTTATTTTGACAGACTCACGCGAATGAAGGTTTATTAATAATGACAGATTCAATCATCTACAATCTCACACTTCCTTCAAAAAATCAGAAAAGGATAAAATCCATCAACTTTGGCATTATTTTATTAACACTAGACCAATAATTAAGAATACCAAAAGACGATTTCAACAGAAAAAAAAAGGTAAAGAAAGTTAATGCTGTGTTAATTTTCTATTCCTGAGCATTTTGACAATTTTATGTTACATCATTTCCTTTGATTTCACCATGTGCGGACTTCTATAATTTGAAGTAAATTTATTGCCTTTCAAGTTTTCGGGAAGCAAACAAAGATTTTGTGTTTGAAATTAATGTTTCGAAAGCTTTGTACTGTCTTAACGATATTAGACACTTCTCTTCTTACAAGCAGAAGTTATTAATATTATTAAGTAACTCTGTACCTACGTGTTTTGGTACGCACAGAAAATCTATTGGCAGGTTCGTCTGATATCAAAACAGTAAATTAAAGGGTGTTCTTTTAGTTGCTGCATGTTTAGTCGTATTACGTGAAAATACTATATGCTTTAAACACTTGGAACAATCTCGTCCTTCTGCTGAAACATAATGTGAAAACGCGTGTGTGATAATTTCGTTCATTTTCTCTACCGCTCTTTGAGTCTGGCTAGACTATAGTTACGACGATCTCAGATATCGTCATATAGTACAGTACAGTACACAATGGTACAAAATACTGACACCAATGAAGTCAATAATCACCATCATTAATTAATCACAATTAACTGTTTGCAATCAACAAGTTATTCAACAAGATTATACTCTTACAATAATTCAAGTTAAATTTGTCCACACGCAATAATAATGTCAAGTAATAGAGCACCACATTATTTATAACCCAGTAAACACTTTCCACTAATCTTCAACCACCACTCGATCCGCACTAAGAAAATCGCTCAACGTAACTGACATACAAAGCCAGGTGGTTTTGCTTTTATAGGTAGCACAGGTGTTCGAGAACAACTTTCCATCCTTATTGCAGCTGCCAGCATAATGGGTATTTCAAGTGCTTTCCGGAACAATCTATACTCTGGAACGTACTTGAGTGGGGCCTTGAGTGCAGGTGTAGTGAGGTTACACCTGCTCGACTAACGGAAGAACGGGTAGAGAACTCTCTCGGCTCTTCGATAGGGTTCCATCGCTACAATATGCTGAGCTTGGTCGGTGAGTTATAGCCAGAAGTGCTGTCCATTACCTTAAAACTATATACATAAAACGAGCCCCTGTATCGTGGGTTATTATTTTACGAAAACCAAAAGTGCAACTGAGATCTAATAGTTTTTCTGGTATGGTGTTTGCGTCTTCATTTCTAGTCAGGTAAGCAAAAGCATATTTTTCTGCACTGTCTACAATAACAAGGATATGTTTCTATCTTGCTAATTGATCAATTTGGTTTAGTAAATCAATATACCTTTTCCATAGGTAATTTTGTCGGGGATGATGGGATAAGGTCGGGGAATGTTGATTGATATTCCTCCAACACTTGCTCGGTATAGGACTTTACCCTTTTTCATTACAACGAAAGAAATCTTTTATCCATTTGATGTATTTTTAATTATACGTCCATGATTACCACAAGCCTATTTGTCTTTTTTTTTTTTAATATTGGACAGATTATACCAGTATTCTAGTCTGTAGGCATTATATCACATAAGCCTAAACAAGCAAGAATCAAATGTTTTTGTGTATTTAAAGCAACCTGTTGTTATTGATAGTCAATAAAATTGATTTTCTCTCTGGGAAAGTTTTTTATTAAACTGAAATGTTAATCTGTATTTACAAGAGTTAGAAAAGATAGTTCCTACCTGACGGGACTAAACTGTTGTATGGTGATTTCAAAAGTTTACACTTGTTTCGGCAATATTTGATGTCGCATATTGCGTTAAACACCCATCAAACGTAGAATTCAAAACATATTTATAGGCGTCTTGATATCTGTAACTAACTAACCCAAATATGTGCACGAAATTCCAGGTTTATCAAGTTTTAAGATAACTTTCGAATTGGCGCATTTAAGATACAACAGGTGGAAGTCATAAATTGGCAAAAACTGTACCTGACAGGAGAATTTAACAATAGCTTTGGTAAAAATTTGTATTAAGTTGTAAATAAATTCGTATTTTCTAACCAATCAGGTTAACAGATACAATTTCAAAGTGGCTGATGTGTTGGCAGAAAGAAGCAGAGTATAGAAAGTATTGTGGTAAACGTTTCATTCAGAAACTCAAACTTATGATAGTTTTGGATGGCGTAATCGGAGAGCAGTCGCTTCCAAAGCTAGTGGTGGTTTCGAATCTTCTCAAGGCGGTTGTTTGTCATGATATTCAGCTCACTCAATAAAATTCATAGCCTCATCATTTAACAAAAGTTCTGACGGGACCCCTTGATAGGTCAACATAAGCATCGAGCAAAACCATACTGAATCGAAAAAAATGGTGATTTAAGTAAAATATAAATTTTATGAATTTGCTAACTGCTATAATTTGACGAAAAGCTTAGTCGGACAATAAAAAATTATAGCAGTTAGCAAATTCATAAAAGAAATAGTAAGGATGGCTGCTAATTTAAACAATACGAAGAATAAAATATAAATGTCAGTGAATATTTCTACAACTCGGGATCCTGTCGAACATCCATCATCCATACCAACTGACTCTGAAAACACGGCAAATATGTGTAGAAAACTAATACTAGACACTATAATCCATTCAAGCACCTACTTGGTTTGGTTATTATCTAGTTATCTGGAACGTAATTAAAATTGCGAAACACACCTTAAAATCAAATAAGCAAACATTTGCTGATTTTAGTGGCATTGTTAATTTTAACCAAAAATGAAGCCTTCTTTGCATGTCGTACAACTTAAGTACAAAACCAAGACCCTAGCTGGTTTTCCTGTGATACATTGGTGTTGTAAAAAGGGAGGAATCAAATAACACGTCACTTCACGGCCCCAACATCATTGAAATATAACTTCATTTTAAGTTATATACTGTACTTGTATTGACTCTAACATTTACGCATAAGCTTTTTATTTTATTTTCTGTCCTAAAAATACAGTTTATGGAAAATAATTACAACACAGTACGAATTCACTGCCTACAAATTAAACCAGTAAAACTACATGCCAGCAAGTCACCTCTGTTTTGTATAAAGGCTGTTACGTTTTCATTTATTACGGACTTCTATTGTTCAACGTACACAGACAATGCGTTACGTTATAACATAATTCCGTTTATATGAAATTATTTTACACTTTTACATTATATACTATATTCCAAAAGCTATTTAGTTACACATTCCATTTGATAATAAACTAAATATTTTAATGTAACAATGAACAATTTACTATAATACGTAAGTAAACGACTGTCCTTATTTTAACTTAATAATTTAAAATACGTAAGTTTGTAGTATTCTACGGCCTTATTCAGGACTAATGTTTCAGCTAATTTAATACTCCTGATTTTCCTTAATTTATTTGGTTTAAAAGTAAAAAAACACTCACCGCTTTTCATTCAAATGTAAGAATCTGGAATATCAAATACAATCTGAGAGAAATTAAATGAATTTTTAGTTTTTTTGTTTTAACGTACGTCGTTATTGTCATTATTGTTGTTGTTTTGTTTTTGTTGTTATTGTTGTCGTTATTGTAGTAGTAACAGAAGCATCAGCAAAAGTAGTTGCAGCAGCAGTAACAGCAGCAGCAGTAGTAATAGTAGTAGTAGTAGTAGTAGTAGTAGTAGTAGTAGTAGTAGTAGTAGTAGTAGTAGTAGTAGTGGTAGTAGTAGTAGTAGTAGTAGTAGTAGTAGTAGTAGTAGTAGTAGTAGTGATGTTGACGGAGGTGGTAGTGGTGGTAGAGATAGTAGTCACATAGTCAGCATTAGTAGTATTAGTAATAGTAGTAAATCTAATAGTACTAGTAGTAGTAGTAGTAGTAGTAGTAGTAGTAGTAGTAGTAGTAGTAGTAGTAGTAGTAGTAGTAGTAGTAGTAGTAGTGCTGGTGGTGTTGGCGGAGGTGGTGGTGGTGGTAGAGATAGTAGTCACATAGTCAGTATTATTTACAAAAAAGCTGTTTCAAAATTGTCTGTAATCCCGAAATACCCTGCGTTGTTGTCATCCCTGCCATCGTAGCGGTTGTGGCCAACAAGAATCTGGAGACTTTCTGCATTATGTCAGACTTTGTTAAGCAGACTGTAGCTTTTTTTGATTTGAGAGCTTTCCTTGTGGTCACAAAACGCAAACTTACTAGTCAAATAAACTGAGTATAAGAACTCTTCAAGAAACATTAAGTTAGTTGGACACACTGAATTCATTAATTAACCACCACTGCTGCGAGTAACCAGTGTAAAGTAAAGTAAGGCAAATGTTGTAAGTGAAGTTGTAGTTGTTGTTTGACTAAATCTGAAGCTGTGGCTACCATCAAAAATTTATTGTGGTGTTTTGTCAAAAAACGAAACTATCAGAAAGCTTTGAAAAAAGCTGTCTATAGTTGTAGGCCTACTGGAACGATCGATAATTTTCTTTTAGAAAATAAATCTTCCACGTGATTGTATTCAAGTTTAAAATTAGGTTCAACGTGATTTGAAAATTGCATTTGAAAAAATGTTGTTTGGTACACCTCAGCAACTTTCAACTAGAGCCCTCACATTTCAACGATATTCATAGCAATACCCGTATGTCATGTGTTACACTTTAATAATAAAATACTGATAATTGAGTTTCGAACGTCAGTAGAGAATGAAATGTTATCAACATGATTGAAAACTATAAAAAGTTACACACTAACTTATGTAAGTACTAAACGACGTCTACTAAAGTATAACACGTTTCCACTTCTTGTATAAGTGTGAGCTTCTTTGGACCACTAAACCTTACAACATAACTGAAAGCGCACTCGACGAATAGGGTTTTCAACATAATATAATAAAAGAGAAGAGATAAAATTAAATTACTGAATTACTGCTACTGAATACGAAAACTGCAGAAAGGTGGTGTCGCGTAGGAAAGCTTGGCTTCGATTGGCTTGACGTTGCGCTTGTAAAAAATGAATGTGTTCTGTGGCTGTCGGAAACTGTTGTTCGCAAATGGGTTTATCCTTATACGTAATGCAAAACGGTAATCCTCTTATATTCAGGACACGACTAGGTTACTTTCACCTTCCTCAAACAACACTGTAGTAGGAGACGCCATAAGTAAAAGCCTACAGTGTCATACGTATACAAAAAGTAAAGTAAAGCAGTGTTTGGTTGGAGACTGAAAAATTCTTTAAAAATATAATTTTTTAGAAAAAGTAAATGTTTTGCGCAATTTACATAGCTGAAAGAGGATAATGACAAAGACAAACTTTTACAAATATGAACACAGTGACATGTTATTTGTTTCTTTTCGTTTTCCGGTTTGAACCGCGTTATTTTGTTTTCCACTAACAACATGAGACATAATGTTGTTTTTAAGGTTTGCACAATTTCACATCCCAAAGCGCATTAACTCAGATGACTTGGTCCGTACTTAAATTACTGCAGAATCTTTACTGTACTTAAATTCAGCGAATCAAAACAATGCGGTAACTATGTATGTAACATATTAAAATATGTATTATCCATGAGTACATACACGCTGAAACAATAATACAATACGTATTAGGCTTGTACCTTCTAAAATTCATAAGAACAATTGTTTTTGTTTTTGATACATAAATTCTACACTCTATTTTGTAGCTATGAAATATTTGTTATGATTCTGTGTAGGTAGGAAACCTTCGAAGTGTATTTTGTATTATGTTTCTATAAATCTAGAAGATGAGTATGTAATAGTTTTATAAAAATAATTATTTTCTTACAAATTGTGTAAGAACTAACGTATTAAGCTAGTAGTTATCATAATAAAATTGCCTTTGAGGAATTACTTTTCTTCCGTAGGCAACTGGAGTACAAATTTACTGAACTTTAATTCTTTTATATTTTTTGAATATAGCCTATAGGTAACACTACTTTATATTTTCTTTCCTCGCTATTTTCATACATTCTTTGTGAACTAATGAAAGAATATTACAGTATGTGCAAACTATTTGACATTACAAGTTGTAGCGCCTGCAATCTCTACAACACTAATAAGACAACGCGTTTTATCGACGTGCCCTTTTTTTTTATATTATGACTTTAACTCGTTCATTTATAACTAAAGTCTAAATTAACAAAGCACGATACATTTTTTTTCTAATTCCGTCTGACTTTCTGTAACAAAGGAATTAATTATTTTTGTGTGTTGACATTGCAATTTTTTTTCACAGGCTAATAAAGAGAAATATCAAGCACTAGCGTTGAGGGATCCTGTGAAGCAACGATATACGACCGAGCGGCTGGGTGACTAGGATTAAGAATGCAGCGACAAGCTAATTGTTTTACTGCTACACATTATTCTTAAAAATATCTATGTGAGTGTGTGCTGTAATGTGCATATGCAATGGTGCAATCTGTATAAATACTTATGTATTTTTACGTGAACAGAAGAGTGTATAGTTTTAACATCATTAACCAGCTGATGTACAGGTTAATGTCAACTGCTTTCCCGTGTGGCGAGCAGGAACTGTGTGTATGGTACAGCCTATTCGTTACTTCTCTTGTCAACGTAGTCGTCAAGCTATTATTAACCAATGTCATATGATCGCAACCACCTGTTTGTCGACGTCTACTGCTGACACGACACTATTATTCGTAATTTGCCACGTCAGCACATCTGATCGACGCCGGAAAATTCGCACAAACTCAACTCTTAAATGACAATTGAAGAATCAGCATGGACAACACAAAGCATAGGCGCACTACGCTAAAATGGCAACCAGGAGTACCGCGGTAACCACAAACTGATTTTAAATGTTTAAAGCTTACAGCGGAAACAATTATGTAAATATTTTTAAATGGCTTCACAGACTAAAGGAATGACGAAATAAATTCAAGCCTGAAACTTGTATCATGAAACTCGCATTTATGGGAATAATACGTGACTATTTCGTTTTTAACATTTAGTTATAAATTATAGTCATGTTCGGAATAATTTGAAATTAATTTAACTTTTTATTTTTAACGTTCAAAGAAATTGTAGGCTAATACTTGACCTAGAATTGAATATGTTTCAATTATAAATTGTATTTCTTAATTTTTATGTTTTTTACTCACATTTACACTAATATGGTGAATAATACTTTCGTGTATGAACTGGTTGATTTTGTACTTTTGTATTATGTACGTATATGCAATGTTTATGCAAAGTTATAAGTAGGGGCATATTTTAAAATTCAATTAAATTTATTCATTTTGCCATATAATTTATTATATTTTATTTCTTTTATTTTTCTTATTTTCACACTTTTTGTACTTTATTTTTTATAAAAAATGTTATATGTTACTTCGTGTCTTGGAAGAAGCGAACGGGTTGAGTAAGTAACTGCATTGAAAGGTACTTTCAATCCCTCAAGCGCCGTCTCCCCGCCCCCCCAAACACACACACACACACACACACACACACACACACAATTTAAATGACAGATTTAAATGACAGTTCATCCAGATATCCATAAATTTTTAAAAGCTTTTTAGGAAAGTGATTAACACGTTTATTGAACTATATTTAAATGTTCAAATGTCTTTACAATTTTCTTCATATAACTTCATAATTTCTTTCTTTATTACACTATTATTTTTTATAACTGAATCATCACCAACTTTTTCAATAGGAATTTAGTGTTATTTTAATTATACTGTATAATGCTGTTGTTTATAAATTCCATCATTATAAAATACGTAAATAAAAAAAGTATTCACAATGTTATACTCATATAATAAAAACACTCTAGAATACTATTTTTGCTTTCCTGCTGTTGGTGGCTACAGACAATTCCAAATTCCGTTGCCTGAAAATTGCAGTACAGGGTCTGCTATTCCTTTACATTTTATGTTGTTCACCCATGATGTTATTGAGAATGTTAACCAACATCCCCCTGATCTCAGTGTACTTAGGTGGTAACGATCGTTAACACTCTCATCTGTCGGCGCTTGTTCCTATTTTACCTACATGACACTTTGATGATCAGAGCGGAACGCTTCAGGTGCAAAACGTATACAGGTGCATTGTCACGCCATTACAGAACATTTAACGTGTTTCCCGGTTATTCCAGCGGAGGCCGGCTGTAACGTGTGTGTGCGTACATACTGCTGCCACTTTGAGATGAAGGACAATTACGTGACACTCGTCACGCGTCCGCAACGAGACTCTTCCAGACCATACCGGTCCGCGCGCGCTGTGTAAATTCCGCTCTACTGTTTTCTAGTAAACGCGTATTATGGAGTATTCTGGAATCTCATCGGGGTATAAATACAAGACTTCAGTGACGCTTAGTTTCAGTTTGAGTGGCGATTTATTCCAGTGAGGTTCGAAGCATTGTGGCGAAGTGTTATGTGTTTTATAATTGTGCGGGACTCTATTAGTTGGCATTGTTATTGCGTGTGAACAGATTAATTTTAATTATACGAGTATAATATATTTGTAAGAGACTATCTTGTTGATTACAAACTGTTTAATTGTGATAATTAAAGCTGGTGATTAGTGACTTAATTGGTGTCTTGTATTTTGTTTTCCACTGTACCATACGACGATCAGTTAGACCGTCGTAACAGTATGTTTTGTTGAACCCCGTTTATTCAAAAGATTTGAAACAACTTTAAATCAATTCTTCATATACGAGGTTTGATCAAAAAGTTCTTGCAATCCCCCGCTACAAGTGCCCGATTCAAAAACTGTTTATATATGATGTTGGTGTACATGTTAGTGACAATCGTCTAAATATTTAGCCCTATTTGATGCATAGCTTAGATTTCACACCTAATTGAATACGTCGTCCTTAGGTGTATTAGGCAATTACTTGTGATTCTGCAATGTAAGATTGAAGAACATGGATTAAATTGTGTGTAAACTGTGAGATGAACTGCTCTGTCCTGGTAAACGTGTTCAAAAGGCTTCTGGCAAGACTTTTCTGAGTGAACAAGAGGTTTAAACCTTTAAAAACTTCCGCAAAAGAGTTGAAGATCGTGATTATCAGATGAAGATTATGTTTTGATGTTCCACAAAATTTCATTGCTAGGCGCAGTTGTAAATAAAGGGTGCATGGCTACATTGTAAATAATGCCGACATTTGACGCCATTTGTATAAAGCTATTCGTAGAAAACGGCCAGATTTGCGGAAGAATAATTTGTGAATTTTGCAGTCCAATAATGTGCCTGAATACACTTTATTGCTTTTTAAGAGTTTAGCCAGGTTATGCAAAAGAAAACGTAATAATGACGACACAGCAACAGCCCTATTCACCAGACACGTCTCAACTCGATTTTTCCTCTTCCCAATAGTGATAATTTCCATGAAAGGGCAATGTTTTAAGAACGATGAAGACGTAAAACGAAAATCACTAAGCGAGCTCAACGCTGTACCAAAAAGTGTTTTAAATATTTTGAAGACTGCAAAACGGCTGGTTTAATCGTGTTACATTGGACTGAGGCTATTTTGAAGTGGCCATTATAAGTCGATGAATGAGGGTATAATTTATAAATAAACAAGAACTGCATGAACATTTTGATCAAACCTGGTACATCCGTATTAAAACTATATGACAAAACTAAAATTTTCAAAATAAGTTTGTTTATATTAAAACTTTATTGTGGATATGAGGACGGAACTGAGAGTCGACCAATTGTTGAAACAGCTAAGGATCAACAAATGGAGGCGGTGTGAACATTTGGGAAGAATGGCAGGTGAGAGGATTCCAGTCTTAGCAATGGAATATAGATCGGTGGGGAAGAGATATGGACGGCCGAGACTGAAATGGGTCCCGGAACAGGTTCAGGGTAGAACCTAATCCTTGAGGTTGATGATGATGATGATGATGATGATTAAAAATTTGATTTCTAGTATAATTGCTAAAAAAATTTACTTGTCAGTTAAAAAACGTTTACAGAGATATAAAGTGTTAATACAATGTATAGAATATATTTTTATGATTAAACAAAAATTATGAAGTTTTTCAGAATAAATTTAGTGTGACTATCAGGTTGCGTCACTTTTTGATCTAATAACTGATAAAGTATTTTTTTTAAAGTTTACGACATTTGTAGGATGTTTTGTTGTTTATGCACAGACACCTTTCTATTTTAGATATCAAAGTAAAGTCTATTATTTTTTAACGTTTGTAATAAGTGACAAGCGAAAGGAATATTGAATATTTATCGCAAATAATATTAAAGTTCTAAAGTAATTCTATATCTGTCGGAAAAGGTAAAAATTTTATTTTCAATTATTTTGCCCTAAAGCTTTACAGTTTTAACTATACTTTACCTATACATATTTCAATCTCACGTTTCTAATCATAGTTTGTGTTAGTGTAGGCAATTTTTTCCAGTTTATATTTGAATTTTTTATTATATATCAACTTTTACTACTCATTAAAATAAAATTTAATTCATCGTAGTAGCTGTAAAAGAGTATACATATGACATTTTAGATATACATATACATAAAATGTTTTTCTGTTTTATAGCATAAGCTATAACATTCTTTTTTTGTCATAGCTTACAATTTATCCAGCATAGATATCTGACAGGTATCCATTTCTTTTTTTAACCACTGATTACTAATCACGCACAATAATGAGTCTTACGATACGTCCGTTATCTGGTTTTTGACTGTTAAATATCCTACATCCCACTTCCCAACACCACTGTTACGTGATAGGCCTATCTGGATTCTACACCATATGTTACCACTGGCCTGATAAGAGTTCATTGGAATTTCAATCTGGTAGATCAGGAGATTATTTTACATCTGAAGACATCCTTAATTGCACCGTATGCTTGGTTACCAGTAATTGATTTCTTCTGATATCTGGTGTGCACTATTCCGATTTGCTCACAGATATGCAAAACTTGCTAACCCTTAATTTAACAGTTTCAAATAAACTTCTTGTTTCTTGTGCACTCGTTTTTGTTTGTTAAAACTTTTGTTCAATTATTTTTAAACGCATTTTACATTCCTGTTTCTGTTGAGTTTGAAGTATTTCTACTGCAGCTGTAATACTTCTGACAACCTGCGCATTACAGGTTACAGTTGTATCGTCCGCATAGGCATCAACCTGAGTTAGCTTGTAAGTGATATTTCTGAAGATTCAAACATTCATCAAATGTTTAAAAGCTGAAACGCCCGTTCTCCTGCTTACCAGCACCAGCTATTTAAAATCTACTAATTCTACCGCCAATCGTAACTTCAGCCTAACTGTTTAGCATAGCAATTCTTATCAATTTTTTTTAGGCTCTTCACACTCAATATTACAAAACTTTCCATAGCATCCAATAATTTCATTCTATGATGATTATCAAAAGTTGTTATTAACCAACAAACAGCATACCTAGATCTATGCTAGATAATTTATCAAATTGAAAACATTTTTATAAGTATCTGGTTCCTAATTTCAAGCCATACTGATATTCCTTCAAGATTTGCTTTGTATGGGGCTCTACCCTGTTCAATACAACGAAAGAGATATTTTATCGAATTGAACTATACCTCCATGATTACCACAAACCTACTTGTCTTGTTTTTATTATTTTTTTTTAACATTGGGCAGATTATAACAGTGTTCTAGTCTGTAAGGATTATGACACTCTCCCACATGTGCAATAGTAGTCTACACAACCGTAATCTAAGACGTTCCCCCAACCTACAGTAGTTTCGTAACAGTTCATATAATAATGAGCAATACAAAATAACTATGTAGTTGCTTTATTAATTTAGCGATATTAATATTAATTGCGTTATTAATATTGAAACTTTATTGTGCAAAAAATAATGTTGTTATATACTTTTCAAAAACATATCACCATATTCCTAATATTGAGGTGTAATTAAAATTAACAAAGAAAAACGCAGTCCTGTGACTGCAGTTTCCATACCCTCTCCCCCAGTCTACTTTGAATATCAGTGGATGGTGCCAGTTAGTTCTCACTACCAAAGGGCGTTCTGATTGCTTTAACTGTTTCAAACATCCAATTACTGCCTTTGTTGTCACTACATTTTGAAACGTTCCTAACTGCTCGATACGACTACAAACAGAACTAATAAGAGACCTCACTAGTACGTATAATGTCAGTAAACTCACAATCAATAGACAATATTTCTAATACTCAGAAATGTTCTAAATGAACAAAGTAAGTGATACTTTTAATTAAGACAAAATTGCTTCCTGGTATTTAATCCATAGCCAGAGTACTGCTCATCTCTTATCAATACGTGGTAATAACACCAGCTTCAATAAAGTAAAACAATAATTATTTGACACTTGGTAGAAAATAAGGTCATATCAACCTCATAATCAACAAAGTTATGAAGGGATGTACAAAATTTACCACTGTCCAGTTCATGAATTTGTTTAAACGTGTATAGGTATGTAATATTACTAATAGCTTCACAAAACTACTACATATATACACACATATACACATACATACATATATATATATACGTATGTGTGTGTGTTTCAAAGAATAAATACTTATTAAATATATTTTTAAAGGTATGTAGGAAGGGAGTTCCCGTTGACTATTGAGTGTTCAGAGTCGGAGACGCCCTTGCGAAAGGTGAATTAACAGAATTCACAACAGGGGTCCCTTTCGCCAAACTACGTCCAGTCGGAGTTTGCAGTACCTTGTAAGTCCTCTTACCGTGTGTCGTTCTGTTAAACGAGGCGTGTCCGGCTTCAAGGGACTCAAGACACTAGAACTCGGGAGCACATATAAAGGCGAGAGCTGCCAGCTGCGCAGAGACAAGAGCATAGTATCACGTGATGTATCAGCCAAAAAGAGCCAGTTAATCTTTTCCCTTACTGGCTGTCGTAGTGTTACTCTCTCTCTCTCTCTCTCTCTCTCGCGCGCGCGCGCGCGCGCGCGCAATGCGCTTTCACTTTTTGCCTTTACATGTGCTCCCGAGTATAATGCCGTTGTTTTCGAATGAGACTGATTTTTGATTGTACAGGAGGGCTCGGCGAAGAATTTCATGGCAGACTTGTTACAGCGGCGAGTGCCCTCAACTTGGTTTACTCCGAAGCCGAGGCTGTGATTGCGTAGGAGTTACTAGTATTCGAGCTAGAGCTGCATTTGTGTTTAACCGCATCTTACCGCGGAATTGCCAGCAACCGAGGTCATGTATCGTCACAGACGTAATATGGCCGCTTGTGTCGGTTAGGGGTAGAGCCAGTTATACAACTTCGCACATCAGATTACGTCAGAAACTGCTTCTTCCTTTTTGCTTCTTTCAGTGTTATTAATCCCCGATAGGTTGATTGGCATGTTTTACACTCGAGGCTTGTTTTAGTCGAACCCTTGTTTCTTGTTTACTGTCAAAGCAGTAAAGAACAAGCGCGTACTCGGGAAATGTACAGTGATTTCAATTCGCAAGCAGTAAGTATTTTTGTTTGTCAAGTTCACCTGCAGTTCCTAGAATTGTTGTGCATACTTGTTGTCGTTAATACGCAGGTGGGTTTGCATCAGTAACTTTACAAAAAAAATAAGGAATGCTACAGTAAAACTGAATTATCCGTTGACAAGGAAATCCCTTTGTAAAACATCAAATTAGCCCTCAGTTACTACAAAGCGAGAAAAAAAATATCTTCATGAAAATAAGAGTAATTTGGTAATTCTCTGAAATAAGATTATGTTCAAATATCGGGGCTCGGTTTTAATATATATATATATATATATATATATATATATATACAGATTTTTTTTACATTAAATTGTCTAGGATTTGTAAACATAAACAGAAACTATACGTATATTGTATAAACATTTAAAATACCGTAATACCAATTTCAGTAAACATATTTAAAAAATACAAGTAAATATAATAATACAAAATACAGTATATAATACAAAAGTAATACAAAATTATTGGAAAGTTATAGTAAAGTCTTCTAGTATTTCTAGTCTTCTAGAATTTAGTATTTCTTTCCATACAACTTTTCGTATATGGTGAGGATTTTCTGGTGGCAAAAGAACTTTTAAGCTGCTTTGTCTTTTTCTCTAGAAAATGCTACGTACAACATTCCATGCATAAAAACTGATATAAGTAGATACCAAAGAATTCAGATGTTTGTCCTTGAACTTTGTGGATGGTATAGACCAAAATCAGGTCTTACAGGGAACTGATGCCGTTGCATAATACATGCAAGTTGATTTTTGCTAGAATCTAATGTGATTCTTGGGATATGGAATTCTCGGCCTGCATTCTCTCCAGTGATAATCTTTGATTTAATAATATTGTTACACAACTCAGTAAATATTAACCTTGTTCCATTGTATAGTCTTTCGGAGACATCCAAGTTTCGCAAGAGCATTATTATTGCATTTTTTTAAGTTTCAGTTCATGTGGTGGTAGATCAGCCATTTCGACGGAATTCAGGAATTCATTAGTACAATCGAGACCTCCTTCTGGTTGATCTTTGACAGAAAATCATAGCATTTATAAACCTTGTACTCTACAGGAAGCTTTCCAAATAATTTCTGCATTAATTTTATTAACATCTTTATTTAATGGTGCTAGTATAGCCCTGTCCTTCATATCTTCATATCTATTATTAGCCAGACAGTCTCCAAATACTTCTTCAATAAGATTGCCGTTTGAAATAATATCCTCCATATCCTCCATATCTCCATTGCCCACTTTTAATAAATATTCAGTAAAATCATTGCTCTGGATCCACACGCATATTTTCTGTGAGTGAAAAAAAGTTAAAATGACGGCAAAGACTACCGAAAGGTCTACCAACTCGCTGCGGTTAGCAAGAGGTTGAACTGGCAAATTGCCGGAAATCTCCTCCAAAGATATCAATCTTTCCACCAAAGGGTATACTAGGATTTCCTATAGAAGGATTGGTTGATCCATATTGTGTAATCCATATTTAGGTAACACGGGTGCTTCATCCATCAGGAAGACATTAATATTGGCTAGCTCTTTTGCCTTAGAAGATCCAGGTTCAATATATGAAATTGAATAAGAATTTAATGGCACCTACAACAAAAAATAAAATTTTATTGATTTATTATTTAAATAATTTAAAATAGAATTTCAATAAAATTTAGTAAAAATGCAACCTTAATTCCAAAAGTCTTGTGAGAAGTTCGCCCATTAGGAAGAAGAATAGACGCTATCCCAGTAAACTCCATGCACTTGACATTATACTTTCATCCAATTAATATGTAATACAGGCATTTATAAACAAACGTTTTGCCGGTACCACCAGGACCATCAATAAAGTAACATCTGGGACCAGGCTGTTCATTAGTACATGAGTTTAGCACTGCGTCGACAATTTCTATTTGTCTTCCTCTAAGAAGTTGGTACATCTCTTCTCCGATAGCAGCAGCATCGTTGATGTTTAAAAGCTCTTGGTTTTGTTGGTTTTCATAGCCCTCAATATCATCTATGTTGTATCGTTGCACCCAGAAATGAAAATTCCTACCTTGTGTGGCTTCAGTATTTAACTTATAAGCAATTATTCGATAAGCTCCTTTACCAACCCGAGCGTTTTATTCTTTAATAAAACGTAACTTTCTGTTCTAAGTCACAAAGAAGCAAAAGCAACAGTTTCAAAAAACTTATAAATTATTATTAACTTTAACTTACTAAAAATCTTTTTCGAACGTTTCAATACAATCGTTGGATTTTTTGTCCATGACGTGTGCGTGTATTAATACTTACCTCAGAGGACACAGAAAACACAACAGCGTACAGGGAACACGTTATAAATTAAATACGTTATTGCTCGCTTAATATCATTAGATAGGGTATACAATTATTGCTCGTCTAAGCTGTTATTTTGTTTATTTACATTGATTGCCACAGCTAACTATTCTTCTTCATATATAAACATATCGATACTGCGCCGTTTGCATTTATCGAAGGTCTCTAATTTATTTATCTGTACGGCAAGAAAGCTGGTTAGAAATTACAGTTGCCAAGACAATAATTAATTGTTTAAAGACAATTTTTTCAATAAAACATATATAATATTTAAAAAATATGACAAAACCAAGCAAAGCTTGGTCACCCGATATTAGTTTACATACACACACACACGCGCGCGGTATCTGTCCCGCGATATTTTAAAATAAAAACCCTCAGCTGTGGCTCTTAGACGAATTTTGCGAAAAATGAGACTGAGTCCAATCGATTCCTGGTGTCAGAATACCCTTAAGTACCAACTTCCGAGAAAATCGTTAGAGCCGTTTTCGAGAAAAACAATTTACAGGCATTGCACAAATGCAATGCACAGAGAAGGGCATTGAAAATGCTTCAATAAATCTAATATATATATATATATATATATATATATATTTATGTTCATTCACCAATCAATGAATTCATTCTTCTTTTATTAATGTACAGATTATAAGTTAAATGTAGTCGCATTCATAAGCAAAGTTTTATATGTGTACTACATTATTGACAACAAAGAAGTAGTTTCTATGGAAACTCACCGGTTCCCATTTTCGATCACGCACTAGCGGTCGTTTTCAAATGTGCGACACGTCCTTATAAACATTTTCAACTTTAAAACATTATGACGTTAAAATTGACTATAAAGCAATTTTACGGGAAAATTTGTTTTTGAATAAATACCTAACTCCAGGTAAAAGACTATGATATTATTTTGTTCTAATTTACTATGCCTTCTATTTGTTACGTTGTTATTTATATATATATATATATATATATTGCAACACACATGTACACTCATATATATATATATATATATATATAATTTGTGATGTTTTCAATTTGTTTCTTCTGCAAGTAGATAATATTGTATATTCTTTTTAACACCTGACGCACGTTTCACTGAAAAATATCAGTATCATCAGAGGTTTCTAAGTGAATTAAACATCGAGTTATTTATATAGAAAATGATATATATATAATATATATATGTACACTCACAAACATGTATTTATAAGGGCGTGTGTGAATATATATATAAGGAAAAAACTATTTATAAGTATAAAACAAGTAAAGACTCCTTTAATTGATAGCTGTAAAATATATTAAAATTTATATTTTTCATACTTAGAATTTTCTGATATAAACTGCACCTCTTATTCTGTTATAAAAAAAGAATAACCAATAAATGTATTAATATAGCTAATAAAAATTTATTTTTGCAAATTAAGTCAGTTTGAAACCTGTTACCTAGCTAAAAATATATGAGTGTCTGCGTGTGCCAAAAATACACATAAATCAAGTATCAGAACTGCAAAAAGCTAGACCTCTTAAAAAACTGTTTTCTTTCTTTTACTATTTTTATTCGTATCTTAAATTTCTATTGTAAAAAGTGTCTATATTATCACAGTCTTGAACTTATCAATTAAATTATTACAGGTAACTACCAAAAGATGTACAAAGGTAGCGACGACCCACACAAAAATTAACTTTTCAGCTTCTAGGCGTGTAGCTCCTGATGATTTAATAAGTGGGAACGGAAAATGCTTCAGACTTTCTTACAGTTTCCATTTCTGAACAAAGGATATATTCCGCATTAAAATCTAACGCAAGTTTACCTTTCTGCATTGTAATGAAATAACACTGAAGAAGCAAATGCAACATTGGTTGGTTGCATTTACCATAATATATTGCAACGTCACGTTTTGGTACGTGGGTATTCGTGTGTTGAATCTGTCTCTAATACATTTACGTACCTAAACAGGCGATGGATTTGAGTTTATTTAATTACTTTCAAACACTACTTCACATATAACGATTAAATTCGCAGAAAGAGAAGACTATCGTCAGATGAAACAATGAAGATGAATTTAAATCATTATAACTGCATGTTATTTAAAAATCAAATCTGTAAATTTTAAAAATGTATCTCTGTTCTCATAAGCGTGCATGGTTATAAAGACAGTTTGTAATACTAATCATTTAAATTACCTACGTTTATTGAAAGTATCGTATTAATATGCTGTACCATAAAAATAAAATTTATTTTACATTTTGTGCGTGACAGATGTTAAAGAATTACTGACAATTAACAATTTAACTAATAATTTAACGCCTTAAAATGCTAATAATTATTATTTTCTAAAGAACTTTATTCTAATAGCAACAATGTGCATCCTAAGAATTTAAATGCCTAGCGTGTCGATGAAAAAATATACAAAATTTCTTCCCTTATATTTTTGATTACAAAAATGGTTTGTAAATTTTACACATATATATAGTTTTACAGATTTTTTATTATTGCCTGTTTCATTATTATTCTTATTATTTTCTTTTTTATTTCAATAACTTAGTTCATTGTTACTTAATGCTGTAGATCACCAATAGACGGCGCCAAATAAATACAAAAATATTTAAAACCATTTTGATTTGAATACTTTTTATTTGAATACAATTTAGTGGGGGTAATTGAAGTAGGTAAAATTAAATTTAATCTATATATAAGTATATGATATATGTTGTTCTATTTGTTGAATTTTTAATTTTCGTTTTATTTTATCGTACTGATTATTGTCAGAGGACAGTGGTATTTTCCTAATTGTGTATTATTTTGGAACTGCTGTTGTTGCCTGTTGTAACATTAGTTCAGCACTGTGCTTTAACTGTTATTTTTACTGTTGGGTTTTAACTGTGGCTTGAAAACGTAAGTCTAATTTACCACTCGGCACTGCTAATGCATCTGCGTTAAAACGAAGTCGTCTGGCAGAGATGGCACAAGAAACTGATAAACGCCTCTCTCGGAAGTCTGAGAGACAAGCATGTTTACAAGCTTCAGAATCACCTGTGCAAAGAACCGTGCGATTACAACTGCAAGCTTTAGACAAGCACAACTTAGTGTGTTAGAGACTCCTGGAGAAAGTCAGCATCGTCGTTTGTTGGACGCTGGACATATTCAATTAGTTGTCATATTGAAACTGAGTTCCAGAAAGGGAACTCTACGCTTAAACGAAATATAAGTTGAAAGGATAAAAGTTATGGAGAATAATTGGGCTGCTTTTCGTGCCGCTGCATGCAGTTACGACAGCCATATAAATTATCAAATGTATTTGATAATTATAACTGGCAGAATATCGTTTTTGTAAAGAATGTCGTTTCTGCAAAGCTTTAAAATTGAATGGTAGATCTGCAAGAATATGTTGTGCGAATAGAAAAGGACATTTCCACAACTGGAAAAACCGCTGGAACCATTAAAAACATTGCTATTGGCTAATACTAACGCTTAACATCAGTTTATTTGTAATAAGCGAACATTTTTGTTTCCAAATGACATCTTTGGTTGTTGAGCAAGAATTTAATCGTGGAGGGTTTTAGTGTACGTTTATAGTGTAAGCACACAATATATAAGCACATATTATAACATCGTTGCATTATTATACAAACAAATTAGCAGAATAATTTTTGACATTGCATTGATAACGACTTACATTGTCCAGTTCAGTACCTCCCAGATATGCAACGGGAACTAGTAATAGCATTGCAGCATATGTGCATGAACACAATATGTTAGTAGATGCGTTTAAATCTGTTTTAAAAACTGAGTGAAAGTCATTATAAAGTTGTAGTACACGCTGACCGAAAAACGGCCAGGTAGCATGAGCGTAGATACAATGTACGAATGATGAATGAAGTCCCTGTTCTAATGGCTTGTAATGAGTCTGGAACACTGAAACCCCCCTTTAATTTTATAAAGTGTTTTATGAAGTTTACTTTATTTTATTTTATTTTATTTTATTTTTTTTAAAGGTATAATTAAATAATTGCCACTGAGTAATATTGAAATACATATACATATCCTGGATCAAGCACTTAAGTAGCATGTGAATGTATGTAACAATATCAATCACTGAAATATGTTAGCTTACATATGATAGTCATCACTATTCTGAGTTATGTGTATATATATACATATCTATGTTATACATAACTGTGTTGTGTGAGAGCATCTACATATATAATCATTATGCATTACTGCATTACAGACTGATAAATGATTGACAATTATCAAAGAACAAGTGCTATCCATAATCCACTTAATTCAAAAATAGTTGACTGGAATGCATCATTACATATATACATTTATTATACAACACCATAATTTCATGAGTGACTGCTTAATTTAGTGGCTTGTAAAAAAGAATGAATGCAACTCAAAGAATGATAGTGATATCTGATATTTGATATTTGATGTTGCTATTTAATATTTGATATTTGATGTTTAATGTTAAATTTCCTAGCTCTGTCGACAATTATTTCAGCACATGTGCTGTAACATCATTAGTATTATATTATCTTTCCCCTTTTGAAAATTACACATAAACACGTACTTAATACATACAACACACACCTAATTCCTGCACCAACCCTCTCGCGATAACCCATCACATAATGTATATATTACAAACAATACCAAGCTTACAATTCACACAGTTAGTGTCACCTCTGAGGTAAAAATTCATATAACCATAAGAAACTGATTTGCCCCCAACATAACAAGATAACTTAAAATTTATAATTTAATACTTCATTCAACAATTCTGAATCAATAACTCAGAGAACTAAGCCATAATTATTGTTAAAGCCTCAATAATTGAACAAAAGTCAGACACCCCAGGTCCTGAATTATGCCCACATGGCAGGACGTGATTATGCCGGACATAACCAATGCTCAGATACATAGAACACATAAAAAATGGGAAAACTTAGAGCTGTTCATCTAGGTACATGTGTATGTGCAAATTCCCTTACATAGTATAAGAATGTTGTGAAATATTACATAAGGTGCTTAGTTGTATACATTGTCAGAACATGCAGGCACGAAAGTTAACATGTGTGTTTGCAGATCTTATGCAAGTTAAAGGTGATTTTTATAAGTCTGTTTCCGAGAGCGTCTGCAGATACACCGTATTGTGGTAGATGATATTGGTAAATTAAACATAGAAAGATCACACCTGGATTGTCCAATGTAACTAGGTGGCCATGTGACTAGGATGTAGCTGGAACTGATAACTTCTGGGGGCAGAATTTCTCTAAGTGTGTGTGTCTGTGTCCCAACTGACGGCGTCTCACGGCTCATGTAGCTTCTCTGCACAAGGGGTTTTTTGATGCTGACAAATCCCGGCCAACCAACCAACCCGGCCAGAACATCGGCCAACCCCGACACCCATCTCGCCATTGGTCGAGCACCTAAGACAGGCAATTTGCTGTATAGGGTGTCATAAAGAACATAACATAATAACAGCTCGCACGCACGCCACAATTATAATATTATGGAGAAAACACACTTTAATATTTAGCAGGGCACCAGAACCTTTTCACAGACTATTAGCTTATTAACAAGAGCTCTGACCACAAGATGTGCATTATTTCGTTTTATAAATCTGGTTTTTATAATTCCTTTTTATAACTATGAAGCTCTTCTCTACCTAGGCTGTTCTCATTTACAAACACTGAAAGGGTAGCTGAGTGTAAGATAGTTTTAAATTGCTTTAATCAAGTCAATAAGTTACATTTAATTCAATTGTAATTTAATTCAATTGTACACTAATTCATGCCTAACAACTCACACACACACAGGTTACCTTTTATTAAGAAAACATGTAACACAAAATGTTTTGAGGTTAATGTAGTTGAGCTATTATAAAGACTAAATGCATACCTGGAGCTTGCTTTAATTTATCTTGCCATAGCAGAGGTTTCAACCAGGCAGAATATATCGGATGCCGTCAATCGAGACCAGAGAAATTTCCTCGGTGAGGGTTAGAACAGAAATGAGGCCGATTACGTCGCAATTTCCACCCACGAAACTTCGCTTTCTGCAGGTTACGGCGTACAACAGGTGAGCAGGCCAACCAAATATTCGTCACCGCTTCTAACAAACGAGTCACCTACACACAGCGACGACGCGCGATACATTAGCATTGAACGACGGCGAGAATGCGCGAGTTTTAAACAAAATGATACACGCCCATGCAACCGAGCTTCGCGTTTTAACCTTGCGCCGAACGAAGTACGGCACAACACGAGATACTGTGATGCGCAAATACGACGATACTCTAATACCTGTAAGTGACACACATAGTTTTTATGATGCATTACAATATTCATTCACTTTGTGAATAGGCCACGGAAAATACAGAATTGATATTCCAAAAGTTAATCCAACGACGAAAGCGCCAATTCTAAGCAAAAAAGTGTCATCCATGAATTTTTACAGCTATTATTTGATGGTACGTAGAGAGAGTGCCAATTTAATTCTCAAATTACAAAATATGTATGATTAGTTTATAGTGTATATGTACGTTAAAATAAAAAGTGAGCGACTCCCATACACATCAACGCATCAAAATACTTTGCGAGCAGAAGGCTATATTAATCTACATGATACTATAGCCAGTGATGCAAATATTAACCCTAACGATTTAGGCCACAACAGTAATACTAGCAGGATCTTCCAGAGTTTCCTACAGAACTACCATTTGAAATGTCTATTAATAAATCTTGAAGATAAACAATGCAAGTTGCTGGAGTTTATCAAGAACCTAATTATTCTTCAATGTACATTGCATACCTTGCAACACTTAGGCTACGTTAGGTGAATACGTTGCATTTTCAAGGGTATCTGCTTATCGAAATTTATTTATTACCGGTGATAACGAAAACACTGCTAACACTATTTATAAAACAACTTTAACATAAATAAACGTTTAATCTAATTAAAAATGAATTCTGAATATAATAAACAATACCTGAAATATAGTAAATATTTAATAGATTTTAATAATTCTGGCACTCTTAAATTGCTTGGAATTACCAATTAATTAATTGTTGTGAGCGAATATATAGTTTTTCTAGCGGAAAAAATCCAAGGAGGCCAAGTCCCTTCAAGAGCTCAAAAGCTATAGCGCCAATTGAGAGAGAGCGGAAAAATCAATTAAATATTTATTAATTGTATATTGATGTTATTAAATATCGCTCTTCTTAAAAGTGTACACAGTAAATACATCGGGAAAGTTATATGTCGCACTAGCAATCGGTATCTGGGTAACTTTCAGTTTAAATTACGTACTCGTACATCTATATCTGTGTGTCAACTATAATTTATTATGTTACACAAACTTTATAGAACGCTGAGACTAAACATACACTTGTTTCATTACATTGTGCAAAATAATTACATTTTATGTCATCTATAATTTAGTATTCATAAAGTTGTGCCGGGACTTGAAATATCCCCGGAATGATTTAAATTTGAATTGCCGCCACGGTGGCCCGGCATGATTTAAATTTGAATTGCCGCCACGGTGGCTGTCGGGAGACAGAGCCGACTGGATCAATAAATCAAGTTGCCGCGCTGCAGCGACGAAATTCGGTGAGGCCGTGCAGCGCTGGGACGAAGTAATACAGTAACCCAAATCAGCTGTTTTAAGTAAAGCTTAACAATTCGGAACTAGGCTTGGTAGGCTGGCTACACAAGCTATTCGCTCTCATTTCATCTAATTACTTCCGACTGGGTACTTCGAGGTCTGACGCCAGGGCAAAGAATCTCTTCATCTACTATGAGTCCGTAATTCCATAAAGTGTTTCAGGGTCCTCGATCAGCCGAGAGAAGGGAAAAAGCTAAGATGGTGAACTGAACATCCGTCACCACGGGCAGAGATCTCCACTGGAAAGGTCCCCCAACGCCGTCAGACACACACACATGCTTCAGAACACCCGGAGGATAGTTGCCCAGAAGGAGAATAAGTACCCACTTCCCAACTTACCAGCACCACTATTAACCATCATCATCACAGAATTTAATGGGAATCAGCATTTAAAAAAATACAGGTGGGAAGTTTCCATTTATGAGAACTCAACAACTACTACACTTTACCGGTTTGTAAAGCAAAAAGGACATGAATATAAACTTAAGTTTTCAAAATTATAACGAGTACAATTGTGCGAGATCATGTCTAATGGATGTTTAATTGTGATTAATTATTTATTGTGTTAAAAGGCATCCACTTCTTAGATGCTCTGATTAATTTACATTGTTAATATTATTTTTTAATTAATGTTATTAATGCACATGGAATATATGTACATATTTGTCAAAAAAAAATGAAAGATAGTGAATGTTATGATGATTAAGTAATGAAACAGAAGAAATCTTTGTTAGAACAGGTCCTGTGAATATATATATATATATATATATATATATATATATTACAACGATACAACGTTGCAAATATAAATTTATTTATGTTTGCGGAGCTCCACGATCTGAGACGCCATATTATGCAACGATATAACGTTGTAAATATAATATAATTTACATTTGTGATGCTCCACGTTGGAAGCGATAATTAATATGCAACAATACGATATACATAAAATAGGCGTGACTGGTCTCACGTTCAAGATTGACAAATTATGTAACAAAATAGCATTTAAATTGGGTTTCAGGTGTATCTGCAATAAGAACTCTATGTAACTTGTAACGGTATTTCAAATTTATTTGATATTAATAAAATTGTGCACTTAGCACTTACTTCGACTTAAAACATTCGTTATTATTCGTTATTATGCCGTAAGGCTTATGCTATATACATCCTTACTGACTAAATATTCTATTCTACTAATTATTGTATTAAAGAAAAATCTCATTTTCAGACTACTCAGTCAATTAATGTGTTTCAAAATATCAATATTCAAATATCTTTTTATATATTGTAATTTACTCAAAATATTAATAGTTATTGAATTTATCTTTTGTTTCTCAGTACTGATTTATATCAAACACTAATTGTTTTCATTTAAATTCTTTGTATTCGTTTTATTTCAATACTAATTTAAGCTCTTGTTACGTTAATCGTATTTCTAAAACATCTATGATTTTAATTCTACTTTAAAATAAACATTGGCTCTTACTTTTAAATAAAACAAGAATGTCTTTAATTGTCTTTGAGTTCATTGTTCGATTAAGAAATAAATAAGTTGTTTATCACCTTATTGTCGTCAATCATACTCGATCATTTGATCCATCTGTAGTCGTCCTCGTCTCGCACTCCAGCATCCTCTTGTCCAGCGTCGACTCGCCTCTTGTCCAGCGTCGACTCTGTCTTCTGTCCAGCGTCGTATCACTCTCTGGAACTTCTCCTCGTGCTGTTTCTGACGTCAATGGATCTTCTTATGTGGATCTTCTTATGTACTTTTGTTATTATTTAAAAACAGTTGGTTTGACAATCGAGTTACATAACTGTATGTAACTGTAAGGATGAAATTATTTACAAAAATTTAAATATTCTGTGTGGACGGGCAGAAGCTCCCGCTGCACCGTGGATGATTTAAGAAAGAGAACCACTGTAGCTTGTGTGTCCTATTTATACCCATGTCTTGGTCGACACCTGCAGCGGTACGAAATCGACATGTCAGAAACTGTCTCTGGATTCAGTTCCCCCACTCTTTGTCAATTTCGCTATTTCTTATATTTCTGCGAATTGCAGAGTCCTGTAAGTATACTCTTATACTTATCTTATAACTATTTTTACAACACATGTTCACTGTAATTTTGGACATTGCAACTTAACCCTTTCGATTTGTACACAGTTATTTCACTATTACACTCGTACGGTGTGGCACTTTCACATGGTTTTCGTACACAGTATTTAGTAAATTTTATTACATTTTATTGTGTTTTTGGATTTTACTCTTTAATTAAAGTTTATGAATAATTACGGAAAACAGTAATTATGCAATTATTCATCTTCGGGTGGTAAACTCGCCTGCATAGACCTGCGTTCACACACACTAGCAAAATACTGGTGTACACACTTACAGTTACATTTGTGTGTGTGTGTGCACGTTGATTCAGGTCGAAACACCTGTTCATATTTTTGTCTGAGCCAAGCTTGCAATCCCTGACATGCTTATTTCTAATATATTATTAATTATTTACAGTTTACTAGGTATATTTAAATTTTTATATTCAATGCTCAGTACATCACTTATTTGTACTGTCGCAATATATATATTGTGATCCATATTATTAACTGTAAGGGCATCCACTTGTTAGACTGTTTGATTGATTTTTATTGTTAATAGCATTGGTAATTGTTAGTAGGAAAACTTTTTTTCATATTATAATGATTAAAATTTTGCTAGAGCATGTCCTCTGAATGTATGCTGCATTTTTTATTATTATTTGTGTTAAAAGCGTCCACTTGTGATATTGTTTGATTAATTTTCGTGGTTAATGGTATTGGTAATTGCTATTCATATTTATTTTCTAGATAGAACGAAAGGTAGTAACTCATAAATAAATGCATGCAAAAATTCATTGTGTTACACTGTAGTGAAAAATGTTATGATTATGAAGCACTAATAAAAGGATTGTTACTGTTAAATGAGTTTTTTATTGCAAGTCCTGTCACCATGGGCTCCAGCACATTTTAGCTTCATCTAGGCCAAGTGTCTAGTTTTAAACTTTTACGTAACGGCCGTAGCCGTTACAAAGTTATGATGCATTTGCTTTATCCCTTTAGGCCAATTGTGAAAATGCTGCAGCCAATTAAGTTTATTTACAGTACATTCTTTTAATTAATAATTTACTGAACTAATCAGTTCATTAGAACGTTCTTATATTTTACATACGCCCAGAGTTTGTGTGTGTGTGTGATCGGCTTTTAAGTACCAATTTATAATTTTAATCGTATGAAATAACAATTTCATATATAATTCATTTTTATTTATTCCTTCCCACAACACTTAAATGTTTTTACAGTTGAATACGAGTTAAATCACGAGTTAACTGAACACCAGTAAATGTTAATACAATTAATAACATAATAAAAAAGTCACAATTAAACTCGTATAATATTCATATAGCTTTACTTTCGGTCCTGCAAGAGACCTAATAATATGTAAATATGCCTAATCGTAAATGTGTGTGTGTGTGTGTGTGTGTGTGTGTGTGTGTGTGTGTGTGTGTGTGTGTGTGTGTGTGTGTGTGTGTGTGTGTGTGTGTGTGTGTGTGTGTGTGTGTGTGTGTGTGTGTGTGTGTGTGTGTGTGTGTGTGGACGCTCACGCATAGTGACACCAGGATGATTTTATTTAATAAACAGGAAATATTTTTTAAGAATAAGAAATTGCCATAGTGTTTGAAAAGAAAACGAGATGAACTTGAAACGTTGACAATAAGTTCTAGAGTAATACGCCAACTGTGCTTTAAAAAAGGAATAGAAAGAGCAAAGTGTGACAGCAATGGACTAAATGCATAAAGAAGAAATCCGGAATACAGTATTGCTGGTACAAAATATATAGCTGAAGAGATGGTGGGAGATAATCATGATGGATGTTGAATTGGAGACCAGCAACCATAAAGAGGTTGCGACGGCGGCGGTATTTAGATGTAGGAGGTAATCTGGTTAATAAACGGTGAGATACAGTGAACTGGACAATACTGTGCAGCGGAGAAGTCGTTGAATAAAGATTGGGGAGAAATTGGTTAGTAAATTTAAAACCATGCGATCACATACACGCGCGCGTGGGAATCTAGAATAAAATATTTATACTTGGTTTAGGCCTACTTAGTAAAAGACAAACAAATAATTTACCGTAAGGTATCGTTTGTAAAATATATGCAACGCGTTATCCATAAACGCTACAGCCCCGTGAACGAAATCCAATCTTAAAATTATTTTTGTGGGATTACTTGCAGATGTACTAATATTACGTAAATGAACTAAAGCTGAGAAAGACAAAATTCCATTTTAATATAACTATTACAAATTTGTAAATCTTTGAATATTATATGGCATATTGTCTGAACCAGCATAAATATTTTACAGGGTATTGTATTCACATTAACAAGTACTATGAATCTTAAGAGAAAAATAGAGCTTAAGCTTGAATAACTAAAACGCATTTAAAATGAAAAAGTTATTAACACTGAAATAATGAAGTAGGATGAAAAGGATTATATACAAAAACAATAATTTAGAAATTGCATAGTATTGTTGATGCACTTATATTACATTAAAAAATATGCAAAAAAGATATAAATATTTAACAAAAATTTAAATTCCTATAGTCTTATTTAATTTTAAATATAGAATACAAACCAACGTTGAGCATATAATTTAAACGGGAAACATACGTATTTGGAAAGGGCTTCCAAAAAAGAAATAGAACAATGGATTAGTACAATGTATACGTTACAAAATTTCTTTTAATGTGTCCAGGTAAATATGTCCTTAAGTTTCTCTCCTGGCGATTAACTTGGGAACGTCCAGAAATCTCTTCACGGTCTGGTGTTTCCACATGAAGAACCCGATACCGTCCCAAGTCTTTACTGCTTGGGCGTAAATCCTATTACTAGACGTTGGTGTACGTGCTTCATGTAACAGAAACCTCCTGTGAAGGGATTCCAGGCGCACTACGAAACTCAACACACCGGCTGTGTCTACATGAACAGAGATCCTAAGATATATAAATGTAACAGAGAGATATCGTGTGATAACCAATATTATTTACCAAGTGTCCTGTGTTGAGACATTCATTTATATAAACGTTTTCTCTTTGTAATTTTCAGAGTTTATATATTATAAATACAGTAATACACGGAGAATAATATTTTCTTTCGATGTCATTTTTGAGTCTACTAATAAGTTTACTGATGCCAACCTAAATTTTCCTACAAAAGTTGCAGTGTTGAAGATGGACTGTACATGTACACTTCATATGAGTTCTAAGCGTCTGTCGCTTTGAACCCTAAGGTAAAGCTTAGTCTGGAATTATCTTTCATTTACTACAACAAAGTAATTCGAAACCTAGACGTCAGCAGGGAAACTGCCGTCGATGATATTTTAAAATATTGTTAAGACGGTCTCACTGATCGTCTTATGGTACAGTGGAAAACAAAAGACACACACCAATGAAGTCACTAAAACCAGCTTCAGTGAGTCACAAATAACAATTTGAAATCAACCAGATACTGTCACACATTAATTCCAGTTAAATTTGTCCATACGCAATAATAATGTTTACTATTAGAGTTTCACACTAATTATAACTCAATCACTTCCCGTAAAAACAATTTGGATACGCACTTGAATAAAACGCCCAACGTAACTAACTTCTAAGCCGCATCTGTTGCTATATGTAGCCTGCAGATGTTCCAGACTGATGTTCTATAATTTGCGTCAAGTACTCGAAAATTCTAGAGAGTAGTTGAGTGCGGCCTTGACAGAGACACGCGCCTAATCGGCTAGCCGAGAAACGGTTAGAGCGACACTCCCGAACTGTTCGAGAGCGTTCGACGTTATAATATGTATAATTATATAAAATTTATTTTTTGTCCACTTCACACCTAAACACCAAACATTGGCTAACGACAACTACTGTGAGCTATTAGGATTACTGAAGCCTAAAATTAAATCTAAAATACATGGTAAATTTTCAAAACGCGTGATAACGCTATACCCCATACGGTAAACGAAACAACACTTTCCCCGCAAAGTACTGATTCTTAACCGCTGGACCTTCCACCTTCAAGCGATTTGTACCTTTCCTGCTCACTGAAGGAAGAACTGGTAAGAACACATTTTTCTTCAGGAGGCACAGATGCGGTTCAAAATTGGCTGCACGCAAGACCAGTAGGTTTTCTGCCAGAAAATACTTCGAAACTTATTAAGATGTGCCTTAAGTCCACAGTAGTAGGAGGAACTTAGGTAAACGATAACGCAAATTTTATTTATGTACGTGAAAACAATATTACAAATTTTTTTAATTCCCTGTCTACTTTTTGACTTCCCGGTTACATGTGCTTCAAAGCTAATACTTTTGCAGCCTACTTTATCTATAGTGATATTCTGTGATCTACTCCTGTTATTATTACTTCTTGTTACCTGGAGTTACAAATAAGAACCAGTTTTTCAGTAGCAATATTTTTTCACCATTTTAACATTTCTTTCTCTGAGTTTTGTTATTTTGCTTTTGTGTTCTTCCTTTTATCTGTTATTATTATGTTCATTCTGTAGTTCAGTCGTTCTTCCAGCTTCAAACAACATAGTATTTTACATCATCCATTGGCTGTTTAGTACAACTCCTTCATTTAAACCGTTACCGTTGCCAATCAAAGGGACTGTTGCTAGTGGTAATTATTTGTTTACCTCCATCAATATAATTACATTTTTGACATGTTTCTGCACATAACGGAAGAAACAGAAGGTACGTTGACAGCACAATGACAATAACAAGACGGTTCGGCTTCATTGAAGTTGATAAGCTGCGGATGATGAATATTAATTTCGGCAAACCAACGATCACTTTGACTCATCTCACTAAGGATACAATCTGATTGTCTCACTAACGAGACAGTGTTGAGATGGTGCCTCACTTAAAAAAAAAGAGTTATTATACCTTCCGACTGTCAATCGTTTGTCTGCAGTAGTATTATATATTTCAGCACACAATGTGCTAATTTGCTTATTGAGAAATAAAGTAAAGTATCTTACTAATATATACTCTCTAGTTTTAACATATGATAGATAACGTCTGACATAAATGTTATAAGCGTAGATAATATAGCGTAGCATAGATAGTCTACATTGTTATATATAGATAACTATGTCTAAGATACGTAAATAACAATAGTCTACAGTGATCGTACAAAAACGGATGTAAGTTCTAACTATATTATACTAACAGAAGTAGTATAATTCTTACTAGCTCTACCTAATTACTTTACTCCAAATCACAGTTAATCCTAGAATTTTTGTTCCTAACTTAATTAACGCAAAACACCCATCAGTATTTATGTTTACATAACACACTCGATGGAGATCATATCATCACATTTCTATGTGGTCGCACAAGATATTCTGTGTGTTGTTTTCGGCTACTACAGTTTTATGGCAGTAACTTAGCACATATCCATAGAATATTTAAGCAATCCTCAGTATTTGTAATAGCCGCAGTGTAATGTAGCTTTTGCAGCAATTCAATCAGAAGCAACACGGGTTGATCCCTTAATCGTCAGTCTCTGTACATTTGTACACTAAATCAAGAAATGCAATTATTACTAACTACTTTCTAAATTGTTTTTCGTACCAAGATGACAATTTTACTTCTAAATGTAACGTATGTGTGAAAAACATTTTTTGACATACTCCGAAAAAATGGTATTCTCTTAAAATGACTTGCAACATAGGAAGGAGTAAATATACTTTAAAACTGTAAGAGAATAAGGTCCACATCAATATATTTTTACAAACTAGACTATAAATAACATTGCTCAATCCAATCACGGATTTATTTTTAACAATTTGCGTTGTAGGTATGGGTTCGTCTGCAGTCAGTTCAACTACTGCGTTGTTTGCCAAAGGTGAAGGTAACACGGTCGTATTTTATATATAAGGGTATTACCGGTTTTGCATTAGGTATAAGCGTAAACCTATTTGCCGACGACAGTATCCATCAGCCACAGTATAGCCTACACGTGCATCGTCAAATCTGCACGTCGTCGTGCCTTCGCACGTATCACCTCTCATGGGTACTCTGTATTCAGTAGACGTAAGTCGCTTTTATCTCTTTCCTTTTAGCATACGATACTCGAAATCCGACTTCTAGACGTGCATTTTGATTAAGTTATATGATACACAGGCTTCTTTGCAGAGATACACAGTTCAACATAAATTTAACGTTTCGTTTAGTATGTAAACATATTGCAATAGACATTATAATTGCATTTGGAATGTAGCAGAGAGTAACAGGTTATGATAGCATATGAAGACACTGTTTGAATAAGTAGAGAATGCAGGTTTAAACACTATAAATTATTTGATAAGGAAAATCGTTAAAAATGTTAGTTTTAATTATTTTTAGCCTTGTGAAACAACGTTAAGTGGTGTGAGATGATGCTTAGCCCCGTGTGCGGGGGTTCATAATTATTTTACGGGATATTCACAACAAACACGTTAATTTGAATAACTTTCTGAATGTTCGTAATGAAAAGACCTAACTGATGATTAAAAGTTATTTTTTAAATCAGTTACTAAAGTCAGTAATTAATGTATGCATATTATAAGTAAAAAGGTTTTATAGCCATAAATTTAGTCGTAAAATTATCAGGTTTTTGAACAAAAATTGTTTTGTTCGGAAGCCTTCGTGGACATGAACATTTATTATCTGTTAGAAAATCATGAGGAGCGGTTACCAAAGAACCAATCAGATTACAAGAATTCAGTCGGTGGCAATATCTTTAAACGGATAGATCAGTCTATCTTCAGAATCTACAACGTGTGATCGCTGTGCTGGTATAGACTATCGGTCTACCTATAGCGATGATCGCAGGTTAAAAAATTCCTAGAGTTACTGTAAGAAATATTATAATTGTGCTATCCACGAAAGTTAAAGATATACAATTTGGGTATATAGACACTTTAAGCTGACAAAAAAAAAATACTCTATTTTAGCAGTAACAATATTGGTTCCTGGTGAAAGGCAATATAACCGTGCCCGTGAGAAATATCTACACGCCCGAAAGCGACCCTGAGGTCAGAGTGTATCAACCCACGTACGTATTCAGATCCAGGTCATCCAGGATTAACCTGTCGTCTGAAGGATCCGCGGTCGACACTAAAAAAAAAGGTGAACCTATATTATTTATGTACAATTGAAAATAATCTACTTAATAGAAAGAATATCACATATTGTAATTATTATTGTGTGTAATTTTTAAACGTACTGCCAAATTGACCCCTCCAACACAAAGGCACATATACTACATAACATTATATATAGCAAAGCCTGTTGTAAGTAGCAGTAGAATATCGAGTTTATGTTTAGAGTTAGAAACTCGTTCAATTTCAAAAGCGAAATGAACAATTAACTCTATGATCTTCGAATTTAACAATTCCATAACTTCTTTTCTGATTGTAATATTCCATGCAGCAGCTACATTTTCGCAGCTTCTCTAGACTGAATGCAATGACGAAAAAATTATTTTAGTTATAATATACAGATATAATATACTTTATTACATTATCATGTACCTTAATCGCTTTTAACATATATGCGAGAATTTTACATTGTGCACAATACATTTGGATCTAGTTTTAGTTTTATGTCTGTTCCAAGCTTTACCTTCGTCCTATCAATTTAATCTGTACTTTTTATTTAAAAGCGTATTTTAAAATTTCGTCTTAGGCCTATATTACTTTGTTGGTCTTGACAGCACTTTGTTTTTGGAAATAAAATGTCAAACTGTCTGAACATTATGAAAGACAAACTGTTATGCTACAGCCTTTTGAGTCGATGGGATACTGGCAATGGCAAAAATATAAGCGTGAAAAAAAAGGAGAACGGCGGACAACGAAGCGAGACAAAGTTGTCGAAAATAACGAAATTCGGTGTTACACTATAACGTAAGGCGAAGAAAAAAAAAAGAAAAATGTAACACAAGAAACCTAAGAATGAACCACGGGCAAGCAAGCGTGAAACAGAAGCAAATAACCGCCTATAAAAAGACAACAGGTACAAGATTATAACATGGCAGACGTGTATTTAATCAGTGAGTTTAGAAAACAAGTGGTAAGTTTCTGAAGTAAAAGAGCCAGTATAAGAAGTATGATACAAGCCAGATTAAAACTGAACAGTTATTAAAGAAAATACTTTGTTTTTAGAGTTGATACGACGCAGACATTAGTGTTCGTATAAATCAGGTTTATCTGTAGTTGGGAACATTCCTGCAAATGCGCTAAAGTGTAAAGGGACGTATCGCTTATTGCCAAATGTTTGAAACTGCTTTGCGTGGAACACTCAAAGAAGAGCGTGTTCTTTCAAACGTTCTCCCTCTTAAGAAGTCTGCCACATGACTAGTGCAGAAATTATTTCGCGATAGCTAGAACGTCTATCGCGAAATACTAAAGGTTTTAGAACCAAAATACCAGTCCAGAATATGCACGGTAAATATCGTGTGAAAGGGAAAATGTAAACAACAATACAACTTAAAGATTGAAAATATCATTTAGCCTATACACTAATTAATGAAACATGTCGGTTAGCATACCAAGTGTTGGAGAATTTCCGAATATTATTATTTGGAATTTAAATATTTATTGACACTGTTAGAAATTGTGCTAGGAATTTATGGTAGAACAATCCGTGAAGATAAGATCTTACAACAATATCCCAACTGTTTTTGTTTATGCGTTCCGGTTTAAAGCTGCCAAGTTGCGTTTTATCATAATAAAATAATATTATGTCACCATGACTTATAAAAACACTATAGATAGCAGTTGTAATGGGCTACAATTTAGCTGTATGTCAGTAAACGTTTAAAAGAGTTACAACCATTAAAAATATGGGTAAAAACAGGAGGCCTACGTGTTAAAAATTATGAAAACATCGGTATAATTAGAAACACTGTAAATACTATACATCTGGGATAATATAAGAAAAGAGACAACAAAATATATAATTTGTTCAAGCAGTGATACTTATGTCTACAGAAATGTTCGACGAGTCGAACATTTGCGGCGAGTGAAAATCGGATGGCGTGAACACTGGCCCGGTGGGAGTCTGAAGATCTCTCTTGTCCCGTCGACATTTTCCACGGGATTTTCAGAAGGCTTCAATCACAAAAGTGTTTACAACCAAGTCATTACGAAGAAACTCCATCGGTCGTGTTGTCGAAAATAAATGCCTTGTCCGGTAGCGTCGAATGCTTCCCACTCAGAGTCAACCATGAGAATTATTCAACAGGTCACCAACGAAGCCAAACTGCTCACACATTTATAGTTGGGCCGTGTAAAATTCTGAAAAATTATGTCTAGAGAACTTTTCAGGTTTTCTTTGAGATTTCTAAAACCGCCGACCGAAGAAGAGAAGATGAAAGTTTGGATGATGGAATTTTGGAGGTCGGCATGCTGTGTAAAGGGCAGTTGGACACCCTTACTCCAGCAATGCTGATTACCCGGGAGAGGATAAACGGGTCTTCTCGGGGATCCGACGATAGTCATTGGCGCATTAAATTTCGATCCTAAACAATCTGACTCAGTAAGATTTCTTTCTTTCTGGCTACATATTTTGGTGCCTGGCAATCTAAGCTATATTAAGATTCTAGATACTTTGCGACAGAAAGACTGTTGTAACATAATAAAGACGTTTTTGAGACATTTGGCAGTAAATCCCTTAAAGAGAAGAGCAAATCAAAAGAGAGATTTGCGTTACGTCTAGGGAAGAAACTCTTGTATTTCATAGAAACAGCATTAGATTTCTTAATTTTCTCTTATAAAAGCTTGTAAACAAATTTATTTGACTATTCTGTAATATATTGTTACATAAAAAACGACAATATTAGACAAATTTCAAAACAATTACGTGCCTCGCTTTTACATATAGCCCTCCTATGTTACATTCTTAAACATTTTAATCACTTAAAATGCCGATGTTTTCGTAGCTTCATTACTGAATCAAAAATAAATCATAAAAATAGTATTTAAATTTAAAATGTAGCCTGTAATCTCTGTTTGGAAAATATAATGTGTCTACAATGTGCCTTTGATTACACCTCATATACAAATAACGTAAAGGATCAAACCAAACAAAATGCGTTTTATACTTATAGCTGTTTGAAAAAGAATTACATAAATGTCAAAACATGTTTTATTCGTTTCAAACATGAAATAGAACAGTGTAGTTAATGTAACACGTTAGACTGCAAACTAAACTCATAATGCCGCAATTCGATTACAATAATTACTTTAACAGATTAAGACAGGTAATATTAACATAAAATAAAATCTTATAACACCTAATGAGAGACAAGTACATGTACGGTTGTCAAATAAGTTGCATCTGAGATACTGGAAGGCGCCAAACAAGAGTAATTGTGAATATGTAAAAGTAAATAATTAGTTCTTTTAAATACTTTGACCTTCATAGAAAGCATATCCAGAGTAACATTATTAAAGTTAATAATTCAGTAATAATGGTTATAATAACAATAATAGATCGGCAATATAGTAACACGTTATTTTCTCGCCGAATTGGTACAAACCCACGACGACTTTTGGCTTCATCCATTCTAAACCTCCGCACTCTTCTTCTTACTTCCTGCCGCATCCAATTCCTTCCAAAATCCCCTCGACTTCCAGCAATCATCATCTTATTTTTTCTCGTATTCACTTAGTTACTCCCATTTCTCAATGATTCTCCTTGCTGTATGTGTCAGTAAATTATCTCCATATACCCAAATAAATATTGTTTTATTTTATTCTTTGATTACATTCATTATTTCTTCAACCACTGGTTTTTACCCCTTTTTAATCAACCATAAAGGTTTACTAATTGTTTTTCTCACAAAAATATGTAAAGCGAGAATCTGGTGTGAGTAACCGCTTCTGTAATGATCTATTCATTAATACTGATTTCATGAAATTCTTTAAGTTTTGTAAAGCTTATTTTTCATTAGAAAAATATTTTAGACCTAAAGGGAATCATATTTCAGTGAATAAACTCTTAATATTTAATTTGTATTATACAGATTAGTTTGCAAATATATAAAAATTTGTCCAGCCCTTCAAACGTGTAAACGCTTTGTACGTTTGTATTCGCTTATTCTAACGTGCAAGACTGCCTTTTAAATAAAAGGTGATTGACTTGATTTTATTTTAATAATTCTTTGTTGCACATAGGTTTTATAGAAATCGAGCGAGTTTAGCTGATTCGGCCACCTGTATAGACATGCAGATTATCAGAAATAAGCGGGCTGAGAAAATATAGAGATGTACACCAACACACAAAGACATATAGACAAACGTTTATGGAGTAAGTGTATGAAAATGAACATTTGAGGCCGCCAGGAAAGAAACTGGCGACAGAAGACAATGAAACGTTGATGCAGAAGTCGCGAACAGCGTGAACAAATGTTTCCTTGTATGAAACAACAACAGCATGTATGCCATGTTGACTGCAATCCCGCAATTTGAAGGCGCCAAACAAATAAATGTTCTGAAAGTGACAGTGATTAAGTACTTCTTTGAAATCTGCCTTTTGGCATTCAATGTGTGCATATAAGTAGTATAAGTAGTATTCAATATATTAATTATTAAATAATAAAACAGTATGATAAATAATAACAGTATGGTACATTGTTAATACATCAACGCATTGTTAGCATTAGTACTATTGATGTAACACATAGGCCCTACATTATGATTGTTATTTTACTAATATTACTATTACAGTCCAGCGGGTTGTTAGGCCGTCGTCCATAATAACTAACGCAGTTATAGCCAGACCCACATCTGCCATCTTCGGTGGCGCGAGGACAGAGGTTTTGTATGCATGCATACAGGAATATGTTGCTATTTTATATACTTATCTATGCAAGCATACAAAATCTCTGTTCTCGCGCAAATGGAAATGGCCGACGTGGGTCTGAATTTAACTGTGATAAACATTTAGGACCACGGCCTACCAGCCTGGTGAATTTTAATAGTAATATTGGTAACTGTGACCATCAGGGCTTACGTTCACTTATTATTTTACTAACTCTCAGCAGCAAACTGGGAGTTACAATAACAATCAAATTATTTAGTAACAATAATTAGCAAATTGTTATTTTGCTAACAATTTTCCAGTTTTTGCAATTTATTAAGAACTTGAAACTGTAAGTTACTACTTATTTGTAACAAAAGTATTTTGCTTGACTTCATAACATCCTTTTACCACAGCGCAAACTGAACTATTGTAAATAGTTATTTCATATATTTACTCCCTGGACCGATACCGACTGCTCTCGCTGAGTGCTATATGAAGACTACCTTGAAGACTGTTGTACAATGAAACTGCAACGATATAGTATGACGTTGTTCGTCACGCTTTTTATTTTCAGCTTTATTTTCGGCATCGCGTTTTTGCATTTCAGCTTTCAGTTCATTATTATTTTTCACTAACTCTTGTAACATCTTAGCCTGTTCCGCCATCTTTTTTTTTTACCGATAAATTTGGTTATCACTATTCTTATTTATTCCGTTGTACAATAATTATTATTACTTAGCACTAGCAGTTCGTGAATAAATTAATTAATAATGATATAAACTGTCCTACACTAACATATACCCTAATTAACTAAAATGATATTACTTGTTCTAAATTAACACACATATAAATTAACTAAAAATGATATTCCTTGTCCTAAATTAACAAACATATAAATACAGTTCCTATTCTAACATATAATTTTCAATAATTGTATCATTCACTAATTTTGCAGTCTATACTTTTTTATTTTACTGGGCTAACATTCAATGCCCCAAAGTTGCAGGCGCCATTTTCTGCAAGGTAGCAGGTTGTTAGCCGAACCAGACTTGCAGAAAAGAATGCTCCATTAGTGATATACATACATTTATTGTCTCTTTTTTTTACAGTAATTTGTATTTAAAGGTTTTTTTGTTAACTCAAACAATTACAACTTTATATGTTCAAATCTTCTTTCAAAATATAATTTAAATAAATGTTCTCTTTTACTTAAAACAGTGATATAACTTTAAATGTTCAAAATCTTATTTTTTAATATAATTTAAATAAATGTCTTCTTTTATTTAAACAATGATATAATTTTAAAGTTCAACAAGTTCTTTTTCTTTTGAAAGCTTTATATACTTGAACAAATTTAGTTTAAATTTTGCTTTCCTGCTTTGCCGTCTTCGTTGTCGTCCCGGTCGATGATCTCGGTCCCGGACTCCAGCGATCCGTCGTCCGTGTTCCACGTTCCAGCCACCGCCTTCAGGAACTGCCTCGCTCTAGGTGTCCGTTTCAGTCGCCACGATCAGCACTCGAAGGTCAGAAACGGTAGTAGAATATCTCTTACACCGTGGTTGTTCCCTGCCGACACTCGCTGCTTCCTCGACTCCACGAGCCCCAAGGACTGCCTGAATGGATGTTGGGCTGAACGATGACTATTGCGACTGCTCTCGCTGAATGCTATATGAAGACTACCTTGAAGACGGCTGTACAATGAAACTGCAACGATATAGTGTGACGTCATCCACTACCTGCGCACAGACGCATTTCCAATACATTCCATGCTGTATTAGAGAACATTCTGGACAAGCCACGTACAGCAAATTGAACATCATTACAAACTGTCAACATCGTATAAACGCTAATACACAACTTATAAACCAGCAAAAGACAGAGCTAGAACGTAAAATAGATGAAAAAATTAATCAGGTTAAAAGGGATGTAGCAGGTCGTGTAAACCCTACCACATGTTTCTACAGAACAATTGCCTTACAGGTAATTGTAGCCTACCTACCTTCCATGTTTGGAAGCAACTGCGTGGATGTCTCTTTTCTGAGTCAACAATAATGCTGCAAACAGTGTAGAGATAAAAATAAACAATGACGACTTAAAAGTCACGCCGCAATACACACACGTTTAAAAATGTTTACGTTAGTAAAAAATACAAAATCCATAGACACACACACATACACTCTCTCTCCTCTCTCTCTCTCTCTGTATCTATTTCCAGGTCATCACTATGTATATGTATTTCCATGTATAATAATCACCATCATCTAAGGAAGATCTGTTCCGGTCTCAAACAGGCAAAGTCTGAAGCTGGTTACACCCAGACGCCCCACACCTCTTCGACCCTTCGGCTTATAGTTTCACAGTTGTTTGGGGATGCGGCCGTCATCCATTTGGAAAAGATGTTCCCAACAATTCAGCATATACTGGGCAATCCTGTTGAATATACTCATAAAATTCAGTTCCTCCCATATATCTGTGTTTCTTCTGTGTTAAGGTTTATCAGTGTTCCTATTTCAGCTTTTAATAATTTTCAAGTCTACACCTAACTCGGTAGTATATCTTTAAAAATATAATTTTAAAATATAAATATAAACTTTACAATCAGAAATAAAGACATCAACAGCTGAAAGAAAATAAATTATTAAACACTAGACGGTTTTTACATCCGTCACAGAGTAAGACTGTTCTAATTCCGCAAAAATCAATACTTAAACGATTCATAATTACTCAAGTAATCCACATTCAGGCAAATTGTAATATTAATCATTTAAACGATGTATTGAATTGAAATACATTTCCCAGTTGTACTCATTTTTTACAAAATGATGTATTTTAATTAAAATATATTTTTCAGACTATATGTATAGAATATTTTTCTATCAACACCATCATTAGCACTTTCCCCCATAGTTGAGTGAATGCTTTTCCTGTTATTCTTTAGTATTTCTCTCCTAATAAATCTTTTACAGTACAGTAGTAGAGTACTGTGCAGGCTGTATCTCCATCTTGAAAAGACCGTGACTCTGTTATGTCTGTTAGCTATCAAATAGCAAGTCTTGGTCGCTACCAGCTGTCTTCTACACTATCCTAACGTTTTATTTACCTCTACTCACTTTCTTAATACTACAACTTACGATATTAATTTTAGTTTTGTTGTGTATCCATTTAAGAGTTAGTACGCCTTCCTTTGTTATTTCTAGATGAGATATTTTTATCCTTATGAGTGCACTGTCTAGTTTTCGTTGTCTGCAATTTGAAGTTAAGTCAACGGCATAATTAAAGGATGGTTAAAAACTGTACTTTTTAAACACAATAGCAGTTTTTTACTATTAACAGTTTTTTCTTTTGAAAAGTACTCTACCTGCTCTTATTCGCCCGTCACTTGTTGGAATTGAACTTCTATGTGTTATTATTATTTACTACTTATCACATATTCAGCTACAGTCAAAAAAGGACTGTGTATTTAATAAAATTTGAAATATCAAGAATTAACATTTCAATTAAATATTCTGAGAAGAAAGTTAATTTGTTTACAATAGTGTACATATTGAAAACGTTTTATTAATTACGAAACCCATAATGGCCATATTATAAGATATTTATATTATCTAGATAACTCACATTAGTTAAAAATAACTATGCACCTTTCTCAGGAAAGACAAGAAAAATTCTGAATTTTTATTGAAAATAATTTAATAAAAATAATACCTGATGTTGTTTGAAATCAGATTTTGTATATTATAATTTAAATATTATGTTTCACATAAAAATGGTTACACACCTTTTACTAAGGTCTTCAGTAAAGGCCAACCTTTTCACATGTATGACTTCATGATTACAGCAAATAGCATGTGATTAAAATTCTCTGTAACGTATATGAAGCAAGAAAGAAAGCGTTATATTATCCAAAAACCTTTACGCCAACCATAATTAGTGTGCGATCTAATCAGATGAAGTCGTAAAGTGCATCTCATATGCACCTTGCCTGAGTCTCACCTTTCTCACAAAACATGATTTCCATGACAATAATTTAACTTTATGAGTCTAGAAAGCGTTTATAGAGCGATGCAAAATTGAGCAAATCGAGTGAACTTATTTTAGAAGTTTTAAAAGTAGGCCTAGTGCTGGATTCACACACGTTAAATTCGTAGCGCCTAGAGTTATAGACTTCAATGATTTAATAAGTGGGAACAGTAAAGTTCCTAATTCTCTTACACTTTCCAGCCCTAAAGTAAAGTTTATAATCCGCTTTAGTAAACTAAGACGCAACTTTACCTCTCTGAGATAGACAAAATACAACGACAACGATGAAGCAAGTAGTAAGAAAGAAGACAAACGAATTTAAAAACGTCTGCACTTAAAGAATATTAATACGGAATACTTCTTAATGTAATAACAAATTCCACGCTGCTTTCTAATATTAGTAGTTTTTTTATAATGTATGTTACGTATGTTACGTTTGTGAAGTAAACTACTGATATAAGTAAGACAGAGAGAATATCTATAGACTGTTTACCGTTGCCGGACGCCACTGATACTGTTCTGGATTATGTGTAGCTGCTGTGTTATAAAATTCTCCGGATTTCATCGTCGCTTCTGATTTCAAACATTTAAGGAAATCAACAAAATAAGGTAAAAACTTATATAAAAGACACAATCTACGTTCTTGAGATTTACAGATCTATATGTTTACATGTTTAGTGCACTGGAATGAAAAGTAAAAATTTAGTTTTCATTGAAATAAAATTAGTTAAAAAACAAACAAATATGCTGTGTACCAAATGTTGATACAATTCGAGTTTCACTCAAAAAAAGAATATTAAGTAGTCGTATACGTTCATTTCTGCTTTGATTGAACACATATATTGTAAAAATAGTAGTTTCACATAAATGAAAATAGAAATATTCTAAAATTATTCATTATGAATCAGTTATAGTTATAGAAACTTAGGCTTGGGACTCGTGATAGTTAATAGGGATGTGAAGTGAAGTGTTGTTTAGTGGGTTTCATTATAACAGTTGGTGTACAGAAGGAAGAAGAAGAATAAATATTTAATGATACTCTACTTTAAAGAGAAACGAACGCATGTTTCAATAAATGATGATGTATGTGGAGTTAGATTTTGCCGATGTGTGAAAGTATGTCTGACAAATGTCAGTGATTAATAAAATCGCATGTTTAAATTCTAGAAGATTCCATATACATTATAGAGATTACTGCAGAAAGTGAATGGCTTCAGATAATAAACAGAAGCTGCGTAGTAAGAATAGGGTGTTTTGAAAATCAGTGTTTCTCCGAGAAGTGACACGAATGCCCCGCTACATACTGAAATCCCTTACACCGCTACTAAGGGAATCCCTTCAGGTTCCTTCAGGCTTGATGGATTGTGTAGCTAAGTTGTTCTAACTGGAGCTTTAGGAACTGAAGGTCCATCAGGATCTCAAAGGTTTTTGTCCAGGTTCCACAGTCAATTTCATCAGTGACGGAACTGCACACCCGGAAACGCGGAGCTAGGATTCTCTACTTAACGCGAAAAATTAAAATAGCGCTAACGCTAATAGTTATTTGAAAACTGATGAAGACATTTCTTAGAGACGTTGGAATCATTATTAAATATAAATATGTTGATAATATCTAATTTATAACTTTGTTTTTATTTACAATAAATTGAATAGTCGTAATAAACTTTCATAAAATTGTTGTTATTATTAGACATTGTGTTCATAGAATGAGACAAGTTTCCAAATAAATTTTGGTAAGATACTTGTACGTGAAGTGATTGTTATCAAACCTCATCTAACTTAGAAACATTTTGTTTATGCCTGACCAAGATGTCTCGCCATGAGTATATAAAAGATCACGCACGCACACGGGTGATAAAATCTGGTATTTATTTGATCGCTATCCCTAGCAAGTCACCGACAGATATATATATATAGTGTTACGACATCACAGAACAATCTACGTGTTTGTCGAATGTGCCAGAAGAATCTCGATGTAACGCGTGTGGAGTACGTGCTTGTCGACGCATTTTCGAGAGGTTTCTCGAAGGCGCCAGCCGCGCGGACTGTGTCAAGGCCGCAGTCAATTACGTAGTTCACATGAGCGCTAAGACGCAATTAGGAACATTCTGGTCTGTGAGCGCAGGTATAAATTCATGGCGGCAGCGGCCTTAAGTCAGTATTAGTGCGATATATTGACAGCGCGTTTATTGTCGGGCGAAATTACTGTGCGCGTTCAAGTGGTTATTAGTTAAGTGTTAGGTTTTATAATCGGACGGTAATTGTAATACAATTGTGTTTAATTTTATTGGACATTTTATTGCGTGTGAACAATTTTTATTTGATTTGTAGTAGAGACTGTGTTGTTAATTACGAACTGTTAACTGTGGAAATTAAAGCTGGTAATTAGTGACTTAATTGGTGTCTTGTATTTTGTTGTCTTCCACTGTACCTACGACGATCGAGTAGACCGTCGTAACAGTGGTGTCAGAAGTGGGATAAAAAGGTTAACAGTGGAGACAGTGGACACTTTGTACAAGACGAGTGTGATTCGTAATTAATCGGTAAACATGGATCCCAGTCAGATGATGGAAGCTTTACAAACACTGCTGCGGCAGACACAGGAAGCAGCAGAAAAACGAAAAGACGAGAAAGCGGAAGCGAGACAGAAAGACCTCGTGCAGGAGGCAGAGGAACGGAAACACGAAGCAGGTGACAACAAAGCGTTAAGTCAAGAGCAAAAGCAGATGCAAGAACATACTACAGCAGAATTGGGTCTCCTACGTGGTGACGTAGGTGAATTACGAGGTGAGCTTAACAATCAAATTACCAGAATATCTGATGTAGAAGAATCCATGTCAAATAAAATAGCTGAGTAGAAAAACCTTTCTTGAGTGTGGAAAAAGCTATGTCAACAAATATAGAAGACTCGATTACAAACATAAAAGAGCAGATTAAAAATGAAGTCGAGCAGTGCCTGAAGTTACAACCAAAACAACTTTGTGAACAGAATGTACAAATGATAAAGACAGAAAATAATGCAAAAAATAAGTTAATTGAGAAAGTCACTTCGCCTGCAGTAGGCACAGTTCATGTCAAAGCTCCAACCTTTGACGGAAGCAGCCACTGGGCAACGTACCTCCGCCAATTTGAAGCTGCTGCATGCGCAAATAATTGGACAGGGAAAGACAAGGCATTTTCACTCGTTCTCGCATTAAAAGGACCAGCGACGGAACTACTACAGAAAGTCCACCTGACACCCAGAATATCTATGCCGAGTTGATAAAAGCTCTAGAATTACGCTACGATGATAAACATTTGCGAGAGGTCTACTACGCTCAGTTGAGAGCAAGGCAACAGCATTTCGGGGAACCTTCAAGAGTTTGAAGCAAGTATCGACAAACTAGTTAGACTGGCCTATCCTGAAGCGCCAGAAGATTTTCGAACGAGTTTTGCGATGCAGACATTTACTGCCGGTGTCCGAGATAACGAACTAGAGCAAGTGTTGCGAATGGCAAGACACCAGAACAGTGCGGACGCCCTGGTACATGCTTTGTAATTTGAGGTCGCCAAATCAGCGGCTGGTTGGACAAGTCATAAAGTGCGCGCGCTAAAAGATCGCGACGGCAGAGACGATGAGGAAGGAGAACAAGGAACAGAGACTCGACGGTCGGCGCCACAGAATAAAATGAGGAAGGATGGAAGACCGAAGTGTTATAGATGTGGGACACCTGGACATCTGCAACGAGATTGTCGGGATAGAATTCAGCAGCAGGGAAACGAGCAATTGTCGGTATAACGGGGCGTGTGCTGACTAACTGGAGGAACGAAGCCCCTAAACAATACGCAATCTCTACACTTCAGAAAAACAGCAGGAGCTTGGTGGTTACCGGATTCGTTCAAGAAAGGCCAACCTCGATTACAGTTGACACAGGCCCAACAGTTTATATTGTGCGCCCCGACGTGGTGAAAGATCTCAAGCCAATCTGGTGTTCTTGCAGCTTGCGAGCAGCTACTAGACGGCCTGTAAAAGTGTATGGAAAAGTAGAGATACACCTACGCCACGGTCGACTTGAGTTTAATCTTGTTGTAGACATTGTGGATGAAGCAATTCTTGGTGTAGACGTTATGAACGCATACGGATTTATAGTCGACTTCACGAACAATGTATTGAGAATCGGAGGCGAAGAGGTAATGCTATGAACAATGACGACAGAAGAAAAATTGATGGACGTCATAAACCAAGTGGCCGTAACTGTTCCGCCAAATTGCGAAAAGATCATCATGGTTAGAACCGAGGTAGATATTAGGGGCAACCAGTGCTCTATACTCGAACCCCAGGTAGTCAGCACACCGGGGATACTAATTGCCAGAAGATCAGTAAAACCTGACGAAACCGGAAATGTACCTATTAGAGTGGCGAATATTTTGGATCAAGCTATCACTTTACAAAGCAATACGCTCCTAGTCAAATTGACTCCTGTGGCCTGGGTAGTCGGAATGACGCTAAGATGATCCAGTGATTGAATAATCCCAAATTACCAGAGGAAATGCAAGAATTATTGAACAGATCTTCTAACGACCTCTCAAGTGGTGAGGTAAAAGAACCCAGACAGTTTTTACACGAATTCAAAGATTGTTTTGCAGTTTGGGGACAGTCACTGGGAAGAACCTCTCTTGTGCAACATCGCATCAATACCGGGGACACAATACAGATACGCCAACCTCCTCAAAGGCCCCAATTATTTAAACAAGAGGAAATGTCTCGGTTAGTACAGGACATGTTGACAGAGGGAGTAATCAAGCCTTCGTCAAGTGCTTGGTCTTCTCCTGTAGTGCTGGTAGCGAAGAAGGGTGGTGGATTGCGCTTCTGCGTAGACTACCGGAGGTTAAATGATGTTACAAAGAAAGACTGCTATCCATTACCTCGCGTTGACGATACACTCGACACGTTGTCCGGAGCACAGTGGTTTTCCACATTGGACCTAAAGAGTGGATATTGGCAAGTGGATCTTCATCAAGAACACAAGGAAAAGACCGCTTTCACGACCCCAAGTGGCTTATTCCAATTTAACGTCATGCCATTTGGACTCTGTAATGCAACAGCAACATTTGAGAGATTGATGGACATGGTATTCCGAGGCCTGACGTGAAATACGTTGTTTACTTAGACGATGTCATAGTGATCGGGAAGACTTTTGAAGACCATTTGAAAAACCATAAAGAAGTCCTAACTAGAATTCACAGTGCACAACTGAAGCTGAGCCCGAAGAAGTGTTCTATATTCCAGAAGGAAGTACAGTATCTGGGCCATCTGGTTTCGGCATCGGGTGATAGCATGGATCCTAGTAAAGTAGACACCGTAAGAGACTGGCCATTTCCGAAGAGTAAACACGAAGTTCGGAGTTTCCTGGGGTTATGCTCATATTACAGACGTTTTGTGAAAGGCTTCGCTACTATTGCTAAACCACTACATGAGCTAACGGAAAATAAACGAAATTTTCAGTGGTCGAGAAAGTGTGACCAAGCATTTAGGACTTTGAAGATTGCATTATGTTCGCAGCCGATTCTCGCTTTTCCAGCTTCCAAAGGGAAGTACATCGTAGACACAGACGCAAGCAATACTGATCTAGGAGCAGTTTTGTCTCAAGTGCAGAACGGTGAAGGACGAGTAATAGTGTATTACAGCCAGATGCTTTCTAAACCAGAGAGAAATTATTGCGTCACAAGTAGAGAGTTGCTGGCAACCGTCCGAGTGTTGGAGCACTTCCATAAATACCTCTATGGAAGAGAGTTTTCACAACGTACCGACCATGCCGCGCTTGCATGGGTTCTAAGATACAAAAATCCGGAAGGACAGTTGGTAAGGTGACTTGAACGTCTGCAAGAGTACAACTTCAAGATACAACATCGACGGGGGCGCCTGCATGGTAATGCAGATGGCTTATCACGAAGACCGTGCCTGGAAGACTGCCGACATTGCCACAGGAAAGAAGAACAAAACTAAAGCGAACATGTTCAAGCCATCACTGTAGATTTCCTGGCAGACAACTGTACAACACAAGACTGTCGACAAGAACAGATGACTGATGAAGACATTGGACCGATCTTGACAGCAAAAGAGGAAGGTCGCCGCCCGGATTGGCAAGATATCTGCTATGGTTCCGAAGTGCTGAAGGGCTACTGAGTACAATGGGAATCTCTCACCTTAGAAAACGGATTGCTGAAAAGGGCTTGGGAAAGTGCAGATGGACGAGACGTGGACATGCAGTTGATAGTTCCCCGAAGTAAAGTGCAATCTGTTGTGAAGTAGATGCATGATGGAACATCTGGAGGCCATCTTGGCGTTAACAAAACCCTTGACAAAATACGGAATCGATTCTATTGGCTTCATCTTCGCCACGACGTAGGGAAATGGGTTCGGACGTGTGAAATATGTGCTGCAAGCAAGGGCCCACAAACCAGAAGCAGGGGAAAAATGAGACAGTATAACGTTGGACTGCCTTTCAAGAGAATTGCCATAGACATTGCTGGACCATTCCCAGTTACTGACGATGGAAACCGGTACATCATGGTCGTAGGTGACTACTTTACTAAGTGGGTGGAAGCCTACGCAATTCCAAATCAGGAGGTTACCACTGTGGCAAAGGAGTTAATTCACAACTTCTGTTGCCGTTATGGACCCCCTATGGAAATCCATATGGATCAAGGGAGAAATTTCGAATCAGGAGTGTTTAAAGAATTATGCCGTCTACTCGGAATTCGAATGCGGAATTCGAATGACCAAGACAACGCCTCTGCATCCTCAGTCGAACGGGATGGTTGAGAGATTCAATAGGACACTTGAGCAGCATCTTTCGGAGGTTGTTGACGAGAACCAAACTGACTGGGACCAACGTATACCACTATTCCTCATGGCGTATAGCTCATCACTACACGACACAACCGGCATGACTCCAGCAAAATTGGTGTTTGGGCGGGAGATTTGTCTTCCTGGGGACTTGATGTTTGGATCACCTGAGACTCAGTCACAAGAGCCGCAGAACTATTCCTCGCAATAATTAGGAAACCAACTGCGAGAAATGAATCGCTTGGTAAGAGGACGGCTGAAGATTGCCAGTGATAAAATGAAAACTCGGTATGACATTCGCAGCAATAGTGTGGGTTTCCAAGAAGGAGATCAGGTCTGCTTGTTCAATCCAAAGCGCCGTCGTGGTCACTCACCTAAGCTTCAGTCTAATTGGGAAGGACCCTACACTGTGAAAAAAAGAATCAACGATGTTGTTTATCGGATTCAACAGGATGGACAGCGAAAGTCCAAGGTCGTCCACCTAGATCGCCTGGCTTAGTACTACTTCAGAGACGGTTTGCCAGTTCGTGACGAACAGGCTTAAGGAGGGAGCAGTTTTACGACATCACAGAACAATCTACGTGTTTGTCGAATGTGCCGGAAGAATCTCGATGTAACGCGTGTGGCGTGCGTGCTTGTCAGCGCATTTTCGAGAGGTTTCTTGAAGGCGCCAGCCGCGCGGTGTCAAGGCCGCAGTTAATTACGTAGTTCACGCGAGCGCTAAGACGCAATTAGGAACATTCTGGTCTGTGAGCGCAGGTATAAATACATGGCGGCAACGGCCTTAAGTCAGTATTAGTGCGATATATTGACAGCGCGTTTATTGTCGGGCGAAATTACTGTGCGCGTTCAAGTGGTTATTAGTTAAGTGTTGTGTTTTATAATCGGACGGTAATTGTAATACTATTGTGTTTAATTTTAGTGGACATTTTATTGCGTGCGAACAATTTTTATTTGATTTGTTGTAGAGATTGTGTTGTTACTTATGAACTTTTAACTGTGGAAATTAAAGCTGGTAATTCGTGACTTAATTGGTGTCTTGTATTTTGTTGTTTTCCACTGTACCTACGACGATCAAGTAGACCGTCGTAACTATATGTGCGTGTGTGTGTGTGTGTTGTGTGTGTTTTGCGACAATACATATATTTGCATATTTTTCCAGGGTGGTATGTTTTGTGAATAATTAGTGTAAAAAGAATACGACGAACAGTTTTAAAAAATTTGGGCGGTAAAGTGCAGGCTGTTGCCTGTCAAAAGTGTGCACCTGCCCCGAGAGTGTAAATACAGGGTTTGTGTGTCTGTGTGTCTATGCCAGCTCCGACATGGAAAGTTCTACGAGGGGAGAAACGTACGAATTGTTGGTTTTGTCATTATAGCAGGTATGGACAGGATTAAAATAAATTAATTAATATCTTTTTCACATGCTACGGTAAATTTTACATGATCACCAAAATAGACTAAAAAGTGATCAGTAATCAATGAAACGCTACACTCAAATCGACACAATTTAACACATCGAAAACAATCTCTGACATGTCAGTTTGCCGTCTAGTATAGCCTAAATACCTCCGGCAATTTTGGGCAAAGCCAGACTCAAGAATCTTTACACACCGTCACTCTGTTAGTCTGCTGAATCATCACCATCATCTGCAATACACCACGATCGTTGGAGGAACACAGGACCATCATCCACGCATCAGCATCATCATCATCATCATCATCATCATCGTCATCATTCAGGACGCACACACACGTACACACGCAACGTTAACTTCGGCAGTACGCAGGTGACAAATGAACAATTATATATTTGTGTAAAGAACTCATTTAAAATAACTGAATAGGAGATAGCAAAGACTTGAAGACTTAAATGTAAATAATGTACCTAATTGTAACTTTTGTTTAAAAATAATAATTTTCTTCTATTCAATTTTACAAATTTGGGTGTGTCATTAGAAAACATAAATATTTTTCAAGTAAAAGGTATTTATTTTATTATTTAAATAGTAATAGCAACAATTAAATTTTATTTTATAAAGTTAATATAGTTTTATAAACGTGTTGCTATTTTTAAAAATGAATTGAAGTCAGACACCAATGCAATATAAAGTAATTGTAAGTTATAATTTGTTCAGCATATATGTTTAGATATTAAGATTATAAGTTTTTTAAATGTGTACTGAACAGCATGGGTAAGTTATGTCTTACAGAGTGTAAACTTATAAAAGATATTATTTTTAAATTTTATGATTTCAATTTTTAATATTCAAGCAATTTCTTTGCAATATTAATAAATCGTTGATTGATTGTTGTAATATGTTTTTTAATTAATAATTTCATATCATCAACGTCTCACTCCTTTTTGTACAATTACGTTTATTGTGCACCCAAATATACTTAAGGCAACGAACACAAAAATCCTACGACCTGGCCGGTGTTTAACACTTTACAGTTACGTTGGGTATATTGACAGAAATGTATCAATTTATTTTATAATACTTGAACGTTGCTATATATATACACACACATATATAATAGTTATATAGATAATTTATATTTAAGATCCTACATCTTGTAAGTAAAGGTGTGCAAAGCCCGTGGTATTTGACTCTCACTTTGCTTAAACCTAACTTGGACGTGGACCATTTCTTTCAGTTGTTCTGTCGGTCTTCCTTGACTAACGCTTTTCCTCTTCCGACTCTGACGCTATTACAGTATTTGATGGATAAGGACTTTTCTTTCCTCTTACATTCTTGTATTTTTTGACAGGTGTGCCAAAAAGCAACCTGGAAAGGAACCAAGTACAAAAAATACACTATGGCTTTACCTAAGGAAGAGAATTTTACGGTGCAGGGGGTTGGATCTCCAGTACCGGCGTCTGTCAGGAGTCAGCGAGCGAGTGCCGAGACGTTGTCGTTGTCGTCGTAAGGATCGCAATGCCTTAGTGTGGTTGACTTGGGTTCCTTATCACAACATGCGCCAAGTAAAGGTTTGCAAAGAAGAAGGTTTGAAGGAAGTTGAAAAAGGATCTCTTCCAAAAAAGATGTAAAAACCTCGCTCCTGCGAGTGGTATGACCACATTTGGTGACGTATGCAATGACTAGCGGCAGCAGGGGTAGCAGGGGAGCCCAGGATAGAACAGAACACGGCAGGTCATAAAATCCAGCTCTGCACCTGTGGTGGACACAGAAAGCTGCAATGTTCTGCCTGCCTCCGAAGTCTACTCTCTCGCTTGAAAGGTCTGTTCCTGTAATGCCTTTGATTTCGCAAGAAGAGAAAGACATTGAAATGGCAAGATAGAGGATAAAAGAAGAGCTTCACAGGATGAAAAATATTATTAAGAAGATGAATTGGGCAACATGACGTCTGAAAAACGGCATCTGAAAAACGGGTGTGATGTCAAAAACGGCATCTTTGGAGATCTTGAGTCTACACAACCCCTTTGGAAGGTTGTTCTTCAGCGGCTTCGTGTGCGAGCGGAGAGATCCGTAACACAGACTCTATCCGTAAGTTCCACTATACAGTTTCCTTCACCGGAATCTATTCATGATGCCAGGAGCAAAAAAGTTGCTTCAATTCCACCATTGTAGTAGAAGGAGGAGAAGAGGATGAGAGATGGAGAGCCCCACCCCAAGTGATCTACCGTCGTCTCCAAGAAGGGACAAAGGTAAGCAAAAAAATAAAAATAAAATAGGAAAGGACAGAGCAGAAACAACAGCAGCAGCAACACCACTAGACTTCCTCAGTCAAACCGGTAGATATCCTTGACACGAGAGGGAAGGTCTCCGCCCAAGTCTGAGACGCTTTTGATAAAACCGGTACCTCTAAAAGACCGGTTTTATGCGGAGGTTCTGTCTGAACTCCGTAAGAAGGCAAAACCTGAGGATCCGGGGACTGTGATTTGGTCTATCTGGCCGACCAGATCTGGTGGCGTCTTGCTGGAGTTGGAGGCCAAGACAAAAATAAAGAAAACGTCTTGAGGCAATCTGGGCACCATAGGGAGAAGGCGGTTGTTTTTGTCCTTGAGCTCAGATGCACGTTGAAAATTAGGGACCTAGATTGACTCACTGACAAGGAGAAAGTTCATGAGGTTTCTTAAGCGTGACCTTCCAGATCTGTTAGAGGCAAAGTAGGCTTAACACGAGAAAACCCTAGGGGGCAGCGAATCGCCCTTGTGGGCCTTGCTGAGAAAGCAGCTGGAAAACGTCTTAAGCAAGGAAAGATTAAGATCAGTTGAGTGTCTTGTAGGATACGAAGTATAATTGAGTTCCAGAGATGCCTCAGACCTCTTGAATACGGGCACATAGCTAGCTAGGAGTTGTGGAGGCACCAATAGGAGTCACCTGTGCTACAAGTACGGAGGCAGCGAGCACAAGGCGTAGACTTGCACTGTCCCTGAACTGTGTGAGCTTTACGTCAGCTAGGTGTCGGCCAACAAGATCTGGCACGTACACAGGGTTACGAAAGTGTAAGGTCTTTCCTAATCCCTTGTAGAAGATCAAAAAGGCACTCAAATAACCCGTGTTCTTCAGTGTAGCATGAATAGGATTATGACTGCCAATGCCCTACTTTATCAACTGGCACATGAAAGGAAAGCTGAGCTACTACTCCTAAGTGAACAATATTGGGATAGGGAATCACCAAACTGGCACCCTGTCTCCTCGGTGCCGCGGCTGTCTGGGCTCTGTAACCGAGAAAAGTGCAAATGGAAAGTCATGGTTAAGGAAGAGGATTCGTTCGGGTAAAACGTGGAGCGGTAACGTACTTTTGCTGCTACTTCACACCGAATGAGTCCATACACGACAAACTAGAGTTCCGAGACAAACTGGAAGGGCTATAAAACGTGATCCAGAGCACTGTAGGAAACATGGTGTCCGCGGGGGACTTTATTGGAAGTGGGGTGTGCCTCGTCCAGATACCCACCGCAGACTCATCTTGGAAATGGCTGCTCTGAGGGTATGCTTTCCGTACCGTCTCTGAATAACCTGTTACGGCGATCGCTGGGGTTATCCCTATCGATCTTCTTCCCAATGAGCGGAGAGCTGTGCACCTTAAGAAAGATGACGCAGGTAGGGAGACGGAGATGGGAATCACCAAACGAAGATCCGCACAGTTGAAAAGTTGCAAATAGATTGGGACGAGGAGATGAGAGGGCGCTGGACCGCGAAGTTGATAAAACGCGTAAGGCCGAAGATTAAGAGGTCGGTTTAACCTGGCGCAGCTTCTGATCTGTCATGGATACTTCCGATCTCACCTCTATAAAATAGGTAGAGCCTTTTTTGCAGACTCCCTGTATTGCCCGAATATAGAGGATAACGCTGAGCACATATTCTTCAACTGTGCCACAATAAAAACATCTCTGGTTGTGTATAGGTATACAGATTTTATAGCTCCACATAATACCGTAGGAGCTATACTGAGAGAGGAGAACGTCTGGAATCATGTGGACATTACGAAGAGGTCATCCTCCGGGTAAAGAAGCATCTACAGAATGTACACTTAAATGTGAACTCGTTCGAAAGAGGCGGGTTTTTAGTGGGTAGTGCACTTGCGATGGGAGTCCCACACTTTTTGCGTAAATACTTTTCCCCTTCTCCTTAAAAAAATTAATATTTATGTACACACACGCGCACATTTATCCATCCGAATGAATGAACCATTATAGTATTCATCCCAAGAGTGTTGACGTTCCAGAACGTACCAGATAGGCTACAATTATTTCTCCGTAAAGTACAATTTGTTATATGTTTTTATTATTTGCACTGCTTTATAGTGTAGTGGTTTCTACAGAATGTTGTTACCAATCGGATGCTGTTGTATAAAGCACTTTTTTTAAGCTACGTCCGTTTTGAATTTATTAAAAGCAAAAAAACTGTACATCTTTATTTTTCCACATAATCACTATTTAATTACACACATTTTTTATACAATTCAGGAGTTTGTTTATTCCTTTTTCGTAAAAGTCCGCCGTCTGTGCCTTGCACCAGTTAATAACACTATTTTCCTGTTCATCGTCATTTTCCAATTGACATCCAAGATCACTGGGTGCAAGATCGGGGCTTGGGTGATCAAAGATAACCCATCCAAATTTTTCCAAAATATAAATTTTATATGATGAATTTGGTCTGATATGGTGCACTTGGTAGAGCGTTATCTTGCAAAACACGATCCCGTTGGATAACAAACAACCGTCTCAAGAGTTGTATGGTTCGTGTCAGTTTTCGCAGGGTTTCACAGTATACACCAGCATTAATAGTCGATCCGTGTTTCCTAAAATCAGTTAACAAAATATCTTTCTTTAACCCAAAAGAACGTTGGCTATGATTTTCAAATCAGAACATATGCTTACTTTTAAACGTCTTTGCTTTCGGTGATCAAGAGTGTCGCCATCCGTAAAGTATTGTTTTGTATCGAGTTTTTGTTATATATCCAGGTTTCTTCTTCAATGACAGTGTGTTCAAATAGCCCATGGCCTTCCTCTTTATAGCCAGTTGTTTCTGTCTGTGTATTTTTGTTAATATTTATGGAAACCATCTAGCACAGAGTTCTTTTTTTTTAAAGAAGTGTCTGTTAAAACATCGTAAATCACTGACCGTGAAACAAAAAAAATGAAGACTATCCTGAAACTGTAAATTATCAATTTTCAAAAACAATTTCGGATTTACTTCTTTTACTAAATTACCCGTCATTACGCTCTTCATCATGAACATTCGATCATCCTTATTTAAACCGCTCCCGAACTCTACTGTCACTCATAAACGTATGGTCCACAAACCTCAACAATTTATCGATGAATTTCACCAGTACTAGTTTTTTGCTAACAAAAATCATCTTCCAGCAGGAACCTCACATTTGGCGGGATTTCACGCCACAGTTATCGCTTACCTGATACCGAATTAATAATTAACACCTGGATATTACATCATTATGAAACACGGCGAATGCGCGATATCTCCTGGTTGCCACATATAGCGATCATTTCAAACTTAATTTAAAAAACGCCCCTATTATCAAAAATCAAGTATTGAATATTTTTCGAACAGCATACGCTTCTCCTCCACCTCCACCTCCTCCCCGTTCTCCTTCTCCTCCTTCTGGTTCTTGTTTTTTTTTGTCGTCGTCGTCGTTCTTCTCCTTCTTCTTCTTCTTCTTCTTCTTCCTCCTTCATGCCTGAGGCACTTCTACCTAACTATAGCATCGATCTGGGCTACAGTTGATCAGCAATTGTTTCCTTTGAAGGCGGACATTTCTCCTTTCCCAACGGCCGATAGTGTCTAAAAATGTACGGTTCCAACCTATAAACGTGGGGTATCCATTTGTTTCTGTCATTCATGGATCTTCAGTTTAAATCTAATAATCGTAATTCGTCTCGAATGTTATCTTGTATTTCCGTAAATTTCTCAACTTGCTCAATACTATTATCGTCAATGACGTTTTTAGTCCTTATATTGTACTTTCCCTGAAACGCCATTACTTTACTTGTATTAAGAGATATCGTCATATTAAATTTCTTACGTACATTATTTAACTCGTAAGTGGATCTTTGGGTATAATCCTCACAGCTCGAGATCAGTAAAGATAAGCGTCGTTACAAAGTTTTTTCTGATGAAGATTAACTGAACAAAACCTATTACTTACCAAACTTACCACCTATTGTTTAGTGATCTGGCAATGTATACATTGAAAAAAAAGCGGCGACATGGTGCAGCCTAGTCTTACGCCTAGATTTCTTTCCTTCGTCTTATCTATATCATTTCCCTAAATGCATATTCTAGATTTGTCATAAATATTCTCAATTACTTGACTAAATGGAACGGAATACCTCTTTTAATAATAATTTCTCGCATCAGCTGTCTGTTTAACCTATAGGAAGCTTTAATGTAATCAACGAGGAGAATGTGTGTTTCTTGTCTGAATTCCCTACGACTTTCAGTGGTCTCCTGTAACACAAAGACACTGTCGTTGCAGAACCTTCGAACTATAAGGTCTGATTTTTCTTTAAGCAGTATTACTCTAATATTGGCTTCAGTCTTTCTGTTATAATTGTTGATTATATTTTATACGTAGATTTAGCAGGCATATCCCACTATAATTCTTTCATTTTTATTGGTCTTTTTTAATATTGACTTAACATTAGAGAGCCTCCATTTACTTTGGAAATTTGTATTAATCCAAAAAGATTGAAGAAGTCTAGTAAATTTTGTTTAAAGTTTTGGGGAGGAATATTTTGTAAGTTCACTGTTGTTTCGTACCTACAGCCGTTCCTACTTGTTTTTGTTTAGAACTGATTTGAATTCCTCATAGTCTAAACATTAGATATATATTGGTTATTAACTAATTCCACACACAATTTCTTCTTCATTACAATTTTTCGTCCACAAATTTTTATAATATTTTGACTATACTTGGTGTTTAATTCATGAATACCTTCAATGTCTTGATCTTTAAAATTCAAATATTTTATAATATTGTAAGCAGGTTCCTCTTTACTGCGTATACCGTCTTCAATTATAGTAATAAACCTCATTGTGTGTATGGTCACCAAGTTGCAATGGTTAATTTTAAATAGGTTAGATACCTGATAATCCTTCATGCAACTTACTTGGTCGCTATGCACGACGCGTTTCGGGATCAAGGTCCCATCTTCAGGTGCTCACTCGGGTCGAGCTCGTCAATTCACAAAAACACACACATAAAACATAAAAAACACTGAATTTAAACACTCATACTGCGCGAGAGGGGACGATGCGCATCGTCGAGAAAGTAAACATGCACTGGCCGTATAAAGTTTAAAGCAGAGATAAGTTGGTCGTACTCTTCATGTCTGTGCCAGTTTTTGTATGACAGTATCGAAGAACGCGTTGGATTTGAACGACACCATATCGTTCAACAGGCACTCTTTCTGTGACTTGGCCGCTTTATATATCTCATACTCTTCTAATGCCTGTTGTAATACAGAAAGAGTGCTTGTTGAACGATATGGTGTCGTTCAAATCCAACGCGCTCTTCGATACTGTGATACAAAAACTGGCACAGACATGAAGAGTACGACCAACTTATCTCTGCTTTGGACTTTATACAGCCAGTGCATGTTTACTTTCTCGACGATGCGCATCGTCCCCTCTCGCGCAGTATGAGTGTTTAAATTCAGTGTTTTTTATGTTTTATGTGTGCGTTTTTATGAATTGACGAGGTCGACCCGAGTGAGCACCTGAAGATGGGACCTTGATCCCGAACCGCGTCGTGCATAGCGACCAAGTAAGTTGCATGAAGGATTATCAGGTATCTAACCTATTTAAAATTAATAAACCTCTCCCAACCATCATTCTATGCCTTCCTCCATAGCCATTTCACTTATTCTGACTTCTTCCTATATTCCAAATGGATACTCCAATTATGTTGCTGAATATGTATTACATAAACCTCTTCCTTTTCTCTTATTTGATTTTTGGTATCTGGCCAAATAAAAAAACACCTTTGAACTTTCATTTACTTTTGCAAGTGAATCATTTGCATCTGTATTTATCATTTGATTTATCTACTGTCACTCTTCCTCAATATTTCCCGGTTGTGTATTGTGGGTGTTACAATAACTTCCGGTCTAACATATCCTGATACAATATCTTAACAGACTCTTGTTGCAACAAAACAAAATAGAGTCTTTCATTTCTCATACTTCATGTGTACTTTGTAGTTCTTGTTTTCTCGTTTTTCTTTCCTGCTACTCGGTATGGACCGGATTAAATATGGCAAATGGTCAACGTTCTAAGAGCGGAAGAGTACGGTTTTACAACCAACGGCACTAGGGGCGGAAGAACCTAGGAGGTGAGCCTCTGAACGGAACCCAGAGAAGGGTCAAGGGCTCAAAGGAAGCACTCCCGCCACTGGTCTTACTCTAGGACATCCTTAGAAAACATTTTTCGTAATCACAAGTCTAAAAGAATAAGTATATAATGGCTACGGAAAGAGAACTATTGTAGATAAACGAATTGGTATTACGGAAATATTAATTTTTGACAACAAGAATGTGAGGGCCTCGCTCATTAAAACATAGTATTGTATCGTATACTGAAAGAGAAGAAAATAAATGTTGTGGTCATTACAGAACGAAGAAGCTCAAAGAGTATTTAAAGAAACCCATATATACTGCTATATTGTGTAGATTTGCAGAATACAGGAACTTGTTCTGGAGCGGGTATATTGGTGGACCAGAAATGAAGAAGAGCATTAAATTGTGTACTCTTGGCAATGATAGAATTATAGTCGTTAGAATAACAATTAATAGGGGAAGTCTTTATGCCACTGGTGTGTATGCTTCAGAAAATTGTAATGTGCTCAGATATACTTTACAGTTAGTTTCAGAAGCAATTAGATATGTACAGAAACTCGGATCATATAGTTATAGCTGGTGATCTTAATGCTAGGGTTGGTAAGCAGCTATTGAAAATGTTATTGGTCTTTTTCGAGAATAAACTATTAACGAAAAATGGGTAAGATTGCAAGAATTAAAGTAATTGTTTACTTTTTCATTTTTATAACCTTTTATTTTTTTTAAGCTTTTTATACACTTTTAACAAATTTAATGTAACGAATACTTTTTCTAGGAAAATTGACGTTAACAAGTATAATTGGTCTGCAAGAGGATTTCGATCAGACCTCTTTGGTTTATAAAATCTCTGATTATACAATCGTTTATCAAAAGATAGGTTTACAAGTCAAGGATACATATGCTTTTATAGATCCAGACATTAACATTGAACATTATATGGTGGTCTGTAAACTTGAGATTTCGACATGATGGGTAAAAGTTATGAGTATTACTGGGACAAACAGGAAGGAAGCTTTTAAGGTATATCAGGTACATGAAAAGAATATCCGTAGTATGTACCAAAAGAGGTTAACAGAGTATCTATAGTTGGTCCCTACTAGTAATAATAAAGAAGAAGAATCGAGTAATATACGGAATCTTTTGGCTAATGAAGTTCCTGGAAACAAACGAATTCGGAAAAGAGATTCAAAAACATGCAACGAAGGGATAGAACAAGCTAATTACACGGAAGGGATAGAAGGGATACACGGAAATGAATCAGCTAATTACAAGTACCTTCAGATAAGAAGCAGATAAGATTTGGATATTTAAAGGGAGAAACTTAAAGCTGTGAAATGTATTATCCAGGAAGTGCATGACAAATCATGAAATAGGTTTATTAGTGATATATAGGATGACATACATGGACGGCAAATGGTGGCATAAAAATTAACCAGGGAGACAGTACGACTTAATTTGTTTGAAAACGACAGATGGATTGTGCATTGCAAGGAACGGAGGTAAAATTTTACCTTCCCCAGGAGGCTGCAGAAGCATAAGACAGGACACGGGTGAAGATTCAGCAGTATTTGAGAAATTAGAAGGGGCATTTTGGTTCATGAAGAATCAAAAGGGAGGTGGTTTCGTATGTGATAAACTCATAACCGTTGAAATACTTTGGTAAATCGTTCAAGTTTAGACTACTACATTTGCTGAATATATGCTGAATGGGATGCATGATTCCGGATGGATGGAGAATATCCACGTCACGTTATTTCTGTTTTTAAAAAATGATAGAACTGTGCCATCAAATTTTAAAGGGTTAAGCTGGATGAATACAACTTACAAAATATATAGAAAAATTGTTAATTTAAGACTTTGTTCTAACTCGGATATTTTACTTTCTGACGAACGGGTGGGATTTGAAAGGTCAGAAGACAAAATCTATGGCTTAGGTGGGAAAATTTTCCTTGGAAACATTTCCTTAGAATATTGTATTAGAAAATAAGAGTATAGAACCCTTGTCACATTTCAACTATCTTAGTTGTGACATCACTTATGACGTATATCATTATGTTGATCATAAGTTGGCTATTGGTCATAAGTTGATCAAGTTTCAGTCAATATATGGGTCAATTCGTCAAGTGTTATTGAAGAAAATGAGGAAAGAGACTCGATTAAAATTTTAGAAGGTAATAGCTGTGCCAGTGTTGTTGTATGGTTTTGACCTTTGGTTTTTCCCGGTGAAGAAACATCTTAGAAGAAAGGAAGTATGGGAGATGAGATTTTTGCTATCTGTAAAAGGCCGCACACGCACAGACAGATTTTACAGTGGATACGTGTGCATAGAGCTCCAGACGGTCTTTATATAAGAAACGAATGCCAAAATTATTCAGAATAACTATCCACATACCCATGTCGATATACGTCATTAACTGCATATTATGAGTATGCTTAATACTATTGCTCAAATATCAGCTATAATGGTTGGAACATCTTAACCGAATGGATGACTGCCAACATCGTCCCCAGATAACTATGGAATTATAAGCCGCAAGGACGGAGAGGTGTGAGGCGTCCGAAGAAATGTTGGAGTAACTAGCTATAGTCTGTCTACTTGAGACCGGAACAAACTATTTTAGGTTTAATCCTTGCTGAAGATGATGATGACCTATCCATATTTTGCGAGCCTCTGCAAAGGTACGCTGTCCACTGCAGTTTACTAATTTAGGATATCTTGAGTGGAATATAATTCTTACATTAACATTAACAAATACAGGTGGTCACAAAATAAGGTTCCCAGGAATAGTTTTATTTTGTTATTAATTTATTCATTTATGTTACAATAATTATTTATTAATAATGTGTGTAACTTATAGCACAAAACGCTAAATAACAAACTACAATAAAGGTAAATGACGTAGAAAATATTAAGGCAGTTACCTCATTCTAAATTATTTTATCTACAGTAAATGAATAAATATCTCACAAAATTTTAACGTTGAGACCAAATACATTTGGCAAAGCTCTTGATGTTGGTAGTACCCAACTGCATTATTTACAGATCTCACTAATATAAATATTAATTACAATTTTAATAATTTGATTCCATAATAGTCGTAAAATTAAATGCTTGAGCAGTACGTTATATTTTGTCTTAAACTCCAAGTATCTTTATGATATTGGTTTACTTAAATTCTTAAATTAATAACGACTTATTGAAATAACTTATAAGAAATAATAAAATGTACGTCTTTTCCATTTTAGTATGCGGCAAACACTAGTGACAATGTTTATAAAGACTTACTAATTTGTTATTTTTTAAAGGCACTTATTAATTATTAACACATAAATAAAGTTTTTGTTTATCTAATGTCGCTACAATCTTTGAATTCATATTAAATAACATACCTGTTTACAAAATAATCTACTCCTTATTATAGGGCTACAAGGGAATGATATGAATCTGGCTATATAGCATACTACAATTTAAATAAATTTCAAATTAAACATCATACTGCTACTAAAATGCAATTTTAGAAATACATAGACGTGGATATAATGCCACGGTGTGTGTATGTAGGTACATGTATGGAATACGCTTTGTACGCTTATACATGCCTTAAATTAAAAGTATAAAACACGTTTCCGTAGTAAATAAAAAAAATATTAACAGTCAACACGAGATGGATATATTATATTTTTTATATTCGGCATGTTATATTGTTGTCTGTAGTGATTTTATAAGTAATAAAAGTTATCCGGAAATAATTTTTGTAGAACAATTAAGGAAAATAACCTATCTTTACGGAAGTAAAAATATTTGGTTATCTATGGAAAACTGTCACTGTATGCTGTACAAGAAATCTATATCTAGGTCGTCGTTTGAGAACACAATTCAGCTCGTTCAAAGGAAATGGGAGTCTCGAACACATATTCACGCGCATGCGGACGAGTACATCTACATACAGACAGGTGTGTGTGTGCGCGCGCGCACGCGAGTGGGATAGATGGAGGGAGACAGTTTATAATATAACTGTACTCGTGGTTTGTATCATACAGACATGCGTGAAACAAACACTAAATGAAAGAAAACAATATTGTAGTTATTTTCACTATGAAATTAATATAACATTTGATTTAAATGCGCGAATTATTTTGAAATAGGCGGTTAAATTTTTTCTACATATGAGTAAAACACTTATACACATAAAAATATAATTTATACTAACGCTTTTTTTATTGTAAAAATGTGTACTTAGAAAAATTGCATTCAGTTTCATTACAACTTACTTAACACGCAAAACGTAAAGTAACCCTTAAAACTAAACTCAAGGAGTATTATTCTTTGATTCAGATTAATAAGTATTATTTATAACTTACTATGGTTTTTCTTACTAAGGCTCGGAAGCAGATTTCAAAACTGATTCGAGCTTTGACATTCTGCTGGCAACACCAGTGTTTAGTTGTTTAATGTCTGACAGTTCTCCTTCCAGTACTTGACCTAACTGCATGAATTTTCTCTGGAACATTGCAAGATCACATTGTAGCTTAGCAACTTGTTTTTCCAGTTTCTGAGTTTTTGTTTCGTTTTCTCGAGGCACAAAGTTCCACGGATTTGAACATATCTCGAAACTTGGTCCTTTCGGTGGCATCATAGGTTTGAAAGGACCGGGAAATAGCGGTTGGTTTTCGTTGGGTGGTTCTTCCGGTATTTCCGATACAGGTATATACATGCTGGTTGTAGTCGATTCTATTTTGTTTTCCGGCTGTTCATCAGTCGGCGTTGCGTCTGTAGAGTCATCAGATCGTCTATCTGATACTGGAGTTTTTGAGGTTGTGATAGGTGGGCTAGTATCTGGCTGTGTAGGTTCTGTAGAATCTGATGGGGTAGGTGATGATTCCGTAGACTTCTCAGGCGTTGTTGGTATTTCACTTTGCTTTGTTGGTTCTGTACTTTCCGTGGTCGGTTCTGTCGTTTTGTCGCTTTTCGGCGTTGTCTTTGTGTCTTCTGGAGCCTTCGTTTCTTCTGGAGCCTTCGTTTCTTCTGGTGGCGATGTTGACTGACTGCTGGGAGTTGTTGTCGGTGTCATCTGCGTGCTCTTAGGAGACGTCTCTTTTGCCAGTGTCGTTTCTGTTGTTGATGTTGTCTGACTGCTCGTAGGGGATGATTCTACTGAAGGCGTTGTTTGACTGCTTTTAGGGGTTGACCCTTCTGAAGGCGTTATCTGACTGCTTGTAGGGGTTGACCCTTCTGAAGGAGTCGTCTGACTGCTTGTAGGGGTTGACTCCTTTGTAGATGTCGGTTGGCTGCTGTCAGGAGTTGTTTCAGTTGTTGGTGTTGACTGAGTATTGGCAGACGTTAACGTCGGTTGAGTAGTTTGACTGCTCGGAGACGTTCCTGGAGATTCTGGCTTCCGTTCCGTAGTTGTACTCGGAGTGCTCGCCTGTGACGGTGGAGTCTCGGTGTTCATTTCTGGCGGGGGAGGCGGAAACACATTTCTGTTGTCAAGGTTTTCGTCTCCTGGCGTTGGATTTTGCTGACATGGTGTTGGTGGCCTTCTTGGTGGAGGAAGTGGTTTGTTAAAGTCAACAAACTGGTCGGGTGCTGAAAAACGTTTTGAAAATCAATGCTAAATCTTAAGACTTGGTAAAATCAATGAAGTTAACACTTGGTAATACAAATCGGCATTCACAAGTGACAAAACTGAATTACGTTCAAACAACTTTAAACATTACTGGTTAAAGCAAACATAGTATCCACACCATTACAAAAAGAATTAGTATATTTTTCATCAAAATTATTTTGTGTATCTCTGTTTAGATACTTGTATCTTTTTCATTGGAGACTGATTTTAATATATATAAAAATAGTGTATTTTGCGAATCTAAAATGTTTTGTAACTCTTTTTACACATTGATTGTATTTATACGTAAAACTTTCTTTAGAACAAATAGTTTTATACTTGCAGAAGAAATTATTTATTCCTTGATAATTTTACAATTTTAAGTATTTTACAGTTAGAGTTATAATTTAGTAGCTCGTTTGATTCAAATTGTATAGCATCACCTTACACAATATATACAGGCATACTTAATAACACAAACGATTCATATATACAACAGATATTTCTTACACGGTAATTCATCAAAGATAATCCACTCTTTAACTTTCATAGAACGTTATTAATTATAACAGGGTTTAAATGGGTGGACATTTAATTGAGAGGTCACATTTGAGTGCACACGTCTTGTCACTAATGAAATGTTAAACTAAAGGTCTAGTAGTCCTGTCACTTACGTATGTTTGCAGTTTTAATTAGTTTGCTTCTTTTTAAAAAACAGTGCATTTAATTTTCCAGAGATTTTACTGTAACAAATTGCTTATAAAACTATTTGCTCTAACAGCGTCAATTCAAATTCAGCAGATTCTTTTGCTCAAGAATGTATGTGTATTATTTACACTGGTAAGAAGGATATTTAAATATTTATATCACTGTCAACTTTAGGACATAAAATTAATCGTAAAATTAAAATTATAAGTTCTATTTAGAACGGTATAGTCTGTAGTTTTGTTTTTTATATTAGTTCGTCATTATCGAAAAATTGTAAAATGTTCCTACAACGTTGACTATTTTTTGATTGTTTTATTTATTTATTGATTTTTAATTCATAATTCTTGGTTATTTAATGTTTGCTCATGGTTTTACAAATGTATGCGGATATAGACCTACTTAAAATTCCCTAAGTCGCAATAAACAAACAACTGCTAAAATTTTTAATTTGAATTTCCTACGATCATTAGCCTAATGTTTTTGTAGAACTATGGCGCTGAAAAAAAAATCGATTTAAACATCAATGTTTAATGTGATCACTGTTGTGGTCTGGTATGTAATTAAGGTATTACCTAGTGTTTAAAATAAAACCTTAAAGCACTATAAAACCGTTATATTACATAACAAAAACTAGAAGTTTTTAAATTTATAACAATTTCTTTTTTTGTTTAATATGTGCTTTATATTAAATATTATAACATAATATCTGTTATTATAATATTTCATAATTTTAGGTAATTTATAATTGTAATGCATTAATTACTCATTTTATTAATACAAATTAATGTTAGGTTTAAAATAAGCTTGGCATTATGAAACTAATTAAGTCAATTAAATTTTTGTTTGACGTGTAATATGTTATATCTTACAAAGCTTTGTGAATTTTACAGTAGATTCCTGAAAACGTTTAATTCATGAAATTCCTAGTGGTCACAAAGCAAATTCGGTAAATTTAAACTAGGTATATACTGCATGAATATAAGCCTTTCAATTTTCAATTTAATAATAAGAACTTATTTATACATTGAGTGTTTATTAAAGAAATGTATTAGCCATCGTACGTTACTCTAAGCCTACTTACGGGGACACGTCCACGTCATGTTTGGACTCCTGTATGGCACTCTGTTTATAATCATGTGGGTAGAGTAAGACACCACGTCATTGTTGCGTAGCCGACAGCTGTTATCTTGGTAAATCCAGTAGCCGTTCACAGGAGATCGTATGATACGGCGGAGAAGTATAGGAGGGCCACTGATCGGATTCAGCTGTCCGTGAAATGCAAAATATTGCATACCAGGAAAATCTACAAGACAAAATTCATGTCAACATTTCAATTACTTAATAATTCTATTTCACCACTTATAGTTTAAAACATGTCTAAATATTATAGGTTCTTAAATAACTATTAGTCAAAAGGCTTTCACGGCCGGTGTCAGTTGTATGATTAACGTTATCCGGGCTGTTTGGCCGTGGTCCATGATTTCTTGCCAAACCAAACGTTTCAATAGCTCAAATGGCTGCCATCATCAGTGGAATTTTAAAAAATTATTAACGTAGGGTGTTCACGTCAGGCCTACAGTACTGTGGTATAGGCTGAAGTAAACACCCTACGTTCAGGTTTTTTTTTAATTCCACTGATGATGGCAGCCATTGGAGCTGTTGAAACGTTTGGTTTGGCAATAAACCATGGACCACGGCCAAACAGCCCGGATAACTTTGATCATACAACTATTAGTCAATTCATCGTCCGCTACAGTCTACGCTTTAGAATGTATAGGTCACAAGTCTCCGAGCTGCCATGCTACTTTAAGTATATGACGTACTTTAGGTTTTAAAAATAATACGAAGACTTTATATTAATTAATATGTAAGATTCTTTTTTTAATTAAATTTGGTGTAAGTTATCATTAACTAATATATATATACGCTACTTCTATTCTAATAATATATATAAACTTTCACTAATGAACTTACTGTTGTCACTTCCCAAACGTTTCGAGATGTTGTTTCTCTTCTTCAGTGGGTGTATACTGATTGTCGATTACAGAATAACCGTTACGGAAAAATGGTGTGTGTGGTGGGGGTTGATGGTGGGAAGGGATTGGCGCTGAGGTTCGAATTGTGTGTGTGGATCAGTGTAACGAATAGTGTATGTGATTTATAATGTATTTGTTCATTTAATATGTTGTTTGGTTGTAGTGTGTGATATCTGTATATTTCAAATTGTTCAGCTGTGTTTAGTTTTCTACTTTTAGGTAAGTAGTGTAATATTTCCATGTTGTGTTCTATGTTTGTGTAACTGTGGTTTTCGTTATGTAAATGTGTGGCAAATGTGGAATGTATGTAGTTTGTGGTGAGGGCTTTTAATTGTTCGGAAAATCTGGAAGAAAAAGATCTTCCCGTCTGGCCGATGTAGAATTGTTGGCAATCATTACAGCAAAACAGGGGTTTATAAATTAAACTGTAATGATTGCCAACAATTCTACATCGGCCAGACGGGAAGATCTTTTTCTTCCAGATTTTCCGAACATTTAAAAGCCCTCACCACAAACTACATACATTCCACATTTGCCACACATTTACATAACGAAAACCACAGTTACACAAACATAGAACACAACATGGAAATATTACACTACTTACCTAAAAGTAGAAAACTAAACACAGCTGAACAATTTGAAATATACAGATATCACACACTACAACCAAACAACATATTAAATGAACAAATACATTATAAATCACATACACTATTCGATACACTGATCCACACACACAATTCGAACCTCAGCGCCAATCCCTTCCCACCATCAACCCCCACCACACACACCATTTTTCCGTAACGGTTATTCTGTAATCGACAATCAGTATACACCCACTGAAGAAGAGAAACAACATGTCGAAACGTTTGGGAAGTGACAGCAGTAAGTTCATTAGTGAAAGTTTATATATATTATTAAATTAATAAAGTGAACGAAGAGGATGCAACAACAAGATAATTTCTATTCTAAATCTTGTTAAACAGATTCAATACATTTTCAAAATTTTAAAGTCAGCTTTCACTTAAATGGCATCACATATTGCAAAGTTCCATCGACACCTTTTAACAGGAACTATTTCCTTGTTTAAACCTTTTTCAGTTTTTCTTTCTGTTAGCAAATCAAAAATCATTGAGGGCATAATTTTTATTATAACCAAGAACGTATAGTGACATTTATTATGACCGTGAAGCATGTTTCCATTAAGTTCAAATAATTATTGTTTTTATTATCAGTAGGATCAGGTTTAATAATATTATTAAACCTAGGTTTCCCGCTAATAGGAAAATATAACGAAATCGAATCGCTGGTAATAGTAATCACATACGGTACAGAGGCAGACAACGTTAAACAGTTTGTTTATTGTAGTGTTTTATATTTTATTGCATGCTTAGGGCGCGTGTGTATATTATATTTTATGGCAAGTTGATTAAAGTAGGAAATAGATTGGTGCGTTATCACCTTTTAAAAAACGACTGAAGTCACCGAGACCATTTGTTCTCTATAAAATTTTAGTGAGTTATTATGAAAGTGCTTAGTGTATACAAAAATTAAGTTCTTCTTCACATATTTCTGAAAGCTATCAATTTGTTATTAGAATAAGTAAGTTAGACAAAATAAGTAATAAGTAAGTTAGATATGCGGGATAAGTTTAGACAATCTTTAAAGTACGTATACGGGATAAGTACTAATAATCTGAAAACGCCAGAGATAAAATCTTGTGGACACAAAGGCAAAATCTCTTAGAATATTAATGTGGGTTTTTCGTCATTTTACTAATATTTACTTGTTTTTCTTACCCATATATTAATTACACACTTTTTCATGCTTAATTTTCCATAATCCTCTCAACCACGTGAATTAGAGTTCATAGTGTAGAAGGAATAAAGTTTAGTTTACACACACACAAACACACAATCTTATTCTATCCCAGACACTCCTTCACTGAAGACAAACCGTACACACACAGTCGTTTCCTGATCGTATTAGTTCATGAATAGGCTATACTGATGTCTGTGATAACTAGGAAGGCTACAATAAATAAATTTTACAAAATCATAAAACAAAAATGGTTTACGCATATAGGCCTACTCTACCTCATGTCTTGCAAAATTACAGAATTGAAAATTACCAGGCCACCTCGGCTCTGCTTGACGTCCATGCCCATCCTTCGCAAGGTTGTAGGTCTACCTCAGTATCTACGAAAAGCGGCCGATACAGCATTTCGCTTACGGCACCACGGCTCTACGCTTCCGTGGATCAACTCCAGGGAAAGCCATGACGACAAGTAATAGCGCTTCTGCCCAAAATCCGCCTCAGGTGCTGTGAGGTTATGTCCCTAGGCCCTTTGCTATTGCTACACATCTGGACCTCGGTAGTCCGTCGATGCGGCTAACACCCCATGACGGCTGCAGGCCATTGTCCACTTCAACACGGCTCTAGCCTTCCATGGTTACAATCCTGGAAAACATAATTGCTTCAGGCTCGCAGCGGTAAAACTACAAAGTTAAGTTCAGCCTTCCCGAACACGTACTAGACGAGCCTTCGTGCAGACGAGACGTCCATTTTAATATTCTTCTATTGTAAACACATGATAACAGAAAAAACTTGCACATAATTTACACTTATTTATGATTCGGTGTGAATCGCATAATCCCGAGTGCTATGACAACGCGAGCACAATCTTTTTCTCTCTTTATTGAATTATTAATCATAATTTTACATTCTATAAGCTAAATGAAAACACCTACAAACACAGCATGACTGCTAATCGCCCAGTGATGACTACAGTAGTCGTCAATTAACCATCATCTTTTGAGTCTCCTATTATCTTCTCTGCCCAGGAGCTGTCCTATAAGCGGGTTCTCGTGGTTTACTAATTTAACGTAATGTTTTCTCCTTCTGTGATGAATCATGTCTTATTACGAGGTTACAGTAGAACACTCGATCTGAGTTAAACCACGGAGCATTAACTGTCGCCACAGGTTTCAAATTGATATCTTTGGATTATAGCTATGTTGGATTTTGTGATGCATCCCGGCAATTCAATGCTATGGATCCGTATAGGAGTTATTATGGATATTAATGATTTTATTTATTCTACATCGTTAATTATGTGCTTTATTAACTAATACCTTTGATCTTCTTATTATTATTGAGTTTAGTTTTTGATTGTCAAGTTTATTTGTTTCCTTTTTTGACTGTATGTTGTTTCCATGCCATCTCGGTGAGCATAAATTTTTCCAAACATCTGACTTCAACTTTACCAAGTAAAGTAATACTGTTTATGTATACGTCTCTTGTGGGGCTGTTAAGTGTGAAAGTCGTGCTAAATTCGCTTTCAGTGATGTTTATGCGCTACTCAAGCAGATTTAGTAGAATAAGTTGAGGTCGAATGCCAACGGTCTGATGCCGTTGTGGCTGAATTATTGCTGCCTGTTAATATAACCAAACCTTCTGCAAATGCTACAAGGAGTCTGCTTCTGTTTGTTAGTAAATCTGACGTTCTTAGTGACAGAATGTATAAAGTTGTACCAAATACATTGGCCTGTGATGGTTCTGACTTTATTGGTTATAGTTTAGAGGTTGAAATCTATATATCTGATTATTCAGTTTCTATGTTTTTTCTGTATTATTTTATGTCACTACGCATAATTAAGGCATCAAGTTCATCTTGAATGGCATAGTTTCTAATTCTATTCGTCCGTTTAAAACCTCTGAAGCGTTTGTTCTCGTATCGTTCGTAAAGCACAAAATTCTCTACTGCTCAATAGTGGGGGCACTCTACGTTATTATGAATCTAATCTTCATTTTCAGTTGCATTTGATTTCTTAGGTGCATTACTAGTTTATTAGTCATATCCCTGTGACAGCCACAGGATACCTCACACCCAAGAGGACAAATAAAATAATCCATTTCTTCAGTTGTTATGTTCGTCTTACGTCTTTCTCTTGACCACTTGCAAGTAATAGGTTTCACAAATTCTGTCCCAGAACCAGCCGTTTTCTGTCTTCTCACACCTGAGTTGGTAGTTAAGCAACGTCTAGTGCTGCCATTGGAACCCTATCCCATGACATACTTTCTAGACGGTCAAACCTGTTTGATTATTTTTAAAAATTTTATATTTACAGACTTCATTTATGTCGTTAATATTTTTATTCTAAGAGCGTATAGCTAAAGGTACTTTGTAAGAACTTTTATAATTTCCACCTCTTCTTCTTTACAATATTTTTAAAAGGTTTTATATAACATATAGTGTTCTTGAATTATATTTCAAACTTTACACTTTAAGTTCATAGTTAAAGAATGTTGTACTAGTCAATCTTGCCATTTTCAATTCGGGTACTACTGGTATCCCAGGCTACTAATTTTGTTTACCTAGTTGAGTTATTCCTACATAGTTATTTCATAGTTGTGTAAAACTGGCTTAACTGTCCTCTAGGAGTCTACTTGTTCGTGTGGTGTGCAATTACAAAAGTTGTTCGTTGCTTTTTCAAAAATAAGAGCACATGAAATTCAGGTAAAGACAGTCCTACGCCAATGGCACCAATTCCACGCCAATAAGGATCTGTTTATTCTTGAAAGTAAAACTGTATACATTACTGATAATTAGCTCCCACGGATGTTATAAAACTTTCGGTCACGTGAACAAGTAAAGGTCAAATTCAGACATAAGTGAAGAGAAACTATATAGTACTGGCAAGATATAATGTAGTAAGAGCTCAGAAAAGAAGAGTCACAGACGACAAGCAAAAAGGATAGAGACTGACAGGTTAAAAAATAAATTGAAATACACTGTGAGAAACTGAGAAATGGGCACTTCTAATTTCATACCGACCACATGTAAGATTATATCAATTTCTTTTTATAATTGCTTTCAGCTGTTTACATGTTGTCAAACTAGAATGTTTATGTCGGCGTAAAGGTTGCGTGTTTCCTTCAAATGAAGAGATAAATGAGGTTAACAAACTTTTTCGGCACTCGAATTATATTCACTGGCAGGTTTGGTTTTTGTTCCCGTCTGACGCAAATATAAACACTACGATATAAAATACATTTAACCTCATTAATCCGGCTTACCTTGGACATTCCTTGTATTAACCTTTGCAACATATGTTACCACGTGGACCACACCCTAACAATTCCTTTCAGTCCCTTTTCACTCGCCCCCCCCCCCATTCATGTATGTATCGGTACTCCGTCATCTCCATACATGTCTTTCCTCTCTCTCTCAATTTATTCTCCATTTCCTCATCTGTGTCTATCTCTTTCCAAATTTATCTTCTCTCATTCAAATATGAACACGTCAAATCATTAATCTTATAATTTTAATCAATGACCTTTTCATCGTAGTAAGGCATGTCGCCTGATTAACCAACCATAATATCACTTCCTACGTACACTAATAGTACACTTAAAGACGTCACAATAGTACAAACGGTATCACAAATAAATTTAACGGTATTACATTGATCAGTCGTTGGAAATTTTTTTTGTACGTACATTTCATTACATGTATATATGCTCTATGTTACTTGTTTGAAGTGTCTAGGCTATAGATTCGTGATGTAGATTTCGATCTGTATCTAATTTCTACTTACCAATTTTCAATTTTTCAGTTATGGTATTGTTGCAACTGCCACATTTCATATACGTGAGCGTTTTTCACTTACCTAAGTCACAATATAAAAGACCAGAAATAAGACTGAAAAAGTCTATGTCGGTAGTCGGCAAGACAGGAATATCGTGGCTAATATGAATAACGCAGTGAAGCGTAGAGAAGTGACAGGCAAGGAGTGTGAAGTCTGCCAACAGATATTTGTCAGTTTACGACAAGCCACTAACCCAAGTTATATAAACTATGCTTAATATTCACAACAGTCACAGTCGTCGTATCCACATTATGTCAGCGACGAGGACGTGACGTAAGCCTGACCACACCGCAACCGTACTGCAGTACAGTGCATGATAGCCCTTACTGTGCCGGCAGCAACATGGTATTTGAACAAATAACCTATAAAATTTGTTCTCACCACGGTGTATACTGTTTATAAAAGTGAAAGCGAACTGAATGTGCATTGTTATTTTGAAGCGCGTGAAGACATGATGCAAAATCATTGCAAGAATAATTCAAGTTCAGGAGAACGTGTGAAAAACTTCGGATACACGCACACAGCCGTTTGTTAGCTGAAGCATATTTTTATTGTAATAATAGTTTGATCAGATACCAATGATGCTAACAAACATTTAACCCATTTTTGAAGTAGCATTCTTACTAGGAAATACGTTTCTAGTTACCTCCTTTACCTTTACGGAACAGATCATGAAGTGCGCCATTCAATATTTGACACTGTCAATACCAATTATAAAAAATCGTGGTTATATAAAAACAAGTACTAGGTTAATCCCCCCCCCCAGTAGGAATATATATAACTTATTTTTACAATGTGAATATTATAATAAACCGAAGTCGTACCCGTTGAAATCCCAAATCGCCAATCTATTATCTTACTGAAGTTGTATAATTTTATTTCCCGATTTAAGGCGCCAAATTGTTTTATTTCAAAAAAATTAAAATTATTCTTACTATTTATTTATCCATCTCCCTTATTTGCGTTTAGTTCAACTCACCTTTGTCTTGTAGTTTAATTTGAATTTCGTTCCTAAAAAATAGGGGTTACCAACCTCTATTTTCTGATAAAAAATTTTCACCTGGGCTATATAAAAGAATAAAATGTCATTAACATTAAAATAAATCAAAGGTACGATTGAAAATAGTCAATACTGTATTATTTCTTTAGTGTTTTTATTTGTTTCTTTTCTAAACAAATTAGATATTTTTATAATACAATGTTTGTTCCAACTCTTGATTTTTTACTTGCTCAGCGGTTGGCAATAGTGACCAGGCCCTTGCTAAATAAAATACTATGTTTTATTTTGGTTATTTTAAATTAGTTGGGTTTTTGTGATTACAGAAAAATTAACAAAAGGTCTTTTGAAAGTACAAAACTTTACATAAAATATAATTAAATAATATACAGTTTCTTAATTAATTCTTATGTTATATTATATATGTTCGACCAAGTTGGTGAATATTGGTTAATAGTTCGTTTTAAGAGAAGACTACAATGTCCAATAATTTGGTCACCATAAATTAAAAAGTGAATAAAGATATAAACTGATTGTCACTAGTTTATTCATCAATTGAGTGTTTCAATAAAGTTTATTAGTGAGTGAAAAAGTGTCAAAGTGTAGATTTCTTATTCAATTTTTAATTCAATTTTATACTTAGCACATTTCTTCACATCTGAGATTTCACTCCATGTTCATTTTCTTTTATAATTTGTAAGACAGATTTATTCTTCCAATTTAAAGTGATTTGGTTTTAAATAATTCTTCTTGTCATGCTATTACTATACATAGTATCATTTTAGTTCATTACTATCTCATTTCTATTAGTATTTATTTCTTTTATATAATTATATTGAGCTGCATGGATTTCTTAATCTTCTCTTCACTGAATCCAATAACAGACTAACGAATTTTTCTGTTAATGTTTGGTTGTCAAGGCAGCAAGCCTAATACCCAGTAAGCCTAATATATTGGTTGAAAAAATTGTTTACATTGTTAGACATTGCTACTGATTTTTTTACAAAATTAACAAATATTTTTAAATTAATATAATCTTCTTATACTACTATGAATTCTCAAGATAATAACACTATTGCATTGCATTTCTTTTATAAATTAATTAAAAACCAAACATGAAAATTTTTCATCAGTATTGTTACTAGTTTAACAATTTTGTTTTTATCATTAATTAATTTATAACTAATTCTTTTGGTATACATTATGAGTCTCTAAAGTTATATAATCAAACCTAATAGTATTACCTACAAAGGCACCATAATGAACATTTGGGAAAATTTACAAATATACAAACATAAAACACAAAATAAACTAATACCTGAACAAATACAAATCAATACAAACATGACACAATATTCAAGGCACTCAACATCGAAAATACACAAAAAACTAACACATACACCACAATCACACACAATAAAACCAATTTGAAGTACCAGAAGGCAACAGGAAGCCACAATAATAATAGTCAACCAACACATATGTACTTCACTAGGCACAAAAACCGGAAGGCTGAGGATGGGTACAAGATGGTACCCGAAACATGTTCCCAATAAGGAAAAAATATCTTGAGGTAAATTCATTATAAATATTAAATGTAATATATATATATATATATATATATATAACTAAATTTAAAATACTTTCTATAATACTTCACTTTATTGCATGAGTCAAAGCATCATTTTCTAGAAACGATATTAAATAAAAGTAGCCTATATTAGTAAGTTTTACTTTATACATAGATTATTATTTACTAAATTAATTTAAACTACAAAATTGTCACTTTCCTTAGTTAAACCAAACCTGTGCCATATACAACGTTTGATACACGTAGTTGTTTTTTGAGGAACATTAACCTTGGTTTCTCTTGTACAACTGTTTTTAAAATGTTTTCTAAATCCTTGCACAAAATTGATGACATAATACCATCTATTTAGAAGTCTATTTAAAAATAAAATGTGTAAATAATAAAAATAATAGCAGGTTATCATTGGATGTTTCTTGCGCGTCAGACCCAGTTACAGAACTGTCAACGCTGAGTCCCCACCAATAATTTTTCACATGATGTAAAGTGGTAGAAAAGTCTGGCAGAAAAAATTGTGGTTGTATATCGCAGCTACTCACTTGACCTCATGATGCTGATATAACACCGTACTTGAATTCCGCGAGAGACTATAATCCGCTACTTCTTGCACTTGTGGTTTGCCACTAGCTATTGGAGGGGGCACATCTATATTACACATTCCTTTACAATCAAAGTATTGTTCTTAGCATTATAGCAACTAGACAAGATTTTGTTTCATCCACTCGTGTTTAAAGTGTTTGACCTTTCTATAATGTAATATTAGTCCCTTTCTTTACCGCCTCAGCTGCCAAGGAGTTAGACAGGGTAGGCTGCCTTATGTGAGCCGCCGTTCGACATACAAGGAAGCCAGTATGGCCAGCACTACGTGTCTGTCACCCTAGAATGTTATCCTACGTACTTATTTCCACAGGCTGAAAAACGAACTTTGTGGTGCACCCGGGAATCGAACAGGAGACCTCTAAGTTAGAGCCAGGCGCCACACCTACATGTCTGCTAACAGTTTAGCATAAACCTACCTTAACAGTTTTCTATGCGAATCTAATAAGTTTACAATGATTTGGACAATCCCATAATGTGATTATGTCTATATAGTCCAGTCGGGATCTGTATTGGGTTGCTTTTTTTCCGTCGGAACTCAAATTTTTATTGAAATGTCTTCCGAAGGATGCCTATAATGAGAATTTCGGTTTGCACCAGAAAAAAAAGTTGTGCTAAACTCAGGAAAAATCGTAGAGTGAAAAAATAGACATTTTGGGTCCTGTTTTATGGCCTTTTCGTTCGAATATCTCGGTAAGTATCGTATCTACGTGGAAAATGAATAGAAGTTCATTTGTTCGCAATAAAATTTCCTATCGGAATATGCTTTTGTAATTTTAAAAGTCAATTTTCCGATGCCGATAGAAGGCATTTCCTTCGCACTTTTGCACACGTTTTCGCCCCTCCAGCGACTTTCTGTGCAGTGTGGGAAACCGAAAAGGACTAAATATAGGAACGAGCGGTGGGTGTACAAGAATCTGTCTGCCGACCTGCAATCAAATCAGGGAAAAATTCGACTTTTAGACCCCCTTAAAAATTGTTATATTGTTACAACAAATTGTTATTAAAATTTGTTATTGCGATTGCCGTAATTGGACTCCTTATCAAACGAGACCTCGATTTAAAAAAAAAATCATCTAACTCGATTGGTTAGAAGCCGAGATATTGTCAATTTTAGAGCGCGCCGCTATTTTGAACTCGCGAGTTCAGTTTTGAAGCGAGCCAGTTTTGACTTCCCCCACCACCACCTCCCAGCAACTTTTCGTGCGGTAGGTGAAACTTTCTTCGGTATTTTCTCTATGTTGCCGAAGGGTGCAAGTTTTGAAAATGTTCACATGAAAAGTACTTGGAAAAACGAATGCTTTTGTTCAAGAATGAGGCTCATAGCATTAATATATTGTTTACTAGTAAACACCGGTGAACTTTGACGGGCAATATCTCGGGAACGATTAACGAATTTCAACATTTTTTTTGTTCACTCCTGGAAAATTCACGAAAAAAAGTCGAAAAAATGTCGCTTTGGAAAACTGCTTATCGGAAAATGAAGAAAACTCTTAATGCTTCTAATAATGTAGCTAGAAAAACTTTAACTTATAACAAAAACAATCGCGCAAGAAAAAACACGATATCTTTTTTCGTTTTTGCACAATAATTTTGCAATCTAGCTCTCTCCGGAAAATCTGAAAATTTTGAAAATATTGGTGATTGAAAAATACAGTCTTGTATGAATCGCTGATTTTTTTTTGTTCATAGAAGAGCATTCAAACTTTTAAACCCATTTTGAAAAATACAAATCGGTTAATTAGGAGAGCCTAGGGAATTTTTAGAAATTGTAATTAATTTTTTTACTTATAAACAAATAGAATATTTTCGCGAATTTTCAACCTACCAAATTCAAAAATTACAGGATGAAAGTACTCAGCAAGACGCTTTATTACAAAAAAAATGTTGAAATTCGTTAATCGTTCCCGAGATATTGCCCGTCAAAGTTCACCGGTGTTTACTAGTAAACAATATATTAATGCTATGAGCCTCATTCTTGAACAAAAGCATTCGTTTTTCCAAGTACTTTTCATGTGAACATTTTCAAAACTTGCACCCTTCGGCAACATAGAGAAAATACCGAAGAAAGTTTCACCTACCGCACGAAAAGTTGCTGGGAGGTGGTGGTGGGGGAAGTCAAAACTGGCTCGCTTCAAAACTGAACTCGCGAGTTCAAAATAGCGGCGCGCTCTAAAATTGACAATATCTCGGCTTCTAACCAATCGAGTTAGATGATTTTTTTTTAAATCGAGGTCTCGTTTGATAAGGAGTCCAATTACGGCAATCGCAATAACAAATTTTAATAACAATTTGTTGTAACAATATAACAATTTTTAAGGGGGTCTAAAAGTCGAATTTTTCCCTGATTTGATTGCAGGTCGGCAGACAGATTTTTGTACACCCACCGCTCGTTCCTATATTTAGTCCTTTTCAGTTTCCCACACTGCACAGAAAGTCGCTGGAGGGGCGAAAACGTGTGCAAAAGTGCGAAGGAAATGCCTTCTATCGGCATCGGAAAATTGACTTTTAAAATTACAAAAGCATATTCAGATAGGAAATTTTATTGCGAACAAATGAACTTCTATTCATTTTCCACATAGATACGATACTTACCGAGATATTCGAACGAAAAGGCCATAAAACAGGACCCAAAATGTCTATTTTTTCACTCTACGATTTTTCCTGAGTTTAGCACAACTTTTTTTTCTGGTGCAAACCGAAATTCTCATTACAGGCATCCTTCGGGAGACATTCCAATAAAAATTTGCGCTCCGACGAGTACAGTCAACCAAAGCATTTTTTTTACAGATCCCGATTGGACTAATATGCACGTACGTGGTTAAGATGTTTTTAATTATTCAAGGTACATAAAACGTGAACTAAATTTAATATTTAATAGAAGACAATTTAGCTGCCCTGAGTGTTGAAATTATTTTACACCTTCTTAACCGGATCTTTAAATATTGTAGAAGCTGCACTACAATGCGTAACAATATGCGTAATTTAAACGTTTGGTCGTAGAGTGAAAGAAGATTAGAAAACATTATCTTAGTGTCGGCTTTAAAGGAAATACGTTGCAAGAATCTCAGATCTCCATTGCTTATATAGTGCCTGCTGTCTATGGTTTCCGTTAAACAAACAACAAGAGTACAATGCGACCTGGTCACCGGCAGCGGCAAACTCGTGAGAGAATTAACTATAAAGATCGACCTAGCATTCTATGTAGGATGCCAACTTGATCGGAACACGCCTTAAGTTGCGTAACTAAGTAACAGTTCTGGATACTTGACTCAACTCCGTTACTGGCATTCCTATCCTTCTTTCTACTTTAGTCACTGAGTGTATTTTATAACGGTACCTACATTTAAATGTACATGTATTCTACAAGCACTAAATTTTGGACACAATTACATCGCTATTACATGGAATAGTCATCGGAATGAGCGAGCATAAAGCATTCGTTAAATTTTAAATATTTTATGTTTTCTGTAACTGAATTTGTGGACACTAATTACATATGGCACAAACGATATTTCAATAATTGGGAGTCCATTTTTCTCATCTTACTTTTTTTGTTAACTTTAATAAATATTACTTCTTTTATTGAGAATGTGATTCGTAATGAAACTCATAATTTTTTTTATTCTGACTGTTATAGAACCCATAGAAACATTGCTATAATCTTTTTTATAGAAAGTGTTAAACTAAAGGCGTTTTATATTTGAATAGAAAATTTGAGTCCCAAGTCAGGTTAGTAATATTGGTAAACGGAAATTCTTAACTGTTAACAAGCTCTATTCGAATTAAATGATATAACGAAATTTGATAAAAGCCCTAAATGACTTTGCATTAAACTCTTTTTTAGCGACTATATTTAACTTCCAGCATTATATTAATTTATATGTAATATAGATTACATATCTGTAAACTCGACTGACATTTATTTTAATTTTTTTAGATTTACTTTCTACTGTTTAATGATAACATATTGTACATAATTGAAATTAGTATTTCTAGAAGGTTTATTTAGGCTCCTGTTCTCTTTCTCTATCCGTACGTGTGTGAGTGTGCGTAAAACTGTGCACGTAATTGTGTGTGTGTGTGTGTGTGTGTGTGTGTGTGTGTGTGTGTGTGTGTGTGTGTGTGTGTGTGTGTGTGTGTGTGTGTGTGTGTGTGTGTGTGTGTGTGTGTGTGTGTGTGTGTGTGTGTGTGTGTGTGTGCGTATGGGTATACATAAAACTTACGTATATGCATGCACGAATTCATATAAACACGCATAATTGATAATTACTAATTGATACATATTTTATATATGTCCATATGTTAGTATTGTCTCTCCCGTCTTCTGACGAATTATATGAGAAAATAAACTCAATAATGTAGGACATTACTTCCCAACAGTTCTTATATATTGGTTTGGTCAATATTGTATTGTTGATCCTTCCAGTACCTAATGTTTTACCTAATTGTGACATGTTTCGTGTTTATTTGAATTTAGTTATTTATTTATTTCTGTTGTCTATTTTAAAAGTACTCCACTTTGTGACGTGTGTCTTACTGATCTCATAATGTTAACGTTTGAAAAGCTATGTCCTTTACATATGAGTATCTAGCTAAACTGAATTTTATAGTCTTTAATGTGACGATTAAAATAAGTTTTCAAATTTTCAAAATAATCTATTTAATTATGTGTATGTCTTATTTACATAAAACGTAATACATATTTTTATTTTAAAAGTTTTTGTTCATTTAATCGTTGGTGCTGTATTCTTTAAGTAAAATTTGTTCATTATTTGCAAGACCTTGGTGTATGTTCTTGTAACATTTAATAACTGTATTTTGAGTATATAGGAGTAAACCAAACATTTGTGCTTTCAAATGTATGTTTGAATTGTTTGTTAGTTTTTTTTTTTTGTTAATGAATCTATTTGTTTCTTCTCATTTATTTTGTCTTATTTTTATGTGTACATATCATTATTGTTATTATCATTATTATGTGTGTGTGTATATTATTATTATTTTTATTTTGTGTTTTTATGTGTATATATCTACACAGTTCATGAGGCTTCTTGTTTTTTTTTTATATTGTATTACTATTTTTTTCATAATTCACTTCATTTATTTTATGTGGTAATTTAATATCTTAGCCTCTTTATTTTTCTGTCTTTTTCTTACGGTACATTGAATATTGAATTGAAATTGAGCGGAAAGCTGTCATTTTGTTAGGGGAGATGGATAACTCATGTTCTTCAGTTGTTAATTCCTGTAGTCTTTTTATAATCATTTCTCTGGGTTACGTTTGCTAACGCTGAATTGCCGTACAGTTATAAAAAGTTCATCTTCAACGAAACAATGATATGAACTGGAATAACTGCCTTGGAGCTATCCTTGAATCACTTTCTAACAGCAGCAACTTCTACACGTCACTTGGCGGGAACATTAACACGGCAACCTGACCGCTACAGATAATTTAATAACACCTCATTAACTGCAGTTCTGACAACATAACTGTGAGTTATACGTTCTTTAATTTATGACTTACGCCAGTGAAACAGAAACGTATTATAAAAATAATAACTGTAGTTAATCGGAATAGTTTCACACCCAATTAAAAATTAAAAACATATTTCTTTACATTGGCTCAATAATTAAACAATCCATTCCTTACACTAACCAGTTCACCTATCTCACTTTAATTTTAACAAATTGATTTCAGCAAATTTTTTGTTAATGGACTGAGAAACGAACAAAAAGTTGAATGAAAAATTATTGGCCATAATTATCAAGTCTTCAGACTAATCGCGTATTGACTGTGTTCTGGAAATTATTACGCTCAAGCACACGAAGTCGTTAAAGAGTTATAGTTGTTGATATAATGATGGGTTTTGTAGTTTTCGTGACTTTGTTAAAAAATGGTATGACTCGCCATTATAATGTCAGACCAAGTTACGTTTTTGTAAAAATAAAACCATTAAAACTAATCCACTCATACCAATCGGCATAAATGTTTTTATTATTAACTCGTCATTAGCTTTAAAACAAATTCACAAAACCACCTATTTTCATGATCTCATTACTAAAGAAAATTTTTCATAAAATAGTTTTGCACCTTGTAAATCACGATAGAGCACCAAACCCTCTTTAGGCTAGCTTGTATATTAGTTGTTATGCAATTATATGAAACTTATTAGATGGTTGTCTTGCATAGGGATGTTTTGGCCTAATGCTTTAGTTTTTAATGTCTTAATAGTTTACTATTTTAAATTCAAAGTATTTTTGTGAATTTTCATTGAGATGTATGTCGTTTTACACAAAGGTTTGTAAACACAAGATGAAAATAGAATATTAATTACTCTACATTTTTTTTTACAAGTCATTATAAATATAAACATAAAAATTAAACTTTTTTTTGCTAATGCCTTGCGCACCTCAAACATAAAGTAATATATTTTACAGGCCAGACATTTGTTAAATACTTTGTTACGTGTTAATTAAATGAAAAAATACTGTTTATAAGAAAACCCTCTGAAAACAATTTAAAGAAGCGATCATTCAAAAGTAGGTAGGCAAGTCCTATTATTATTTTATTGTACAACACATTTTGCTATTATTCACTTTAATTGTTTTAATTTGCTAAATTTTAAACTCAAAACTAGACATACAATTCTTCACTACGAGTTCACTGAATAAATTTTATAAAACTTTTAAAGCATTTATTATTTAGTAGCATGAAAATTCTTTTTTGGAAATCGTAGTGAACGATATTTTATAAACAAAACTCTTCCCATTAACAAACATAGTAAAATAAGTCAATAAAACATTAAATAATAGATACTGACGTAGAGTAATTAGAAATAAAATAAGTGAAATTCATCAGTTAAGACTAGTATAGCACTTCTGAGTCACTGCTATGAAACCGCTAATGTTAATTTTATAGCATGTAATTAAGTAAATCATGTTTTCCACAATAAACGTTAATATAAAATTAATTTATTCCTTGTGTGACTTATTGAATGTTTCATGATACACTTAACTGCAACTCTTTGAGTTTTTGCAAAGCAAATCAACAACTTTACAAAGTATCATCTCTTGTTAATATGCAAATTATATTTTTTGCAACGCTCATTTAGGTTACCTCACAGTTAAAGACTCAACTTCACACGTCTATGTAAAAGTCAATTAATTCTTATCCGACATGTAGTTTTAACCTTTTATTCACTTAGTAAGTCTTACTCTGTACTTCACTGAGTAGGCTTATTTTGTGTAATATTTTTCAGTTACTCCGTTCAACAGTTCTCTCTTATTACATAGTGGTAATTTAAACTCACTTCAAGTCAGTTCACTGTAAATACATTCTACTTATATTAAGTTGTCTATTAACTTCTTAAATTTTTCTTAAAATTGTAGAGACTTAAATTAATAAAATGTTGCATCTTTACATTTAAATTGACAACAAATTTTCGCCTAATTATTTTGCATTGTAAATTTTGTTAGAGTTTTCCTCCGTTACTTTAAACCTATATATATAAAAAAACGAAATACCCTCACTTATTCATACACTCACTCATCACGAAATCTCCATAAATATAAAGCCTACAAACTTGAAATTTGGCGCTTCGGCGCGTATGTTTCTCTTGGCTTCTAGGTGCTCGCTAAGAAAGGGTTTTGAAAACGTTTACCCCTAACCGAAAAAAAACGCGAAAAACCGCTAAAAACCGTGACATCGATAATGCAGCTTTTTTCAACTGTACGCTTCCTGGAAGTCTAATGTTTATTTTTAATTTGCTTTAGGCTTTTGGGGAGTTACTAAACAGTATTTTTTTCATCTAACCTATAACCACGAGAAGGCGCGAAAATAATCGCGACACAGTTCACCCTATCCCTCTATTCCTTGCTATGTGGCGTTGAAGGTTTTTTTGAGTTTTAATTTCGGCACATATATTCCGAACATGGTACGGAGACACTATTTGGCCAGTTGCATATGAAAAACGTTCAAGCAAACGAAATAAATCCTGTTTCGATTGTACTACAAGTGGTTCAATGCTGGTGAAACACAGCACCTATATGTAGGCCTATCTATATCTATATGTATAGAAGCGAAATACCACTCACTTATTCATACAATCACTCATCACGAAATCTCCATAACCATAAAGTCTACAAACTTGAAATTCGACACGTATGTTCCTCTCGGCTTCTAGGTGCTCGCAAAAAAGGTTTTGAAAACTTTTATCCCTAACCGCAAAAAAATAACGCGAAAACCGCTAAAAACCGTGACGCAGATAATGCAGCTTTTATTCAACTGTACGCTTCCTTCAAGTCTAATGTTTATTTTTTTACTTTGCTTTAGGCTTTTGGGGAGTTACTAGACAGCATTTTTTTCATCTAACCTATAACCACGGGGAGGCGCGAAAGTAATCGCGACATAGTTCAACCTGTCCCTCTTTTCCTTGCTATGTGGCGTTGAGGGTTTATTTTGAGATCTAAGTTCGGCACATATATCCCTCCTGGCTTCTGGGTGCTCACTAAGATAGTTTTGAAAGCTTTAACGCCTATCCGCGAAACAACGCGAAAACCCCAACACTGATAATGCCGCTTTTTTCGTTGTATCCTTCCTGCAGTACTTTTTCCACCACCTTCACGAGAGCAAGCAGCCGTTGTCGCCAACCGTGAACACGTGAGGGAACTGTCTTATGATCCCGTTCAGCTGTCTGAAAGAGTTGCTGTGAATGTTCCAAAATTAAATCAAGTACAGAGGGAAGCCTACGATAAAATCATGCACATCATTCCTTCTGATTGTGGGCAGTTGTTCTTTCTTGTAGCTCATGGTGGCAATGGCGAAACATTCTTGATCAATCTGTTGCTAGCCACAATTAGGAGCGAAAGGAACATCGCCGTTGCCGTTGCTTCCTCAGGTATTCCAGCTATCTTGATCAACTGAGGCAGGATGGCTCACTCTGCCTTCAAGTTACCTCTCAACCTGAATCATTCTGAGTCTGCACTTTGTAACATCTCTAAGCAGAGTAACATGGCTCATGTGCTTCGAGAAGCCAAAGTTATTGCGTGGGATGAGTGCACCATGGCTGACAAGGGAGGTATTGAGGCTCCGAACAGGACGCTCCAGGTCATTAGGACCCGCAACCTTCTTATGGGTGGAGTTACGGTGCTTGTGGCTGGTGACTTCAGTTCAGACAGACCTTGCCTGTTGTGCCACGGGGGACACGTGAAGATGTAGTCAAGGCCTGACTAAAGTCATCCCTCTTATGGCCTAATTTCAAAGTTCTGTCCTTGAGAGTTAACATGCGTGTACACCTCTAACGTGACTTGAGGACAGAGGAGTTTCATAACTTATTGCTTGATATTGGTGATGGCAAGATTTTGGAAGAGGAGGGAAGAATTCCTGAAAAACTTTGCTATGTCGTGGGAGGACTGATCAGCTTCAGTGACAGAATATACCCCAACATTCATCAGGCTAGGGAGGATTGCACTTCTTGGCTGAAGGAAAGAGCTAATCTCACTCCAACAAACGACTCAACCAACAGCATCAACAACTTTCTGTTGGAGAAGCTGCCGACTGAGCATATGAGGTATGAGTCTGTGGACTCTGTGGTGGAGGTCGAGGATGCTGTACATTACCTTGTGGAGTTCTTGCATACTCTCGACCCACCAGGAGTACCACCTCACGTCCTCTACCTCAAGGTTGGCGCTCCAGTCATGCTGTTGCGCAATCTAAACTTTCCTGAACTGTGCAATGGCACCATGCTTCTGCACAAACATATCATCGAAGCCATGATTTTCACAGGCGTCGGCAAGGGAGAAACTGTCATCATCCCCCGAATTCCTCTGATCCCATCAGACTACCACTTTCAGTTCAAACGTCTGCAATTTCCCGTTAAGGTGTGCTACGCCATGACCATCAATAAGGCACAGGGGCAGAGTTTGATAGTGGTTGGTGTGGATCTGAGGAGTGACTGTTTCTCCCATAGCCAGTTGTACGTGGTTCTCCAGTTCACCTGATTCACGTGGTTCACCTGACAGCCTGGTCATCCTCCAACCAGAGAGCCAAACCAGGAATGTTGTTTACAGTTAGGTCCTGATCACTTAATCTGACGGAGGAACTGAAAGTATATGCTAAGCAAGTTATTAGCCTGGCTACGTAGACCAAAAAACCAGGGGTGGTGTTGGGATCAAAGGGCTTAAGCCCATCTAGTTTATTTTTGTTAGACTTACAATAAACGACTGTCTTAATCTCTAACAAAAACTTAGCTTATCCTCTCTAACTAAATAATACAGCGTCATTTTTAATAACTCATTAATTTTCAAGCTTTAATAGTTGATTGATCAAGCTTGATCAAATTGATCATCTTCAAATTTATCGAGCTTAAATAGCTTAAATAATTTCTCTTAGTTTCAAAATACCGGTATTTAAGCTTCACAAATAACCTATTTCTACTTTCTGATTTTACATTCTGTTTTATTTTCTGATAATCACCGTAGCGAAGCATAGGTATCCAGCTAGTACATAAATCAAAATTTTAGTGTAGCCTATATGATATCATTGTATAGTACGGTGCTTGTGTTACAATATACAAATAGCACTTGACAAATAAAAAAATTCTTATTAAATTAACCTAATATGACAAAATGAATCCAGTATGCCTAATAAAACAATATACCTAATTTAAAATAAGTGGCTCTCGTGTGAAGGTGCAAAAACATAGTATGTTTTCAATTTAAAACGGTTTCTTGTGTTTAAACACGGTAATAAACATTTGTAAGGTTATACTCAGTCTCCAGACTTTTCTAAACGTTTCTCTTGTAAGTTAGAATTAGAATTCTTTGAGCATAGTTTAAAATTCCTATTTTTCAGCCAATGAAAACGCACATAAACTTTAGACTGAACAAATAACACTTTCAAACACTTCACATTGGAAAAGCATATGACATCGTCCTGTGATAGTCCATGAAACGTTTTATGTAAGACGGACGATGTAATTAGTAAAATTTACATATGAAAATTGTATGAACATATGCGTGACAACGGAAAAGCGTAAACTCAATACGAATCTGTCTAAACCAGCAAGTGTTACCTGTGTAAATTTGCCTTAAAACACAAATAGCTTTGCCGTAGTGTGAATACCTTCTTATATAAATATCCCGCAGTGTTTACGATCTCCTGTGCGACGAAGTATGACTGTCCGCAAAACGACAGTTATAAAATGATAAGGTTCTTCCCCATTGAATACATAAAAACAAAACTATATTTGTATGGTCTCTTTAATGAAACGTAGTTTGTTGCAACACTTTGAGATTTATTTACATCATACTTACGCATATATTACATACATCTGAGCAAACGATAAAACCAATTCATAACTTTCATAACTCCACAAAATACATTACACTAATATGAAGCATTATAAAACGCAAAGTCTTTGTACTTTAAAGTTATCAACCTGACTGGTTCATATGAAACAAGTTGTCACTTTCTATGACTTGGATTACTAATATTTTTACTCTCATCAATTTCGTGGTCCTTTCATTACAAATTGATTTTTTTGTAAAAATTCTAACAATCTATTCAATAAATACATCTCCAAAACAAGGTTTTTTTTAAATTATTTCTTCTACTGGTCATATTCCGTCGCCACATATTACTCGTTTATGTCTCATGAATTTTTGGTTTTGCATAAATTTTTACTTTTAACAGTCAGAGTTGAAACAGTAAAGCTCTCGACCTTCAGTATCTTGGTTTTGAATTTCTTATCGCTTACTGATTAATATTTTGTCACAACTTGATATTTCTCTAGTCCTGCTCAATTCGCTGACCTGCTGTTTCTCAACACTGCTGTTGGATAAACACCTGCTGTTTATCAAGTTTTTTGACAGCAGCAGCAAGTTATTCTTTCAGTTTGCATCCATATACCTTAAATGAATTTAAATTTGTAAAATGAATATATTCTTTGCTAAAATAAATTTTTAGCCAGCTGAAAAATCACTAGGTAAACACATCAGTAAAATTCCTTCTTCTCTTCAGTTATAAATGTTGAATGTAATGAAGTTTAGTGACGTAAAGGTAGGTTATTTCAGAATCCTGCATCATCTTACAGACTCCGAATTTCGAATGAGTTCTAAAATAACTACAATATTTGTTAGAATTTTAATCTCAATTTTTCTCTATCCAAATCAGATCATCCTTTTGCCTTTTTAATGGATCATATAAAATTTTTAAATGCATTTCTCCCTAATAGCAAACGTCTTTTTATATTAAAGCCACGTCGTTCACATCCAATTAGTGTTTATATGTATTGCGTTTTAACAAGAAACGTTTTTAACATCTTCAGTTCTTCTTTAGGTGTTAGTAATTTATATTTTTATTGCTTTCTTAAACAACAACATCTTATAAGATATTCTTAAATAACTCTACTTAGAAGTTACTCTATTTGCTTTACCAAATATAAAAATAAAATTATAGGTATAAAAGTAAATAATTTGTAAAGGATTATACCAGAATTTATAATTATATAAATAAAGTTATATCCTGTAAGGAACTGGAGTTCCTTAGTTGACTGCCAGCGGTCATAGTCATATTGAATCCAATAGGATAGGACAGTGAGAAGGAATGGAGTGAGATATAGCCTACTCTACAAGCTTGCTACTTGTCATGCTTGACCACCACAATAAGTTGCAGAATAAATGTATTTCTATAATACCTACAGTACTACTAATTTACGGCAAAGAACTTTCCCAATATATAGGAACAAACTGAGCCATTTCTAAAGTTCAGACAAGTGAAAATGACGATGATGTTGCGATTGATAATACTTTCATAATGACACACAATAATTTAAAACACGTTAGACTACAGACCACTCGATCGTGAGATGTTACATCTTTCTAATAAACAAATTCATTGTTTACATTATAAATTTTTTATAAATAACTATACACACATAGGCATATATAGAGTTGCAATAATTACACAAAAAAAGATAAGCGTATAAAAATTATAAACGGATAAACGTAAGCTTGCACAGATAAACTTATCTTGTGTGTGTGTGTGTGTGTGTGTGTGTGTGTGTGTGTGTGTGTGTGTGTGTGTGTGTGTGTGTGTGTGTGTGTGTGTGTGTGTGTGTGTGTGTGTGCGCGCATTATAAACGGAGGTCAATGTCTAGACAATAAACAAGAAAACGTCTACTAATGGCGAAGGTCGTGCACTTATAGAATAGCTTATCAGTATTTGTAAACAGTCTGAGATGATTGGAAAATAGTAACGATAAAACGGCTCAGAGACTATTGGTATTTCAACTACCAATTCAACTACCAACAGCACCACTTAATCAGCAAAATTCTCATTCCTTTTTGGTACAAAATAAGCATAATTGAAATGTACATTTATTTTGAGAATTACCTTGTCGTAAGATAAGACCAAGATCGGATGCACTTTGCCCGATGTGAGAATGAGGTAATATTCGAAAGTGCTTGCCGGTAGCAAAATAAAGTAGTAGATTGCAAAAATGTAAAAATTGTTCTTTAGAACAATTAAATAAGTATACACACACACACACACACACACACACACACACACACACACACACACACACGCATAGATGGGAAAGTTGAACAGCAGGAAAACTACTTTTGTTGTGTTACAATGTATTTCACACGCATATTTTCTGTTAAGTTTTTATCTTACAAAAGGTCTTATCAACGTATTAAACCACTCTTTCCGTTCTAAATAATTATACAAAATTTTAATGTTACATAGTTGTTTTATTAATCTGAGGTCCTAATTAAAAATAATTATTGCTAATTTGTAAAATTATTTTAAATCTAAACATCTACTATCATCTCATAATTTTAGTTAATATTATTTATGTAACACGTTTATTAAATTTTTTACAAAACTATTTGAAAGAAACTAAATACTAAAATGGGTTTACTGATATGTTATTTTCACACTATTCTTTCTTCTATTTGACATAGTCTACATATTGTTTACTACTTCTAGTAAAACATTTATTTTTTTGCAGTATTTAACCACTCGAGATAAAATGCCTCGTCTATGAGAAACATGAGTAACGTCAAAATTATATTTTATAGCTAATTGAAAAGTATCTGAAAAATCAAATACTGTTTTTTCTGGGTACCAGAACTTGTGTTCGTTGAAGAAGCAGCCTCTTTGACTTCGTTTAGACATCCGCATTTATCTGAGTTTAACAGTATTACACAACAGCTAGACGAGACACAACGATATTTAAAACTGGATAACCTATTCTGAAGAGGAAGAGAAAAATCATACTGTAGAGAAAGTAGAATAGAGCAGTAAACCTACAAAAGGAGAATGCGGGACGTACATGCATCTCCTGTACACTAAGATAGCACCGTCATTCTGTTATATATCCCAAACACTGCACAGCTACCCCTCATTATCCCCGTATTTTTTCTGAGCGGTTATCAATTCTTCAGTTTTTTAATTGTATTTATTCCCTTATTTATTTCTTAATGATACTTGTCTTCAGTGTACGTATATTATGAATACGAAATATTTCCGAACATTTCAGCGCTATTGATACTGATAATAAGCATAGATTTAAGTCCAAAGGTCACAGGAACTGCTACAAACGTACAGGGAAGTACAAAGAACACTGCGATGTAATATGAAACAAAGTACAATCTTAACAAAATCTATATATCGGTGTATTATGTATTTGTTATGCAGTGCATTAATCTAATATGAATCTCTATAATTTTTATTAAATTATTTTTATTTTTATTTGTATTAACTCGTGTGTAGTACAATTTTGTGTACAGGCCTTCATTTATCGTCATAAAATATGGAATCAAAATTGTTAGAATGTAAGTGATATTATAAGTAAAACAACTATAATATTAAAATATAACGATTATTCTTTTATAGTCAGTCCTCTACGCATGTTTAGGCCACTTCTCCTCTTATTGTATATGCAAAGTCGTTTAATCTGAAGTTTAGGTTATTACGTAACATTAACATGTGGTTTTTACAATTTAGTTTTTGTCAAGGTAGTTGTCATGTATGGCCATGTGGTGTCATCGCGGTGTCATAAGGTCAGAAGAGTTGATGGTAAAGATGGAGAAACTGATTCTTCTAATCTCGCTTTACTTATTCACCTAGTATCGCTGATTTTCTCGAGTATTCGCGCTTCCATTTGTTACAGCCATAGTACAATATAGTCGGCATTAAATTTCGCAAAAAAAATCATAGATTAATTTTTAATACTCCCATGTATATTCATTAGCATAAGTAAAGAAGAAACGTCATAGTTAAGTTCATAAGTAATAACAGTATGAATTATATAGTTATTTACATTTACACATATTGGTAAATTAAATTTTATAGACACGATTTCGTAAATCTGACTCATGAATCCAGGAAGCAAGTTATATATCAAGGCTGTTAACATTTTTTTCTTTGTCAGCAGGTGGCCAGTGTTTTTATAATTAATTATTTCAAGCATGCTTTACTCAATCACAAGCAAGTTTATACATTCCTTAGCTACGTACAGGATGTGCACGCCTACAGGCAGTTTGTCAGTCAACACTGTTTTTTGTTACCAAGTGCAAGTGTATCAATAATGAGTTCATTCATTGCCGTATAATGTGTAGCGTTGACCCCGCGCCGAGTGAAAGTGGACAAGCTGGTTTAGTTTACGTTTTCTTGTGTCGCTGAGACACATTTTCTATTGGCAAATATGTCGGTATTGGGCCAACCATAATGTCATGTTTCGTCGTATCCGCTACTTATCGTTATCCAGTTTTCTAAATTATGTCATTAATTTCCGAAATTTCCATCAACTTTGAGAACCGTTTGACATTTAAACTTAAAACACTTCTTTTCGTTTCAAATGACACTCAAGTCTACTGCTCTAACTTATTTTTCAACCAGTTTTGCGTGTTTACAGATTTTATTATTTATAATTATGTTGCAGACACTTCTTTCTACTTTGTAATACGCAAGTATTACTTGTTACCCATTTTTAGCATGTAACTTGTAAACTCCCATTTCCATTGAAGTGACAAAATTAACAATAATTACACACGGAAAACAAAATATTTTGGAAATTTCTTCACCATCCAAAATATAAAAGTAGTGATTTAAGAATGCAGATAACAGCTAACATTTTATATGTATCATTGTTTTATGCAAAAATGATTTAAGAATGCGGATAACAGCTAACATTTTATATGTATCATTGTTTTATGCAAAAAATCTATCACATTATTTGTCATTTGACAGTTTAATAAATAACTGTTTATTACAGTTATAGAATAAATAAGTTACACACTCTCCCCCCTCTCGTTCACACACATACACACACACACACACACACACACAGATGTAGACATAGTATAGCCATGAACCCAGTCATAGGTGTAGACATAGACCCATATATATATATATATATATATATATATATATATTTAATATTTATAATCACTTTACCTAAAGATATTTTCTCCTTATTTGGAACTTGTTTCGGGCACCATCTTGTACCCATCCTCAGCAATCCATAACCTAGGCTGAGGATGGGTACAAGACGGTACGCGAAACATGTTCCAAATAAGGAGAAAATATCTTGAGTGATTATAAATATTAAATATATACACATCAAGAAACAGACTGTAGCAAAAAGTATTTGAATATAAGAATATAATGTGTGTGTGTGTGTGTGTGTGTGTGTGTGTGTGTGTGTGTGGCTTGATTTCAGGGGAAACGCGCCGGAACGGGTTCCGGAATCTCTTGGATCCAAAAATAAATTACCAAATAAAATATATGAACAGAAAAACCTAATTATTACAGAAATTTACTACTCCTTTTTAAATTGTGCCCCTCATCAGCCACACTACAAAACTAAACATGTGTCAAAATCAAACACCAGCACTAATCTTTGTATTAACTACTATCGTTCAAAAAATGTCCCAATAAGATATGGATAAAATGAAATAATTAAAATTTTGCTTCAAATTTAAAGCTACATAAAAAGCAACTGACTGGGGGCTTCCGAGAATATGTGCAGTCCAGAATTATTCCGGAGAGTGTTTCTACCTTGAAATATGCTATTGAATCAATATCAATATCTTCAAGTGAATGTGAGAGGGCTGATTTCTGGCCATCATACAGCAATGGACTCAAAGAGTAAGGAAAGATCAAGAAATAAACAATATGACGACACAATGATGATACTATGGAAACTTTTTTAAAATGTCCAAACCACTAAAACCATCACTTAGAGTTTGATTTTGGCTCCGGGATGTTTGAATGAGTGACATGTTTTCTATTGTCGTGCTGCTAACTTGACGATGAAGCTCTTTAGAAATATCAGGAAACGTTATTACCTTTTTAGATACACGTTTATACGCATGTTACATATTTTATAATGCTTTAAGAAGGTATACCTCCTTTGTAATAACCTGATGTAAACTTATATGATAATATACGAGTATAAGTATTTAAAATAAAAAAGTACTTAAAATATAAGTATATTTGTGTCTGTAGAACTTTTGAATTGGTACGTTCCGGCACCTATAATTTTTTAAATCAACCACTGTGTATATATAGATATATATGGACATATGTATAGCATAGATATAGATTAGGTATAGCACAGAGATAGATTTAAATATTGCCGGCACGCTAGCTCAAAGAATAAAAAACCGAACGGGCATTGACCCAATGAGAATCTCACCCATGAAAATCTGAGGTGCTGGCACGGCGTATCGTCACAGAAAAGGCACTGAATATAAATATAAATATCCATATATAGACGTTGACATATATATAATATATAAATAAATATAGACGTAGATATACTGTTTTCATCGACATAAATTAAAATTATTTTCTCCGATGCTCGTTCATTAAGAGCACTATAATTACGTGAAAGCAATACCTGAGAAAACTGTGTAAGGTGAAGTACGTAAAGTCGTTTTTAAACTTACAGAAGAAACTAAATAGTCTGTAAAAGTGGGGTATCTGTAAAGATTTTTTTGTTAATTTAACAATACAAATGTATAGAAATTTTCATATTGAATCTTTATGTGCTGATACAGTAACGACTTGCCAAGAGCAAATAAACGGTAGATGCACTGGGCGATGAAAGTATAGAATTATGCTCAGGTACAGCAAGGACGCCTCTATTTAACTTATACGAAGGCCATAAGACATAATTAATAATAATTTAAACGCACGCCCTACTTCCAAAAATGCCTATACTGGAATATACTATCCCGGAGAAAATTGTGGTTTCAAGAAAATCTTTCACATATAGGCCTATTCAGAACATGAATTATATGACTAAATAAATGACATAATTGACATAATTGCTCGTAGAAAAGTGTCCATAATGATTTAATTATGCCACAAAATCCAATTTTTCAATGTATATTTTTAAATACGCTAATTTTAGTACAGGTTTTTAACAAAGTAAATTAAAACTTACAAAGAGAGAAGCCACTTCGCGGTATCCCTGAAAACGGCCTGAGCCGGCAACGGCTTATAAATGTCATTATAGGAAGCATGGCAAATAGGTAGGCCTAATGACGTAAACAGAAAGAGGGAGATAGAGAGGATGAGAAGGAATGGAGAGAGATGCTTTTCATACGTTACTCTTCACTTGCACTCTGCATTATCTTTTTTTCGTGCCCTTAAGTCACAAACGCGTGCCTCTATATACTTACTTACGATTGCGTGTACAGGATATTCGTTGTCAGAGCAATTCGTTTCTATTCATACATATAGGTTTTTACTTTAAGTTTACTTGCTCGAGCGCGCGCGCGCATGTTTAGTCTTTCAGTACGTGTACCATCATAGCTTTAAAAAATTGAAATTTATTGATTTGATTTAATCTGATAACTGTAAATATATTTCATCCAAAATTTTGAACCAATTCTGCAAGTCAGGTAGCGTAGACCTACTAGTTTGTAGTAGCAACGGTAAAGTTTGTTACTTTCATATCAGTAAACATATAATATCTGTCATAAAGTCCAAAAAGTCAAAAATTAAAAATATAATAAAGGAACTAAACCACTTTGTTACAAACAATAAATAAATGTGAGACAAAAAGTAAATTATAGTTACATGTAAATATTATTCTGAGACACTTCAGGTTATCCAATTTTGAATTTAACAAAAAAATATAATATACGAAAGCCGAAAAAAAACAGTCCGCATAACAAATGACAGACAAATGAGTAAATACAATTAGGTAAAACAAACAGTAATTAAGAAGCCTGTCATGGTAAAGCCATGACCCAAATATCTTACGAAATAGTGAAACAAATTAACGAGAAACAAGAAACCTTACAAATACGTACGAAAAGTGGAAAGGTCATTCTAATAAATACTAAAAAAGAGATATTTTATGAGAATAAAATAAGCAAGCAAAAAAGTTATGAAAAGTAGGACTACCGTAACATTTAATAATAACATGCAATAATAACAATAAAAATATCAAATAGCTAGTCAAAGTAACAAACAACCACCAAAATTACGAGATGTGTAATATCTAGCAACAAAATGGACACAACAAAACTTATATGCACAATTCAAACCAAAAATTTAACATGTTGTATAGAACGTAATAAAAGTTAACCTTATCATCCTACGCCCTTAGTAATTATAAATAGCACCTCGTTATAAGTAAACAAAATTTACAGTCAGCGATCCAACAAAAAAGTTAAATTAAGATTTACTTACATCACTACATTGAAAGATAAAACAGAAAATGGACAAATTGGACAATCTTTATAAGCGTCAAGTAGCAATACAAAACTAAAAATCAGTAACGTCGCTCAATTTCAACATCAATAATGAATGCTTTCCATAGAAAAATAATCGAAAGTTAACAGAAATTTGAAGTTCCTTTCAGCTGAAAAAAAATACAGGAACTAGTTAAAATAATAAGTGTAACACCTTTGTGAAGTAAATATCAAACATTTAGATGTAAATACAAGATGAAACTGATTTCAACACAAAAATAATGTAAGCCTGTTCAGTCGTATTAGCTGTGGTTGTTGGAATTTCTGCTATAATTGCAATATTATTTCTCTAAGATGGACAAGAGTACATAATAAAATCGTATAACGCGATCTCTAGGCACAGTTCGACAAGGTTGAAAATACTATAACTGTATACATCATCGAAATTTCCCTAATTACCCCATATATCTCTATTGCTAAATGGCCAGCCTTTACTTATTAGTTTTTTATTATTACTTGTTCACTCGTCTATATAACCTCATAAGAGCTACGTCATTTCGTCTTCTTGCAACGGTTAGTGTTTATGGATTGCCTCTCGCAGAGGCATCTCAACCTTTTCCTCTAATCCTAATAACTTTTTAAAAACATCTATAATTTTCTAACATTTATGTATGTTTTACTTCCACTTTATTTTCATAGTTCTGTAAACTATGTTACCCATTATGGTTTATCGATTGCTGCCTTCTTGCTGTTTGTTCTAATAGAGTATTTTTCACATACTAAACTGTGACATTCGCTGTGTTTGTACGTTTCTGATGTTGACTATATTACATTAGTAAAAATAGTTATATTTATGGATAATATTTATAACTTAATTTTTAAAAATACTGTACATTTTAAATACATTTACAGTGCACATATTTATATACACATATGCGGCTTATAATGTTATGAAGCTTAGAATATGTGACGTACTGTAGACGCAATGTATAATATGCATATCAAATATATAAACGTGAAATACTGACGGAACTGAATACTCTACAATATTAGAATAAGAACTTCAATATGACTGAATATAACTAGAATAGGAGTGTATGCCTAATAATGGCTTGACAGGGGAACAATGTTGCTCCTGCCACAAGAACCCCCATGCTACTGATGTATCAGCTTCACGTATGGTGTCTGAACAAGACTTTTCGAAAGTATTCACTTCATTTAAATGCGAGTATAAGTACGTTTTACAGAATAATTTAAATGATAACAATAAAACATTTTTAACAGCATGGGTATTTTTACGTCATGTGCTGTGGTTCATTGCTTCATGATAATCATTTGTTTTCTTAGAAGTAATCGAAAGAAAGAAATTAAGGATTAGCCCACGAGAGCTGTCTGCGTCTAATTCCATAAATATGGCTGCTTTAATACTGTACTGCCACTCTGTCCCTTGTTTTGTGTAATCTGTCCATACCTGTCCCACAATATGACCGGCATTTCCTTTAACCAGATGATTTCTTCAATTTTTTCATTCTTAATATCTCTACAAAATCTGCCACAACGTTTTCCCTCTCAAATAAAATTTACAGCCATTTTATTTTTTACACAAAAATTCAAGACGTGTCAGAATGTCCGAAAGTGTCGATCTTCTCTTTTAGTTATATTACCATCTTTTAATGTGACCACCAGTTTTTTAAGGTTGGATGTTCTTTTTTAGAGAAATGACCACAAACTTTGTTTGAAAAGCATGTACCTCAACACACGTTTTGGAACTTTTTTATTTGGTGTTTTGTGTTTAGAACATTTGCTGTGTTCAATTTTCTGCTCATTTTCTATACAAATTTTTGTTGAAGTCTTTTTATTTATATGTAATGCTACAGACGCCCTTTCAATTTTCCACTCAGAGAAAATCTCTATTAATAATGTCTCGTTCTCTTTCAGAATAATCTGTTACACTAGAAATCACATAGTTCCCTTACACTACAAAAGTTCCGAGCTTGAGTACGTAAGGAACGCCATGATCCATAACCCTGTCGGATAAACTTCGCTGCGTAGGATGCATTCAAGGATGTCCACTTTTGTTGAGGATTTTGACATTTTCGTACACAACCTAACATACACAATACACAATTTTTACATGTTGAACAGAACTAAACACAATGAACACACAGAACTAAAGATAATTAAACAAAGCACAGCAAAATGTTTAACTGAAACACCGGCGTTACGACTGACTGATTCCACCTTCAAGAAACCTGGCAACGTGCCAAAACCTGGTAGGCGTTGAATGGCCAAGAGGGGTTCTGTTTCATTCAGGAAAAATCCTGTGCTACTTTCAGATTGGTGTAATGGAGCTCCCATGCTTTCAGGAGGAAAGAACAGTATTTCACGAGGTTATTGTGGATCTAAAAATGAGATAAAAATGTTATATAAACATAGGTCTGGAAACGCTTAGTTTCCGAGTTATGGCATTTTGAAAAATGTAGTCATGTTTCTGTTTTAAAAGTAAAAGAATACATACAAAGTTACTAGAACACAAGTTATAGGTCAAAATTGGTAGTTCCATATGTTTTTGACCAAAACATACAAAAATTGCAGAGCTGTATCAGTAGTAGTTTTCATGTGATTTCATACAGTACTGTTTTATGTCCTCTTTACTGGTGGCATTGCTAAATAAGGAAAATTAACAGGGAACAATAATCGCTACGTGTAATACCACTGGTCACAGTAGACGTTAAAAACCACAGAATGCCAATGCTCTCTAATCAGTAATAAATCCTGTCAAACAGTATTCAGTCATCTATTTTGCTGGTTAGAACAGTTACGTGTCCATTAGCGATAGGTCGCACATTTGTCTCAATTAATCTACCTTTTGACAGCTGCTAATTGCGACAGGATATTGATCACAAGTTCCGCGAAGTGGACGCTCCCCTGTATGTTGTTAGCTTTCAAATAAATTTCACTAATGTCTGTTTGCTGTAGTAACACTCTTACATGAGGAATTATTAAATGTACACATTGAATGATGTGTCATAATATTTTGAATCATGGAACACTATTAACATTAGTGTTATAGGTGCTATTGCCTATTCGTCATCATATTTGCCCATATTTGTCCACTGCAATACGTAGGGGACTCTCTCAGAATGTTCGATGCCTGTTGGTTTTGTGCACTTTCCTTATCCGTTTTCTGTCGTCTAAACCGCGTGATTTTTAATAATTTGTTAAATATGATATGAAATTTTATATTTTATTTAGGTTTTACAAGGATATTATTAAATTTAAATAGCATGTACATCATTTATACTAGATGGACTACATGTACAAAAAAATTATCTTTAAAGAGAAAGAACGACTTGCGTAAGAACAGTTTGTATTTTAGTACGTACTAAATCGAGTGTGGAATGGTTTTATTTAAGTTTTTTTTTATTTTTACCGAATCATTTTTTGGGCTAAATGTATTTAACATATACCAAAATGTGAAGAATTAAATTACTGTTACTACCGCGTAATTTTGTAGACTTATCTAGTAATTCATTTTTATCTGTCTAGGTTTTCAAGTCGCGTAATAGTAGCGAACGTAAAACCCATACATAGTAGCAATGTATTTCCCTATCTCGCCCATTGTCTCATCCGACTGTGGAACGAAGAATATATTATATAACTGATCTTATAGATTGTTCTATTGTTTGTGGAGTATAAAATAAACATTTTACGTAATTACACAACAAATACGTATGTACTCAATTCGATTAACACTTATATACTTCTTACAGTAATACTTCTTATTAATGGTAATGATAATAATAATAACAATAATAACTACAACAATACCAATATATAAAAATGTGGGAAGACGTAAATTAACATCAATATGTATTCTGCTTTCTATAGATTGTTTAAGTTTAATCGCAAATATGTTTTCCGAACAGGCTACTAGATGCCCTTTTGTCGGATTGTAAGCCAAGAGGCAGTAGAACGGGAAAACATTGAGGAATCCTTCGAGTACGCATGTCTCACCTGAAGTAAAGTTGTGGCACCTTTCCTACCGATAAAAAGGTAAAAAAACATGCTTTTGGTGTTTGAATAGATTCTTTCAAGAAACATTGAATGGTCGCTTCATCTAATATAGAATCAACTGGCATAGCATTACTTACATTCTGACACGTACGGTATAACAAACATTTAACCACAAGTCTTTTCTTCTTCTTCTCCTCAACCCAGAGGTTGGTGGGTTTACAATGTATTCCCTTCAAAAGACAGTCTCTTAATCACCAATATCTTCTTCCTTCTTTTATCTCATTCATATACTCCTGCCTAGGCCTTATCCTCCTATTACCTCCCTCAGTCGTTCCATCGATCAGAATGGTAAACCAGTTTAAGTGGCACAGGTGACTAACCATACTGCTTTTCCTTTTTGCAATTGTTTCAGTCAGAATCCTCATTTCATTCACTCTCTTCAAAACCAGTAACGGACAGTAATGACGCACGAAAGATAATTGTCAATAACACCCAGTAAACTGGTGAAGGTAACGTAGGTTTAACCATTAAGATCTCTGGTCAATGACACGTTATTGAAATGTTGTTTATTTTGTTGTCACTTAGATCGTGTACCACTGTATTTCAATTTTCTTCTTTCACTTAAGTAGCTTAGTCTACAACTTATCCTATGTTACTGATCCTTGTTATTATTATTATTTTGTCATTAATAAATTAACAGTCTGCCATGTAATATTCAAACTGTACATTCCACGTATAAATATTGAATGTTCAACATGTCAACATATCAAAGAACACTCAAATATTGGGTTATTTTCATCATCACTTATTTCTAAATATTAATAATAATATAAATAGTTAAGTAAGTAATACTTACTTTGTATTGTGTTGTATTAAAAAATACGAAGAATATAAATAGTTGTTCTTATTATTTTTTATATAGTTGTTGCTGTGTTGTGTTATTATGTATATTAATACGTGATGAATTTTATAACTGTAGTAAAATTATTTCAATAATTTATTTGTAATAGGCATGTATTCTGTTAATAGATCAACTATGTTTTTGTTCGTGTACCACTGATGAACCGCACATACCTAAATAAATTTTACTTCAACACAGTATTATTGCACATCACAAATTATTGCGTCTTATAAATATGTACTATTATAAAATAGGTTTTTATGTGATAACAGAAGTGAGACCAAATTTCCGACAAAACGGACAAGCTTAGTTTTTGCATTGGGACAGAACAGAATAATAAAAAGTACAACCGCAAAGATAGATAACTAACTTTCCCAAAATTTTTATTTAAAAAAAATAATTATTATAAACAGTAAGATTATGAATCTGTGTGGTAGTTCTGATTCACGAATATATATTACAGGATCTACGCTGTTAAACATTAAAATTAAATGCCGACAGAAGTATGCAACAGACTAGAGCTCTCTTTTATAGATCCTTAAACAGACACAAACGTAGCAGAGATGATATCTCACAATCAGTGAACATGCCAGCTAATAACTGCAGACAACACGTAATCACTGGCCGTATTTTATAGGTTAAACGCCATTTCGCTGGGCATTTATCTAATAAAATATTTAAAAATATTAATTAGCGGCGCCGACTAAGGAAACAGTTTCTCCTCAACCTGATGCGGTATCAGAATAATAAATTAGCTGTTCTAACGATCAATGTTGTTGGACAAAATAATTATATAGTTCCTTGTTTGTCAGATCCATGATATTACGCATGCGTGAGTCACTATAAATTAGTCAGTGAATGTGTTAAGTGTATAAGACTGTACACGTACTCTATTAACATTGGATGTTTTCCTCTGAAAAGTTGTGGTAAAAGTAAAAGAGACTGCAGACAAAAAAGCCACAGCGAAAATTTATCAAGTAAAGAGGCGTCTGTACAGGTGCTTTACGTCACTGTTGGTGTACTGATGTTAACTTACGTTGGAGCCTATGGAATTGGTGTAATACCCCGTATTTCATTGTATTTGTATTTCATTGTAATTCTACTTCCATTGTATTACAGACTGATCTACAACACTTTAATCAGTACATGCCTTAAACATATCTTTACTTTTTGCGTTTCTTAAGTTCAGTAATATTTATTACTGTGTATATGGATTGAATAGATAGATAGATAAAATTATACAAAACAGAAGCAGAAAGAGAAAGACAGTTCCTTCTCAATTTGACGCGGTATCATTTACCAGAATATTGATTAGCTTTTCTAATGGAAATTTAAAGCTGGTTGAAAAAAATAATTGTATAGATCCTTGGTTACTATATTCACGGTACCACGCTTTAATAGATTGTTATAATTAGTCAGTGTTACATATTTATTTACTGCATGTATGTTGTACATACTGACTACACTTGTACCCTGGTATCAAGTATTTATCTCCGTGCGAATACCACAGAAAGAGATAGAGTGGGAATGTTATTGGGTGATTCGAAGGAGAAAAGCGTGAAAACAGCATGGGAGAAAGGGCATACTATAAATTGCACAAAAGTGTTCTCTGCCGTCCTAGTATTACTAATTCTACGAATGCTTCTTGTTAGCTATAATATCCAAACTATACATTTTGCTATGAAACAGTGAGCACTCCCGGTTTATGCAGGAAGTAAAAGGATGACTGGCGCATCCACATTGGCCGTGAAGTCTACATACTATTATGCACACAGAATAATACAAATATTTTTACAATCAAAACAATAGAAAAATTGTTTCACAGTGTCGTCTGCTGTAGCCTACATGAAATCCAAATAATTGTACCCACTTTGTGGTTGAATACATACAGTATAAAGTTTCGGAAGATTCAGATATCAGTAACTGGAGCAGAAATTTCAGAAACACCTCAAACGCTTACTTTTTCCGTACTTTAAACTTTTAATATTAGATATTTTTGTATTAATATACAGTTATTATATAAAGTACTATACACTGAGAAATATTTTTTATATTTCAGATTGTATATTTCACTGTAAATTTTACAATGCACAATGAATTTTATAGTGTACGTTTGTCATAATTATCTGTAATAAATATAGTAGTAGTAGTAGTAGTTGTTGTAGTAGTGGTAGTAGTAGTAGTAGTAGTAGTAGTAGTAGTAGTAGTAGTAGTAGTAGTAGTAGTAGTAGTAGTAGTAGTAGTAGTAGTAGTAGTAGTAGTAAGTGTGTAGTTCACGTGCATTAGACTGCTCAACTTATTCAAAGTGACGTGTTGTGGGATTGAAACATTTACATCGACCCGCACTTACATTACATTTATCAACATGCTTTAAAGCTCTATGTTCATTATAATATTAGCGGTTTCGCGACTTTACGAGATGGGTAACTAAAGCATTTTAACAGCACTTATAATTAGGTAACGCAATGACTGTCCACCTACTTTACATTAACGGTAGTTAGAAATAATTTTGAAAATACTGACACCGGCCGCGCAAGCTTTAGACAAAAGTTAAGCCTAGGAAAATTGGAGAAAGTGACCTTGCTACTTTAAGGATGGAACAGTCAATTATTTTTTCTTTTCTTTAAGTGCAAAAAACAAACCATTCACAACAAAATGAACACACACGCATAAACACACGCGCGCGTGCGCGCGCGTACATACACAGGCTATATCTATACATATAGGCTATGTGCGTGATTAGTTAAAAGCGCTTGGATGTTTTGAATACGTGTCACTGGTAGGCCTATATGTGAGCAGGAGGGACATGAGTATGACTGCAGCCAGTAACATTCATAATGAGTTTCAATCAGCATATATACTTACTATACATAACTTAAGTACGCTAGATTTTTATGAAGATTAAATTTATTGTAACAAACAAAAAGACAGACAAAGCATGGTCCGTTTGTGCTTATAGCTCCTAAGTTCACAAACAATGTTTAAAAGCAGTAATAATGAAGACACATAATTTTATTATATATTATAACATTATCGTTAAAGTTAAGCGCAGGAAGTTATTATTGCCATACTGTAAGAAGTTATTGCTGCTAGTTTTGTTACATAAGACATCGGTACACTGAAGTGAAAACACGTACCCGCTACTCAAATAACGCTTCAGCATTGGGCCGTAACGTAATGAGCAAACTATATGGGTGCTGTTGTTCGTTTAGAGAGCCGACGGTACTTTGTAAGGTGTGCATTATCTTTCTTTAATCAACAAACGTGTTTTTGCAAACTGTTTACTGTAATTAAACGGTTTAGCGATGAAAGTGTCATTAGGCTAATATTTTTAGAAACTATCTCATTAATTTTTTCATACTTTACAACACAACTACGTTTTTGCTATAAGTATGAATAACAAAAACCAGTGATTAATTTACAAGTAAAATTTCTCTTAACAAGTTTTCTTGGTATTTGCATGAATTATACAACTGGTAAAAGATTGGAAAGTTGAAAGCAACAAAGCGACGCTTTGTCGTAATAGTAACTGGTCACACAATTGCATCTGCTTAACATTACCACTGTACGAGTACGTAGAACGCGTGTGTTCTCTGTAGATGAAAGTAGTTCCATCCATGCATACGTTCCGCGCCCGGCTCTCTGTGCTGGCGTCGGAGCAACTATGTGAAACACAGTTTTGAGTACTTTGTCTAAGCGTACCTCGTGCCTACGCATATGTGCTCATCTAGCATCCTGGAATCTGTCATAAGTTCGTTATGATGATGCTTACATGCCCCATATGACGATTTCATTAAAACTATTGTATTGAAGCTAATAGCCTACATTACTACGAGTTTTCTTATCACTATTTGTGTATGCAGTATACATTATGCATTTTATGACCTGCATAAAGATACATGTTTTTTCGTTTCACCTGCGTTACTTGTTGAAGAGAGGATCCAGAAGACCGGAGACAAATTTATGTTTTTTCCCAATAACCGTACCTACACTACATTTTCGTTGTTTTGAGTATGCGACAGTATCGATATACCACGATGTGAAGAAGTGCACCACTTGTAAATAAGATTATTGCGGAATGCAACACGAAACACGTAATGTGGTAATGCGTGAGGGTTGATAAAAAGGTTATGTATGTTTCGATTTTTAGTTTATTGTTTAAGGTAAACAGAACTGATGGTTGACAAAATATAATAATTTGTAAGTAAATACAATGATTACAACAGATTGACACTTGACTATAATCTCTGAACGTATAAAAAAAAACATCTAAAATCAAAATGAACTAAGCATTTTTGTGACATTGAAGCGTTTTCTTCTTCATTCACAAACATGCTGAAGGTTAAAACATACGTATACACTTCAACCGTTGTTCATAATGGACATTATATTAATATATTAATATTATTATATTACTATTATATATTACTATATTACATTATTATATTACTATAGTAATATATTTTATTACTATGGCATCATAATTAAACTTCATCTAATGAACCTTTGTGAACGAAAACATTACGTTTATTGCCAACGTCTTGCGATTAAAACAGAATAAATGATATATTTACGGACTGAATCGTAACCGTATACACGGCATACTTAAACATTAAAAAAAAAAACCATTGCAAACGTAATACGGGACCAGAGAAAAGCGACAACAACACAAGCAAGTTTGTCATAAAGAGGGAGACATGTATAGTAACCTGCATCTAAAGTAGGCCCTAACCCTTGGGCCACACCGTCTTACTTTGAGTTGATTAATTTTTTAGTGATTTGCAAAAAAAAACGGTTATTAATGAAAAAAGGAGTTCTGCCGCCAGAAAGGAGACAAACATGTACAGTAGGCTAACTTTTTGTCTCCCCTCCTTTCTTCGAGTTGTTATTTTTCAAATCATATCGTTGTTAATGCGTACACTTAGTTTGTCTATTAACCTAACACCGTCAACATTTGATGCCACAGGTGCAGATCAAATTTTTATTATTTCTAGAAACGTGCTAAAAAATATGAAAGTGAAAAATGTTTGCAATCGTCAACAAGCTATTTTATAACAGACACAAATATATTTCATGACTTCTTTTACTTAAAAAAAATTATATGAGGCATTCGCTACATGTCGATGCCAACTATCGCATAATAAAAATTAGTGTAGGTACGGTTATTGGAAGTACTGTAGTTTGGAGTGGTAAAACGATCTGGGCTCAAGTTTGTATTCTAAAAAAACTCAAATTAGTATTTGCACTCTAAACGCTAAATTCAAATCTGTCATCCTCTGATAATGCTTTGACACTTGGACGGTCAGAACAGCTGTTACCCCCAAAAAAGTACAGAGCTTTATAAAATGACGTCTACTAAGAATATGAGAATATTATGAGTTCATGAGTTTCCTAAACAAAAAAATATGTTCTCAAGAAAAATAAATCAGATACCGATACCTATTGAAAAATATTTGATAAAGTAACTGTGTTAATTGGGGTGTACCTTTAGAAAGAAGATAGAATATATCTCGATACACGCCAATAAATAGATTCCAAAAAATTGTAGCAGCACAGGGCGACCGAACATTACCTATGGAGAAAAGAATCTTAGAGATGACATTAGGAAAAACCCTGGGGAGAACTGGAAAATCGCCAAAAAGCGAATCAGATAGAGACGACTTGTGGATTTCCTTTGGAATGATGGGTTTTGAACGACACTTGAGAAACAATATATTTATTTATTTTTATGGTTACTCACATTACGGGACTTGTAAATTATGTAAGACGTACGTTACGACTTTATACGTTGCGGTTTGTACGGGCATCATAATTATCTAAAGCAGGAATCGTACGCCTATCAAGCGAGGCATGCGGAGCGATTTTCAATACATACGTATTAGACAATTTTAATGTCCAATACTAATTTACATATATACTTGCAAAATACGAAAAAAAGAGTAGATTGAGTGGTAACGATTGTTGAATAATAGGCTATGTATAGGCCTACTATATATAATACATGCTAGCAGTGCATTCAGAATCTTGTGTAGACCAAGTACACGCCTGACTTTGAGCAATTAAACAAGGAGCAAGGTCTAGGATCACATTGCCGTGAAAGGTGAATTCAAATTCTAATACCAACGACAATTTTTTCTTCAAAATTACGACCACAGTTTCATAAAATTATTTCAGATTTTACAATAAAACAAAACACATATTGATATTTAGTTTGGCTTTTGTGCTCAGGTAAGTTAAATAATACGAGCACATTACATTAAACTTTTCAAAAACAATGCGTATTTCTTTGCAATGAGTGTAATTAAGATGAGAATTGCCACCTTAATTTGTTTCTTTGGTAATTTCCATAGATACTGTACATAGAAAATGAATGTATATACATTTTCAATTGGTATTTAATCCGTTTTAAGTTGGCGCACTGGGTGAGACTGTCTGTACTTCAGTTAAACAATACCAAAAAGTTGCCGACCACTGTGCTTCTTATTGAAACCACTACCTTATTTCTGGCGTTCTTTTCATGCAGAAGTTATTCACATATTCTATGTGACACTCTAATCTTGACACCTTATGAGAACGGTCTCCTAGATCTTCCTTTTTCTTTATTTTCTAAGATCTTGACTTCAGAAATGTTCAAGTGACTGTTTTATGGCATATCGATTACCGTATTACCGTATAGATTTAATTTTTCTAGATTCCCTTTTCTGTAGTATCTTCCATGTGTGTGCGTGCATGTTGGACGCGCGCGCGCGAGTGTTACTACAGTTCTATTCTTGAAAGAAAATATCTTATATATTTTACAGTCAATATGTTTTTACTTCCTTGGAACAGTTGAGAGCATTAAGCAGGTAGCAATGTTTATGTTAAATCTTGTGAATATCTGTGTCTTTATTGACTTGGCGGTTGGTTTGTGTTGGCTTTTGGTTGGTTATGTTGGTATCATTGTGAACAGACGTGGTGTTTATATTTGTTTGTTGATTGTTTTCCGTGTTTAGTATTTTAAAGATTCTGTCATCTTTTTTCTGTAATTTGTTGTGGGATTAGTTTTTGTGTGTTTTATGTTCATATAATTGTAGGTTTTCCCATATATACATTACAGTCTCTTTAAGTAGGAGATATGTTTCATTAGTATCATATTACTAATGTCTGGGAATTTGCCTCTTGTTTTTATTGCGTTGTGTGTGTGTGTGTGTGTGTGTGTGTGTGTGTGTGTGTGTGTGTGTGTGTGTGTGTGTGTGTGTGTGTGTGTGTGTGTGTGTGTGTGTGTGTGTGTGTGTGTGTGTGTGTGTGTGTGTGTGTGTGTGTGTGTGTGTGTGTGTGTGTGTGTGTGTGTGTGTTTTTTTTTTATCGTTGTGATGTACAGGTTGAAGTTTCTTACAAAATCACACTGCTTGATTCTATCGTCAATTGAAAACACACATAGAAGTGATTAAAGAGGTCATACATTAATTGAAATTGAAAGTATGTAACAGAATAACTCCTATAGTTGACTTCCACTTGGAAGAACACGCTTCAAAGACGTGGACAATGAGGGTGATATATCTCACATTGTTCAGACCGTATCATGCCTGTTTAACTTTATAGCCCTAATCAAAATATTAAAGATTGACTGTGAAATATTATTCCTACATTGCGTTTCGTATTAATCCTAAAATTAATGCAGGAAACTCTCCGAAAATATAGGAAGAAAACATTTGGAGGTTATTCAAACAATAAATGTTAAAACCATAAATTTTCTCCAGATAGACTATTATCGTTGAATGATTATATTTTAAAGAGCAATAGATCAATTAAATTAAATAATTTTACTTATAATCACTAAAATACTTTTAACGTATTAGCGATGGAATTCACCCATACAAAACTGAAATTTGTGGAGGGGAGGGGCAAGCAATAATTACTAAACAGGTATTCGTTTGGGTGCACATACAAATATGCTTGCATATTCTTCACACACGTGTGTGTGTGCGATTGTGACATTCTAATTGTAAAATAATTGAAATAAAATTGAAAAATAATATTTGGTTAAAGTTGATCATTCAGAATCGTTTCTAAAATGTATAAAACATCCATGGAACGTATTCAAAACAACAAAATATTAAAGTAGAAACTTTCTCTACTGCCATTAGTATTGAGTTACTATAACATACTACTACACACATAATATGTACACATACACACATTATATAATATAGTATGTGTGTATGTGGGCGCGCGCGTGTGTGTATGTGTGTAACTGCAAAACTAATCATTAGAATCGGTTGTGCAAGTACTATTTTATGATCGCTTAATTTGATTACAGGGTCTCGAGTAACGCAGAGAATCTATTGAAATTTTGATTTAAACTTAATGTAATCATAATGTTTGTTTTCACGGATGTAATATTTACTTTGAAACTACACTTTGTTTTACAAAAGCCACGCGCGTGAACACATACACAAAAACAGATTTCGTTGACTCTCTTTTCTTTTATTCATTAAATTCATAATATTTTAATTATTTTCGCATGTCTGTATTAATTTATTTATTTAGGTATTTATGTTATATTGTTTATTTACAACATATTTGTGTTCTTTGCTGTAATTTTCTGAGTTTTACATAGCGATACGATTTATGCCAAACATTGAAATTGTAAAGAAAACGGCGAGAACATCAGAATTGAAGGTTGTAAATGTAGCATTAGTTAAATCATAAAGCATGACGTTAATACAGGTAGTCTGCAACACAGCAGCAATGGCATGATAATTTGACTTTCACCTACATTACTCTGACCAATACGTCTATAGGCTTTTACACACTCGGATGAAAATTAATCTCCTCCGCAAGTTGGAAAGTTGTAAGGAAAGTTGTGTTGGAAAGGCCTAAGACAAGTTGTAGGCCTACGTCTCACATATCTAGTGAACTAGAGAAACACTTTCGTTAGTTATCTGATTCACTAAAAATAAATTTGAAAAAATATATAAAAGGATTTAATGTCAAATGATATCTTTGAATTACTTGTGTGTGTGTGTGTGTGTGTGTGTGTGTGTGTGTGTGTGTGTGTGTGTGTGTGTGTGTGTGTGTGTGTGTGTGTGTGTGTGTGTGTGTGTGTGTGTGTGTGTGTGTGTGTGTGTGTGTGTGTGTGTGTGTGTGTGTGTGTGTGTGTGTGTGTGTGTGTGTGTGTGTGTGTGTGTGTGTGTGTGTGTGTGTGTGTGTGTGTGTGTGTGTGTGTGTGCTTTCACGCTAAATAATATATATCGTTACCATACTTGTACAAGTATTAATTCACGTAAGTGCAAGAATTTTTATTTCTAAAAGATATTTATAAATGTGAGCAAATCTGTGTGCAAAAGTAAGTTTATGTGCAATAAAAACAGAAACTGAAAAAGGACATACGTGTGTGTGTGTGTGTGGGGGGGAAAGTGATATTTTATAACTACTGGGATAATAATAAATGTATAAACAAGTAACATAAAGATAAAGTAACCAATTCCTTAAGCTAACTAAAATTTCTTACAAAGGACAATAGAACGTTTATTAGTAAAGTTGTTAATCTGTACAGAATTAATTACAAATATACGAAAAATTATAAACTAGTTTGAAAATAATAAGAAGGGGCTTAAGCAGAAAACATACGCGGCTCATGCAGTAGAAAGTAGATATCAAAAATATAAAATTTGATTGAACTGAAATATTCTAAAGACGTCAAAATCACTGTTAAATAAGCCATCCATTCTGTGCACATGCTCCTGTGAATTTTTCGACGTAAATTTTCTCCTAATATACGTAAATATAACGGAAATGTAACGGTAGTATTAGTACTAATAACAATCATACTTATCTAATTTTACAATTAATTAATAACAGGAATTAAAGTGTTGAATACCACTGTATACACAATCCTCGATTACCTATTTCGATGTTTTCAGCGCATCGTCAGATCGGAAATAAATCTTAAAGTTTTTATACGTTTAAAATTCTTATTACTACAAAATTAATTAATAAACAAAAATAACTGTGAGCACATTGCTCACACATACATAATAACACAACTTATTTTACGTAATAAATTGTGCAATGAAGGGTATGAACTGCAGAAGACGGAAGAAACTGGAGTAACTGACGCAGATTACTAAGGACGGAAGAAGCTGGGAGACAGCATCAACCAGTAAGGTGACTGATGACAAGAATTGACAACTAAGATATAATATCATACACCAGCGTCATAAACGGTGTTGTTGTACACATAAATTTTTTGGGTATGTCAAGAAGTAATTTATATATATAGAAATTATCTTATAAAAGATATTAAGAAAATTATCTAATAAATAACATCGGAGATAAAATAAATTTATAAAATATTATTCGGTGTTCGTGAATTTTATAAAACAGTTGAAAACATTATTCTGATAAAATAATATGCTTTGATAAAATTTAGTAAACTTTTAATTTTTAGTCCTTCTCATTTTTTAAATTCTCGTTTCCAATGCTCTTAACTTAATAATTTTATTTTTATATCGACACGGATTAAAACATACGTTTTTGTTTAGAGACAATGATGTGAAAACTACATTATTTTCCGACATTGAATTGTAGAGCGTGTAAACTGAAACTGTTGGGGATTTCTACACGATACTACACAGTAAATGTAATACTTCAAAGTATTTTGATATCCTTTATAATACATTATTAATTCATAGCAATTCCGCTTTATTTAAATATTCTTATTTCTCGTACATACTATGTGACCAACGTATCTCAAAATATTATAAACCCGGATGCAAATATAAACGATATTATAATACCAAAAAAGTAGTAGGTAACGAATCATATGTGTAGACAGATGAAACCTTGTGTAAACGTTTTCATGAATGCATAGTAGTTAGACAATGGCTGCGTTGAAAGCGTTTTGCCCGGTACAGGCAGAGTGATTACTGTGCTTTAGTGATACTGTTCTTTTGATACATAAGTACTGTGAACACTGAAATGCAAATTACTTGCAACAGTGAAAGAGAATTACTAGATTAAGTACAGCAGTATTCAACTAAAATTGTAATATTTTTATTATTTGCGATATTGATTTGAATTAAAATATAGATCGTCCACGCTCCAGTTGACGCGACAATGATTCTAACTTTACGAAACACGCTATTTCATTGTATCCTTCCATACTTTTCATGCATAAATACATGGCTACATAAATACATTTTATTCGTTTTTCTGTCTTCCACAGTTGAAAGTTGGAACCCATTATATTAAATTCTGTACAATCAGTCTCCACTGATTCCGACCTTCTACTTTACGAATCAACTGTTCCAGCGCAAAACCTCTTACCTCCTCTATTTGGTCCAACCACTGTCTCGATCTTCCACGGACTGTTGTGCTTTTTCCAAGAATAATGGATTTTTCAAGATTATCTCCCTGCGCCGAATGGCATGTCCAAAGAAATCTATGACTCTGTTGTAGCGTATGATGGATAATCTTTTATTCACGTTTTTTTAGAATAGGTCTATTGGTTCTATTTTTCATCCAAGATAGTCCCAATATCCTCCTTCCAATATCCTCATGTATGCCCACATTTTGAAAGCATTGAATCTTGTATTTTTTGCGGTCTCCTGCCGTGATGGTTCACGTTTGTGCTGCATAAAGTACTACTGGAAGGGCCAGTGACCTTAGAAATTGTATTTGGCGGTTCTATTGAATGGACTTATCCTTCTAGGTAACACTCAGCAGTTATGACACAGTTTTACTGCCAAGCACTATTCTTCGTCGTATTTGCACGCTAGATTTACACAAGCAACTATTTCTAGCAACGCAATGGAGTAGTTGGTAAAACACAATTCAATTTCAATGTACAGCTTACGTTCGTCAGCTGCTACTATAACCATTGTAGGAACAATTAATTCTGAAGTTTAATCGGCATATGATAAATACGTTTTTGCACTACTTCAATTTTAAAATTTCCTGGGTTCATTACTAAAGCTAAAATAAATTTTTAAAGGCTACAAATATTTATTTTTAATAATGAATAATGTACTGAATTTTAATATTCAGTTAATATTCTCTTTACGCCTATTCTTTTTATCCCTCAACTTAGTTATTTTTTTTAAATATTAACATTATTACGTATATAACTCTGTACGCTACAGGCATTACTAAATAAAATCCTTCTTCTCCTCACTATTCGTTCAACTGTATACAATAAATGGTATGTTGCGTACTGTGGGAACCGCATTGTTTCAGTCTTAACCTATACAACGTCAGACGTACCGTCGTCCTACTTTCTAAATTAAAAGTAACTATCGTAATTCGTATTCACACACAGTTTAGCTACTTTTTACGTTTTTCCTAAATATATGAGATACCTCCAGTAACACCTGCATCGTTTGGAAAACATAGTACAACGTAAACTGGCCAATATGTTTGTATTCTGGCGACAGCGTGAGAAAGGGATACCCTAAAATAAAAATCTTCTAAAATTACTTGTCCGTTCTCATGATCGAAACGATTTAGTACAGGGAAGTCAGTGCTGAACCAAAACGATCACGATAATTATTGCATTGTAAATTACAAGAGACGAGAAACCCGCATGATCATGTATACAATGCGAAGCCCAGGAAACACGGAGCAGATCTAATTAGAAAGTGTAATTACTCTTCGTAAAACGCCCTTGAATTATCGTATTTAATTCTTCGGTCGAGTCAGCAGAGAACGAACGCGGCTCTAGCCTAATCACTTTCGACTCTACTCAAATAGGTAAAAAATATGTCCAAATAGATTACCATATGTAAATCACAAAGGATTCCAAAATGAGCCCATAATATTTTTATTTTGTAGTTTTCATTTATATGATTTTTCTATGCATAAATTACTCGTGTTTTCACAAAAAATTGAATCAGTGTGTTTAAACCTAAACTTTCACTTATTAATTCGTTTCATACACAAATAAAAATATTTATTTTAGTACCGATACGTAAAGTATTATTTGACTTAACTAGAAATAATTAAGTAAGCTGACAAATGATATAGAAGTTGTGAAATATAGTAACTTAAATGTTACCAGCATATAAAACGTATAATACGAGCAAAATGACTACCGTATTACTTTTTTACTAGAAACTGTCTAAGTAAAGTCCATAACCATTGAAATATAAATACTAATACAGTGTTTATACATTTCATAGAAAGTACGACACCAAATTAAAATTATCACCTTTTAATCTAAATTTAATGAAATATTGAAGGAAAGGCAATACCAATTTCTTTCCAAACAGTAATGTTATTTTAAATACTTCAAAGAACGTTCTTATAGATACAGAGCAATACGATCTACAATTATGACACGTTACAAACTTAAATCGTATAAGTATTGACAAGTAGTACTGATAACGCGCTTCTAGCACTAATTTCTAACTCTTACAATTAGTTTCTTGTATAAGACAAAGTGTATAAAAGTGGACCTTATAAAATAACCAAACATAAAACCTTAACAAGCTATGTAATTAATGTCAAGTACAGAGTTGAAATAAATGTAAATAACACAGTCATTAGAAATAAAAAAAGTAAACAGGTATGAACGTGTTTAAGTACAGTCTTCTACGTACATACTGTACAAAAATGTTTGCTGACAACCCGGTTATTGATAATGCACTCGGAGGAAGAGACACTAGATAAAGCAGACAAATAAACATCAAGGAAAGGAAAGTTATTATTGTACCACATTATATTCCGTGAAATAATAAAATCACAAAGCGAAGTAATAAGCAAATTTGTAATACAATAGAAATAACTTACGTTTAACCTACTGAAATAAAAGAATAATGCTAAAACAAAGAAACATATCTAATGGCCAGTGAAATATAACATAAGAAGCTAATAGATGACTACGAGTAAATAAATTTGCTGGATAAATGAAAAAGCATCGTTAAGCGAGACACCTTTGCATATTCAGTACACGTTCTTTTTGTGAAATACTTCGTAGACATATATTAATTACTATTATCTCCCTTAGAAGGACACCAGGCGGCATCAAAGCAACCGTTACACTACAAACACAATGTATACATGTTGACATGTTTCTTCACATGTATGGGTCAGTTACATTAAAGGCGATAAGCTGCGGTAGATGAATACTAATTGTGACAACACAGCGGCAACGTGGACACAATAATCGCATCTTACTAACGGTGCAATTTGATTGCTACACAAACACAGTTCCGGAAAGTGTTGGGCAATTAAGAATAAATTATTACATCAAAGGCTTCCGAATTTTCAGCTCCAGACCGAGACAGTAATACATATTTACCACAATATATTTGAACGTTTGTTATGCCAATGAGGAAGTTCAGAGTACTCCGGAAACACTAGCTGGAACAATCTTAACCGCAAGGCCACAAGTGTTAAATTATGTTGCCTCGTGTAAAACTCGATATCAAATTCTGTATCTTATGTCGTACTACTCCCATCGTCGTTCTGCAGGATTATCTAATAAAATGTATTGTGTGATCACAATTAACAAATGTTTGGTTTCAGAAACCAAAGCGAAAAGAATAGTATACTTATAACACCTACACTTTCACATATTAATATTGTATCTTCTATTTGTAGTTTTCCATATTTCAATTTATTAGTAATGTTAGTGGTCACAGAAGTAAAATATATGTAGTAGCATTTCCAGTAGCGACCTTTAACTAACCTAACCCGTATGTTCCAAATGTAAATGAATACTTTAAACAAAAATTATATTGTATATAACTTACTGTATTTGGTAATCGCATTTACGATTATCTGGAGTAATTTATTTATGAAGTTTAGAATTAAGATATTACTTACTAAATTTATATCTTACTTTTTATTATAGGCCTATTTTTATTATCATAGACGATCCAAAATTCTCCAAAGGGGAAAGTACTATTGTCAGCATTGTCAGCGAGCCTGCCTCGTGCTCACATTGCGCGCGCGGCCGCGATTGTGTGTGTGTGTGTGTGTGTGTGTCTGTGTCTGTGTGCTTACTGATTTCCCTAAAAAAGTAATATTAACACTACATTATATCACTGTATTGTTTTTAATAATTTTTATTTTTACATTTTAATAGCCAAAAAACGCTAATTTGCAATTACATTTAAAGTTAAGGGGAGTGACCCCTGGTCCACCATGGATCCTCATTTGATGTCGTTACCATTGTTATATTATGTTTACTCGTTTAGAACTAAAAACATTTCATTTCTCTTAATTTTTATTTGAAGTAAAGGTTATGAAAATTTTTCTCCGTTGTTAACCTTAATTATAATTCTAATAGTCATCAATTTAATTATTATGATCTATAGTTCCTCTCACAGTTTTATATTTTCCTTAACGTTGAATTTATTGCTACTGTTTACTAAGCACTTCGCAAATTATGTTGAAGTGTATTATATTACATGATTCTTTTACATTACATTAAATGAAATATAATATTTATTAAGGAAATAAAATTCAGAGGAAATAAAAGTTTTCAGTCTATCATAGAAACTCTCTCTCTCTCTCTCTCTCTCTCTCTCTCTCTCTCTCTCTCTCTCTCTCTCTCTCTCTCTCTCTCTCTATCACACACACACACACACACACACACACACACACACACACACACACACACACACACACACACACGCACACACAGACAGAGTATATATGTGTATTATACTAAAAAGGATACCTTTAAATACTTTTAAACACTTGTATACCTATGCGTATAAGAACTCACACGTGCATGCAAACATAGACTTGCTGTTACTAATAATAATTGAATGTTAAATTATACATTTTATATTTTTTTAAAGTAAAACGTACTATTTTTTAAGTAAAAATTTTAACATAATTTTAGTGAAGGTCAAGGCTAAAGCACAATATACTTAAGATTAAAGTTAATAATAACGTTAATTAAGTATAAATAAAATTACACAATAGAACCTTAAGCAAAATTAAAGTCAAATGTAGATTAACGCAAGAATATTAAAAATAAATATAATTATTGTTAGGAATAAAAGAAAACAATGAAAAAAGCAAGGCATTACCTGGAACGAATGCTCGAAAGCCACTTGGATAACCGGCTTGAAGCACTACGCGAGGTATGAAAATAGTGTTTGCGGTGACGAGAGGTATTATGTGAATGAGCATCGTGAGAAGCAACAAACGCATCTTCACGAACTGACAGACCGGAATGAACTGAGTGAATCGCTGAACACCACCACCGCACGGGCTCCCACTGGCTTGAGTAGCGATTTCTGCACTTACTCTCGTGCACCAAGGCCGACAAGTGCTACAGAGAGGGAAGTAGGAAATGTACATGTCGACTGAGGGTACACATATTGTCAACGATACTGGGCGTTACTTGCATACACCACTACGGTAACACAATATTACCTGACACGCGCTCTTGTCTTGAACTACTTTTCACACTGACCGGTTTCCTTTTACTTTCGAAAGAGATTTCTTGCGTTTACATTGTTTACTTCATAATAAAGTTAAATTTGCTAAACATGAATTCCTTATCGACAACTGCAATCAATATGCAGCAGTAAACATAATATTTATATTATAACGTTATAAAGATAACGTTATAAACTTCATGTTATAAATTCGTTATTTAGTAAAAACATAGAGATGCAATTACGAAGAGGGCAATTTCGGTTCGAAGATTTCCTTATGAGAATAAGTAGGCCACATACGTTTCTTTGCAGAACGAATAATATTGATGATGCGCTGCCTCTATGAAGCGCAGACCTTTTGTTTAGTTATATCCAATTTCGGTCCTTTGGCTACGCACACAGAGGCTTTCTATAGTTAGGAAGGAACATAGACGTCACCGCGACAGTCACTGTTGATATCAATCATACTTTCGCTGTCACGCTGGTATTTCGTCGTCCTGTCCTTCTCTCTTTTTTGTACCCGACGAAAGGTTTTCTTTTTTCCACACCTATCGACTGCTATGACTTTGGAGTCCTAGTAATACAGAAACCATTCCTAAGAATGGCACAACTCCAAAGTAGATGAGGCGCTCTTGTTTACTCCCTCTAATTTGAAGCTGCCAAGTCCGCGACCATGTTACTCCATCATGTCGTTTTTAATCGACAGCCGTGGCTCCAACTGTCCAAAACGTTATCTTATCTTAGATATCCTTGGGAATACTATTTCTTAAATCCACGATAAACTTATAGGTATTCATAACATCAGTGTACCAGGAAGCACTTCATCTACAAGGCCTGTAACGAGAAAATGGTGACTAAACTAGGCAAAACCCGGAAGTTTCCCAACACTTTGAAAACGCTTTCAGTTGTCATATAAAAACATAACTGAGACAGAAAACGGTTCACTACAACATGGTGTCCGATGGATACTGTGGTTCAAGTGTCACCTGTAAATACAGTTGGTTTATCTTCAACGCATATTTCACAATCAGGTTCCCGCTAACGTCTGAATCGTAAAGGCTATGTGCTGTTCAGGGGCTTTACTACACCAATTGATGGATTCACGCCCCTCTCTTTGTTCTCTAGTCCCAAATACCTGTATGAAGACGCCACATTTCTCACACTTTTGGAGTACTGATTTACAGTTTTGTCACAAATTTTTACAACATAAACTACTACTGTTTATCAAGAAGAAAGAGAATTATTAAATCATGTTTTTTAATAACCTGATAGGTTATCTCGGTTTTCTTGCGTCTGCTATTATGTTAATCATCAATTAGAATTTTTTCTCAGATTACCTGTTTGTTTTAATCAAAAAAGTAAGGGAAGGAATATGAATCCTTAGAAAGGTGAAGGTTGTTACAAAATATCCATAGCGTCATTATCCAGGAAATCGTGTTTATGTGTGCAGTAATATTCTTTGCAGTATTGGTTTTGCAGTGAAGCAGAATTATACATATTAATTCCAATTCGCAATCTCTCACGATTAAGTAATTTAATATACAGTGATGTCATTATTTTTTTCAATTTTCTCAATATTCTAATTAATGTGATTGTTTATGGGTTTAACAGGAATTAACATTTCGTTTTCATAAATTGCACTTCCTACCTGCAATAATACTAACAAAACCAATAACTACCTGCTGAAAATTGCAAATTAATATTGTTAGTGGAAGTACAGTGGAAACAAAATCAAGACACCAATTAAGTCACTAATCGCCAGCTTTAATTTTCACAGTTAAACAGTTCGTAATTAACAACACGGCCTCTTACAACAAATCAAAGAAAAAAATTGTTCACATGCAATAAAATGTCCACTAATATTAAACACAATTGTATTACAATTATCCCGCCCGATTATTAAAACTTCACTAATAACAACTTGAACGCACCCAGTAATATCGCCCGATAATCACTTGTAATCGCCCAACAATAAACTCGAACCGCACTGAAAATATATCGCAACTATACTGAAAACTAAGGCCGCTGCCGCCTTGTATTTATACATCCGCGCACAGACCAGAAGATTCCAAACTGCGTCTTAGTGCCAGTGTGTACAACGTAATTAATTGCGGCCTTGACACAGTCAGCGCGGCCGCGTGAATTCTGTCATCGTCTAGCAAATGCGTCGAGAAGCACGTACACCATCGCATTATATTCTGGAACGTTTGATAAACACGTAGATTGTTCTGTGATGTAACACTGCCCCCTCCTTAAGCCTGTTCGTCGTGAACTGGCAAACCGTCTCTGAAGTAGTACTTAGCCAGGCGATCTAGGTGGACGACTTTGAACTTTCGCTGTCCTTCCTGTTGAATCCGATAAACAACATCGTTGATTATTTTATCACAGTGTAGGGCCCTACAGTTAGACTGAAGCTTAGGTGAGTGACCACGATGGCGATTTGGGTTGAACAACCAGACCTGATCCCCTTCTTGGAAACCAACACTATTGGTGCGAATGTCATACCGAGTTTTCAATTTATCACTAGCAAACTTCAGCCGTCCTCTTACCAAGCGATTCATTTCTCGCAGTTGGTTTTCTAATTGCGACGAATAGTTCTGCTGCTCTTGGGACTGAGTCTCAGGTGATCCAAATATTAAGTCCCCAGGAAGACGAATCTCCCGCCCAAACACCAATTTTGCTGAAGTCATGCCGGTTGCGTCGTGTACTGATGATCTATACGCCATAAGGAATAGTGGTATACGTTGGTCCCAGTCTGTTTGGTTCTCGTCAACAACTTTCGAAAGATGCTGCTCAAGTGTCCTATTGAATCTCTCAACCATCCCGTTCGACTGAGGATGCAGAGGCGTTGTCTTGGTCATTCGAATTCCGAGTAGACGGCATAATTCTTTAAACACTCCTGATTCGAAATTTCTCCCTTGATCCGTATGGATTTCCATAGGGGCTCCATAACGGCAACAGAAGTTGTGAACTAACTCCTTTGCCACAGTGGTAACCTCCTGATTTGGAATTGCGTAGGCTTCCACCCACTTAGTAAATTAGTCACCTACAACCATGATGTACCGGTTTACATCGTCAGTAACTGGGAATGGTCCACCAGTGTCTATGGCAATTCTCTCGAAATGCAGTCCAACGTTATACTGTCTCATTTTCCCCCCGCTTCTGGTTTGTGGGCTCTTGATTGCAGCACATATTTCACATGTCCGAACCCATTCCTCTACATCGTGGCGAAGATGAAGCCAATAGAATCGCTTCCGTATATTTTCAAGTGATTTGATAACGCCAAGATGGCCTCCAGATGTTTCATCATGCATCTCCTTCAAAACAGACTGCACTTTACTTCGGGGAACTATCAACTGCATGACCACGTCCCGTCCATCTGCACTTTCCCAAGCCCTTTTCAGCAATCCGTTTTCTAAGGTAAAAGATTCCCATTGTGCCTAGTAGCCCTTCAGCACTTCGGAACCATGGCAGATATCTTGCCAATCCGGGCGGCGGCCTTCCTCTATTGCTGTCAAGAGCGGTCCTATATCTTCATCAGTCATCTGTTCTTGTCGACAGTTTTGTGTTGTCCAGTGTCTGCCAGGAAATTTACAGTGATGGCTTGAACATGTTCGTTAGCGTTTTGTTCTTCCTTTCTGTGGCAATGTCGGCAGTCTTCCGGGCACGGTCTTCGTGATAAGCCATCTGCATTACCATGCAGGCGCCCCCGTCGATGTTGTACTTTGACGTTGTACTCTGGCAGGCGTTCGAGCCACCTTGCCAACTGTCCTTCCGGATTTTTAAATCTCAAGAGCCATGCAAGCGCGGCATGGTTGGTACGTAGTGAAAACTCTCTCCCATAGAGGTATTTATGGAAGTGCTCCAAAGCTCTGACAATTGCCAACAGCTCTCTCCTTGTAACACAATAATTTCTCTCTGGTTTAGAAAGCGTCTTGCTGTAATACGCTATTACTTGTTATTCACCGTTCTGCACTTGAGACAAAACTGCTCCTAGACCAGTATTGCTTGCGTCTGTGTCTACGATGTACTTCCCTTCGGAAGCTGGAAAAGCGAGAATTGGCTGCGAACATAATGCAATCTTCAAAGTCTTAAATGCTTGGTCACACTCTCTCGACCACTGAAAGTTTCGTTTATTTTTCGTTAGCTCATGTAATGGTTTAGCAATAGTAGCGAAGCCTTTCACAAAACGTCTGTAATATGAGCATAATCCCAGGAAACTCCGAACTTCGTGTTTACTCTTCGGCACTGGCCAGTCTCTTACGGCGTCTACTTTATCCATGCTAACACCCGCTGCCGAAACCACATGGCCCAGATACTGTACTTTCTTCTGGAATAGAGAAAACTTCTTCGGGCTCAGCTTCAGTTGGGCACCGTGAATTCTACTTAGAAACTCCTTAAAGTTTTCCAAATGGTCTTTGAAAGTCTTCTCGATGACTATGACATCGTCTAAATAATCAAGGCAAGTTTTTCATATCAGGCCTCGATGTACCAGGTCCATCAATCTTTCAAATGTTGCCGGTGCATTACAGAGTCCAAATGGCATGACCTTAAACTGGAATAAGTCACTTGGGGTCGAGAAAGCGGTCTCACCCACTTGCCAATATCCACTCTTCAGGGCCAATGTGGAAAACCACTGTGCTCCGGACAACGTGTAGAGTGTATCGTCAACGCGAGGTAATGGATAGCAGTCTTTCTTTGTAACGACATTTAACCTCCGGTAGTCTACTCAGAAACGCAATCCACCATCCTTCTTCGCTACCAGCACTACAGGAGAAGACCAAGCACATGAGTAGGCTCGATTATTCCCTCTGTCAACATGTCCTGTACTAACCGAGACATTTCCTCTTGCTTAGATAATGGAGTCCTTCGAGGAGGTTGGCGTATCGGTTTTGTGTCCCCGGTATTGATGCGATGTTGTACAAGAGATGTTCTTCACAGTGACTGTCTCCAAATAGCAAAAGAATCTTTGAATTCATGTAAAAACGTCTGAGTTCTTTTACCTCACCCCTTGAGAGGTGGTTAGAAGATCTGTTCAATACTTCCTGCAGTTCCTCTGGTAATCTGGAAGTATCCGAAGCAAAACGGATCTTCGTTGCGTCATTCCGGCTACCCAGGCCGCAGGAGTCAATTTGCCTAGGAGCGTCGTATTGCTTTGTAAAGTGGCAGCTTGATCCAAAATATTCGCCACTGTAATAGGTACATTTCCGGTTTCGTCAGGATTTACTAAACTTCTGGCAATTACTATGCCCGGTGTGCTGGCTACCTTTGGTCCGAATATAGAGCACTGGTTGCCCCTAGTATCTACCTCAGTTCTAACCATGATGATCTTTTCCGAGTTTGGCGGAAAAGTTACAGCCACTTGGTTTACGACGTCGGTCGATTTTTCTGCTTCTTCTCTTTCTTGTCTTCATTCCTCTTTTGTCTCTTCCCGTGTCTGCCGCAGCAGCGCTTGGAAAGCTTCCATCATCTGACTGGCATCCATTGTTTACCGATTAATTATGAATTTACACTCGTCTTGTACAAAGTGTCCACTGTTTTCACTATTAACCGTCCTATCCCACTTCTGACACCACTGTTACGACGGTCTACTTCAGAGGTACTCACTACGCGGCCCTCTGACAACATATTCGCGATTCGAGAATAAAAATAAAAAATCTGAAAAAACGCAATATTTATTCCTCTACCGCGCTACACACCAAGATGGCACGCAGTGTAGCGGAATTCAGTCAACGTCACGCGCTAGAAGCACCTGCCGCTTTCCCTCCACCCCTCCCCTGACCGCAAACCCCGCGCTTTGTTTACTTTGCGCTGTGCGTCGCAGTGATATTCCGCACGTGTTTCTTTGTTCAATTAGTACGCGTGTGTCGCGACCTGTGCCTGTGAGCTGCAGGTGATGAGTTGAGTCATGTCGCTATTTTATTGACAGTTACAGGCCTCGTATGAGCTGGTTTATTTGTGCTGGAGTTATTTACTGGATTATTTGTGTGTGCGCGACACTTACGTAAATCAGTGATTTGGAGAAGTGAAAATTAAAACTTGTATTTTTGTTAAGTTGATCAGTTTTTTATATCAAGAAATGGCGGTAGTTTTTTATAAAGGTAAGAAACGGAAAATTGAGGAAGAAAACAGGACTTTTCAAGATGATTGGGAACACGATTTCTTTTTTGTCAGAGGTAAGAAAGAAGGCTCAGCAATGTGTTTACTATGCCGTGAAGTAATAATGGGAAACAAACGTTATAACTTTCATCGGCATTATACAACAGTGCATGACAATTTCGAAAGTAAATGTCCCTCAAAATCTAAAATCAGGAAAGAAAAGTTACTCTCATTAAAAAAGTCTGTTTCACTTAAGCAAAAAACTTTGTTTAACGCTGTAACAAAAAATGAACTTACCACAAAAGCTTCTTATCTCGTAACAGAAATCTTAGCAAAGAAAATGAAACCTTTTACAGGCGCTGAAATTGTTAAAGATTCATTGTTGCTGTGTGTAATACATTGATTTCGAACTTACCTAACAGTAAACAAATCATGAGTGAAGTAACCAAACTTCAGCTATCAGATTCTACATGTGTAAGGAGATGTGAAGATATGTCTAGCAATATTTTTTTACATGTTATGGATGATTTACAAAAATGCATATGCTTGAGTCTTGCTCTGGACTCGTCTACTGACATAACATCTACTTCACAATTAATTTCATTTGTAAGATATATTTTGCCTGATGGTGAAGTTAAGGAAAACTTTTTAACTTTAATACCCATGACCGGACGAACCCGAGGTATTGATTCTTAAGAATCAAGTTAATGGTTTTTAACAATCATAAAATTGACATCAACAAGCTTTTTTCTGTCTGTAGCGACGGTTGCCCATCCATGGTTGGAGCACATTCAGAATTAATTTCTTCGTTGAAAAAACACCTTAAAAATAAAACCTTTTTACGTTTGCATTGTATAATTCACCAAGAAAGCCTTTCAGTAAAGTTTGGCAAAGAATTGAATAATGTAATGAATAAAGTGGTCACAATAGTAAATTACATAAGATCACATGAATTGAATCACAGAATGTTTCAGGAGTTCCTGAAAGAACTCATATCTCAGTACGGGGATGTTTTGTATCACACTGAGGTAAGGTGGTTGAGTAAAGGAAGGGTTTTGGAAGATTTTTTTAACTTCGACATGAAATAACCTTCGCTCTTCCTAAGCGAGGAAAAAGAATTCCCTGAAACTTATGATTTCAAATGGTGGTTGCATGTGGCCATACTTACTGACATCAACAGTATAATTAATGAAACTATGACAAAATTGCAGGGAGATTATAACAAAATTGTTACAAAAATGATGTCAATAGTATTTTCTCTTGACGAGAAACTATCCATGTATTCAGAGGAGGTTTCAAAGGAGGATTTGAGCAGTTTTCCCTCCGTTGAAACACTTTTGAAGGAAAACCCGGATGAACAAAAAGACCTCGAATGCCTAAAAGCAGTACTAAGAGATCTAAAAACCGAAATGGCAGTCAGATTTCAAGATTTTAGAAAGTACAAGGACTCATTTCGCCTTACTGAAAATCCATGGTAAATAACAGCTTCAAACGTAGCAGAGCTAGCAATTTTTGGGTTTCAAAGCAAGCTTTTAAAAGAAGAACTCATTGACATGCAGCAAGATACGGAACTTAAAACCCTTTATGAACAAAAGGCAAAAGAAAAGGAACATTATACGTTTTGGACTATAACAGAAGAAAATCAGTTTCCAAACTTGGAAAAATGTTCTAAGTTGATCCTGTGCATATTTGCCTCAACATACATACGTAAGTCAACGTTTAGTAAGTTAAAGTTTATAAAAAACAAAAATAGATCCCACCTCACCAGTGAAAATCTACAGCACCTGCTGAGAATCGCAGTTTCCACAGAGCCTGCAGACATTGACAATGTTTTGGAAGCTTGTGAAAGATTCCGACCTTCAACATCAAAAACATAATAAAAACAGTTTGATTTCATGATAACTAATTTTTAATACGTAATAATTTTGTCATTAACAGCTTTTCTTTACTTCTTTTAACTAACGAACGTAAATTTTGCTAAGACCTGATTGTAATACTGTGGATTTTCTTCAGTATTAAAGTGACAGTATACTGAAAGAAATATTTGGTGCCAAAGTACTATTAATTGAATCATTTATATTTGGTAAAGTTTCAAAATTATCAGTTTAAGTGTGTTTTTATACTAATTAAGACTATTAAAATAAATCTTCGTAAACCTTGCAAAACGTCATATGTATAAGTCATATGTATTCTATAATAGTTTGATTTTCAAAATAACTTATTTGAAGTGTAGTAGGCCTATGTCAAAATGGCACATTTAGCAGCTTTTCTTTGTACTGTAATAAATTTCAATATTTCTGATCAATTGTTTCATTTCAGTCCTTTGGAGGAGTTAATGAAGCTAAAGTTACTCGATAAGAAAGTAATACATTTTTAACTATTAACTACTGTGGATATTAATTAATATTAATGTGGCAGATTTACTGATAAAATATTTGCTGTCGAAATATTAATAACTGAATATAAAATTATTAATATTTCGTAAAAATCCACAAAGTATCAGTTTATATTTGTTTGCAAGTTAATTAATGTTAGCAAAAGTAGGGCTTTCTAATATATGTTTTTCACATTCGCAACGTCCCTTACTTACACTATCAATAAATAAGTAATAAGTATGGACAATAATATTTAAGTAAAATCCTCGATATTGATGGTTGGATTGGCTATTTTCATTAGTGTATACGTATTGTATAGATCAATAATATTGTCAATATTATTGGTGGTGTAAGCGTATAAGGTGCCCTTCGGTGTGCGGCCCTTGGAACTTTGGTGATCTCAAAAATGGCTCTTCATGAAATCCTAGTGAGTACCCCTGGTCTACTTGATCGTTGTATGTACAGTGGAAACAAAATCAAGACACCAATTAAGTCACTAATCACCAGCTTTAATTTTCACAGTTAAACAGTTCGTAATTAACAACACAGTCTCTTACAACAAATCAAATTAAAAAAATTGTTCGCACGGGATAAAATGTCCACTAATATTAAACACAATTGTATTACAATTATCCCACCCGATTATTAAACACTTCACTAATAACCACTTGAACGCACACAGTAATATCGCCCGATAATCACTTGTAATCGCCCGACAATAAACTCGAACCCCACTGTAAATATATCGCAACTATACTGAAAACTAAGGCCGCTGCCGCCTTGTATTTATACATCCGCGCACAGACCAGAAGATTCCAAACTGCGTCTTAGCGCCAGTGTGTACAACGTAATTAATTGCGGCCTTGACACAGTCAGCGCGGCCGTGTGAATTCTGTCACCGTCTAGCAAATGCGTCGAGAAGCACGTACACCACCGCATTACATTCTGGATCCCTCTGGAACGTTCGATAAACACGTACATTGTTCTGTGATGTCGTAACAATATTGTTTACATACTCCAGTAATAAAATCTAAATCTTAAGAAAGTTACTTTCAGAGAGAAAAAAATGTATTTTTAATTTTTTCTGAGGAAACGACTTTTGTTTGCTGAATTAAATCAGTTTCTTAATTTAGAAAAATACGAAGTAACTGAAACATATTGTCATGGCTCTCAGCAGTAACATGTTGTCTTTTTTATTGTGTTCAAATCTACACCAGTTGTGTTATAATCTTAACCAAATGTTTATTCACAGATAAAAATCATTAAAGAGCAACATACATTTATACGTACGTCTATAATGATAGTCAAAATAATTATTATTAGGTTTGCGTTTCATATGATATAGGTCAGATAGTGATAACGATAACTTTGATTGAAACTGCGTTCATTAGTACTGTAGAGTCGTAGATGAATGTTATTAACTCATTCGACCTCGGCTTAGATAATCGCTAAAATCCCTATCATTTAGATTAGATTAATAAAAACAGTACTTGTAGATTAATAAAATTAAAGTAATTCCGTGAACCTAATTAACTGTTTTACACTGTGACTTTGAACTACGGAAATATAAACAAGTTTCAATAATTCCGATTTTCTACGTTTTCAGTGGATCGTTACAGTCAACATTTCGTCTTATTCTACCAATACGACAAAAACTGATGAAGAAGAAAAAATTGTCTTTACGATTAACTATTTTAAAACAAAGTAAACAAAAAATACAAACCTTCACCTACGTAAATAATAGTATATAACGAAATGTTATATTATTTAAATAATTTTTAACAATAGGATATACTCCATTAATATTTTACTAAAAAAATCCTTGCGGTGAATGAATTACATTGTAGCATACTAACAGGTAATACAAACAAGGTATTTTTGACCTAATATTTCCATGAGCTATTAGAAAGTAAAACAGGATCTATTAAAGAGAGACAACGAAACTGAGATACAGTACAGGGATACATAGTGAGATACATTAGTACAGTAGAGTTTTTCTACGCTTTTTATCCAATGTTTGTACAATTAGTGTTACTGTGAAAAGGCATAAAACATGCAAGATAACGTGCATATTGACAACAATCGAAGCTTTGTTTTACGGAATCTTAAGCATTATCCTAGTACCATTGTACCATTAAATTACGGATTTTACCCCTTTAAGCCTCTACTTAAACGAAATTAAGAAGAAATAAAGAAGGCAAAAATAAATTATTATAACTTATCTTGCAGTAATATAAATTGTAGTTTGCTGGAAATACATAATCGGTGATTGTAAATTTTAAATGCAGCTACTTACAGATAATATTTAAAGTTATTACTAACATCGAATATATATATATATGATTAATTAATGAATATGAAATTTTATGTAAGTAATAACGATTCATAAAAATTATTTTTATAGCAAGATGATAAAATAAGAGTAGGTGCATTTAATGAACGAATTGTATAAACAAGTTTGAATTTATAATCGATATGCAGATGACTGTCATCAGATTGTTGATGTTTACACATTCATTCACATGTACAACACGTGACAATATCTGCAGCATGTTTTACATAATAACGTGGATTTATTCACATGACAGATTTAATTGTGATTGTACAGCTACAGATTTTAGAGTTTCCCGGGTACAGCATGTATATTGTTTTGTGTGATTGCTTGTTAGTGGCGCTGATCCTAGTTACTCTAAGTAAAAAACTCTACTCTAGTTTAAAAAAGTAACGGTATTGTAGTAAGTCGTTAGCAATGAAGAAAACTGTAAGCTACACTTCCTTTCCTTCGTACATAACTAAGTGTGTAAGCTTTTCATTAAAAAATTCAATAAGAAATAAACATGAATTGCCATATTCCAGTAGAAACAAGCAAAACATATTTTTGCATTCATTAAAATTGCATTTCACAACAAGCTGTCTGCTGGGATATTGTTTTCTGCGAGCGGATTGTGTGGGAAAAAGCTCAGCGGTTTCTGGTGCATTGTCTGCACTAGTATACACGTCTCGGCTGGTGTTCTCTATTTGCGTCTGCAACACTTAAACGTTAATTAAGAAATTTTACAGCCACTAATTAGTGCAGTCACGTTTATAAGTTTGTTACCTGTTATAAACAGTTATCATACACACATAAAGTGTTGTTAAGAGAGATGCGTTTGCGTTACACAGAATACGATTGTGAATTCACATTGATATTTGTTTTCTACTCATCTGTCTTGCTTGCCTGCTATCATTATCGTACGATATTCTTTAAATTTAAATTAGAATGAAAACAGGGTTTATACAAAAAATTTAAAGTCATCCGTTTATTTCCAAAGCTATCGGCATTGCTTTCAATCGTTATAAATTTTGTAAGTAATTGACCAAACATCAAAGTGTTTCGAAATAACTGACACAACGCCGGTTCACGCCCGTTTATTAGTGTTTTCCATAGCACTCCAGTTTCCTGGACTTCCTTCAACTGCCACCGGATGACGCGACCTCTAGAAATGAGTTGTCCCAAAGTTGATGAGGAAGAGTATATGAAAGTTAAAAAAAATATAGCACCTCTAGCTCTCATTTGCACTAATAGCTTCTGGTTAGGAAAAGCAGGAGTTGGTTAAGGAGATCGACCAAGATTAAAATAAAATATTTGAATTAAAATTAAACGGGAGAAAACCAAGTGTCCGATGCAATAGAAAGATAATATTGGATCTCTGGCGAGAATCGGTGGAATAAAACGTCACGAAAAGTGAGGCAACGGGAAGAAAACGCCATTGTATGCAGAAAATGGATAGTGGACCCAAAATCGTAGGTTAGGTTAGGTTAGGTTAGGTTAGGTTAGTGCGAAAAGAGAAAGACGAAAAGTTAGACATAGGAGACCAGGTAATTTAATGTTTTGATTTGTCGGTTTCAAACTGATTGTTTTTCCATCTAAGTACATTCTAAATTTGCTAAGTGCACATATTTCTAAACGTAAAACGTACATGTTTCACGTGGTCAAGGAGTAGTGTTAATAACCATACTTTTCAGCCTTACAGTGAAACCAGTGGACTGACCAAGTGGACTAACTAGACTGATCAAGTAATAAATTTAAGTTTACATAATTCACTAAATTATAAATTATCCTCTCCTTTTGTTTTCCATTAGAATTCACATCATGCTAACAATATGATTCAATAGTTAATATTTAGAATTTTATTAGGAATTGTAGAAACAAACCACTTGTCATCGTCATATTAGACCATATAAAGTTGTTCACTCTAACACGCCTATATTCTTTTATCGTTATGCTTAGTTGATACAGCGACTGCCGGCACACCATCTAAACATCTTGCTAGCATTCGTCCTGTCTCTCTTCTGTTCTCCTCTGTTTCATCATCCTGTTCTTGGTGTCAGTTTATCTACTCTTTTTCTATCTACTAAACAACATGCGCGCAATGATTCCTGGTTTGTGAAAATTCAATAGGCTACATTACAGAGATTATTTTGGCCCGTTTTCTGATCCACGAGTTGTCGTTGCAGACTTTAGAAATATGCCCTGTTTTTCTGTTTTATTTTCCTAATGAAAATACTAACCTTCTACTCCGTGTGCTTGGACAAGATCACTGTTCCTTGTTCAAAAAATATTCGCTCACCACAGGATACGTAGTGCTCACACACTTGACATTGAGGATGAAAACCAAACAAGTCAGTAGATGTATGTTACCCAAAAAACGATGGGCATAATAATAATAATACAATACAGTATTTAAATGGAATATAGAGGCGTAGCTAGGGGGCGCCAAGGGAGAAGCCGCCCCGGGCGGCAAAGCGAGCATAGACTTGAAATTGTTTCCAGTTTATAAAGCTACAAACAACTTGTTTCTTCAATATGACTATTCCTTTCATAAAAAAAGCATAACCAGCCAGCTTGTCTGTTGTCTTAACCTTGCGTGATAAACAGTATTAGTCTATTTATGTTCAAGCATCGTAATTACGGTTTATTATGATAACAAATATGTAGTGACTTTGTAGTGAGTTGTGCTGGAATGGAGAACTGATAATCATACAGTATTAGCTTTGTATAGATAATCTTAACTGCTGTTCGTATACAGACGTATAAAAACCCCTTACTTGGGCTACGTATGCGCAGTTCTTCCCGGTTCGACGCAGCGAACGTGTTGAAAATGAGATTGTTTTTGCTTTGTGCGTCTTGTGGGTATACCTATAATACTTCACGTATATATCATGATACTAATGCTATTATGGAAAATCTATTTTTTTTTTATTTGAAGCTGATATGAAACGAAGTAAACTCAGTGGCGCCCAGTTTCGGAAGAGAAGGAAAGAAAGATTAAGAACTACAAGTTCCAAAGAGTTTATGAAGTCTTTTATTCAAGGAAAATCGAATCCTGAGTGTAAAAATATTACAGTTAACAAGGAATCAACTTACGATCATAAAATTAATGTTGTTAGCGACGAGGCTGTTGATAAATACAGTAAAGTTAACGATGTGAATACTTCAAAGTGTGAAAGTGTCAAAGTACAGTTACAAGATTCAGTTGGTTCTAGTTTCTCTCCAACTAAAAATTCCCTATTTTGCTTTTGTTGCACTTTATTTCCACAAAACCTATCAAAGAAGCCATTTCAATGGTGAAAATGGGTTTTCGTCGTGGCAAAATTTAAATCCCCGTATTCAAGATCATGAAAATAGTCCTGCTAAGATATGGATGAAATCCTCGAACGTGTCTTTGCCACAGTACAAACTCTTGCACAACAAAATCTGGCACTGAGAAGACATCGAGAGTCAATTACTAACGATCAAAATACTGGAAACTTTCTGGCTTTGGTAAAATACTTGGCTGAATTTGACCCTCTCATGAGATCTCATTTGGATTCAGTCTCTCGTAAATCTGGGTGTATATCGTATCTTTCGCCAATTATTCGAAATAAAATAATAAGCCTGTTAGGAGAAAGAGTGCGCAAATATATTATTACTGTATGTAAGAAGGCAAAGTACTTTAGTATTATATTTGACACAACACCAGATGTAGGGCATGTAAAATAATTATCTCATATTATAAGATTTGTTGAAATTAAACGCAATTCTGATGATATCAAGAAAGCCTTCATAAATTTTATTCCTTTAGAAGTGAAAACAGCGGAGGGGATCACAGAAGCTGTTACAAATAAACTTGAGTGAGATCTATTGAATCTTAGCAGTTGCAGAGGTCAGTCGTATGACAATCTACCAACAATGGAGTATCCATTCAGGAGTTCAGAAGAGAATGTTAGATTTGAATCCACTAGCTCTTTTTGCTCCCTGTGACAACCATTCACTTAACTTGGTTGGAGTTCAAGCAGCTCATGTAAATGTTCAGGCAGTAACATTTTTTGGGATAGTATTTACCTTCCCAAAGAACGTCTATTCACCTTCTTTTTCTGATCCACTTATAGATGCAGTGTTCTTAAATACTTCGTAAATATTATTCTAAAAGGACATTGTGATATCAGGTGGAGTTCAAAAGCAGATGTAATATCCACTCAGCTGGATGAAGTGATCGCTGCACTGGAAAAACTGAGGGATACACCGACTGAAACGATTGATAAAAGGAAAGATGCAGCATTACTATTTAATGCAATAGAAAACTATAATTTTGTGACCTTGCTCTTTTTCTGGACAGATATTCTTTCTTGTATGGACAAAATCCATAAAATCTTTCAGACCAAAGGAATAAGCTTTGTTCAAGCATTGACACTCCTGGAGAAGCTAACGGACAAATTAAACGTTTAGAGGAATAAGCTGTGTGACAACGCCATTTCTAAGGCAGAGCGGGTACCTATGTAATGAATGGGGTGTCAGTATCACAGAAATGATAAGAAGGACGCGCTCTAATAGAAAGTTTGGACAAACTGTCAGTTGAAATTTCAAGCCGTTTCTTTAACATAAAAGAGTTGGGAAAACGTTTTGGGTTCCTCTGCAAATTTGAGGCATACGTAAATGACAGTACTTGGAAAACTGTATCGACATGATCTAAACAGTGAAGAATTGTTCTGTGATTTGAAAGACGTCATACTTTTATTAAAAAGGGCAAACGTTAACGGAGAACAAATGGACTTTACACCTCAGGGACTGTTACAGTACATTTCTGCAATGGGATTACAAGCCTATAAAATAATAGCAACAGCTTTAAAAATGTCTCGTACTTTACCAGTTTCTGTGGCTTCTTCTGAAAGATTGTTTAGTAAACTTAAATTGATTAAATCATACGTTCGATCAACAATATCTCAAGACAGGGTATCAAATCTAGCGACACTTGAAAACGACATTGCTTCGTCTTTAGATTATAGTGATTTAATAACCGACTTTGCAGCAATTAAACCAGGAAAGTTACGTTTAAATATGTGTCGTTTTAAATGTTTATTAAATATTAAAAATAAATGTTAAGTGTTTATTAATAGAAGACGGAACCATTAATCTTTAATGGTAAGTGATTTATTTAATTACTTTTAATGTAGTTCTTTTTTTAACTTTATGTTGCTTTAGGATATTGTTTTGACGATGCGCTTTAGACCTACAAGGAATTTGTATGTTTATTAGAACATTGTTATGTTTTACATTTCTTATATTCTATATTTCGTATAATCTACATTTGTCACTAAGAAATGTATACAAACTGAATACCGGTAATATTATAATATGTAATTTCTCAATTTTGACTTAACAAATATTCTTAAGACGTTTGCTGCGCGTGCTTTCATACAAAAATCTACACATTTGCATTTATTAATTACTTTGTTCACCGGATGTGTCTTCATTTTTGGTCTTTGTCCCCTTTCAATTGTGAAGGCAAGGCGGCTGACTATCGCCTTGCTCCGGGCGCCAAAAAATCGAGCTACGCCACTGATGGAATAGTTACGTTTTGGAAAACTGTAAAATATTTAATTCTTAATAACGATTGTAAGTATATACTCACAGTTCCTTCGAAAAGGATCAAAAACGATTAGTACCGTTCTACCTTTACGCGGCGTAAAACATTATGGGCGCAAGCACATGTTTAATGAAAAGAAAACGCCCGATATATTCAATGCAGTGTTTACAGTTCCTACATACGGCCAGCTGGTTAATATTCCAGGAACATCAGACGCACTACAAATTATGTAAGTGGAGTTCGTCTCGAGTAACAGTTGCCCTGACCACAGCAACAAACATCTCTGACACACTTTCCTGCCGGCATTATGTAACCACGCTAACGGCCCCATTGCATTGTTTCCATAACCCACCATGTCTCACTTGTGTCTCTCCTAATAAAAAAAAAACTAAATTCTATATTCACGAGACTAATTAACATGCAATATTAGTAGAACTAAAACTTTGACTTAGATGAGAAATTCTTGTTATATTCTTCATTTTAATAATAATAATAATAATAATAATAATAATAATAAAATTAATAACAATGTATGATGATGATGATGATGATTATTATTATTATTATTATTATTATTATTATTATTATTATTATTAAGATTAATATTTTACTGCCATTATGTACTTTGAAATGTATATAAGTATATCCGGTTCCACACGATTTGTCAAAAAGATCCTAAACAAGCCTACAATTCGTCACTTATTTTAGCACTGTTCAGACGTTTGTATAAATTTTCTGCAGTGTGTAACTAAATTTTGACTACCTTACTGTTCAACTAATTATAACAATTTAGAATTTTCTATGTACAACAATTTATTAGTGTTGTTTCAACTGCAATAAGTGTTTTGCAAACTCCATAGAAATAAAAATTAAATTTATTGATTTTAAGGTAATGTGTTAAAGTATACTGTAGTAATAAAAACCTCAAATTGTCGTGTAGAATTCGAATTAAGAACGATCGTGAAATGGTTATAGGCTCTATAATTGAAAAAAATTATTTACCCTACTACAAGCAGACACTAATAATAATTTCAGTTGCCTAAAATTACTAAAAATTTTCTTAAACTTGTATTTTTATATAAACTGAATACATTTTACGTTTCCCTATATTTAAAAAATTGCGATCTGATTCGATTATAAAAAATCCTGTAGACGGAAAGTTGAAGTTAAAAATTTTTATAAATAACGTTTCTCTTTCCTATTATTAATGATAGTAATTAATATTATTTCCTAATTAATAGTATTGATTAATGATAGTAATCGTAATACCGAAGGTACGAGTCAGCGCGTAAGTTTTTTCCGCGATTCTGGAGTTCTTCAAACAAAGACTCCACCGACTGCACGGGTATCATTTGTACCCGTCCATCCATCAACTGCAGAACAGGAAGATACCAGATGTAATTTGTCACTTACTCAGTAAACACCAGTTTACTTAAATTATAGCCATTGGAGTTATACTTCTTTAGGCGCGTTGAGGGTGAAATTTTTAGTATGTAACGAAATACGCGCGCACCATGTAACGAAATGCGCGCGCACCATGCAACGGAAACGGAAAGTTAACAGGACTAAGTTAGCCGTGGACAACGAGCCTGAGGCCAAAAAAGTGTACTGCAGGAATGGATAAATGTACAGTTCCGATACCGCTAAATAGCTTTCGTTTATTTACTTGTTACTATGGTAATTAATTCTGGTCTTGTTGAGATCTTTAGTAGTAGTATTCAATATATTTCATTACTTATTCATTGCATCATCAGAAATACGTATAAACTACATTTTATAATCGCTTAAGACAATTACAAAATATATAGACGTATCCGTATAAAAAATTACAAAATGTGTCAATACAATCGCGTAGTAAAAACATTAAAAACTGCAGGAACGGATAAAGGTATAGTTCCGATGCCGCTAAATATCATTTGTTTATTTACTTATTTTTCATTAACTGAAAACTCTACAATAACCAATTACAAATAATTAATCATTTGCATATTGATAGAAACTTGCACATTGGTTTTTATTGCATTAGGTTGAAGTGAGGATTTTAATGTACTTCTTTCGTTATAAATTAGATTTATTTAAATTCGTCTTTGTAAGGTAATAATGCGCTGCAAAAATAGGTTATGTGTAATGTGTAATGAACTAGGTTATAAGTTCGGTCCAATAAATTTCAGAACAAGAAAGGAAACTGAATAATAATTATCCTTTTAAAAGGTGAACAGGAAAATCGCCATTGTACATATCAACTTTCTTTCTTACAAAATAAAGGAAACTGCATAAGAATTATACTGGAAGAGAATGGTAATAGGGAATCATGATTCAGCATGGTCTCAGGTTCAAAAGTACAGCCGTTTTTTGTACACTAATTACGGAAATTTTTGTTAAAACGTAGGTTTCTTCCAGTACCAACTATTCATTTATTTTTCGTAAGTATTACTTTTAAAAGTCTTTTTATATTAAATGAATAAAAGTTTCGATAAGTATTCTATCATTATGTTTGCTTTAATCCAATAATCTAATATATATTTCTATATTTTAAATTATAGATCACACTTAATTATTCAGAAGTCTATCGAAAAGTAAATCCATTGCTGTAATACACTATTCGTAAATATTTTGAGATATTTGATAAAAAATTAATTTTTCTCTACTAAAATATTATAATATTGAATTTACATTAATTCTATTGAATTAAATTTTTATCTTTTAGTGTATAATAGTCTATTAATTTTATTTTATGCATATATATTATAACTGTGGTCGTTGTTCATTCGTTGTTATTTATTTATTGAACCACTTAAACACTATACAATAAGATATATATTATTCACAAAAAGAAGTATGACTTCTAACGCGCGTATATAAGTACACGCACCCAAAAATTTCAGAACAGGAAGATACCAGATGTAATTTGTCACTTACTCAGTAAACACCAGTTTACTTAAATTATACCCAAAACTTCGGTAAACGTATAATATAAACTCACGACAATAGACAATGAAACTTTTTTACTTTAAAAATATATAAAATACAATTAGAATTATTAATTCATTTCAGGAAGAAACATGAAATCAACTTCGTTATACTCGTAAACAAACAAAGGTTTTTCTCTTTTACAAGTTAAATTTAATATTACGTTGTCAGATGTTTTTTAAGTTTCATTAATTTAACTAAATGTGGTTACGGCTTTTGATTACTATCATTAACTTTATGCTCCAGAACAGCAAAGCTGTATGTAGTCACATCAGTCGTTTCCTTTCACTCCGTCTCTTTGTACAACATTCAACAGTGTGTGTGTGTGTGTGTGTGTGTGTGTGTGTGTGTGTGTGCGCGCATCTTTACATACATGTAGATAGAAAGACATACAGACAGACAGATAGCAGATAGATAGTATACTGTTCAGCTACTCTTGTACGGAGGTCGTGACACGAATTGTAATAGATTGATGTTTTTGAAGAGTGCCAAAAACTGGGGAGCAGCAAGAGCTAAAAATGAGAATAGTTACAATTATACATGGTATATTGTGTGTGTGTTTTAATGTACAAACATTCATAACTTTATACATACTAATCTTTGTAATTAAATGGCTATAATTATGTAAGTCGTTAAAAAATGTCTATTTGACTTCTTGTCTGTTGAACACTTATTTTGATAGATACGTAGGGAAAGAGCAATTGGTGAATGTTGTTGACGCCTTTTGTGTTCGACAGTGTGAGGTTAAAGTACGTCTCAGTTACATATAAGATTGTTCTTTCCTGCATTGATAACAACCTAAAACTATTAATATATACTGATTACAGTATATTGATACTCAATCGTGCAAACTTGTCGAAAGGAAACTTTAGCTCTCTGACCCTCCAACTTTTTTGAGTTTTCTTCCGGCGTCCTCCAGATAACGTGCTCAGAAAATTGCTTAGATATAGCAGCGTACATCGTATGCATATGAAAAACACGTAACTAACAAGCCCGCACAGATCAAATGTAATCATAAATACTTTTCGAATGACTGTCTACGGAACTTCTATTAATCTACAAGAATACGTTTTATAATTCTGTGAACGTTGAAGTAAATTTAAGAAGCCGTAAGCCTATATTACAAATATCGTGTTGTCTGCGGTCAAACCAGTTCAACCTTCATGAACAAGAACTTTAATTATACGCATTGTGTTCCCGTTTGAATTTGTGATTAGCCCGTGAGTCATATTTATTTGATCATGCCCCGCCCGAATGAATCATTTCTTTTTAACAAAAGCACAAAGGTCAAATTCGTATTCATCTTATACAATGAACGTAAAAAAATAATTGTTTGACCATGCTGAAAGTAAACGGTTGTTCGTATAACTGGCGACTAGGAATTCCCAAATAGCCAAAAGCAAGTGACACTGTTGATTTGTACTATTATCTTTCAAAACAATTCTAAAGAACGCTTTTCAACGGGGAACAACTAAGAATACCTGAAGATTAGCGGTGCACAGAAAGCAGTGCTTGAATCAAAAGCGCAGAACTTAGCATAGTATCTTGCTAGTTTCTATTGTACCATCTCTGCTTTACTTTGTCTGGCTCGAAAGATATGCTGTAATAAATGTATCCTTATTAAATGTTACTAAAGCAACAGAATGTGATAAGAGGTAATCTATTAATGACGCAGTTGCACAATAAAAGTCTCAGTTTTGTCTTTGTTGTGAGTCTCAAACATGACAAGTCGATTCCTCATCGTCACAGTCACCCAAGTTCAGGGAGTTTGGACACTGTTTTGTGACAGGCAGGCTCCTTCCTATTTGTTCGCGTGAAAGAAAGAGTTATAAATAACGTCATCTTGCAAGTCGGCAATAACACTAGGCATTTTATTTAAAAAATTCAGGAATAAATTCCAACTTGTTCAAACAACTCCTTAAATACTAACATTCATATTAAAGAGAAGGCTTATGTGTTCCTAATTCATCAGAGGCCTCCCTTACTGTGACTAATTGATGACATTACCTTATTAAAATTTTATAGTTTTGAAAATTCTAACACCTTAAAAAGAAAATATGCACAGAAAGGCAACATCTTTTCAGTTCCTTAACGCCAAGCTGGTATCATAATACGCGTGCGTACATGCCGAGTGGAAGAGCATATACACCAGTGGCGGCCCGTGCTTAGGTTTCACGGTTCCACAACCTTCACTAAATCCCGAATTGTATTTTAAATTATAGAATTATGAATAAAACAATAACTAATAATAGTGTTTTCAAGCTAAATCATCGTAATTAATCATTTGACGATTGAAAAGCGCAGAGAAATAAGAAATACTAAAAACCGTACACGCTCTTGCCGCGGTGTATGCACCAACTGTGACGCGCTTTGTATATGGGGAAATACAATGCAGTAGTGCTCTCGATAGCTGGACTCGGGTGTTCCTATTACAACGATATAGGTTCGCTTGGTGTGATTAGAGACTGCAAACCTCGCTTGTACGTCACGGGGCCAGCAGTCTGTTTGTTGGTAAATAACACGTGGTGCGCCAGGTTGGTATTTGTAAATTTTTTGTGAAGTTCGTTGTTAGTGTCAGTGAAGTATCAGTCCAAATCATCGTTATATGTAAATAATTGTACATATAAAGGATTAAGGTGTCCATACATTATTATAGTGTAAGATATTTTTATTATTTTTAACTGGTAGGATACAATGAATTCTGTCGTACTCTTAACGAAAACGCTGTTCAGTTTACGTCCTATTAGAGAAAAATTTTAAATTACAGACTAGGTAGGCCTTTCATATTTTAATCAAAGTGTAAAATTAGGTAACAGAATATTTAATCGTAAATTTAAAAAAAATGTATACAATAAATATTTGTGGTTGTGTGGGTGTGACACTAAAATATAATTATATTGCTTTCCTTGTGTATTGTACGGAGGGGAGGAAACTTAGACATTTTCTATTAAGAGAATAAAACAATTTAATAACATCCAACCCAACTGCAACCCCCAAAATTTTCAATCACCAGCCGCCACTGATATACACGTGTTAAGGTGTAAAAAGTTTGCATTTTTACCTACAAAATGTCGTACCATATGTATTCATTAATGACTTGTTTGAATTTTGTTAAAATTGTGTTTATTTTAAAACAAAATCATTAAATGGTCAAGTTATGCTAAAAATTCTATTATGTAATTTTCGTGTGCGCCTTCAAGCAGACGGACGAAGGAAGTATTGTCATTTATGTTTGGTAATGTAGATATATTTGTTGCGGTACAGCAAACTCAATGCACGTGACAAATAATTCAGAAACAGAAGAGTACTTAGGGAAATCCTGGCCAGATGGGAATATGTAGTGGCTACGCAGCATGCTCATATCTTCAGTTCGTGAAGCAGAAATACGTTAAAATGAAATACGAATAATTAAGGTACTGTGTAACACTCCTAATATACAGTTGGTCAGTTATCCTTGAGAATAAACTTCTACGAAATCGTTTTTAAGGAGACATGTAGGACACTGAGCTTTTAACATTAATATTTCACTACTTTCTTATTAACACTAATCAAACACGAGTCACTACATCCGGAGTAATACTACTATTACAGTTAAGCTTAATTTAAAAAATGTTTCACTTAGGATCAAAGTACTTTAAGTGATTAAAGTTAACATATTAACATAGAAACGAATAAAAATCAAATATGTTTTATATTATAAATGTATATTTTGCAATACTCTGGTGATGTTAAACAACCAAGTTCAAAGGAATACATTTATATACACATAGAAAAATAAATCAAGCTGACATATATATATATATATATATATATACATAATATATTTTATAATGACTTTACCTCAAGACGTTTTCTCTCTATTTGAAACATGTTTCGGGATCCTTAGTGATCCCATCATCAGCCATTCTAATTTTGAATCTTGTCGAGTACCTGTGTGTTGGTTGGCTGTTGTTATGGCTTCCCATTGGTTTTTGGTTACATACATAAATAATAAAATCACAAAACTAACAAAACTAGTTAAAAACACAGATATCAAAATAGCATACAAAACTAATAAAAATAATTTACAAAAACTAAATAACCCACACAACAAAGAAAATACAACAACTAACGGTATATACAAAATTGAATGCCAAGATTGCAATAAATGTTACATAGGACAAAAAAAAAACAGCTGGAAAAACGTTATTTTGAACACCTAAATGCATACAAAATACCAGAAATATATAAATCCAATTTGGCCACAAATGCAATAAACACTGGACATGAATTCCCAGACATAACCAACATGACACTAATAAAACACATACCACACAAAGGGACCATAATGAACATTTGGGAAAATTTACAAATATACAAACATAAAACACAAAACAAACTAATACCCGAACAAATACAAATCAATACAAAACACGACACAATTTTCAAAGCACTCAACATAGAAAATACACAAAATAATAATATCTACACCACAATCACACACAGTAATAACAATTTAAAAAACCAAAAACCAATGGGAAGCCATAACAACAGCCAACCAGCACACAGGTACTCGACAAGATTCAGAATTAGAAAGGCTGATGATGGGATCACTAAGGATCCCGAAACATGTTCCAAATAGGGAGAAAACATCTTGAGGGAAAGTTATTATAAAATGTATACTATATACATCAAGAAACGAACTGTAGCAGAAAGTGTTTGAATACATACATATATATATATATATATATATATATATATATATATATATATTGCAACCGAACACAGGATGATAAGCTATGTTGTTTATATCAGAGCACATGCATGACGAGCATTTTCTTGTTTAAATTGGTTTTATGTAATATTTTGTCTTTTAGTCATAGGTTTTGTATTTAGAAATGGATAAGCATGTAGTGTATACCAAACTCTTCATAAAAAGGTGTTCTATATTGTCATGTATTTTTTGTGTGAATATGTGCACGTGTGCGGGTGTGATAACGTGTGATCGCGATATCTTCCGCGGTAATTAACCGATCAACGTGAAATTTTGACAATGAATTGTTTATGTAAATGGCTCCAATTTATGTGTACTCTGTGGTTCATAACTATTTTAGAAATGTGTTTTTTTTTTAAGTGAAGAAAGACTCAAGTGTAACTCTTATCAATGATAGGGTAATAAAATTCGTAGATAATTTCCATGCAGGCCTTAGCTAAATTATGCAAAGTTTTTCAGGAAATTCGTATATCTGTTTGTTCCATCAATCATGTGGCTTGGGCTTAGCCAATCAGAATAACGTAATCCAGTAAGATTCATTCGTTGTAGAGTTAGGATGGACACAGTTCTGCTTTAGCATCTGAAAGGGGAAGTTGTGCCTTTTGAAGAGAGTTGTTCTCTTACGGTTTACATATATAAAATAAACCTTGGTAATTCTTAACGAAGTTTTGCGTTAAGAACCGAGTGGGTAAAGTAGTTAGATAAAAATTATATTATTATATAGTTCTGTTTTCGTGTTAGTTTAAGATATCCTCTTAGGGAAGTTAAAGACACTTCAAGATATCGTGGAAGGTGTACGTTTAATGCACCGCATTAATTAATACCCATATTAATCCTGAGATTAAGAAAATATAAAGTATAAATTAATAATAAACTGTACGAGTGAAATTTATAATCATTGTGAGTGAACAATTTATGAAGAAAATAATTAATGTTAGCAGTGAAACATAATAACAACGAGACTCCTTGAAATATCGCCGCTGGAGCCGCCTGCCGTAGAAGAGGACGACAAGACGAAGAGGACGCCAGGACGAAGAGGACACCAGAAAGGAGTGACGCTGAAGAAGAGGACGTCAGGACGGGAGCGACGAGAGGAGAGGAGGACGTTGCAGCAACCAAGTAAAATAGATTTATATTATCGAACAATACAAACTATTATTTCTATTATCAATACATGACAATTTATAATATAATATACATCTTTAAAAACAATATTTACGTGTATAATAAATAATTTTTCATCTCCTCCATAATACACTTGTTTATGAACTTTACACACTCACTATATCCTAATTAGTATAATAAACTTTGATCTGTTGCAATATATATATATATATATATATATATATATATGTAATACAACTGATTTTTTGTCGATCAGTCTTAATCTTCAGATCCACTATAGGCTCACCAATTTTGTAACAAAATCTAAAATTCGGGGTTCCAAAAAATTATAAGATAATAAAAAAAATATTTTGTTGAAAGTAAAAAAAAATTTTATTCATTTATTTATTAATTTATTAATTATTTCTTATGTATTTATTTATTTTTAATTCTTTTAATTATTAATTTAATTAATTTAATAGCTTAGAATAACCAGAATTGTTTTTCCGCGTTAACTAGATTATCTCATGTCATAATCGATTAGAGGTCTTTCGTTATTCTATGATGGTACTCCTTCAGTGATGTTATTTTATTCTTTCCTTGGAGTCCAAGTGTCAAATAATATCTGGAATACTTCTATCCATATTTTTACCAATAAATGAAACTCAAAATTATAATATATAAAGAATTTATTAACGTTAAAGATACTAATCGATTTTGAATCGATTAGTTAATCGACAGTTACAAACTCATATCTCAGGGCGATTAAATTCAGTATATAAAATATTAATATTAATTTGCAGGTTCTTTTAGATGTTATTTTATAACAGTCAGAGAAAAGGCAAAGCTGAAAAGTATAATGCTTACAATAAAAACTGCTTAATATTATTGAATAGAAAATGTTAATAAGATAAATTCTCGAACCAGACTCAGGATGCTGTTCTGCCGTCACGGCAAAGGATACTGGGAGTAGTCAAAAATGGCCGAATGTATACGAGGCGTCTTCACTGAAGAATTCCTTCAAATAAATGTTGGTTATTTTTGGTTCCTCTTCTAAGCAGTAGTGATTAGTTCCTCTTCATCACAGTGTAATTATTCGGGAGTAGTGGTCAGTTGTTCGGCACGGCAATCAGTGTTCAAATGTGTTCTTGTTCCAATGGTGGTGAGGTTTTACAATGTCCAAATTTGTGTCGATATTATATTGAATTCACGTTTTTATTGTTCTATTATCTGGATGACGACTTCAAATTTTCATTATTAGATTAATTTGGTTGATTCCAGGTTAACTCAATGTAGATTAATCATATTTTTTCAATTTTTCTGGGTTATTTGTTATAAGTCTAGTTATATCCAAAAATTATCTTCTCTCTTTTAGAATGAATTCATTTGTCTGACCTCGTTCAAAGTGTACGTCTCAAAGTGTAACAATCAACTAACTCCCTTTTTCCTCCATACAATCAGTCCTGGCTGAATTAATATTAAATCTACATCGTTTTAACCAAATGGCATTTCTGCCTAAATAATTGACTTTTACATTATATGATTAATTACATTTTTACTATTATTTAATCTTATTAAATACTAATTACATAATTACTTTCCTTAGTTAATTCTGCGTTATTTAATACCAAACATGATATACTTTATAGTATTTTTAACTCAAAAGTCAAATTTACAGTATATTTGAATGTATGCCTTAACTGTACTTCCTGTCACCTCAAATGGTTTACAATTTCTATTATGTTCTAGTTATCATTGAGCAAGATCACTGACTGAATTAAAATGGTTATTTTTCTTTAATTCTTTATAATTTTATGATTTGGGTTAACTAATTTACATATTATCTTTAATTTAGGCTTCCCTCTTAGATTCCAGTGTTATTACACTTGCGTTTTTTCTAATAATATCTTATACATTTCTTCAGTACCTTTACAAAGTATTGTTACAGTTATAATATACAGTGATTGATTTACATTATATAATTTTCATCAATTTAATTAATTTCCTTTACTTATTTACTAATTACAAGGTTTGTGAGATTTACCATTTGGCCTAGATCTTATGTTAGTTCATTTACAATGTTTATTATTATTCCAGCTTGCTAATACCCTCTCTGACCTACAATTCTTATAACACCTTAACTAAGTTACCCTTATTTAATTACAGTAAGGTTTATTATTAATTAATATTATTAAAACATAACAAATATTTTATAACAAAAATTTATACTTCATCTCAGACATTCAAGCCTTGAGTTCAATGAACTGTTAATATAAACAAACCACATCTGTTTTTTCATAACCGAAAATATTCCTTAATATTAATTTTCATGCAGTCCTTGCTGTTTTTGTTTAATTTTAGGGATTTACACTTGATCACTCCACTATTTATTGTATACTCTTATATTACTTTTTGCCATTTTGTCTGGTATTGTATGATAAAGAATATCACTTATACGAGATCACCCGGATTCGCTTTTAATTATAAGATTATATTGCACTGGTACATTTTTACATTTATATCTAGAACCTTCACTTACACATAATTCACATTTACTCTTACTTTATTGCATTGTACTTTTCTTATATATGTTCATATATTTTGGGGGTTTTTAATTTTATTACATGTGGTTGGTTTTCCAATAGTCATCCTTTTTATTATGGATGTTTGTCTATATTGGGCATTTCCTGCTCCTATACTACCTGGGTATAATTACTTTATACATTGGCCTATCATTATTTGTCTATAATTTCTTATATATTGCATGGTTGGTTTTAGTTTATTTTATCTCTTCGAACTATTATTTCACTACATTGTGGTCCTTGACTAATTTTCAAAGTAGTTTTCATTGATGTCATTTTATTTTTATTTTATATATGATTATTTTTTAAATTAGAACCATGTGGATAATCTGTCATGCTACAGATTGCTCTCCTCCAGAAGTGATTAGTTCAGATCATACTTTGAGTATGTATGAAATAATTGCTTATGATATTTTTTAGTTATTATATTCTTTGTCTTCCTCCCCATTTCTACATTTGCTTCTTCATACTTGAGCTCAGTTTTTTTCCTTAAATTGATTCTTCTTTGATAGATATTGTTATCTTAGGTTTATTATTATTATTATTATTATATTTATTTTTTCCTTAACTTAGTTCTTTACCCATGGGATATTTATTCCCTAACATTCCCTAACACGTGAGCTGGGGCAGTCCAGAGAGGCACTTGTGGCTACATATACTCTGCTGGCCATACTACACTTCTAATTGAGATCAGAAGAACATCATCTCTGCTCAAAATATAACACTGGTGGAATTATGTACAGACAGTCATTTAATAAAAATTATATAAGAATAGTCTATTTTTTGACTAATAAAAAACATCCTTGCATGCCTCATTTCGTAGTTTCTCAGATTTACTAATATTTTCTATCTCAGTTATTCTTTTTATTATTTATTCTCCTTATTATTTATTCTTCTATCTTGTTAGCTCTGCTGATATATTTATTCTTATCGTGGTTGGAAGATTTGTTGATATATTTATTTTTATCATGATTGGAAGCTCTGTTGATATATTTGTTTTTCTCATGGTTGGAAGTTCTTTGATATATTTATCACGAGTTGTTGGGCGTAAGTTTTTTGTCTGAATTCTCTTTAATTCTTCTATTGGTCGCACAATCTTCTTCTGGTTATCAAAATTAATAGCATATATAATTTTTTTTCTTGGTTCTAATTAATTGTTCTATAGGTATTATTTTATTACAGTTATTCTTCCAATTGTTCTTATCATAATTACAATTAATGTAGTGACCATAGTCATATTATATTTTTTTTCTCAAAATTATTATTTCGCTCTGGGTTTCATCCAAATTATTTCATTAATATTATATTATTTAAGTGGTCCTTACTTTCCCTCGCATTTCGTAAATCTTTTAATATTTCCTTCCCAAAACTAGTTTACTCATATTATTGATACAAGTTGTTCTAATCTTTCTTTTACAATTTTGTTGATATCTTTTTATTTCATTCAAAATTAAATTCTGTAAATAATTGTTGTAAGTTGACCTTACGTTATTTTTGAATTTGTTTGTTTCTAAATTCTAATCCCCTTATTAAAGTTCTTAATTGTTATATGTTCTTCTAAACCCAGTATTGATGATCTTTTGGTGATTTTCATAATGTCACTCAGTTCCTCATATCTTCATTTGTATGGTTCATTTTCTTGAATAATCTTCTTCCTTAAATCTCGGTTTTGTCCCTTTATTCTTTATTCATATTATTTTTTCTCAATTATACTTATTTTCCGTCTCTTTTAAATGGTTTTTTGCCGTAGCCGGTGATCATAACATCCGTCCCTTTCCTTGATGGTGTGTGGTATTTGATTTAGCCGTGGTCCATAATCTCGGTTGCCCCTATTTTCCGGACTACCATTATCTTCATAATTATTTCTTTTCTTGCGACATTTCTCGTTTCTTCCTTGTATTTCATTTTTCCGACTGTTATTCTTTCGCTTATTTTAAGTCTTATTTCAATCATTCTATCATATGGTTTATTAAACCAGGATGTCACTAGTATATCAATGATTAATGATAACACTGATGTTTTACCATATATTTCTACTTTTGTCGTATTCCATTTACCTCTGGTCTTTTCCAAGTTGTAAACCACTGTTTTGTGGTAAGTCATTTCTGAAATTACTTCTAACCTTCTCCTATAATCTCTGGAATTCATGATTTCTTTATCATTGGTCATTGGGATATTACCTACATTAATTAAACCATTGTTCATCATCTCCAACTACTCCCGTTTTTTTATTATTTTCCTAGGATGTATTTGTCTCATTTTCTTTGATCTCATTTCCATATGCTTAAGATTTTCTTTGTTTCTGTTAGGTTTAATTCCAGATAATAATGCTACTTGTTCCCTTGTTTTATCGTTTGGTATTTCTTCCGTTCCCGGTTTGTTATTTTGTAATTCTTTGGTCATATCGTCCATTTTCTGACGTAATTGTTTATAACTATTATCCACCTTCTTATTGGCCTCTTCTATATTTGCAACCTTGGTGGTTACTTCTGCTTTAAAAAAACTCTGTACTTCTCGCTCAGTCAGACTCCATCTTTCGTCAGCTTCTGTAATTTGTTGTTTGATACTAGTTGTCTTTTCTTCTAATTTCTTGTTTGTGGATCCATTATTATCGTTAATTTCCTTGCTCAACTCTTCTTTCATCAACTCTATCCTTTCGTCTAACTTGTCAATATTTTTCTGGTTAGCCTCCCTTAATTCTTCTCTTAATAGTTGTTATTCTCATCCATTTTCTCCTCCATCTTCTTGTTGTTTTCATCTATTTTCTTATTGGTATTTTCGATTTTGTGACTTAATTCTAACAATTCTTCCTTTGTGGATTGGTTGTTTTCATCCATTTTTTTACTCAATTCTTCCCTAAACAGTTGGTTGTCATCCTTCGATTCTTCCAATTTCTCCCACATCTTCTCTTTCATCTTCTTACTGTTTTCCTCCATCTTCTCTTCCATCTTCTTACTGTTTTCCTCCATCTTCTCTTCCATCTTCTTACTGGTTCCTCCAATGTCCTTCCTTAATTCTTCCTTCAATTGTTGGTTTTCATTTTTCAATTCTTCCTTTAACATTTGGTTGTCATCTTTCATTTCCTTTCTATTTTCATCCATTTTATCCTTCATCTTCGTACTTAAAGATTGGATGTCGTCCCTTAATAGTTTTAACAGGTCTTGTAAGCTCATGCTCTCCGTTGGTGTGGGGTTTTCAGGTTGTTTCTCCTGTTGTGCGGGTTGATTCGGTTCCGCAGGAGGTAATCTTCCTTCTATATCTTCAACCGGAGTTGCCTCTTTGTCGTCCATATCGATCTCTTCGATCTCTTTTTCAGCTTCTGCCGCCCTTTTCTTTCATATTGCTCGTTTCGGAATTTTTATTACCTTTCTTGACTTTATAACAGCTGCCAGCCAAATTTAGAGATTGGTCAGAATATTCTTGTCTCTTATCAATCACTAATTTCAGCCCATTAAGTTGGACGCCAATTTTGTAATAAAACTGGAATTAGTGTTATATCAATCTTAAGCCCCAATGTTGGGTTCGCCAATTTTGTAATAAAACTGATTTTTTGTCGATCAGTCTTAATCTTCAGACCCACTATAGGCTCACCAATTTTGTAACAAAATCTAAAATTCGGGGTTCCAAAAAATTATAAGATAATAAAAAAAATATTTTGTTGAACTTAAAAAAAAATTTAATTAATTAATTTATTTATTTATTAATTTATTAATTATTTCTTAGGTATTTATTTATTATTTTTTTTAATTATTAATTTAATTAATTTAATAGCTTAGAATAATCAGAATTGTTTTTCCGCGTTAACTAGATTATCTCATATCATAATCGATTAGCGGTCTTTCGTTATTCTATGATGGTACCCCTTCAATGATGTTATTTTATTCTTTTCTTGGAGTCCAAGTGTCAAATATTATCTGGAATCCTTCTATCTATATTTTTACCCATTAATGAAACTCAAAATTATAATATATAAAGAATTTATTAACGCTAAAGGTACTAATCGATTTTGAATCGATTAGTTAATCGACAGTTACAAACTCATATCTCAGGGCGATTAAATTCAGTATATAAAATATTAACATTAAATTGCAGGTTCTTTTAGCTGTTATTTTATAATAGTCAGAGAAAAGGCAAAGCTGAAAAGTATAATGCTTACAATAAAAACTGCTTAATTATCTAAAAATACAAAATATTATTGAATAGAAAATGTTAATAAGATAAATTCTCGAACCAGACTCAGGATGCTGTTCTGTCGTCACCGCAAAGGATTCTGGGAGTAGTCAAAAATGGCCGCCCCCGTGCTAAATGTATACGAGGCGTCTTCACTGAAGAATTCCTTCAAATAAATGTTGGTTATTTTTGGTTCCTCTTCTAAGCAGTAGTGATTAGTTCCTCTTCATCACAGTGTAATTATTCGGGAGTAGTGGTCAGTTATTCGGCACGGCAATCAGTGTTCAAATGTGTTCTTGTTCCAATGGTGGTGAGGTTTTACAATGTCCAAATTTGTGTCGATATTATATTGAATTCACGTTTTTATTGTTCTATTATCTGGATGACGACTTCAAATCTTCATTATTAGATTAATTTGGTTGATTCCAGGTTAACTCAATGTAGATTAATCATATTTTTCAATTTTTCTGGGTTATTTGTTATAGGTCTAGTTATATCCAAAAATTATCTTCTCTCTTTTAGAATGAATTCATTTGTCTGACCTCGTTCAAAGTGTACGTCTCAAAGTGTAACAATCAACTAACTCCCTTTTTCCTCCATACAATCAGTCCTGGCTGAATTAATATTAAATCTACATCGTTTTAACCAAATGGCATTTCTGCCTAAATAATTGACTTTTACATTATATGATTAATTACATTTTTACTATTATTTAATCTTATTAAATACTAATTACATAATTACTTTCCTTAGTTAATTCTGCGTTATTTAATACCAAACATGATATACTTTATAGTATTTTTAACTCAAAAATCAAATTTACAGTATATTTGTATGTATGCCTTAACTGTACTTCCTGTCACCTCAAATGGTTTACAATTTCTATTATGTTCTAGTTATCATTGAGCAAGATCACTGACTGAATTAAAATGGTTATTTTTCTTTAATTCTTTATAATTTTATGATTTGGGTTAACTAATTTACATATTATCTTTAATTTAGGCTTCCCTCTTAGATTCCAGTGTTATTACACTTGCGTTTTTTCTAATAATATCTTATACATTTCTTCAGTACCTTTACAAAGTATTGTTACAGTTATAATATACAGTGATTGATTTACATTATATAATTTTCATCAATTTAATTAATTTCCTTTACTTATTTACTAATTACAAGGTTTGTGAGATTTACCATTTGGCCTAGATCTTATGTTAGTTCATTTACAATGTTTATTATTATTCCAGCTTGCTAATACCCTCTCTGACCTACAATTCTTATAACATCTTAACTAAGTTACCCTTATTTAATTACAGTAAGGTTTATTATTAATTAATATTATTAAAACATAACAAATATTTTATAACAAAAATTTATACTTCATCTCAGACATTCAAGCCTTGAGTTCAATGAACTCTTAATATAAATATAAACAAAACACTTTTTTTTTATCACCGAAAATATTCCTTAAAATTAATTTTCATGCAGTCCTTGCTGTTTTTGTTTAATTTTAGGGATTTACACTTGATCACTCCACTATTTATTGTATACTCTTATATTATTTTTTGTCATTTTGTCTGGTATTGTATGATAAAGAATATCACTTATATGAGATCATCCGGATTCGCTTTTCATTATAAGATTAAATTGCACTGGTACATTTTTACATTTATATCTAGAACCTTCACTTACACATAATTCACATTTACTACTATTTTATTGCATTGTACTTTTCTTATTTATGTTCATATATTTTGGGGGTTTTTAATTTTATTACATGTGGTTGGTTTTCCAATAGTCATTCTTTTTATTATGGATGTTTGTCTATACTGGGCATTTCCTGACCTGCTCCTATACTACTTGAATATAATTACTTTATTCATTGGCCTATCATTATTTTTCTATAATTTCTTATATATTGCATGGTTGGTTTTAATTTATTTTATCTCTTCGAACTATTATTTCACTACATTGTGGTCCTTGACTAATTTTCATAGTAGTTTTCATTGATGTCATTTTATTTTCATTTTATATATGATTATTTTTTATATTAGAACAATGTGGATAATCTGTCATGCTACAATATGTATATATACATATATATATATATATATATATATATACACACTTTTACTACATCTAGTAATACATGTTATGTTATACAGATGTCCACCGCATTTAATGTACTTCGGCTCGGTACAAGGTTCATCGCTATGAGCTGACGTACCCCAGAAGCAAGCCTTGACTGGGGAACAGCGGAATGGTAAGCACTGAAAACACTGCATGGGCTAAGGAATTAAAATATTTAAGATTTTGCCTACTAAGCAGATAATGTTCTGATATGGTTACTGGGAAAATAAATTGTTGAATTTATAAATAGTTTTTTATGTTAAAATATATTGTTCAATCTGGACATTTCAATTTCAAATCGTTTTCACTTATATTTGTGAATATGATTACTGTATTCCGTTGCTGTAGAACGAGAAACCACCATTTCACGTTATTCGATATATTAGCAAGTACTTCCTGTATGTTGGAAGCAATGAAAAATTTCAAAAAGAATAATTTGCATTGGCCAGAGTGCATTCCCGCTTTTCTGCTTGTCTAACGAAACTTAACTGTTGTATTGCTCCAACTCACAAGACATTGCCACTAGCGGCTACCCATGGAATAGGACAATAACTGACAGAGTGCTCTCAGTTAACACACTTTGTCATTACCAATATGTAGTAATGTAACAATACATTTTTGTAGTGGTAAAGACTAGTAGTATTCAAGGTTGGTAGTATTAAATATTTCTAGTAACAGTGTTACTTAAAATTACAAATTTATTAATGATGCATATATAAACACGCCAATACACACAATATATACATTAATAGTACACACAGACACATATACATATACTTCTTCTGACTCATACATAAAAGCACGCACATATAAAAGGCGCCATAGTTTTTTATTACATATATTTAAATACATTTAATATATAAATAAGTATAAATAAGTAGCTGAAAGTACTTCAGAAATGTTAAATATTAAATTTATATACATAAAATATTATTACTGCTGCGTAATCTTAGAACTGACATATTAGTCGATTTAATATAAATAAGATTTAAAAAATAATATAGCCTATTAAAAAAACCTGTTTCCGCTGTTCTATAGTAATATGATAAAAGATCGTGCTAATTAATAATTGTTATAAACATATTAATAAATACATGTTTTCTCTACAAACCTGTTTTACTTTATCGATAGATTCTTCGAAATCAAATTATATCAAAATCAACATCAAAATGAAACACGAGAAATAATGATTAGTTAAATTTTGCTATTAGTATATTAGTATATTGTGTACTTCTTAATTAACCGTGTTCAAATTAAATCACACCCGCACACGCACCCACACGTACACACACATATGTGTGCCTGTGCTTCCTATTTGAATTTTTACTTATTTAATTCATTAGTATGAATAAATTTAACTTTAAAATTGAATTATCTGAATGATCCTTACTTGATAAAGCCATTTAACAAACTATGTCATTTTCAAATTATTATATATAAATTGAAACAAACGTTTGTGAGCTAGTGAGCATTTGTATTTGTACATAGACATGCCTACTCATTTTTAACAAAATATTTTCTAAGGCAACAGTTTACAACACTGATATTGAAAATGAGTATCGTCATGCTGTGATATCGCGCAACACCAAAAATTCCAATAAAAATGGGTTTTATCATTTTTGCTGTGACGTCGGTAACGGGTAACACGTCGTGGACCTGAATCAGAAATTTTCGTCTGATGAATTTCGAAATATATCTTTGTGCGAAATTATATTGCATTCCTTATCTACTTTTAAAAGAGTAAACACACCATTACTTATATACAAATACGCGGCATTGGTGAATACTGAACACCCTCCGTATCTGTAACCTGTACGCTCCATAGAACACGTCAGACCGCCCCCACCCCCGCCACATGGCAGTATAAGAATTGTTGTCGTCCCCTTCCCTAAATTATCTTTCCGATAGCATGCTCTGATGGAAATTCTATAAACCTTTATTGTCGTATAATATTTATTTTTTTGCTCAGCTTTCTGTCATGCTCTCTCACGCACTCTGCTGTTAAGACGTAATTTATTTCACTGTTATAGTTTAATGGACTGTAGTACATTAATCACTACATCACGTGGGTGAATTATTTACACTATTACTAAAAAATTCAAAATATTAAGATGCTTAACAAATGGACACAATGTGTGTTCATTTATAATTAACAGAACTTAATCCGTTAGGAAACAATTGTAGATGATTCCCTGTGTAGCATGGGCGACTCCGTATGTAATATTATGTACACACGGAACTATGGTACTATGGTATTGAAATAACGGAACATTTACTTACCTAAGATTAAATTAATGCAACTTTCTAGAAGGTCTAACACTGCCCTTGCATTTGAATCAAAATTATTGGCTTTATGCCAACATTCCATTGTTCCATGATAGGTCAGATAGCATACATGAATTCAAATTGTAATGCTGTAGGAAACAGCACCTACTGTTAGGGATTAACAGCTAATTTAAAGTATGGATTCCTTTGTTTCTGTTACTTTCATGAGTTGAGAAATTAAATTACTTGTTGAAAAAGCAGTGGCACCATTAGGTAGATTATAATTCTTTTATAGAGGAAATAAATTCTACGAACGCAATGATGTTAAGTATATTATTTTGAAACGTAGAGTTAGTTGTTGCAGAATAATAATGCTGATGGCAATTTCTTCTCACCTTATCACATCTTCTGTTAGTTCTGATTGGTGATCGATTTGTATTTTTAGTTTAATGTATATGGCTTTTGGAACCAGAGAAAATGATGTTACTTATGCAGCAATCAGTGTTTTAGTTTTTATACAGAGTTTCAGGTTTTAGACTTTAAGTTTTATGTTGTGTAGATAAAGCTTGATGTTATCGAAATAAGAATTTGGAAAAAAGAGGATGAAATACAATTAATGAATAATAGGTAAAAAGCTGGTCAATAATAAACCAACGGAAGGAACAGTGGAAGGAAAGAAGAAGAGACGGCAGGATATTAAAGATTGAAGGAATTTATTCTCAATCAATGTAATGCGTTGCAAGAAGAAATGAAAGCTTAAAGCAGAACCGTCTTGGCGGTGGTGTCTGGTACCTGCGAGACGGTAAAATTTCATATGTTGATGATGAGTGTAACTACGACCATTCGTAGATCTCCAGTATAAATCAAACAGTTAACAGGTATTAAGTTATCGATTACAAAGCATAACATAAATTAAACTTTTATCATCTTTCTTTGTAGGTAACTCATGATTTTTCTTGCAGAATCAGTAGGCCCATATTATTTATAGGTTATCAAATAATATTAATTACTTCTACAAGCATGTTATTTTGGTTAGTGTGGAAACACAACCCGAAAAATTAGTAAAACTGTTAGAAGCTCAAATTTTAAAATATCTTACAACACAGATAATGTAGTTTCTAATAAATTAAAAACTAAAACTAATTTCTTTTGTTTACAATCCCATTTACAGTAAAAGTGGAATGTACAAATTAGAATGTCCGAAATTCAATACATTTTACGTAGCCCAGACGAAAAAACTACTACAACTCTCCGATGCGTTTTTAAATAAAAGAATTCAGTGACACATTTTAAGCCTAATTTACCCACATCCTTTCTATATAATAAACATCAATTTTCAGATACTGAAAAAATTAAATTAATTAAAAACACACAAAAAACACAAATGAATATTTAGAAAAACCCCAGTACTTACAAACACAATAATAATAATTTGCTAATTAAAGAACAAGTAGGCTATAAATAAATACAAAAAATATAATTTATTAATAAATTATAAATTTATCACAACAAATAAGATGTAAACTTTTAATAATATGACACTGTATCCGCCAGAACAGCTGACTACCTAAACAAACATTACAAAAATCGATTAAGTAAATCGCCTAAAATTAATTTTTCGTTAATTTATATAGAAACGTCAACTAACACAGATTGATTATATGAATCCTGCGTCAGGTAGAAATACAGATATAAAAAATAAGCAAAACCATTTTCTTCCAGAAATAATATTTATTATTTTATGACTTATACAGTATATAATTTTTAATTATATGAGTCATGTTATAAATATAATAACAGTGTATATGTATAGCTTCTCCTTGTTTATGCTAATAACTTAAAAGTTTATATAGAGCTTCAGATCCTTTCAAGTTCTGGGCATTCACCTCGAGAAATCATTATGCGAGCCCATACTAGAACCGGCACTTGAATACCCAAGTGTCTGTACTTCTGACTGCTAGCAATTCAGACATAGGTACACACACACACACACACACACACACACACACACACACCAATCAGTATGTTTCTATGCAGTCTGAAGGTCAAGGTTGTATGGTCTGAAGGTGTGTGTGTGTGTGTGTGTGTGTGTGTGTGTGTGTGTGTGTGTGTGTGTGTGTGTGTGTGTGTGTGTGTGTGTGTGTGTGTGTGTGTGTGTGTGTGTGTGTGTGTGTGTGTGTGTGTGTGTGTGTGTGTGTGTGTGTGTGTGTGTGTGTGTGTGTGTGTGTGTGTGTGTGTGTTTAATTGTAGAAATAAGTGCACACTCCTGTACACACACACACTCGCATTTATACAGGCTTACATAGTAATAACTTAATTGTACCAAATTGCATTTTGAAATGACGTACTGAGGTTTGTTCGCACAGACTCCATAATAACATGCATCTGTTGAATTCCCGTTTAAAACAGTCCGGTACATTTCTTTTCCGTAGGACCTAGTGCACAATATCGCACAAATTGATGTCGCTTTATCTGAGCTCATTTTATTTTTTTTTTATCCCCTGATTCCTTACTCTGTTCTTGGGTGATTCTCATGGTCTCAGCTTTTTTTAAAAAAATTTATAAATTTTTAAAGTTGATTCAATTTTTATTATATTAAAGTTTTCTTTTCCAATGTACTTTCTGTTTATTAGATTCACAAGTGGGGCCAATTTTTTTTTTAAGTATTTTATTGGGCTGGTCATAAAAATACTCACGACCGTCACTCTTTCTTTAATCATTATTTTTTTCGTATTAAAAAATTATTAATGTCTTTAAATGAAGAAAACTCTACACTATAAATATATAGTAATGCTAAACGGATGTAAAAATTTAAAAAAAAACTATGGGAATGTTGATTTTTTTAAAGTTTTGTTCTTACTTTTGTACTTGAAACGATAAAGAACTGTAATTATTCTTATTACCAAATTTCCAGATATAAATATAAGATTATAAAAATTATTGTGGAAAATACATAGCCATATTAAACCAAAACCAATGCACTTTATTTTTTTTTTAATCATCACTTTACTCTTTTTAATATTTTTTGTTGTGACGGTCGTGAGTTCTGTGTGACAGTTGTGAGCAATATGTGACGGTCGTGAGAAGACACAACAATATTTATTAAACAAACTTTACATACAACTAAAATGGATAAAAACAGGTTAAACACATAAACAAAATACTGAAATACTGAAATTGAAAAGAGTTTTATTTAAAACTTGTCATTGTCTCATTCGTATATAAACATTTTAATTAATGTTAGAAGTTAACGGTCAAATCAAGAAAGGAATAAATACCTCTATGAGTTTCAAACTTTTAAACTTTGTCAACACTTGTATAATGTCTTTTATATTCACTGATGCTATATCTTCAGCATACGGAAAAACAAAGTTAACTCCAACGGTTTTCCTCAGAAACTTTACCTCATAATCACCATCGTCATACTTATCACTCACTTGACCGATGTAAAATGTGACATTACTTTTATTTGAAGAGAACCTCACAAGGATGAAATCCCCGGTGGAGAGATCATTTACGACTTCATCTGAAAGTGATTGACTAGGCGTAACAACCAAGGAATTATCGAAAGTTTCATCTTCAGCGTCATCCGAATATGCTTCATGATATTTCAGTCTATCTCGACTAGCAAGTGCATTTTCTGTCCCTGGCATACCTAAAACTTTGGTTAAGAAATAACATCGAAAACATGTTTTGAAAAACAAATGACATTACCTGTGAACATTTTAACAGTTATTTGATTTAATTGTGTTTTTATTTTTTATTATTATTTTTTAATTGGAGTTGGAAAAACAAGTATAGCTGAGTTGAAATAAGAATGTTTAGCAGAGGATGAATATGAAATTTTGTGCCTAACCTTCAGTTTTCCTTTTTTTATATTTTAAAATATATTTAATAACCATAAACAAATAAAATACTGATATTTTTCCAAAACAGTCATTGTGGATATGCCAAACTAAATAGTTAGCTGCTAAAATAAACGAAACATTGTGAAATTATTTACATATAGATAGTTTTTAATAAAAGGATACTGGTAGAAGACGCAGAAGTGTCAGCTTCAGTGTCTAATAAGTTATGGTAGCTTGTCATTTGATGTGTACATTTCGATTTATTTCTACAGACAATGCAGGACAAAAATCTGCAATTCAACCACGTTCCATCTTGCGAATTCCAGGCGATTTGATGTAGCTTCAATGTGTCTTTAATGGGCCGCAAAACTAACTTAGCTTTCAAAATAGTATCAACATTCTTCATGCTGGCTTCATCTACTTCTAAAACCAGTATTTTAAGTTGCTTACAGCAGTCATGAATTGTTCTATATTTGCAACGTCTTTTCCCATAAGAACCGCAGAGTCAGCGGTTCTCTTAATAGTTCCACCAACTCCGTCTGCAACACTTTTGCCATGTCCAGCCTCACTAAAATTATACGAAGCTATTTGGAACCCGAAATACTCCATATAATAACAAAATAAGTACATGTTACTTTTGTTCCGATATTGCTTAGTGGGACCGTCACTCATAATGTGCACCCTTGTAACATTCTCGTGATTTTCTTTGATTTTCATAAATATCGGCAAAAGGTTAGCCCATATAGCTGCTGCATCGTGTCTATTACAAGAAGAGACTGTACAAAATGTTCTTACTTTTATTACTGATCTGTCATTAGATATGATTTTAATGAAGTAGGCTCCAGTATGAAGTGTAACCTGTTCATTAGAGGCACCAAAATGGCGACTTTGAACCTCGCTAGAGTACTTCAAGTGATAGTTTTCCGAAAAGTCTACCACAAGAAAAACTTCGTCATCATTTAAATTAGTTCTACAATACTTTGAAAATTTGTTCTGATTGTATATTCTGAACCTATGAGTCATAAAAAGAAGGATTTGAGAACATAATTTCTCTTTCAATTCTTCTAGTGTACAAAATATTTTAACCTTTCTTGTAACTTTTACAAGTCTTTTTTGTCCATTTTTCTCCCTCTCCTCTGTAATAGTTTTCCATTCAAAATGATGGATGATAGAGTCCCATCCAGCACCGTAATTTTCATTGAAGGAAATTTTCTTTGACTTGCACTTATCACACTCTCTATACATGCAAGCCTTATTGGTCACATTGCAACAAATGCTACCAACTAGATCGCTGAAATTTGTGTGCTGTATTAGTTTGTACTGTTTGCATTTTTGAAACAAAAAGAAAAAATTTTCGTGGTACCTGCACATACAGGTATCTCGCTTGTTGGCTGGTCTTTGAATAACCCAAAAAGGTTTGAAGCGGCAAAAATGTGGATATGATATCTGGATACCTTTGGCAGATAAAACCTTTTTGTGTAAAATCTGTAAGGTCTCTGATAAATACCTTATTTGCTTTTTCACTTTCTTCCTGGTTACTGTGTCTTTACGACCAGGCGTGTAGTAAGAATTTTCATCGTCGGTATGAAAATTGTGGACTTCTTTCTTGAGATCAGACCTGGCAAATTCTTTCTTTTCTGTTTTTTGTTTGTTAAAACCTTTAACAGATGATTTATCAGAAGTTTTCTTCCTACACAACTCATTTATCTTCAAACGAGCGTGTCTCTTTTTCCATTTTTCTGCAATTTTGTTTCGGTCTTTTAGTTTTTTCCAATTTTTTTATCTTCATCCTGTACTTTTCTCTACTTTTCGAAGCCTCTTTTTTCTTTTATTCTTTTCTCCTCTATTGTTCTTAAATTATCCAATGCAGGTTCATGAGGCTCATTAGTTACAGAAATTGGTGAATTGGGAGGAGAATTTTCATCCACAAAATTTACCAATTCCTGCTGTTGGCGTTTCTTTACTGCATGTTTATGGTAGCGCTTTCTCCACTCCTTTCTTTGTTTTCTTTTACCCCTTTCGCTTAAATCATTAATACTTTTGATTTTTTCTGAAGACCTTCGTATTCTACTCCGTTCTTTTCCTTTTTTCTTCATCAATTCGTATTTTTCTGGATTTTCGCGGATCTTTTCTCTTTCTTTTCTTTTTCTTTCTGCTGCAGCCTTTCGTTTGCTGTCACTAGAAGGTTTCGCCCTTGCTTGATTACTATGGTTTTTTTGTATTGTTTGGAGTTTCCATGTTTCTTGGTGTTATTAATTATTCAGACTGAAAAACAATAAAATATCAAAAGCTATCCAAAAGCAAAATATTACATTATAAACCTCCAAAACGCTGGCATGGTGTACCCTATACCTCTTAGTTTATTATCGCTTATTAGAAGTTAGGGTTTAGAAAAATTCGTGGATATGTTAAAACGAATTTTTCTAAAGCAACTTATTTTTTTTAAAGAAAAATAATGATTATACAATTATATTTTTCCCATATGCAAGTATCAATCAACACAGATTCGGAAAAGTTCAAATTTTATTTAAAAAAACATATTTAGCCAGCTGAGATATAAAATTTGGTGTGTAGTAACTAGAAAACTAAATAAAAACTAACAACAATAACAAACAAAACTTGTAACGGTAAACTACATTCAACATTCACGACCGTCACACCATGCTCACGACCGTCACATAATAGATGTGACGGTCATGAGTGTGACGGTCGTGAGGAACCTTCAATAATTTAATATTTGTAGCATCACCGGAACCTAACCTGTAACGCCATCTTGACTGATCATTTGTTTACATCTAAATACATTCAAGTATGGAAACCAGCAGCTTTAAAACAATATAAAACATTTCAAAAAAGCGTGACGGTCGTTAGTAATTAAAAGTACAAAGAAGAAAACTTACCTTTAAGATGCAAATCTGTGGAAAATTCACTAATAAAAGGTCAACCAAACACATCACTTATGATGACAACAGTCTCACTGCTTACTGTAGGCAGCTGTAAGTACCACTAACTCATTTAGTGGTGAATTATTAAAATAACTAGTTATTGTGACAGTCATCAAACCGAGAGACAAAGAGAAAAACGTAATTTTCAGTATACCTTTATAATTTAAAAATGTTTGAAGCACGGTAATTTGTTTTTTAATATATTTTTTACACATTCTAGATAATAAATACGTAAGTTTTCTAACAAATACTTTAATAACTGCAGTACACTCTCACTTTCTTGGCTAGGGACAAGTGACGGTCGTGAGTGTATAAACATTTTTGAGGTTATAAAAAATAAAATAAAATATTTCCCGAGAAGTAGACTTTATGGATTAACTTTAATGAATTGATCTAAGTTCAAATTCACTAAATATATTGATTTTGTCGTTTTAGTTAAAATTTTAGGCTAGCAGGACAGTGAAAAATTACTGCCATGAGAATGGCCCTCTCAGTAGTTCAAAAATATATAAAAGTTTTCATCCACACTCGTGATAACAAATTTTTTTTACAGCACTTGGACCCAAATATGTGCATACGTTTATGACTCATTATGTATATTTTTTATTAACACAGTTGCTAAAAAAATCTACGTACCTAACAAAAATTGGGTAGGTGTCAACGAATTATTTAACTCGCTTTAATTTTGTTTCTTTACCACTTCTGGCCTTAATATTATTTCTGACCTTTTAGTTTATGTGCATAAGTTGTCACATAATGGTTGGAAGTAAGCCAGACGTAAATAAAATCAGAAGAGAAAAGAGACTGAGTGAGGGGAAGAGAAAACGAGAGAAAGATATTGAAGGAAGACTCGCAAGTTTTCTACTAGTAGCAAGTTATCCTATACCCAATGAATTATAGTTACTACGGATAAACACACAAAAGAAAATCCAAAGACAATCAATCTTTTGATTTAATCAATAGTTCCGTGACGTAGTCTACTAAGCTGCTGTGAAGTATATTAATATATTAAATTTTATTCATTTGTATACCTAGTTTTACAAGCCAGTTTGTAGGCCTATTTAAAATGACTTGACACTGACGTGTTTATCTGACTCTGACGTTGTAAAGCCAATTAATTTTTGGCCACGTAATGTAAAGTAACTTTGTCCTATCTCCGCGGATATAACCTCTTCATTATCTGAAAATAAAACAGTGTATCCGAAATGTATCACAGACTACCTGTAACCGACTACTAAAAAATGTCATCATCGCCGTATATCATTTTGTCTCCAAATGCTCCTATCCCCAAGCTTGTCTTAAGTTCCCGTATGACCACCTCTGTTAAGATTGTCTACCACTGTTAATATCCTCCTCACTCTTGTCTTCCGTTCTCTTTTTTCCTATTTTCTTCTTCTTTCTTTCCACCCTCATGGACAATCATTAATATTCCCTTTCCCTTTAGAAGGAATAAGAATTTCAAATTCTATTTTCCATTATTCTGTTCACAGCATCCACCTTTTACTTACTTTGTAAACCCATTATTCTCTCAATTTCTCCATGTCTCAAAAAACTGAACGCTATCCCTCTGTCACTTTTATCATCAAACTGTAAACTTACGTATTATTTTTTTGTGTATATAATATAATAATTTAAGAATTAAAGTAACAATGGTAGAAAAATGTGATTTTAAGCATAAAAATTGCACCGTGCCGACTAAATTAACAAAAAGCTTAAAGCCACATAATTTTACTGAATTTTTAATGTGCCGTGAAAAGAAAATCTAATTTTGCTACAGTACCACGAACATTTTACAGCCTCCCTGAAACATTTTACAAATTTAGCACATGAAACTATTACTATGTATGAGGTATAGATTTTATAATCATACGACATTTATTCATTTTACGTGTCTGTGTTAAATAGTGACTTGTTTGCCTTTCATAAATTATGTTTAGTTTTTTCAAGTACTTCAGTACGATGAAGCGGGAAATGCATAATAAAAGAAAATCGTGTGTCAAACACAACGCATGACAGACATCTTACGTGATTTATATTTCTGAATCACTTATATTTAGATAGACTTCAGTGTCTTTATTGTTAGGTATTGTTCAGTTTATTGTTAGGTATTGTTCAGTTTATTGTTAGGTATTGTTCAGTTTATTGTTAGGTATTGTTCAGTTTATTGTTAGGTATTGTTCAGTTTATTGTTAGGTATTGTTCAGTTTATTGTTAGGTATTGTTCAGTTTATTGTTAGGTATTGTTCAGTTTATTGTTAGGTATTGTTCAGTTTATTGTTAGGTATTGTTCAGTTTATTGTTAGGTATTGTTCAGTTTATTGTTAGGTATTGTTCAGTTTATTGTTAGGTATTGTTCAGTTTATTGTTAGGTATTGTTCAGTTTATTCAGTTTATTGTTTTTATACAGTTTAGTATTGTTACGCCATTACAGAACATTCTACATTTTTCTCGGCTATCCCAGCAGAGTCCAGCTGTAATATGTATGTGAATACATGTTGCTGCTACTTTTAGATGAAAGACAGGTTATGTGACACTTATCACCCATCAACCACCGAGGCTGTTCCAGACTTCACAGGTCCGCTCGCACTGTATTCAATTACGCTCTAGTGTTTTCTAGTAGTGTTGACGCGTATTATGGATTATTCTTGAACACTTGTGCTATCTATTTAAACAACGACAATTGCCGCTCAGTTTCAGTTTTAAGTGGCGATGTATACAAGTGAGGTTCGAAGTATTATTGCAAAGTGTTATTGTGATATAATTGTGCGGTACTCTGTTAGTTGACATTATTATTTCTGTAGAGAATTTGTACTTGAATAGTTATGAGAGACTATTTTGTTGATTACAAACGGTTAATTATGATAAAACTGTGATTTGTGACTTCACTGATGTCTTGTATTTTGTTTTCCACGATCAAGGAGACCGTCGTAACAATATTGTCATCATTAAAGGAAAAACTTCAACTACTAGTGATTTATGTAACTTTAGTAACAACTTGTGATTTATTTGACACGTAAACGCTATTAATTACAAAATTGTGGCAACACGGCTTGTTAACTTGATTAAAAAAAATTTTTATTTTTTTATAACAGAGTGATTAAAATTCAAAAGTAAATTACGTAGGTTAAGAATTGAAAATTATTTGCGTTAGCGTCTGACAGAAGCGTTGTGGAGATGAATGGCGAAAGCACCAATCAAAGAAATAATTGAGCAAAGTCTAGTCACGATTTGAAGAAGCGCGAGTCTCTGGAGCATTACTCGTTTAAATAAATGCGTATTCAGCATCCGGGTCTATATTCGCTTGTGATTCATTCCCAATAAAAAAATGAGAAAACAACGCTGTTATTAACGAAACAAAAGAAGAGCAGAGGAAGGAAAACTGCGTAGTGTTAGACGGATGTGAGAAAGTTATTATTGTATATTCCCGCGGCAAAAAAATTCCTAGAACACATCATTAAATTTTCATTGATAAATATGACGTATGTTAGGAACACGAACATGACACACTATGTTCAAGGTGCTCGAAAACAGGTCAAACAAAAAGTACTTTTCAACCGTGATTTTAATAGTTTTATTTTATTGTACACCAGCTCAACCGTATTTTAAAAAGTATTATTCAGTGTTCCTTTATATTAAACATTTTTTTTCTATTATTCGCTTTATATTTTTACTAATAAATATTCGTATATTTTTAATTATTTAATGACAATGTTTATGTAAAGTAAATTTTAATTATCATTAGATAAAGCCATTAAAAATTTACACTACTAATTTCAACTTTTATATGCGTGGTTGTGTATGCGTGGGCGCGCGCGCGTGTACGTGTGTGTAAATAGCATTTATCAATTCTTTAACATTTACCCAAAGAATACAAACTTGAATGCTTTTCACAGTATCTAATTGAAGCATACGGAACTGCATATACGTATTATGCATTCCCTAAGATTCATGTAGGCCTACAGTATCTCACGCAAATAATTGAGTTTTTTCTGTTGCAAACTGAGTAATCACTACTGAGTACAGAAAAGGGCACAAACTGTAATCTACATTGATAGATTTAGTGGCTTTACTATATAATTTCAACCCACAAAATTTTACGCTGGCTATCTTATTAACGTTTGAAAAACTACATTTTCTTTCAGTTTCCACCGGCGGAACATTCATTCGACCAAATTATAACTTACTTAGCGAGTCTTAATTAGTTTCAGTTTATAATTCTAAATTCGCAAGTAGTGTAATCTCCCTGCCTTATGGATTTTTTTATTCTTTGGTTTCCCTTAGAATATTTGCAAGTAACGACTGCATTACAGCAAAAGCATAAGGGAAAAATGGAGTGTTGATCGTCTCTTGCGCCTTTACTGAAAACGTTTTTTTACTTAAACAGGAAATTAATGTTTTTAGAGTTTGACAAATATTCTAATTTACTTATATTCCATAACAATTATTTATAAATCACATATTCACAGTGAATATGCTGTATGTGCATTTTGGTTAGAAAAATACAAATGCATTCCCTATTTAGCCAGTTTTTATTTTTAAATATTCTACATTAGTTAATACCACCTTTGAAAAATTGTTTAACTATACGGAACGGTTGAGGAGACTATTTTCGTGTCATCGTCTTCTCCTAAAACTTTAATTCTCTGGTTTTTGGGGTTATAAACACACAGAGTTAAAAACACAAAGAAGGATACGTTACACGCATATTTTGTAATCATAACCTGACGTTTTTTATTAAAATATTCGTACTGTAAAAAGAAACAAAAATGTTACCATAGAGGTGACATATATAGCTTATAGCGTATAGCATATTGAGTAACTTCAGATTTTTCCTGCCTGCAATTATTATTAAAAATTCAAAAACCTAATTAAGTCAGTGGTCACAGTGTGCAGTCCCTGGCAGTTCTGGGGACCAGCTCTCTACAAGCAGTGAGGGGGATGGAACGCCACTGCGGACCAAAAGATGGAAAGTTGGAAGCACAGAGTGAGAGAGGAATGAGGTTTGAGGTGTGTGTGTGTGTGTGTGTGTGTGTGTGTGTGTGTGTGTGTGTGTGTGTGTGTGTGTTATGTGAAAACCTCAACGAAGTGGCGTGCACGTTGCGGTGGAATTTCCGCAGATGGTTGTCTAACAGCTGTGTCTAGGAGAGGAAGCTGTAGCCTACATAATTTCTACGTGAGAAATGAAGTCAGGGAGCTGGGTAGATAATAAGATTAATTTGAGAGAAGAATATTGAAAAGTTTAACTTGGCAGAATATCATTTTTATTTATTATTTTTTAACGCCCATAAAATGCAGATTGCCGTTTATGTTTGTGATTATGCTATAGAGTTAATAAGCAAACGGTTAATAAGAGAAGTGGGTGGGTTGATTTTTCTAGTTTGCCTATTTAATGAGGAGGCTGTAACTTGGAGCGATGAACGGAGTATCGTTTGGAATGCGTACCGGTGATTAAGCTTATGAGAAATGAGTAGAGCTTCCATTTCATACGATATTTATATACTAAGTATCCCATGAGACGTAGGTCTTTGTAAATGAATAACTAATATTTCTGTAGAGTACAATGAATTAGGCCACCGGTATATTTCTGGTACGCTAATGTGACAATATTTTACTCATTAACAGGTGTTGACAATATTGTGGTTCTATGGTAGCAAATAGGCCTACTATAAATATTTCTTTTAATAAGATACACGTTTTTTTGTTATAATATGTTATAATATAATAATTTTATGTTTTCTGTCATTTACACAATTAAAGTTAACTAATGTAAATTCTGAAATCCTTAATTGCAATACTTCATTGTATTTCTGAATTTTAACTCGTTTTTGTATGTACCTTTACAAAAATAATGTAATTTCAACAAAATGGAGACCTGATTGTTAAGAGTAAGATGATAATAATTTTTTCAGACTGGGCGATCTCTTGTTAAATCGGTCTCTATTCCTTCTGTAATATTTTCAAGCAAGCCATACACAGAATTTGCCAAACACGAGTATTTAACAAAATCTGTAACAGCAAAAAAATCCTCATTTTAGAAGATACAAATTTTTAACTAGAACATCTACTTGTCAATTTGTAATTTATTTGAAGAGTTTAGTAGCTCTGCAGTTGTTGGTAGAACTGGAATAAATTTCAATTTACAATAGTATTAACCGGTACTACGTGTATGTACTGCTGTATGATCAATCACTCCTTACAGATAGTTAAGCAAGCATGGAATCGGTAGTTAACGCTAATTCTTCAAACATTCACCTTTCACGTGTAGTTAGTGATTCTGCTTTCGTTATGAAGGTGAAAGTTGAAGTAACGCTAGAACCGTGTGGCTCGGCTAGATGCTGTATGACAAAGAGAATGCACATTTGCTCGACTGGAGCGGTGAAGGCCACGTTCCCAACGCCAACTGCTTTCTCTGTTACTTGGGTCAATGTTAGCGTTTCCAAATAATACCAGTTGAATGTTGACTGGTTTGTAACAGGTGCCAATAACAATATTGACTTTCCTGTTTGCGAAATTATGCATTTCTCTCTTGTTGATAAAACTGTCGCATTCGTATAATATACAAAAATATATCATTTCTATATAAGTAACTTCAACGTTTCTTGCAGTATGAATTAAATATTGCAGTAAAAATGAATTTAATAATTTACAACCTCAGATGATACTGATATATTCAGTGAAACGTGCGTCAGGAGAATTTAAACCATAAAATACAATACAGCTACTTGCAGAAGAAATTGTATTTGATAATATATATAATTTTATACAAAAATATATTTACGTTGCAAAAGTAGTGAAGTATTGGACTCTTCGACTTATCTTGTATGATTAGTTTTCCTAATTCTTCTCTTACCATGTGTCCAAATTATTTCATTCCTCTATGCTTGATTGTTCAAACGGTCTTTGAACTTTAAATCCCTTACTGTGTTCTTCGAGCAGCCCACGGTATTCTTCACTATTTTACGTAAAACCTGTTAATTCGGCAAAAAGCAGTTTCCGTTATTGTTCGATACCCGAAGGTATACATGAACAGAGACAACTCAAGGCTATCCATTAAGCAATATTTCTTTGAATATGTATGTAGTAGTTTGTATTTCATTTTTTTATAGCAGTCCGTGTTTCTTTACTTACCCGCGTTCTTTATTTTACTGATGCAAGGCACATAAGTAACCAATAGCTTATATAAAGTTAACTGTTGCATATCTTTCTTGTCTTGAAATACAAATTTCACATCCGTTAGCGAAGTCTTCCTCGGTTTATTCTAGACTAGAGGGATACAGCCGGAACAAGAACCGTTAGAGAAAGCTGATACTCTCTTGGCAACGAGAGGAACTCGGCACTCGGCTACCCGTAAAAATAGCACACCCCTGGATTTATGTAAAAACGAAACAACCTGGAACATTCTTCAAAGCAAAACAGAACACTCTACGTTTACCTTTCGCTTGTCCGAGAACAAGTTATTTCGAAGTAAATTTTCTTAGGAGACAGGGGATACGAACTATAGAAATCTAAACTTGCAAAGAGCTTAAACCTAATCCTTGAAAGTAGACGATAATAAATTCCTTCGAAATATGTTTTATTGTCAGTGATAACCATACATACACAAGCAATAGTATGAACTAATCTTTTGACTTGTGGGCATGAAGGTAAGCTGCACCAATCGATGTAGTCCCGTTTATTATCTCAAGTAATTTGATCTTAAGACCTACGATGTAGGCCTATATTAAAGTCTATACGCAAAGTATTATTTGATGTTTACAATGGAGTACCTGCTACTGTTACAACGTTTTTTTATTGAAGCACTGAATTATGTTGACGTTTGAATTGCATGAGCATCCTCAAATTATACAGTATATCTATACTGGTATAAGGATCGTTTTGTACAGTAGGATTTCATTTTCCAACGATACTGTTGAAGAAGATGTTAACGACGATGATTAACAATGTTATTATCGCAATACTAAACCGTCAGAGACTAAGGGTTGCACTATTGCCAATAACATTTACAGTTTATATGAACAAAAGTAAAAGCTGAGTAACCCAAGTGCCGGTAACCCAACACGATTTTGCGTAACGGTATGTAGACAATCTGTAAATTCTCTCTCTCTCTCTCTCTCTCTCTCTCTCTCTCTCTCTCTCTCTCTCTCTCTCTCTCTCTCTCTCTCTCTCTCTCTCTCTCTCTATCTACCTATCTATCTAGCTAGCTAGCTAGCTACATGTCTCTCTCTCTGTCTTTTGTCTGTTTGACTCTCTCTCCCTCCCTCCCTCACACACACACACACTTCACACCTTGGTATGTCAAGAAAGAGAACTTCTAAGAGATGAAAGAGATATGACAATACAAAACTGTGCATGTAGAAAGTACAAAATGAAAATAAGTAGATATATTTATGTCAACAAAAGTGTAAGCAATTTCATAGACACCCTCTAATTTGAATAGTAGGATGGAGGAGGTGTTTATTTATCATTTGATTTGACATCATAGGAGGAGATATTCAACTATGTTTTTGTACAGGTGTACAACGATAGTTTTTTGTGTATTTGTAAACAAATAGAGAGAGAGAGGAGGGAGGGAGATAAAAAGAGAGAGAGAATTTATTTATTTCACAAAAACACGGTTTATGCGAAATAGTGCAAAAGTGCGCATTGCGATGCAAAACCAAATGTAGGCCTACCAACTTGAAGTGTCAAACGTTTCGGATATATTGTGCAAGTACTTGTGCAAAGAGAATTCAGTAACTAATTACTATGTAGACTAAATAAGTTTTCAAATAATAAATGCTACAATAATATAATAGGTTTATATGTTATTGAACTATATAACTGTAAACTCTGTCTGTCTCCCTCCTCTCTCTCTCTCTCTCGCTCTCAGACAAATAACATACAACTGACACCTTTATTTCACCTTGCACATCATGAAAGAGAACTGTAAAAAAATTACATATATAGGCCTGTAGATAGATAGATAGATACATATTCATGTAAAGTATTAGTCATTATTAATAAATGGAATATATAGATATATATTATAATAAGAGAAAAATTGTGCAAGTAGAATGTGGTAAATGAAAATGAATAGACAAATTTATGTGAACCAAAAGGTAAACTTCTCTATATACAAATAAAACTATGATGATACAGATTGATTCTGTGAAACGTGAGTCAGATACAAACTCAGCGATAAAAAATAAGCAAAATATTCTTGCAGTAAATACAGTAGCGTGCAAATTAATCCGAACACAGGGACATATCTGTTTAACCCAGGGAAATTTCAGTTTATTTGTTCACGGTGGTAACACTGTTTAACCAAAACACATTCTCTTAGGTTGTCTTCATGTTGTTTAGTAGTTTGAGGTTATGTGCAAATATGTGCAATAATTACTTGATAGCGTGTATATAATAGGCCTACACTAATACTGCAAGAAACATAAAAGTTACTTACAGGAAAAAGAGAAAGATAGCTTCTTCTCAAATTAACTCTACAAACAGTACAGTATTTTACTTTCATTCCTTTTACAACAGTGTTGTATGTTAGACATCTCAGTCGGTAGAAATAACAATAATAGAGAGGAAAGTTAGTGTTCAACAGGTCCATCGTTAATGCGCCGCTGAGGAGCAGAAATCTGCACCACTGCGACAGGCAGACTACTTCAGAAAATGCTTGTTATTCTTGTTATTCCACGTTTGTTGAACAAAGATACCTTAATTTGTCGCTTCAGTTGGTTTAGCTCACGCTCCAGCGAGCTCAGTACAATATAAAAACGATTTATACTACCAGCAGGTCCACTGAAAGTGATTTCTACTCCTCGAGTGGGTGAATTTCGCAATTTTATATTTTACGCATCGCGACGAATTTAGAGAAACGTATCGCAGAATACTTAGCTTATAACTGCGTGAATTCCATTTCACTGACAGTGACAGTGGCGGTCTGTCTGCAGTTTTCTGTACCTAGCAGACGCCTCAAGCCGAAAACAGTGTTTAAGTAAACAATATAGTGCACACTTCGTCGAAAGTGGTGACAAAATTGTGGAACACAATTATGGAATAATCTAAATTGTAAAACACTGGTCCATTTCTCTACAAAGACTTATTAATTCCTTTATATATAATTTACATAGTGTTTTGTAAGTGGTTCGAAATTTTCTATAAAAGCTATAATTCTTATTGTAGCTTTAATTATTATAGTTAGTTAACAAATATATTATCAAATTACAAAAAATTTGAATACCTTGTAAGCAATCGACCACGGCGTAACAGCCCGGGAGTTTCCAAATTTAATAATTTATTATTTATTTAAATTTATTTTAAAATTAGATTTTAGATTGAAATAGAGCGTTAAAAATTAGAACAGTCTACTTTCGAAGTATTAATAATTTTATACGCATATAAAATGATATTTATTACATATGAGAGAGTTTCTTTCTGTTCTTACCTATGCTTACAAACAATTAGGAGACTTAGGTTTTCAGCATATTCAAACACTGTTATTCAAGTAGAGTGGTAGACTACGTAAATGTAATATAATTGTGAATTTAGATTTCAAGCGCGTTATCCATAAGATACAAATGTAATTAATAACGCATTATTTTAATCGTAACTTTAATTTGATGCTGTATGCACTCAGTGCTATACTTGAAAGATAATATTGAAGACGAGCTCGCATTATAGTAAAACCTACGGCGCATGCGTGTGAATAACTAACAAAATCAAGAATAAGCTTGAATAAAGTATTTTCCGTTTCACCTTTTTGCCGATCTTTCAGGATTATCTTTACAGATGCAAAGTCCCCCTCATCTATAACATTACTCTGTGTAAATATTAAAGACTTTAAAATACTCAAAACGTAAAAGAGCGTAGAGAATTCCCATTTGCTTGGAATTAAGCAAATGGTGAAACAAATAATCATTAATGGTGAAAGAAAAAGATATGAACAAGTAAAACATAATAATCACAAAGGGCGTAGGCTTTCACAGCCTGTATTTTACTGTAAAACAACTCCCCAAATATGTGTGGTTCGCGAATGAGAGGCAAGGCAAGGTAGCTGCACTAGGGGAGTAAACACTAGTAAGCCCGCGCCACTGAGTACGTGTGGCGGGTGGCCGGGGACTCACTGTTGGTTATCACAGTCGATTGCGGGTGGCCTCCCGTGGGTCCAAGACTCCATTCAGATATACACTGCTTACGAGCGCAGGGGGTACCCTTTCCATCGGTGGTATCGGCACTGATGGCTGGGAAAAGTGCGTCTCACTCGCGCAAACAGTAAAGCGTGAGTCGTTACTGCTAGTAGCGCCCCGCGAACGGGTACAAGGGTGCTCAGTCGCTTGTCAGTAACTGTATCGGCCCTCTCACGCTAGTCAGTGATGTCCATTAAGTACACAGATGAACCCTAGTACATCGGGTTCGGGCCGCTTGTTCCCCTGTCGGCGGAGCCCTAAGTTGGACTGAGCTAGAAGGGGAGTAAACGCTGCTAGAAGGGGATAATGTTCCCCTGCCGCCGCCAGAAAGTAGACAAAAAGCCGTATACCTTTGAAGGAGACCCTGTGGATTGTCCCGGGAGGTCGACCCCGCTACCGTTCTATGCTTCGTGGGTCGTCATGTTGACCAGCGATGTACTCAAAAATGGTACCACGGGATCGTGATCTTGCCCGGCCGGGGATCCTAGGAATGGTTTGTGGTGGTTGTAGTTGACCAAACTAGGATAGTTTTTCTCTAAAGCTGGTCTTTCTTGGAGTTGAGGTGGGTGTTGTGAGATCCGTATGGACGTCGGTGGGCCTCACTCTGTTCCTTCTCTTTTAGTAACTTCTCCGACTCCTGGTTCTCATCTTCTTCAAAGCTCGGACGCTCTACTGTTCGGCCGTGGTCTAACATTATTAAAATTATGGTTGCTATCCAAGAACTGGTCCACTATAGCAACCCCGTCAACAAAATTCTCAACAATAATAAAAACAGACGTTTTGGCCGTGCCCACGACGGCCTTCTCCAGGGTTGGGGGAAGAGTTAGTATGTTGCGAGAGACTGAAATTGCAAAACCCAGTCTGAGGTTTTCTCAGTCTGAATGATTGAGGTTAACAATATCAGTCTCTCGCGGGACTTACTACCTCTTTCCTCTGCCTGATGCGAGCCGTCGTTCTGCTTACAAGGATTCAGTTTGGCCCGCATTCAACCGCCCACTATTAGCTCAGTAGGCCTATGTTATACAAATAAGAATAGAATATGTCACAGTAGAATCAAGTGGCTTCTAGCAGACGTTAATTAACTTATTTACAGTTTCATAGGTTGAGATAAAGGCGGAGACTGAAAAAAATATCTGCAGGCTTTATTCCAGCAGATGAGTGAATTTATACAAGATAAATGTTACATAATAATAAATAAAAAAGTAATGCGATGTATGCGGGATGGATCGTAATTACCTCTAAGCAGGTTGGATCGGTAAAGTTAACTCATGTTAGGCAATGTAGCTATTTAAGCAGCCTCGTTTCATCTGATGGACGGTGCTAGATAGAAATTACTTCGAAAATTATCTAACCAAAGAGGTTTTTAGTAGGAAGAGAAATTTACTTGCACAAAAATCTGTGACCTTAAAGTTATAAAGCAATTTATTAGAAATTTTATCTGGAGTGTCGTAACCTATGGCAGAAACGTAGACACTGTCGAAACCATAAGTCGCACAATTAAAAGCTATCGAAAACTGGTGTACTTCCCAAATATTATGTACAAATAAGGTAACAAATACAGAAATTATGCGGCGATTAGGGGAAACAAGCTTTGTAGAAACCACAAGTAAATTACTGAGCACTTTTTGGTGGCATTTGCGTGATGAACAATGGCTACTGAGTGTGAGGTGCAGGGAGGAACATATCGAGTTTACTACATTGATGCCATTAAAAGTGGACGCCGGATTAAAGAGCTGGCATTGCAGAAGGAGAGTGTTTGCCAGACTTAGCTTTGTGAAGAAGACGAGGAAGGGGATAAAGAAACCGAGGACCTTGCTGGTAAATAGTGACCGTCAATAAGGCGGTAGTCCATAGAATACAAATTCACGACTGTCCACGAACTAGGAGGACATAAAATCTAGAGAAGAAGAAATGTATATATGCTAATGTTTATGATTCACTGCTATATTGTAATCACAGTATTTAACGTTAGGTATTTTCAATTATTCTTAAGTAGACACTTCCGTAATACGCAACTGGGCATTCAAGTATTGAATTTCATTGTCCGGTTGACATTAGGAACCCTATTAATTATTTAGTTTCAGCGGCTTAGAATTTATTGTAGATATTGTGTAGAAACGGTTCAACAATATAAAAAACTGCTTAATAAACTATTCACATAACTATAAATTTTATAATGTTTTCCGCTATAAAAAATATGATTTTTAATGAAACTAATTTTGATTAAAATCTATGATGTAAATCACCTTGTAAATTTACATTTTGGCCGCTATTATTCGTAGCCTGTGGATGATTGTTTACCATTGGGAATTAATAATATTCAAAATGTAAATTAAAGAAACAAGCCAAATTATAATACGTATTTTGTTGTTTTCCTTATTTAAATTATTTCTAGTTAATTATTGTGCTCATTAGTTTCTTGGATTTCCTACAGGAAAACAAATGTTAACACAAGCCTGTCATTGAGAGATCATTATATACATGTGAATCACGACTGTTTTCATAACAACTAACTTATAATGCTCGGTTATCTCTCTTTATGTGAACCCTTGAACAATCAATTTGACTAATCGCCAAATCGTGACCGCGAAGTCTTATTGTAATCGTGTTGTAGTTAGTTGTAGCTCGTTCGTTAGTTAACATCTTCAGATGTCCTTACTTCTTGTAACAAAACACAGCGCACACATTTCATTTTATCTGAATCAATATTCTCAGCTCATTACTTCGTTTACAGTCTAATTTTTCTGGCAGATCACTAATAAGGACACTATTGTTAACACAGGAATAAACTGAATTTTTTTTAATTGTTAGTAATTCATAATACGTCACTATATGAAACTCCAAACTACATAAAAAAGTTCTTAGAACTTACTTCTTTGCCACGTCTGCATGTAAAATGCAAATATACAAGACAAAATAAGCAAACTGTTTTATAAAATGAAAGCTGTTTATCACTATAATTAACTAAACTTTTACTGTCATACGTAAACGTACACGTTTAAATACTGAAGTGTACGGAAGTCATTTGACGATTAAAGAGTGCAACAACTGTAGAGGAAAACAACTTATTTATGTGATGCGATAATCTTCTTGTTTTTTAACATAAT